>JAMFLB010000001.1:1200000-1800000 GCA_024611085.1 Exophiala sp. LBMH1013
GGTGTAGGTACCAAACCCAGCAAACCGATCCTGCGTCCAGTGTGTCGTTTCCAGATTCACAACTGGAGGGAGCTTCTTGTATGGTTCGGTACGTAACAGCTTGAAAAGTGGTTCGAAGAAGGCATAGACCTCTTGTTGCGAGGTCATGGCTTCGATGCGTTGGGTAAGGGGTTCAACAATCTGAACGGACAATTCTTTGGCGCCACTCATGATCCAGTTGTTGCTCGTGACGGTCATATAGGAGAAGATCGAGTTCTCGTCAATTGCGTCGTCGGTTGGTTCGGGATAATAAATGAACTGGTCATTGTCCTTTGGCCAGAAGACAGATTCGAACTCGACAAATATCTTGCCGAGAGCTCCATAGCCGAGCTTTTCAATGCCCAGCGACAGATCTTTGGGAAGTGAAGGACTGAAGTCAACCAGTTTATGCTTCAGGACACCCAAAGGAAGAGTGCAAACAACAGCATCAGCGTGAAAGACTGGATTCTGTCCATCTTCGGTAGTGGCGTGGACAACGCATGGTTTGTGTCCGTCGTTCCATTCGACTTTGGTCACCACATGACCAAGGCGAATGACTTCCGGATCACGAAGAGTGGAAGCAGCCCACTCGACGATGCTGTCATAGCCTCCTTTCATGTAGAGATTTCTTTCCGTGGCAAAGTAGGCAAGATATTTGGCGGAAGCTTGTTCAAGACTGGTCCCGATCCATGCTTCCACCTCACGAGCAGCTTGGGGGGCCCAAAGACGTTCGTCCTCGGTGACCAATGGGTGACTGCTCAACCATTCCTTGATGAAGGTCAAGGCAGGTTTGTCTTCAGCCTCAGGGTTCTCGTCGTAGTACCACTGACAGTAATCAGCAAACTCATCGGCGACCTTTTTAGCTTTGAACTGAGAACCCAGACGACCGTCTTTGGTATAATACAATGGTGTGCCGTCGTCATAGTAATGCTCGATGTTGAGCTGTCCAATGAGGCGGACAAGTTTGTTGTTTGCGGTTTCGTGCATCCAGGCAGCTCCTATAAGCGTGTGAGTACAGTGACGATGAGGGAAAACAAACCACAATGTCGTGGCCGACAATGAGCGCTCTTAACGACTTCATCTCAAACGCCTACGGCGATTGTCAGTATTGCTCGAGGCAATATTTACCAATGTCTCTTGGAGCGTGCCCTGGTTTCCTACTGGTGTAAATACGTCCGCCGATACGGTCAGGCCGGGCTTCGAGAACCACGACTTGGATACCATGGGATCGCAAGACAGAAGCGGCACGGAGTCCAGCAATGCCGGCACCGACGACGACGACTTTCTTTAGATTTGGTGTTCCATCTCTGGGTGCTTTCCAGACCTCTTGACTCACAACAACAGTTTCTTTCGGGTTTCGACCATCCTCCAACTCTTGGGGTGCGGCTGCGACGGATGCAGGGAGCAGCCGGTTAGCGAGTTGAAGAATGGTCGAAGGACTACTGGACTCCTTGGGTACGTGACTAGAAAGGTGAGCGATGTGGAAATGTTGAGCCATTTTGAGCTGACAAGTCGACATTCGCGTGTGGTAGAGTTGGGGAGATATCAACACGCGAGGCCGATGAGGTTGTCTGGAAGCGAGGAGAGGTGGAGGGAGTATACACTCTGATGAGGTGGAAGGGAGAGGAGGAAACAAGGAAGAGAGGAATGGAGTGAGGCGAGGTACTTTGTGCAGATGATGTAGCACTAGTAGGGATAACAGCCACTAGGACGCCTGAGGCAGCTACATCCGGTTCTGGTTGGCAGGCGTTGGACGATCAACATTGTGCTTATCGGCATCCCGCGTGGACCATGATCTTATAGGGGGCTTCAGGCGCATCTTCATGTGTTTGGTCACCCAGGTCCTGGTGAACCCCTTTTGATTCTGGTTGATCCGGCACCTAGAAAGGCTCTAGCCGTCTAACCTACAGCTAGTCAAAAGCGTTTTTATTATGGACGACCTACTGTAGCTCAGATACCAGGTATTATGTACCACTATGCTACTACCTAGGTAGGTACCAAAAGAAGAGGGGTCAGTTACGTACCTAGCATGCTGATTACTACCTACTAGGCGCCTATCTATGCCTACAGGTGAGGGACCTTAGGCAGGCAAATGGCCGTCTAGGTAGGTAAACAAAACCCCACCTGCGCCGAATACTCCCCTCAGAGTCTCTAGTCGGTGTCCATCCTCCCTTCTCCTCCACTCACTGCGCCAGCATCGACACCATCTTGATCCTCCACGTCGACCGTGCTCCATCATCGCCTCTCACCATCCCACTCGGTTATCTTCCTCCTGTCTAGCTACTGATAAGCTCATCATGACGGCCGCCCTCCATGCCGCACCGCTTTGGCGCTACAGAATTGGTCGGCTAACTGGGGACCCCGTTTTCTTTCACACAAAATCTCGCCCCAGTTCAACCAGAATATACCCTGTCCTTCTTCAAGCCACCATGCGATAAGAACGTCGCACCGGCAGCATGGCTATGCTTTCGCTATTCTTATAAACGAGAAGCCATCCGGTTGACCTGGGCTCCTGCTCCTCCGTCACTCTCCATCTCAGACCACCCGTGCGACGACGATCGCATGGAGTTCGAGGAGACGCTCCCGGGCACACGCCGCCTCTTCGACGTTGAAGGTTCTCCGCTTACCAATGAATTCGGCTTGAAGAAGCATGGCGATATCGTCCTAGTACCCCAGCCGACCGAATCGCCAAATGACCCTCTGCATTGGTCGCTGCCTCACAAGCTATGGCACAGTTTACTGGTCTGTTATGTGACTGCTCTGACGGCGGCCACATCCAACGATGCAGGCGCGGCGCAGTATAACGAGAACCTTGAGCTCGGCATCAGTTATGGTTCATTTAACACCGGGGCCGGCATTTTATTTATCGGCATTGGTTACTGGGCTTTGCTATCGTCTCCTGCCGTCTACTTGTATGGACGGCGAATCTTGTATCTGATCGGGATGCTATTCGGCGTAATTGGAGGCATCTGGTTCGCAAGAGGCCAAAATACTAGCGACGCCCTCTGGAACCAACTTTTCGTCGGTGCATCCGAATCCGTGGCCGAAGCGACCGTCCAATTGTCGTTGATGGATCTATGGTTTCAGCACCAGCGTGGTTCGGTCCTCGGAGTCTATGTGCTGGCCACAAGTATCGGCACCTATCTTGGACCGTTGATAGCAAGTTATATTGCGGACAGCAGTCTGGGCTGGAGGTGGATTGGCTGGTTTGGGGCCATCTTTTCTGGCGCAACCTTCCTGATCTTTCTATTCGGGCTAGAGGAGACCAGCTTCCGACGAGAGAGGTACTTGACCAATGATGGCGACAGGTATCTCATCGATGGTGTTAACCGGCCCAACAGCGAAAGGTCTGCAAGCATGGCAGCAGAAGTTGCAGGCAAAGAGAAGATCGGTGACTCTGAACAAACAAACGCTTCTGCCAGTCTAGAACAGCAGCGAGGTGCCGGCAGCGACGAGAAGCGCAAATCATACTGGCAACGAATTGCAATAATTACACCCGCCGCGAATCTACGCGGAACAGGCTTCAAGCAATATTTCCAGCGGCTGTTCCACACACTTCGAGTTTTCACCTTTCCTGCCGTCATGTACTCGGGCCTGCAATGGGGAGCGCAGGATGCCTGGCTTACCTTCTATCTCACCGTCGAGGAGGACAACTGGTACGGTCCACCTTGGAACTATACCGATGCTCAGGACGGTAATATGAATGTAAGCTCAGTCCTTTGGCACGACATGGACGCAACCAGTCTCGACCCGACGAATACTGATTATGACTCTTTAGATTCCTACTCTCATTGGCGCAGTGATTGGGTGTTTTTACGGCGGATGGCTGAGTGACAAATTCCTGCTCTGGATGGCCAAGCGCAACGGCGGTGTCATGGAAGCAGAACAACGTCTATGGCTCATGTTTCCTTGCGCCTGCATTTTCCCGACGGGAATATGGATTTTTGGCATCGGTAGCGCCCACGGCTGGGCATGGCCTGCTCCCTACGTTGGCTTAGGTTTCATCGGGTTCGGCTGGGGTTGCTGCGGTGATCTGAGCATGGCGTACTTGATGGACGCATACCCCGACATGGTCTTGGAGGGCATGGTGGGTGTTGCCACGATCAACAACACTATCGGATGTATCTTTTCGTTTGTCACGTCAGATTGGATCGGCGCGAGCGGTGTTCAGAACACCTTTATCGCTATTGGAGTTCTGTCGTTTGTCTTCATCATGACGACCCTACCGATGATCATCTGGGGCAAGAAAGCTCGGCGTTGGACAAGAGACAGATATCAAAGCTTCTTGGAGATTCGTGATGGATTTGGGAATTGATGGTTCGATCCATAGGGATCATATGTTTTTGCTCTTAGCGATATTTGAGCGCCTGGAACTGGATTATGTAGATGTGAATCTTGATTGAACATCACTCTGACTAGAACTCCGGTTTGTAATTGCTTTGTATATCCTGCGGTTCAACCACGGAAGATACCTTGGAGGGTACTCTGCCGACAGCACGTACAGATACCTAAGTTAAGACAGACAAGGCTGAACCTGCATCTAGCGTCTAATACTCCACCGGTGAAAGTCTACAGTCGATCATGGCACTAGTACCGCACGATCCTTTCTCCGATTGATTCCTGATTCCTCCACCTGCGGACATTGAAGTCGTCGAACATCAATCTCTCTCTATACTAAACTACCTTACCTTACCTTAGCATTGCCTTGCCTTGCGCCAGCGACTGACGTACATCCGTTGCTGTATCCCCTCAGAAACCCTTTCGTCCCACCTCTCACCAACGATCCCGTCAGGCAGGGATTACGACTCACGAACCATGCGGCCCACGTCCTCCCTCCATGGCAGCGGCTTGTAAGTTCAGTCTTTCTTTCCCTTCCCTTCTCATTGGATCTATGCTTCAAAGCAAGCGAGCAAGCAAGCAAGCACCAGACAGCCTGCACCAGCAGGACAGGACTGCCCTATGCTCGAATTTCGAAGCATCCGAATTCAATCCTATACACGGACAGAAAGCTAACAGAACATCTCTTGTCTCTCCTCCCCAGTCTCAAGCGTTCATCATACTATAACCCAGACTACCGAACGGGCGCGGCCCTGAACCGCGCGCGGCGACCATATCTGTTCAAAAACATGATTACAGGAGCCTGTATTTTCAGCTTCGCCGTTGGAGTTTGTATGTCGAACCCATGAGCCCTGAACACCCCCTGCTCGAACTACGATACCAAGGGCGGACCGGGAGATTCTGACGGAGGCCACCCTTGACTTTTACCGCCCAACTAAACTATCGTCCCCGGGGCCCAGCGTTTGCTAATTTGTTGGTGTTTATAGTCGCATTCACACTTAAAGCCGTCGGTCAAGATAAATTCGAGGATGTGGTTGTGCCGGACGCCCCGGCGCAGCCGCCAAAGACACCTACTGCACAGGCGAACGGGATGCGGTCGTGATCTGGGAAAAGGCAAAGCAAAAGGAAAAAACAAGAAGAGAAAATCAAAAAAAGAAAGCTCAGAATACTCCGTCGCTTGATTGGTAATGGCCGTTTCGCTTTCGCCGTGGACTACGGGATTACGACAAGCGGTCAATCGGTCTTCCTCCTGGTTAGGTGCGACGGCTTGAACGTACGTATGGAAGGGCTGAAAATGCATTCGAACGGAGCGAGCTTCTGAACTCGAGAAGTGGGATCTACCCTGCTGGATCTATGGTCAGCATGACAGGTGTAGCGTGACCGAGGAAAGTACAATATACCATATCAACTCTACTCTACTCGCGGCAGCTTTGCACGGCGAAGATAGGTCTGGCGGACTAAGTTAGGAGTTAGGCGCATCTTCCAAATCCGGAGTGTCCATGAGTTTTGAAAACGGTCACCATTATGGGCATCTAACACAGGTTCGAAGATGGACGAAAGTCGTGTAGGGAAGGACAAGCCGTTCAAACGTGCAACCACGCACAATGCGCACCTCTACTACTGTAAGAGAGTGCACGGGGACATGGAGCAGAAACGCATTGGATTTGGACATGCTTTAACAGAATTGGCGGATGGAGATTCAAGGGCTTCTGCTACACGAGCTTACGACGTACGAAGCGTCGAGTCTGGTCAAGGACAACTGTATTCGCATTATTTCAATTGTACATGCATGCCATCATCATACCCCATAACCAAAAAAGGATAGTCGGCGAAGTCCCTCCGCTTGCTCCATGTATCGATTGCCAAAGCTCCCTGTCCCGGAAAACCCAGAGCCTGTCGTAATCCCGGAATCCCTGGCATGTCTGAATGGAGACTCGTTGTTACCGAACCTCGACGTAACCTTGTCCGGCCGGGCCGAAGTTGTTCGAGGCGGCGAGCCAGCCGGTAGTTGCGCTCTGGATGTGAGCGGTGACGAATTCAGATCACGCAGTGAGTCCTTTGCTGGGGCCTCAGATTGATCTGTGGCGATGCGGAAGTCGGCTCCAGCTCCAGCTCCAGAAATTACCCTTCGTGTTTCGAGAGGAGATGTAGAATGAAGCCGATAGTTGTGCAAGCCGGAACTAGCCTGAGGTTCCATCTTCGTCGTGCTGCTTTGCAGTTGGTCATCGTGGGGGGTGTTGATGGCAGAAGAGATCTGGGCGGCCGGATCTACAATGGTAGAAGCAGAACCTGTCGGCTGCAGACCGTCTGTTGTGCGTTGTTGATTCGCTGGCGTCAGAAATTCCGCCATGGGCGAACGATTGGAATTCTGCCGACTAAGACGATGTATAGGATGTTGAGGGTTTGCCCATGGCGTCTGTTCGAGGAATTGTTCTTCTGCCTGGGGACCCGATATTTGTGTCTCGGTCACGCCATGCATCTGCCTATGTGCGGGCCTGACGGGTCGATGTTGGGCAAGTGAAATCTGCGGTTGATGCTATTAGTATGATGACATTCGAAGGACATTCTATATACGTACTCCCATCTTTTGTATGTCGTCTTCAACGTCCCTTGGCTTTGATGATGCTAGCTCAGGAGCAGCAGGGAAACCGACATATTTGGCGATACCCGATAGGATCGAGACTTCTTTGTTATACGCCGTCTGTTGCAAGATTTGCTGTGACCGTCGTTCGGGGAACGGGATGGTGTAACTGGGTATTGTGGAATCGGTCTTGAATCTGTCTCGTTGAATGCGGTAGAAATGTTCGCTGATCCGTTCAAGATATTTCTCCCGAATATCTCGCACGGTCTGGAAATACTGACTGTGGATCTGGCTGCGTTCTGCCACTGCGCGGGTCTTGAGGGCGCCAATCTTGTATACAAGTAGCTTTTGTTCGACTTCGAACTTGTCGTCCCGGTACTTTCTCACGGCTTCAAGCTGTCGCAGAAGTTCGGGATGGGACGGTTTTGGTTCTGACAGAAGTGCAAGTTCGTGGTTGATGCCGGCAATACGCTCATCGTACAGTCGGTCTCTCAATGCAGCAAAATGCTTCTCCAATGTGGTTAACGCTTCCATTGCCGCCATTCGTTTCGCATGTTCTTCTTCGGTTTTAACTGCTGCATCTGCATCGTTCTCGTCAACAGCATCGGTGTCTTCTGCAGCCTCGGCGTTATCTTCATCATTGGCGTGGGATTCCTGTATCACTTCACCCTTTCCTTTTCGGCGTGGTCGACTTCTGGCCTTATCTTTGGAATCCTCGCTGGTGTCGGCCTTTTCGGTTTCATGCGATTCTTCTTCTGGTTCTTCTGCCTCTTCCTCATCCCCTTCCTCCTCACGTTCCGGCACTGCTACTTCGGCCTCCACTGTGGGTTCTCTAGTAGGTTGGCTGCGTCTGTCTCCAACTTCGCTCTCTGCTTCGGATTGACGATCGTCACTTTCAATTGACCCGGTCCGGCGTCTCTGCGACCTGGGCGCTCCTTCAATGTCTGATTCACTCGCATGTCTTTTTCGTTTGCTTGGTGAGGCAGCCCTAACAACCTTACGCTCTTCTTGCACTTCCTCGGTAGCATCTGGAACCTCATTTAGTGCACGTTCGATGTCTGAATCGGGGTGAGAGGATATTGGGGATGACATGGCACTTTCGGTGAGGCTCTCAATCTCAGGCCGCATGTTCGCATCCTCTCTATGAGCGAGTTTGCTGGGACTGATCTGTAGAGGCTTCTTTCGACCAAGGTTATCCGGCGTCACCTGCAGACGCTCTGTTTCGGCTTCCGAGTCATTCTCTGTCGCTGCAGTCGGCAGATGCTCTTCGTCCTCCACATCATCGAGGTTGTCGTCCAGCTCGCTGAGACTGCTGGAGCGGTCATCATCCGAGACTGGATCGTTGTTCGCGGTCGCTGTAACAACATTGGAGAGAGCAATAAGGGAATCAGCCGCCGAATCCATGCTGGAGAGGCGTTGCTTGAGGGGGTTCGTGCCGCAGGTCGGAGAAGGTATGAGGGAGGCAGCGAGTGGGAAGCTCGTTTAATGTGACTTGGATACTGTCTCGGTCAACCAAAATGGACTTTAGGGTGGGGTTGCTGCGAAGTTCACATTCGGCGCAGATTGTGACTTACAATAGGATGAACAGGGAATTGTAGTTATAGTAGCATGGTTTTCGACGTTATCTCTCGAGCACTCAGTGACAGGAGATGTCGGCTTCGCAGGCGGGCAGCAGAACCGCTTATTGTCGTCTCTCCAAGACCTCTGTCCCCCTTCTTTCGCGCCACCGTCGCGGTGGAAAGCGATTGACGGAATGGTGAGCTCGATTGTAGGAGATCAAGGACCAGGTGGGCTGGTTGGGTGTTGGGTGTTGAGGATGTCGCGCCGGCGGCAGTGGTGTAAGGACGGGACCAATGCGAAGGGCTGGCAGGCTGGACTCGTAGGGTCTGTGTCTGAAAGCAGTTACTTTAAGCAAGAAAAGTGTGTAGTATAGAATGTCGAGCAGAACGTCCGCGTCGTGGAGAAATGAAGGGCCGCAAAAGGCGCAGGCACTGACGGGGGGCGTTGTACTGTGTACTGCTTTGCTCTGCTGGGTAACTCCAGGAGATCTCCTCCACTACTGGCACTCTCCCGCCGCGCAAAAGACACGAAAAGCAGCGATGTCATGGAGGAGAAATTCCGCTTGGCGAAGGCTGGCCCCGGGTTTAATTCCCATGCAGTTACTCTTATCTCCATCATTGGCGCGCCGACTTTTTGTGCTTCGAGTTCTCCAACGAACGGTGCGCCTTGAAATTTTTGTACAATACATTGACGGCTGAACACGACCGGTACAAATATTGACCACATACGGGGACGTTTGACCACAGCATGGGCAAGACTAAAAAGCCCACCTCCCAGCAGGGAGCAAACGGCGTGAGCCTCTTCGCCGCAAAGAACGACTCGCTGGATCCTACGCTGGCCTCGTTGTTTGCTTCGAGCGTGAGTCGCTGTGCCCCATTCCTTGAAATCCTGCTAATCGTCCCGTGCTAGTCAGGTCCTATCAAAGTCCCTGCTAAGGTTGCACAATCAGCAAAGTCGACGGCGAGTAAACGCCAGCCGCCTAGCGACGAAGATGCCTCTGCTGCAAGCAGCTCCTCAGAAGACACTGACGCGGAATCCGAATCATCGGACACATCTTCGGGGGTAGCAGAAGGAGGGGCTGTGTCTATATCCGGCCGCGATGCTGCTGAGAGACCTCGGAAGCGAAGACGTGTGGCCGACGGCGATGACCTTGAAGCATCGTATTTCAAGCGTCTAGAGCGAGAAGAAGAGAAGGAACATCAACGGACTACTTTGGAAAAGAAAGCAAACGGAGCTCAATTTCGCTCCGGCGAAGGGGACAACGAGGAAGATGCACATTCGTCTTCTGGCAGTGAGACCTCTATTGGTCAATCTGATGACGACGACATTCCACGCCACGAGGTGTTCGACAAGAAATCGAGCAATGAAGATAGATTGAAGAGAACAGTCTTCTTGGGCAACGTGTCAACTGAAGCTATCAAATCTAAGTCGGCCAAGAAGATTCTGACCAAGCACTTGCGCTCTGTGTTGAAGACGCCCGATGAGGGCAAAAGATTGGGGAGACTTGAATCATTACGTTTCCGCTCGACCGCCTATGCCAGCGGATCCGGACCGAAGAAAGCGACTTTCGCAAAGAAGGAGCTCATGGACGAGACAACCACCAACACGAATGCCTATGCTGTGTTCACCACGGAAGCCGCCGCAGAGCACGTGGCCAAGAAGCTCAACGGCAGTGTCGTCTTGGATCGTCATCTACGAGCAGACTACCTAGGCAAACCGGCAAAAACAGACCACCGGCGTTGTGTCTTTATAGGTAACTTGAGTTTCGTCAGCAAAGAGACGGCTGGTGACGACGAAGAGGATGCTGATGGCTCAAAGAAACGACGAGCTGCGGCAAGAGAACCAGCCGATCCGGAAGAGGGTCTTTGGCGCACGTTCAGCAAGGTCGGAAAGGTGGAGAGTGTCCGAGTTGTGAGAGATCAAGAGACCCGTGTCAGCAAAGGTTTTGCCTACGTCCAATTCGAGAGTGAAAACAGCGTGGAGGGGGCTCTTCTCATGAACGACAAGAAATTCCCACCATTGTTGCCTCGAAAACTGCGAGTCATGCGTGCCAAGCGCGTGCAGCCGAAAAAGCCCGCCCGGGAATCCAAAGCGAAGCCAAACGCCCGAGGCCCTGCGAGGGGCCGAGGTGGTGCAGAGGGTAAGGCACCTTTTGTCTTCGAGGGTCACCGTGCAAGCAGTGCATCTAGAATGTCGCTCGGCGGCCATAAGAAGAAACACAAGAAGAAGCCGACCACAAGGAGCAGCCGACGAGGAGCAGCATACAAGGCTGCAGGGGGGTAAGCCCAAAGCTGGGGCGAGCTCCTGATTAGCAACAGACAGAAGAAAGAAATAGCTTGCATTGTGGGTGTCCATCGTGTTGGGCAGCGACAAGCAGATCTGGTAATATGACGGACATTTGACCGGCAGCTTCTTTGCTGGATGGTTCTTTTTGAACAAGAGTGAGACGTTTTCACAATAAGCAGGCCAGGTTGTAGTGAGGCGGGAAGAACCGACTTGTGCAGTCGATGGTAAGGTCGGTAGGATACCTGCCATATCATGTCAGCCTTGCGTCTACAATAGTCAGTTACAGTTGCAGCCTCGCACGTGAAACCCCCCCTTAAAGCGGCGCACATACAAATTGCTATTGGATACTTGCGCCGCCTCGATGAAAATTCACCATGAATACGTACATACAGAGTACATTGTTATGCCTGCCTCACTCTTGGTCAATAATCAAAGTAAGTGGCAGTCCTAGGTTTGTAGAGGCTTTCCTAATGCCTTGATGATATCTTCTCCCGCTCAAAAATGGTGGTGGCAAACAAACGGACCGCTGCAGACGCAGGATTGTCTCCATCGACAGACTTAAAATCTGGGAAATCCCTCCCTAGCATTTCGTCTCTCCAGCCTCAACCATCGTTATCGGAAATGCGTTCAGCCAAGCCAGATCATTCTGCCGAAGAGCCAGAGCCTGGTGAGATTGAAGGGGATTGGTCGGTTGCAGAGTCTAAATCATCACGGAAGAAGAGGCGCAAGGTGCAGCATGACCCAGACGCTCAGCCCAGTATCGCTTTCCTTGACACGAAACCTGCACGTGTACAATTGAAAGCACTGCAAGAGCTGGTACTCTATGTGTTGGCCGATGGTGTGGCGCCGACATGGCTGGCTCTCAAGAACGCCCGTCAAATTGAGAAAGTGGTTGTCTTGATGATACCAGGCCTAGACCGAGATTTGCTACAGAAGACGGACATAGTAGCCAATGTCGCCAGGACCGAGCACACAGCCAGCAAAGCTGCTGGGCCCTATGTGAACGGTCAGGACAGGCCGACGGACAAGGGCAATGTCTCATCCACGAACGGACCTGCACCACCACTAGACGGCCCAGACTCTCCAGAAGCGGATGTCCACGCAGATCGAGAACTGAACAGTCGTCTTCTACAACACATCTTTGAAGTGAAAGCGCCAGGGGACTCACGGGCAAATCGAGTGCACTCGCCTCTACAAGGCATGCTTATCGCACCATTAGCCGAGACAAAAGACAAAGGCTCCAAAGACGAAAGATCATTCCATTCAGTGAGGACCTCAGTCGCCACCTTCATCCACTCGGCCGAGGAGCTGCGAGAAGCAGAATATCCGATCCACCACGCAGCTTTCACCAACTCCAAAGACGCCCAGCTAGAGAAGGATCGAAGAGAACAGACGTCCCAGTCCGCATCAGCAGGATGGGTGGACACCAACGTGTCCGTCTCACAGCCAAGAATTCCTCCCCCATCACGATCGCACGACACATTGAGCCAAGGGCTCCAACCCTACGCGTTGGACTGCGAAATGGTTCTGACAGACGACGACAAGTACTCGCTCGCGCGCATCTCGGTGGTCGACTGGCACGGCAAGACCGTTCTAGACGAATACGTGCGACCAGGACGACCGATCAAGAATTATTTCACGCAATATTCGGGCATCACGCCGCGCCATCTCGAGAACGTGACCACCACACTCGAGGACATACAACGCTCTCTGCTAGACATTCTAGGCCCGGACTCGATTCTGCTCGGCCACTCGCTAGAATCGGACTTGAATGCGCTGAAACTGACACACCCGTTCATCATCGACACGAGCATCATCTACCCTCACCCGCGGGGCCTCCCGCTCCGATCGTCCCTCAAGTTCCTGGCGAATAAATACCTGAAACGGGAAATCCAGAAGGAGGGCGTCAACGGCCACGATTCGGTAGAAGACGCGCGAGCAGTTCTCGATCTTGTCCGGCTTAAATGCGAAAAGGGCCCTCGATGGGGCACGATGGACGCGAATGGCGAGAGTATCTTCCGCCGAATAGGCCGGAGTGTACGTCAGGACGGATCGGGAAAATTAAGAGAAACAGCCATTGTCGAGTACGGCACGCCTGAGCGAGGATTCGGCAGAGAGGCAACATACAAAATTGCATGTTCCAACGACGATGAAATCGTCCAAGGCGTGCTCCGAGCCGTCCATGGGGATACAGAGACCAGCCCCGACGGACCAGCCGACACTGCAGATCGCATCCCGCCCGGTGGCGTCGATTTCGTCTGGTCACGTTTACGCGATCTCGAAGCCATACGAGGCTGGAATACTCCACCAACTGTGCCGTCGGCTTCTTCAGCTGACCCTACTGCCATCGAACCCACCAAGACCGATACCACCACTACCAACGATCCCGACCCCTCGACGTCTGCCTCAACCTCAAACCCAGCCTCTGCCTCAACCTCAAACCCAGCCTCGACTTCGCCTTCGACTTCGACTTCAACGGACCTCCAATCCGCCGCGTCACGAACTCTCACGCGTCTCCGCAAGATCTTCTCGTCTCTCCCTTCACGCACCCTCCTCATAGCCTATAGCGGAACCAGCGACATGCGGCCCGTCTTGCACATGCAGCAGCTCCACGCCCAGTACCGGCGAGAATTCAAAGTGAAGAAATGGGACGAATTGTCTGTCCAGTGGACGGACGTCGAGGAGCAGAAATTAAGGCTTGCCGTCGATAGGGCGAGGAAGGGGGTCGGGATTCTTGCGCTGAGATAGGGTCATAAAAAGAAAGGACACGCACAGGATTGGAAGCGTTCTAGGGCCATATTCAAGCAGTCTGTCGCCGGCCAGAGTATGGAGTCTTACTACAAGCGATACATGTAAGCCCGAGAGTCAGAGTCAGAGTTGAGAATGTTGCAATGTTCATGTTGGTCTAGCGGGATCGATTACCTTGGACGGGACGAGAAGGATGTTGCGCTCGGGACTGCTAGGTACTAGACATTGCCTGTAGAATTGCACACCGACTGGCATTGACATGTTTCCTGACTTTCTTCTTCTTCTCTTGTACGATACGTGTTGATATGTCTACTTCTGCTTCCTACTTCACTTTGCCGCTCGTGATCTAGGTGTAAGGCCTCTTATATCCGGGAAGCTGATACTATAAAATTGTTGGGAAAATCCCCTCTCTAGTTCGTCTTGACACAGCAAAAACTCTACAGCGGAATACTCTAAGGTGAAGCGGTATGAGCTGAGCTACCAGTAGTCCAGGTGATTAATCTTGGTACGTTTTCTTCGTCTTCATGTTTCATTTTATACATTTTCACAACCAAGAGCTTTTCCCATTTCAGGCTTTTAGAAGTCTATAAAGATGGTCATGACTTTATCGCGGCATGGCGACGACGAGGACCTTTTACGTTCCGGTAACCCCCAATCACGCCAGGCCTGGTATGTAGAGAAGGACCAACTATAGAACACGAGACAAGACATGACACGTTCACGCCCCGGTTCAATCTTCTCTCAAGACCCTTGCGCCCTTCTTAGCGCTGGGCTTTCTCCTCTTCTTGTGGCCCTTGTCAAAAGCAACGGCACTCTGGTGGTCTCGGCCGACATTGTCCAGGTCTTTGACCTTGTAGATGCGGATAATCCAGTTTTCGCTGGTGAATGCTTCTTCTAGAATGCTGAGTTCAGGCCCTTGGGCGGGGAGAGGCGAGCCTCGGACTCGATCCTGGGCCTGGCCGGCAGGGAAAAGTTGGTTGTAGTTGTAATACGACATTTTGTACCTGTACAAAGAGAAGTCAGCCACGTAACATATCCAGACTAGGGTACAACACTTACATCAACGAGTTCTTCATGGCCGGAGTTGCTTGGTCGTCCACTCTATACTCGCCACGGGCGGTGAAGAAGTCTCGTTCCTTGACTTCGTCGGGCCAGATACCTTCGGCGATCCTGACCATCCACAAGAATTTGTTGATATCGTCGCCACTGTATCCCAGCAGTCCGCCAAATACAACCAGAACATAGTCGACATCGTGTTGCCGAAGGATTGGGTAGCTCACTTCCTCTCGGGAGCTCATCGCCTTGCCTACAGTGGCAATGTGCGTGTTGTTCCAGGTGTTGTTGTCAACAAGGGTTGGCCGATCCGCCATCCCCCCGATCTGGTAGCCATAGTCCCACCATGCCATGACTTTGGCGTCGTACGGCGTGTTTTGTCTCAGCCAGTAATAGGCTTCACGGTAATCGTCGATGATATGCTGTGAGCCATCAGGAAGCCGCGAGGCTAGTACAACCGATGGCGATGAGTATGCGTTGGACGTGACCCAGGTGCAGTGTGCGACGAATAGGAGGAGGAATCCGGTCACCATGGATGTGATGAGCGACTTCGATATCAGAGAGTAGATCCCAACGACAGGATTCCGAATGGAGCGCAACGCCGCATTTGCACTAATCTTGGATGCTTTAACAGACCCATTCGTATCGCTCGATGCGGACTCATCCACCGGAGTTTGAGCATAAAGGTAGGTGTCGAGGATGTACGATAGAGCCAACCCTGCGGTGCAGCACACCACTGGTGTAAGCGTAAGCATCAGGCGGACCATGACACCGGCAAAATAGCTAGCCAGAACTGCATACAGCACAACGAAGACGTGCTCATCTTTTAGATTCCGGAAACACAGGTATACGCCTGCAGGGAATAACCAGATAAGCATATTGAGGTCGAAGAAGAATGCCGGCCACGCTGTGGGCTGATGCTCCGAGACCGATGCAATGATGGGGATATGTATCTTCGCATAACCGGTATCCCAAAGCGAGTAGAATCGGCCACTCCACGGTGCAATAATACCAGAGGCAGTAAGCGCAATCAGTCCAAGAAACATGACGCCAACGATTGTGCCACCAAGGGCCACAAGCAATGTCTGGAACTGTTTTCCAGGCAGCTGGTCCCGTAGAAAATTGAAGAATCCAACTAGTTGGAGCAGGCCGAAGACACCCAGCGCTGCCATATGGTCGCTGCTTCTGACTGGGAGGAAGCCAACGAACGGAACTTGCATGCTTGCCAATGTTCCTAGGGCATACCAGGTCGTGTAGCTGATGTAGAGTCTCGAGCTGTAGCGACCCATAAGGATGAGAGCGAAAGCATGGAGAGGGATCAGGTTGGTGATGAAAACGTAACCTCCCCATGCCGATACCATGTATCCGTAGAATAGAGCAGCCAGTGCTCCCCACATGATAGACCCATTCTTGACTGCCTTGATCCATAGGAAGAATGTGAAGACGAGGAGAAAGATTGCAATAGCCTCATTGTCATAGCTGCCCGCCACAGATCTTGAGATATACCCGGGAGTGATGCCCATGAAGGCTGCAGCCAATAAACCTGCAGACGGTGAAGATGACATTTCGCTGGTCAACAAGTACATGGCGAGAGCCGTTAGGCCTGAAAAGGCCGGCGCCAGGAGGACGCAAATGTTTCGAATATCGATTGGGAGAGACAGCAGCCGCAAGATGTGGTATATCACGCCGGAAGTGACCATTAAGCCGGGATAGAGTGTTCCGCCGGTAACTCGACCCAGGGGATGCCATGTTCCTGTTATCGTGTCAATTGCGCAGTTCGACAACTGCCATAAACGGTCCACGTACGGTCATCAAACCAGTCCCAGAAGCTGTAGAACCCATTCTGGACAAGGTATTTTGTTGCTCGAAAATTGAACCAGGGATCGACTGTGAGGCAAGGGTTAGATCTTTGTCTGGACAATGGAAGACTCCGTCGTTGCTGGGATGAATGGAACTGGGGCCGGACTTCGACTGACATTCATGTATTATACTCTCAAAACCTGGACAGCCGTGTTAGTTGAACATTTCTCGACTCATAGCAAACGGATTTGGGGCGATCCTTACGAATCACACTGAACAGACGGGCCGACACTGCTGCTGCGGCAATGGTGCATAGAATGATGATTCGTAACAGACCCCGGGTGTTTTTACTGGTACTTCCACGAAGGAAAGGGTCTAGAGGTGTGGAAGTGGCCATGATGGCCAGAGAAGAAGGAACAACAAGGCGAGTGCAAGTAAACAAGAATACAATGCGAATGATCAAGATGCCATCTACGTGAGGCACTGACGGGCAGCTGGTTGCGCAGTCCGCGATCCCGCAACGTCTCCAAATCTCCGCCAAGCCTGACCCCTGTCGAGGCTGCGGCATGCCTCAGCCTTGTGCAGCCTTGCCATGCTGTGGTACAAACTAGATTGTGAACGTGGGAAATATGATAATGGGACCATGTTCATTCCGTGGGCAAGGGATGGTTGTATCTATTCGGCATACTGAACGCCCAAGTTCTAGTCACCTATTCGCGGATTCATTCGCGACACTATGCCCTTGTCCGATCATATTCCGTCGTTCTATCGGTGTGCTATATAGCTAACCGCCTTCGACGTAGACAGCAGTTAGCATCATGACCTCTGTAGCATAGTGCTAGGCACCATCTTAGTGCCACCTCGAGGATCTTTGGAGACGCGGGCTTTTGCCATGCATTTGAGAACATGTTATATACCACCAACTACGCATAATCACAGATGCGGTTGCAGCGGACATGTCTTCGATGCGCACCCATCTGACGATGTCGTCTGGACGGCAGGATGATGAGAAGTCCCTCCGTAGGCGGATGACGGAGTTCTGGCTCTTGTTGTGTCCCTTGGGCGATGCGTCGTCGGAGGGCTGGGCTTATATTTCACCCCTTAGAGGAGTTTCCCCTCAGACATCAACTGTGCCTTTGAAGAAAAGCACAGTGGGCTCTGCACCGGGTGAACAGCTGGGTAGGATGCATCTCCAGGAGGATGTCGGGCCTGATTCTCCTCGGCTACTCCTCACCGGACCACTTGTCGAGCCATGCCACAACGTCTGCTTTGCCTCCCTCAACAGGCTTTCTTTCTGGCTCGTCGTCCCAGTCAATAAGTTTGTCCACTTCAGATTTGTCCTTCGTTGTCCGATTGACAGCCTTCCCCTTCTTGTCAATACTGCTACCTGAGGCCATAGTATCTGCAGGTGCTTCAGGTATAGCAGTCAAACCGCCTGATTCCCGGATAGAGTTTGGTCCAATTTTTGCCTTGGATTTTTCATATTCGCTGCGGACCTGTTCCCCCTCCTTTATATCGTCATGGTTGAAGAACCACTTGAAGAGGTCTTGAATATAAGGCCTTGCGCTGAAGTAGGCGAGAACAATGAGAAAGAGCCAGATATAATCCTGTTTGTCGAGAGAACCCTTTTGCATATATCTCTGGATTGGGTTGAGGTGGGAGAGGTCTTCGGGGGGAGGGGTATATTCGACCATGGTTGGAATTGGCACGGAATGTCGTTGACCTAGGTAATGCCCCAAAGTAGCAACTGAAAGCGTTCTCCCAAATGACCGCCCAGGTAGATTACAGGAAGAGATCGAAGGGATGGAGAGCAGCGAATGCAAGACAAGTCGGCCAGTTTCTTTTTCAAGAGAAAATGCGGCTTTTTTGGGTTTGTAATTTCATCCGTGCAGTCCGGTCGCAACGCTGCCTGCGGGAAATTGGCTCAACCGACAAACGCTCTCCGACAATAGTAATGGATCGCCAACACCTACAAACTTCAAAATACCTACGTACCCGATTGTCGTCATGTAGTATTGTCGTCGCCCAGTGCGTCTTTCTTTGCCTTCTCCTTTGCCATCTCCCTTGTTCAAGTAACACTATTTGGGCCCGATTGTGAATGCCAATGTTTCACGCAATTCTATTAAGCATTGCAACACCAGCCATTGAGCCTTCCGAGTACCCTTGCGACGGTCCTTCTCCATAGCAACCCTGCGGTGTGCGCGACGTGTCTGCAAAGATATGTAGCACGACTACAATTCTGTGATACGAATCCGACGCACCATTCCTCTATGGCTAAACCATTGTGCGACGTGCCTCTGTGCCGAACTTCCGCTCAAAATAGAACGACTTCTGCTGCTTGGTCGTCGACGAACATGTGGAACACTCTGCTTTCCCTGGCACGACAGGACACAGGTCCTTAGTAGAATTGGTATGGAGATGGTCTCAGAACAGAACATACTGGCTATGCCGCGCACACTTGAATACTCTTTTCTCTGAAGACAGGTCCATTGGATTGCCTTGCACTACCATTACAAATGCACAGCAACGGATGCACCTGCCCGCGCCCTCGGACCCAGCGCGACGGTGAGTGTCCAAGGTACTGGCAAACTTGCCATATAACAAACAAACTTCATTCTGAGCCGAGACATGGAGAGTTGAGATGGTGTTGTCAATTTCAGTACATTTCCTTTTATGAAAGAACGCTTTCTCAGATGAGGTATCTCTGATCCCAAAGTCCCCCAATCCATACACATCTGCAAAGATGCTTTTCTTTCATGGCCGCAGCCGGCTGAGTATTTCCTGTTTCCTTGTCCTGCTCGTCTTCGTGGACCGTCTGCTCGGGTTCAAGGTCACAGGCGCCACTGGAGGAGTTGACTCGACCACCGGAGCCAGACCCTCGCGACTTGAGATCGGTCAATTTTCAGTCTCAGGCGCGCCATTCGATCTTTTCATTCTCTCCCTGATTGCTTTCCAGAAAGCGAATCAGTCCGATTCTCTGTCATACTTTCAGATCTCAGGTACTGCAGCCTCTCTTTGTTTGTTGAGTGTTGCTCATCCTTGCCTAGGCATCCATGGCTTCCCTAGGATCCCCTGGGATGGTGTTGTAGGTACTGGCAGCTATCCAGGCTTTTGCACGCATGCCGCAACCCCGTTTCCGACGTGGCATCGACCCTACGTGGCTCTATTTGAGGTAAGGGTGTCAAATACTCAGCAGCAGCCCTGGTTAACACTCAGCAGCAAGTGCTTTGGATGCATGCCCAGGATATTGCGGCCACTTTCCCTCTTGCTCAGCGCAGCCAATACCAGAACGCGGCACTCAGCCTGCGTGTGCCTTATTGGGACTGGGCAATCCATCCAGCCTTGCCGGCGGTGGTCACACAGCCACAGATCTCAGTCAATACGCCGAACGGGCAAGCCATAGTCACAAATCCTCTCTACAGCTATGTCTTCCAGTCGAATGCCGCTGGAAATGGTTTCCCAGCTTCAGATCCAGTAAGCTGATACGAAATTCCCGCCAAGATTGGCAATAAAATAACCCAGCTTTACAGATGGCGAACTTCGGCGAAACCGTCCGTTGGTGGAGTGCAACCACCCAAGCCAGCAACCAGACTGCAGCGAATGCGGCACTGATGGCAAACGCTCCCACGTGCGTAGAA
Organism: Exophiala sp. LBMH1013; assembly: GCA_024611085.1. Taxonomy (NCBI): domain Eukaryota; kingdom Fungi; phylum Ascomycota; class Eurotiomycetes; order Chaetothyriales; family Herpotrichiellaceae; genus Exophiala; species Exophiala sp. LBMH1013. The sequence goes on from JAMFLB010000001.1 coordinate 1,220,023, forward strand.
GACCCTACATGGACTGATGAAGGCTGACACCCGATTGATCAGGATCTTGTCACTAACCTACCAGCTTTTCACGGCGGTGACCAACTACACCTATTTCTCGTGCACTTGGCCTGGCGGTCATGGAGGCATACCGAACAATATCGAAGCTATACACAACAGCATCCATAACAGCGTAGGAGGCTATGGCCATATGCAGTTTCCAGAAGTGGCAGGGTTTGATCCTATCTTCTGGTTGCATCACGCTAATGTGGATCGCCTTTTCGCCATGTGGCAAGCACTGTATCCTGACAGCTTCATTGTTCCAACCGTCAATGCATACGGGTCGTACTACGAGGCCGTTGGTTTTGTTGATTCGGAAACAAGCGGTGAGTGTTGCACAACCACGCGACGGCTCGGCGACTGACATGAAGCAGTTTTGGCTCCGTTCCATTCTGACGATGGCACCACCATGTTCACCTCAGAGGGAGTCCGATCCATACAGTCATTCGGTTATAGCTATCCTGAGTTACCTGACTGGCAGATGACTCCCTCACAGCTCGCAGCTAATGTACGAAGCGCCATCAATTCCCTCTACAACCCTATTGCGAATACAACTGTGACCCGCTCGAGGCGCAGTGTGCAACCTAGATTCGCAAACCTGGCGGACTCGTTCGGAGATGTGACACTTGACATGGCTCGCCAGATGAATGTCAACAACCTTGAGAGGCAATGGTCTATCGCCGTCCTAGTTGACCGCTTTGCACTGGAAACGAGCTTCGCCATTGACTTCTTTATGGGTGACGCTCCGGACGACGCTTCATCATGGGCTACAGCTAAAAACCTCATTGGGACTTATGCCCAGTTCAGCCCAGCTAATGCAACCTTGCTTCATCCCGACGGATACCCGGCCGGTCAGGTTCAAGGAGAGATTTCCATGACACATACACTCGCGGCGGGTGTCCTCCGAGGTATCATTCCAGATCTCTCTCCCCGATCAGTGGTACCTCTGTTGCGCAAGGGTTTGAGCTGGAAAGCACGCACAGCTGCAGGAATCGCAGTGCCAGTCAGTGATCTCTCTGGTCTATCGATATCCGTCTTCAGCAGAGCCGTCGTTCCCACGACTTCAGCAGATCGGTTTCCCTTGTACGGCGCGGTGCAATGGCACGACTCGATCACACTAGGCAATGCATACGGTGCGCCACAGCCTTCCGGGCCGGTCTAATCGGTCTGGATGGTCGGGTTGGGGGGTTTAGAGCTGGCTATTTCACGGTGGTAATTGTGACACAATATGGAAGCTGGAGATTGAGCGCAATACTGGAGGCAACTGGCTGGTAATTGTGGACAGGCAAGGACAAAGGAATGAAATTGCAGAAATTTGGCCAGAAACTGAGCCTTAGAAGGGCCCTTGCAAATGAAATGGCCGCGTTGGTTAGCCTGCGCCTCAGCCTGGGGGTCGAGAGGCTGCCATTGGCTGAAGTTCAGCCTTCTGACCAGGCGCCCCTGTCTCGTTAATATTAAAGGTACCACAGCAGAGAAACAACTCCCAAGGCCTGCTTTGCTGAAAGAAGGGAGCACTGAAGAAGGCACCATGGCACCTTTTGCTGTTAGGCTTGTTCTCTTTGCTCTTCCCATTCTTCAACTCTCACTCAGATGATCTTTTTCCTCGAGTCGGCCGCTTTTTGACTTCAAGTCCTTCTTTTGGTCTCCCCGATTGTGTCGTTCTCTACCGTTGGATACCATCGTATTTGAACCTGTCACTCCTTTTGCATCATGTTGCCTTCGATCAAGACTCTCCTCCTAGGAGTCACTCTCGTCGCGTGCGCCCTCGGTCAGACGAAAATCGCATTCACATCGGTCCCTGCCATTGCCGCGGCTGGCAAATCCTATAAGTACGTGAAGGGCAGAGAAGAGAAGGGGCCTGGCTGACCACGAGCTAGTATTACTTGGGGCGGCGGTGACGGTTCACCAGTGACAATTACCCTCCGAGAAGGGGACCCTGATGACCTCAGGACCGTTACCACACTTGCAGACGGAGTGACAGCCGATTTCTTCGTCTGGGCCGTGCCTAACACCTTTGTTACTGCTTCGTATGCCCACACCCTCCTGGCAAAACCATTCACTCATAAAATTCAGGGATTATGCGCTCCAAATCACACAGGGTCAGGACGATATTAACTATAGCGGTCTTTTCTCGATCACTGGCGGAACCGGCGTCTCGAGCAACTCGTCCTCCAGTACGACCAAGACTGCAACAGTTGGCAACTCTACTGCGAGCATTACAGTTGTTGGTACGGCCGCTTCTCTGGGTACAGGTACCGCGCTGCCCAGGAACACAACCTTCAGGTATTCCACTATGGCACACCTTACGAAGTTCGAGGTTGACCCCATATAGCTCTGCAACGATCTTGCGTACCACCAGCCAAACTCCGGCAGTCACCCTGCACCAGTCCTCTTCGACCATCGAAGCCAGCTCAACGCAGGCCGCCCCAACTGCAGCAGCCACGACAAGCGCCCCTTCAGGCGGTGCCGGTCAGCTGGGTAGTTCAGCGGCACTGGTGATGGGAGTCTTCGCGGCTATTCTATGCCTGAGCTGATTTGGGGAGTCTACTTTGGTTCACAGGGAAATGGTCCAAAAGCAAGGCGTTGCAAGGAATCTGTAGGATACCTCTAACATGGTGTTGGTGGTTGCAGTCATACAATGCAGGTACTGTAGATCGTTTCTTAATACACATAATAAAATCCGGACGCTCGAGAGGTACTTCCACAGATGTATCCGAGCTTATCATCCACGATGAAGCCGGTACATTTCCCATTGTTCGCGGCGGTCCGTAGATGGAAGCGAGGCGTGAGCTTGGTCGCTTCATGCTCGGTATTTCAATAATTCGGATGATGGATCGGCGTTGAAGCTAGAGGCGTGTCCCTGGCATTAGCGGTGCACCCGGTCCCTGAGAGCACTCCAAAAAAGGTTGTGGCCGCTGCCGGTTCATCGCCTCCGTGGGCCTATTAAGACACCGGTGGCGCCCTGGCCATGGGTTCTTCCTTTGATTGACGCGTTTGGTCGAAGCTTGACACGTTGTCCCCGGCCGGTCGTGGATGCCGGATGTTGCTTGCCTAGGAGTTACCGTACCCTTAAATGCCCTGCGGTCTCCACTGGCTGATCTCAAACAAATAATGCGAATCATCTCAGCCTGTGAAAGGAGACTCGTAGCCCGCCGCATGCCGTTTGTTGTTGTGAACCAGCGAGACATCTATCTTCGAAGTTTGGCCCATATCACTGGCATAGTTGCAGGCACTGTCACTATCTGCGCTGTGTTCGGCAAGCACATCATTGTCCCTGTCACACTCTGCGCCCGTAACCTGCACTATTGATGCCAGCTCGCGAACTCCCAGTCTGCATTCACCAGGCGTGTCATGAGGCATAGATCTCACCTCACCAGAACTTCTTCGGTCCCTCTGACTCCGTCTGGTACGCAATCATCTATAGACAGTCGATCCATCGACGCAGCTCTTCTCCAGCCGCCCTTTCCTCGAAACCACCAACGGGTCTGTGCTGACTCCATTACTCGGCCAGGCGAAACCACATCTCACCTTAATGTGGCCTTGATTCACAATATGTCCGAAGTCTGTGGAGTGCTTAAGGAGCAGGTCCATCAAGATGGCATCAGACGTACTTCCGGACGAGTCGCCAGCGCCACAATATTCCGTTCAGGTGAGAAGACTGCTCTTCCTCCAACTACCGCAGCTTGCTAATAGATTCAAACAGTCATGGCCTCTTCCGAGACCTCTCCTTCGCCCGAACCTATGCCCTGGTCTTCTGCTATTGGACATGCTGGAACTGGAAAGTCAGGCAGAGTGATTGAGAGACTCCAAGGAGATATAGATCGGCTGCGGCGAGATACACAATTGATCCAGACACGCTACGAAGAGGCCGAGAAGGCAAACGAATTACTGGTCTCACGAAATCAGTCACTACAGGATCGCAACAGCAACTACGAACAGTCCCATGAGGCCAATCTACGCCAGCTTGCCCGCAAGGAAAGACAGGTCGAAGAGCTACGAGAAGAACTCAGGAAGGAAAAACTGAAAACTGCAAAGGCCGAGGCTCAAGCGGAGGCTGCATCATCCAGTGAGGAGATCTGGCGAAGACAGGCGAGCCAGGCCAAGGCCCATGCTGCACAGAAAGAAGCAGAATATGACACTATTGTCGCCTGCCGCAAGATGGATTACGATCGTCAACAAGGTGGATTGGATAAACTCAGGAGCAGCTTTGACACTCTTCTTCGCCGGCAAGAGGATGATCTGGAGAAGCAGAAGAAATTGGAAATCCTTGCCGAGCAGCAGCGACAGACAATCACCCAGCTCGAGGAGCTTACGAAAAAGCTAACTACGAATTTCCTCGCTTACAGGCATGAGATTGACACTGCTATCTCTCAGCTCCGAGACACAGCCCGGAACAATGATCAGGCTATCGATCAACAGCTAAATGAGATGAGTGAGGTGACCAACCGAATGCGATGGGTTATGAACATCGACCATGTGGTCAATCGTCATGGTGTTCCTGGACAGCCGAGCGCACAGGGTCAAGGCTCACTCCCCGCCCATGCTGTAACACCGAATGGTTGGCATATGGAGCCTAAGAGACGGAGTCTGAGCCCAACCAAGGGTGTTCTAACCAAGCATAGGCGGAAGGACTCGGCCAAGATCTCTCAGTGATTTTGACTCTTGGGATTGGGCCAGAAGCAATGATATCGAGCTGAAAATTGTACTTTGATGACTACACGAAGTGATGAAAACATACCCTGCATGACACGGGCTCGTGCCTCAGACATAGCTAGACAGACATATTCACTAATAGATATTGGTGTTTTCGTGGCGTCCTCCCGTCAACTATTTACGGCTCTAAATATACCTAAGAACAGGCGCTGTTTCTGCAGTCAAGAAGTCCTCTTTGGACACAGCACCCTCTCCCATAAGAAATATCACCTTTCTGTTAACAATGCCAGGGCGGCCACTGATGCGTCCGCTAGTTCAAGTCGATATTACCAGCGGCCGCGCCGTTAGTGAAGTGAGAGATGTATTGTGTTGTATAATAGGAGATCTCTTTCAGCCTATTTCTTGCAGTGAAGAGTGCCCCGTCTCATCCACACTCCTTGGTGAAGTGGCTTCCACCCAACACAACGTCACATCAGTATCACATTCACCTAAGTGACGAAAGTGAATTTACAGTAGCTGCAGTGAATGATAAAACGCGAGGCTGAGCCCCCCGTTTGGCACCTCGGTAATATATTAATCCGGCCGTCCACCTCCGCATCATCCTTCCGCATGATTCATTTCTCTGTGCCTCATCATTGTGGAGAGATTCCTTTGCCTCTACCCTGACCATTCCTGTCCATATCTCTCGTTATTCCTCTATCTCGACGACCTGTTCTCTCACTACAGCAGGCCGTCTGTCCTCTGTCTCCAGGCCACGCAGGCGCTTTTACAGCGTAGCGCTGGCCAGGATGGCAACCAAGAAGAAGGTTTTCGTGGGCTCCGTCTTCGAATTCAGCCAACTGGGAGTATGTTGCCCTTTGCCCTTTATGCCAGCCATGCTTACAATTGATCTAGGCCAACGAGGTCATCAGCAACTTCAAGTGCGTCTTCCTCCTCCAAGCCGGAAAGCCTTCGCAGTTGAAGCCACGAGAACTAATCTTTATGCGACAGAGATGCCCACGATGATCCCGAAGGCGCGCCTTTTGTTACTTTCGATAGTGCAACCCAGGTTTGTGACCACCATTCTGAGATTCCACAACTGGCTAACTGCCCCCAGACATTCTCTGCTGAAGTTGATCCCGAGGATAAAGATACCATGGCCCACCTTATTAGACGGGTCGCGGGATACACTCAGTACTACCAAACCCATCAGCCTGGATTTGATGACGAACCTCGTCTCCATCCAATTGAAGGCACTGTCATGGAAGATATCATGCGGGACGACAGTTCGGATGACAATGGCTTGTTAGAATATCGATCGGACGACGAATCTGACAACGAAGACCCACTGAAGAGCCTTCAGCATCTCACAGCTTACTGGAAGCCACGCAGTGGCGACCTCACAATCCTCCTCCCAATGTATGCGCAAGAGATCAGTCGACTGACAGGTACAGACATCTTTGCTGAGGAGGCAGAAAAGAGATATCGTCTGTACCAAGGCAATTTCAACCTCGCTCGTGAGAAGCTCTTACGATTGGAGCCCTTGTTGGTAGGCTTGACTTGTCCTAACCTATGCCTGCATGTACACGCTGATACTCCGCAGGAAACATTCAAGAAGCAACAAAACAACCAGTCGCTTATAGCTACCGGGAATCTTCTCGTCTGGCCTCCAAGTGAAAAAGATGCAAAGCTGCAATTTGTTCATATTACCAGCGATCATCCTGCCTACTCCCGTATCATAGTCAACAAGATGGAACAGACTCTCTTTAGGAAAGTGGTCGGAGAAATTCGGTTGATTACACCTGAGTTCGACTACAAGCTTCCAGCAAACCTTTATCTGGACGGCATCTCCCCTACAAGTCAGGTAGAGGCATCTCGCATCTGGAATGGTTTCCTGTTTACGAGCTTTGGTGATCCCAACAACATGGAGCCTGTCATCTCATCTAACCCCACCTCAGCTGAGAATAGCGAGAGAGGCACAGTCAAGGACCCGGAGGAGGAGCGCATAACTGCTTGGACGAACAAGGTTATCAGTGGTGCAAACCCAGACATTGCTCCTGAAGCACCGGTTGAGCCTACACATCCCCCTCGTCGAAGGGTCGTTCTTGACTCAGATAGCGAAGACGATGAACCATCCAAGGTACCGCAGGCAGCAGGTCTTGGAGCACCGGCCTCAATGGCTATTTCAGGTCAGCCGATGCCTCGTACTATAAGTCCTGAACCATCGCTGGATCTGGTTTCCCTGCTATCATCCCCTGCCCGCTCCGTATCAAAGCAACTCGTTGAAAGTACGCTGGCTGGAGAACTGGCGCAGGAAAGTTTGACCGCAGCCATGTCAGCTCGTCCAGGCTCACAGGTGGCCGGACATGGAGGTCCTGAGATATCGTCAGATTTGCTGTCCTTGCTATCCTCCTCTCCCCCGTCCACGACGATGCAGGCCATTGAGACCTTGATGGCTGGGAAATCAGCCGGATCAATGTCAGCCCAGGCCAATGCCCTATACGACGAACTTACCGGCCTGGATAGCTTTCCAGCAAATTTGCAACCTCCATTGGCCACGACCGACAAAGCACAAACTGAAGGCCGTGAGCCTACCAACTGGAACCCTCACCTCTCCAGACCCCTTGTCCAAGACCAGACTTCGGAGGTCTCTTCAGCCGAGAAACTCTCTCAACAGGATCTCGACACAACAAGCGTGAAAGCGTCTCCTGCTCTAGTCGCAGCCACTGCAGGTCCCACGCTAGACAAGCCTCAGCAGCCTGCCGTACCAACACCTCCGCTGTCCACGCCTGTAACCCCTCCACGACCGGCTACTGCAGAGGCTCCTTCGTCACGACCGGCCTTCAATCCAAACGGCTACGGCGGACCATCACCAAAACTGCGGCGTGGACAAACTGTGCACCCAGGTGGACGCGGAGGAAGTAATTCTCGATCTAGGGCACATATTCGAGGTGGCCGAGGAGTAGCAAGTGGCGGTACCTACGCCCAAGCCATCTCTGGGGTTCAACAGCCGACTCAACGAGGCTCCCACCTACAACGAGGTGGCAGCTTCCGTGGGTCCGCAGCTGGTAGAGGTTCACCAAGACGTGTTGTTGGTCCGAGCAGTCCAACAGAGATGGACCAGAATGACTTGGTTGATACAAGTGCCCCAGTTGGCAGTACTGCTCCCAAAATACCACCCGGTTTCGAAGCTCATGTGCCGCTGGTTCGTGCACCAATTCCACAGCGAAGCCCGGCCCCGAGCCTCAATTCAGCCCCGAACATCATGGATGAGCCCATACAGACAGGTGGACTGGCACACACAGCACCAGCAAGCCTAAGTCGCTCGGGCACCACTTCAGGAGAATCTCGCATCCGGTTCAGTAACGAGGGTGCTGATTATCAAGCAACGCATATCCCCAAAATCAACCAGTCCTTCATGAGAGAAAAGAGTCTACGGCTCGCCAATGAAGCTATCGAGGCAAGAAAGAAGGCACAAAGTCAAGGCCAGGGAAATAAGAAAGCCACCGACGAAGGCAAACCACCAATCCACTCCACCATGCGTCAACAAGGCAAGAACCCTGGCAAGAAGCCTGTGAAGCAGGAAACCAAGGCAGAGGCAGCTGCCAGACGTGCTCAGGCATTGCTGGACGCGCATGGACCAGTACCAGTCAAAGTACCGCAGAACCCCCAGAAAATCCCGAATGCGGAATCCCAGGAGATGAGCAAATGGAAGAAGCAGCAACTTCGAAAGAATGCGACCGTTGCCGAGGGCCATCCGGAAATTGTTGAAGACATGACTCGGAGCCAACAATGCGACAAGTTGGTACCTCAACTAGAGCCTCTGTTTGAGATCTGCAGAGCGTTCAATGGCAGACTAAGCTTCGAAATCGCTTTTGGCCAGGTTTTGATCTTTCCAGACCCTCGTCTATCCGATCAGCACTACCACACAGTTGCTGACTGGGAAAGCTTGTTTGCTCCGAAGCCTACAAAGTCGCCGTGCTCTACCACTTTCACCAAGATTCTCACCACCAACGGTGCCGACGTTGATCGTGCTCTTGAGCTGAAAGGGCCGGCTACCCACCCGGCTATGAAGTTGTGGAATACCCCTCCGGTCAGCCAATCGGTCAGCTATGAGTTCTCATGTCAGAGTCGGTCTAACGAAGACTTTCTGATTCGGGTCGACGAGTCCGGCAGGCATGAGCTCCTCAAGGGTCTTGCCACGGTTGGGATGATCAATATGCATGTTCCTGCTCAGATCTGGGATGCTGCTGCTATCATTTCAGGTCATTTGAAGTGGTTCGAGCCGCCAGAGGTTCTCCAGAAGAGCGCCGCCACCTTCGTCAAGTCGCTTTACGTGGTTCCAGATAGGGAGAGATTGATGATTGTCTTTCGCCAGCCCAACGATCATGAAGTGCAAGTTCGCAACCTCCTCGTTAAACGCGTCAGTCATCATGCCTGCAATCTCCCAGGCTATGAAGACATACAGTTGAAAGTGGTTGAGTCGAAGAGTCTGATGTTCAAGGTCCATCCTCAGGATAAGAAACTCTGGCAAGGCTATGAGGCAACGAAACAAGAATACCGCAACCTTTCAGAAGGCGGTCGTGTCCACTACGAAATGTCGGTCGTACATACTGGCATCAGCCAGATCCTGGCACAGAACGAGAATCTCGAAATCGGAGAACTAACGCCTGCAGAAACCACTGGGCGATCGCTCGTCGATCGAGATGTCATCCGGTCCATGCTCGACGTCGCAGTGCACATGGTCTCCAAGATTGACTTTGTAGGGATGCACAATCTCGGCACGCAAGTCCGTCTCGACATGGAAGAGGAACAACGTCGCCGACAACTCGAAGCTACGCTGGGCCCAAGGGGCAAATCTATCTTGAATGCTCCTACACGTATCGGCATAGCTCCAGTCAGCAGAGTCCAACCCACCAGTCAATCCGGTTATCCTTTGAAAGCAGGGAGCGGTGAAGCTGCTGGTGCTGGCATTGCCCTGGGATCTAACAGCCATCTTGCTACCGTCGTCAAACCTCCCGTCCACGGTGTGCGGATGAACACTGTGGCCGAGATCTTCGAAGATCCCGATGGCTCTAGATACATGTTTGGCATGGGTGGTGCGAGAATCCCAGTGGCTGGAGACCCCCAGCCCAGTTCGAGCACTGTGATGCCAGATGATAGTGCAAGTCAAGTCGGTGGTGCAAGACAGTCGGGCTTCTACACGCCTTGGTCCAATAACGTTCCTAGGAGTGATGGATTCTGGTGAACCCCTGAAACCCCAACAACAACCATTTTCAATGTTCCACCGTGTAACCGGAACCGGTACTGGGTTTTGGTGTTGGTGTTGTACAGCTCAGCTGATCGATGGACGGCGGGAGAGGAAGCCGGTGGAACGACCATGAGCTGACGAATGAATGTGCATGTCTTTCTTTTTCTTTCCAAACGCCCACAGAATGCAAGCACGGCGAGGTTTTCTTTTGGTTCTTTTCTGTACGCTTACTCAGTGCATGGTTCGGCGAAATCGGCGAAAGGGGTCAGGATGAAATGGGATGAAATGGGCGATTGAGAATGCGAGAATGCCAGTCCCAGTCCAGTCCGGAATTCTCTTCAGGAATACGGGGTTCGAGGGTCATGGAACGATCTGGTCACGGGCAATGAATGAGGCAATGAGACACGGCGCAAACTCGACTTGTTCACGATCCGTCAGCTGACAGACAGACAGACAGACAGTTAGCTGTGTTGCGGGCATTGAACGGCTCTCGGGACAGGGACAAAAGGACAAAAGCATTTGCTATTCATACTGTATTATCATCCATTCAGAGTTGAAATACCTCAGAGAATGGATTTTTGTCGTTGTAATGGTGACCTCCCTTTTCTCCTTTTCTTTCTTTTCCTTTCGTTTCGTTTCGTTCCGTTCTCGTTTCTCTTGTCATCAATCATCAAGTTCCGCTTCAGTCAAGGCATCCACCAACTCCTCCAAAGTCGGAGCCGAATCCTGCTTGGCACCGACACTGTGAGATGCAATGCTGCCATTCCTCAATATCTTGGCCTTCTTCTCCGCGACACGCAGAAAAGCAAGGACCTCCAAGTGCGCCGACCTCTCGGCCCACATCGCAGGAGTAAGACCCTGGCGATCCCCAACCAACACATCCACCCCATACTCCAAGACTAGAAGACGTACGATATCGATGTCGTTCTGATGCGCAGCGACATGGAGTGCCGTCATACCGCGAGCGTTAGTCGCTGTCGGGTCCGCTCCTGCTTCCAGGAGTCGACGCACCACGGCGACAGACCGGCTGGATGCCGCTTTGTGAAGAGGCGTCTGGCCGGTGTTGGTACGTGTGTCGATGTCGGCGTTGTGGGCGAGACACAGATTGACCAATTCCACGTTTCCTAGAGACGCAGCGACATGGAGTGGGTGCCAGCCGTGGTAGCCTACAGTCTCGATCGAAGCGCCACGTTGGAGAAGGAGCTCCACCATCTCTCGTCGTCCTTCTTGCAGCGCGACGTGCAACGGAGGCTGTCCGTCCTCATTTGGTGTCGTCAGGGCGTCAACGTGCTGGTCCAAATGGGAGCCCACGGCTTCCCTGTCGCCCATCTCAATCGCTCTGGTTAGTATGTTGGCGTCGCTTGGTGTATGACCCAAAACATGCCACTCTGCTGCTCGAAGGTATTTGTGGATGTCGTAGTGCGCGGTGTAGATTGCGACCACACGCGGCGTCGACCCTTTTCGATCACGCGCGAAGAGTTGCGCGCGCTGCAAACCAGGATTGTCCTCGAAGAGCGTCTTGACGGTCTCAATCCGCCCGGACTTCACGGCAAGGTGAAGAGGGATGTGCCCCTGAAAATCCGGTGCGAGCATGTCGGCACCCCGTTCGAGCAAAAAGGCAACCGTGTCTGTATGTCCTCCTCTGGCTGCACGGTGCAGTGGCGTCCAGGCTGTCTTCCCTTTATTGGACATACTGCCTCCATGCTCCAGAAGATACTTGACCAGTTCGGTATATCCTCCAGTTGCGGCATAGTCCAGTGGGCATAGTCCTTCCTTGTCCACAACATGCACCACTGACCCTGCAGAGACCAGCGATCTTGCAATGGATAAGTTGCCACGGAGCGCTGCATGATGTAGAGTTGTCATGCCTTGACCATCTCGCGCAGCCACCAAGGCTCCCGCCTTTAACAATACCGTCACCATCTCTTCGTTGGCTTGCTCCACAGCCTTGTGTAAGGCAGTAAATCCTTTTGGACCGTGCGCGTCAAGTTGCTGACGCCCGTGTTGGACTAGTAGGTTGACCATAGACAACTGGCCGTACGAGACAGCTAGGAATAGTGGTGTACTTTGTCGGTAATTCGTGGCAAGTAGGTCTGCGTGGTGTTCGAGTAGCACTTCAGCGACACCTTCGTGCCCATAGACGGCCGCTTCATGCAACGGCGTATTGCCTTGCGAATTCCTCGCGTCTAGCCTTAGATTGTGTTTGTTCTGTTCGATCAACCGCACGAGAAGCTCAGTCAGTCCAAAAGACGCAGCCATGGAGATACCAGCGCCACCAGAGTAGGCCCAGGCCCAGGCCCGAGACTTCCAATGTGAAAGAGCTATGCGATAATCACGGACTCTGGCGATACTGATCAGATATAGACTATCGGCAAGCAAAGGGATAGCCAAGTCTTCAATATCCTCGACAGGTCGTCCGTATGCATGATGGCCCCATTGGAAAGCAGCATATTCCAGAAGCGGGAAGTCCTCCAATGCCGCTCGGAAATCAGGCTGGCTCTTGAATGGTAATTGTTTAACGGGCTTCAAAGTCAGATATCTGAGGCAGATTCTGGCAATGTGAAGATCAGCATCTCGGAACAAACCATGGCCTTGGTCCCGCAAATACTCTTCCAAGGAGCGATGGACCAGACGTACAACGGAGCTGCCATGGTCGACCTCCGCAAGGCCGCAGCAGCAGTCGACGATCGTCCTCAGAGAAGGAAAATTGTCCCTGTCAATATCAGTGTCTTCCATACGCAGAGCCATAGCGTGCTGCAGTTCCGTTATCGTAAGAGGTCTTCTGGCATGAGACACCCACATCAGCGTCCGGAAAGCCAAATCTCGTCTTGTGGTGGACAGGTTGGATATTCTTTTTATCGTCGACTGGAATGCCTCGGTCAGGTTTGTCGACAGCTGAGTCAACGTCCTCCTCACGTCAGCTTTGGTTATTTGATCAAGAATGATGCGGATCTGAAGAGCAGGCAGCAAGAACAGGCCATTTGCATTGTCACATAGCGTCGTGAGTATTTGCCCCCTGAGCTCTTCGTCCATCGTGTATTCCGAGTCCGGATGGTCCATGATTGTTTGCGTAAGGAACTGGCGAAGATCAGCCGGGTCTGCTGTTATATTCATCGTGACAGTATGGTGGAAATTGCCTTCCAAGTTGAGTACGTGCGGTCTCAACGTAGCCATCATTTTTACTCTGCCACCCGGGGAGCCCCTGACCGCGTTGAGGACCTCGAAGAACCCAGATCGTTGGCTCTGGCCGTCTGCTTCATCAAGGGCATCGACAACAATGAAGCAACAATTGAAGGACGCCACGGCAAGGCGCAGTACCGCCAGCAGGTCATGAAACCAGGTCTGATCTTTGACGTCGTCCCTCGTCCGCTGGTAGAATTCGGCCACCACAGAAGGGATGGCCCTGCCATTTGAGCATAATTGGCGCAGAAGCGATCTGGCGAGGTGAGGAGGACTCTGGGATTGCTGTTCCGAGTAGTCGTAATAATAGTAGGCGACGGCGACTCCTTGGTCTTTGAATTTCGCGCGAAGGTGGTCAATAACAAGAGAGCAGAGTATGGATTTGCCAGCACCTGGACCACCAATGCAAACAAGATCATGTTCAGCTGTGGTGTCTTCCGCCCAATTCAAGAAGTCCGAATGCTTCAAGAACCAGGACCCTGTGCCCTGTGCCCGTTTGAGTTGGAGGTCACGGTGTTTGTGCAGTGAACCGACGGGCGCTAACCAGTCCAGTATGTCGCTCGTCCTTCTCTCTTGTTCCTTCAGTTCTGCCAGACGGGCAGCCTGAGCGATTTCAGTCACATCCGTGGCAGTTTTGGCAAGCATGGGCACGAGGGCAATGACCTGCTCAAGCTGGCCAGCGCGTTTGGATACTTCCTCGGTAGAAAGACCAATCTGGGCAGACAGTTCCCGGATCTTCTTGGACTCGTCAAGCATCTTCTTCAAGCCGTCCGTGGCTTCTTCGGACGATCTGGACAGCAAATTGCAGCCTTCGATGGACAGGGCGAACTGGAACGTTTGAGTGTAGCGTCGTAGATTGTTCACCATCTCCATTACTTCTTTCTGCTCGAAGGGCCATCTGAGCTTTTCCAGAGCCCGAGCGACTTTCCCGCCGTCAGTGGTCTTCAACCTGTCTCCGATACGTTCTATCCTACTCCGACAATCGGAAAGGGCTTTCTGTAACACGGAATTGGCTCCAAACATGCTTTGCTTTGCTTTCTCGCTTTGCAGAAAGTCCCGTAAACCACTGAGGACATCTCCGAGTAGTAGGAGTTCATTGTGCAGCTCATGGATGCTTTTGGACCGCTCCTTGACCGAGTTGACATACACCACTATCGTTTGGCTGACTTGCAAAGCCAGACTGATGAGGCCGGCCACTCCGCTGGCAACGGAAACACCATCCATCCTGCGTTGGGAGGGACGGACAGGGCCATGGGTATAGCGTCACTTGCGGTATGTGGTGGACGATGGTGGCAGATTGATCGGAAACGAGGCAAGAGTATGGTTCGGAGAGAATCCGGGCTCGCCATGCTTAGGTATGCTATGGGACCTCGAACGACAAGGATCCGAGAAGTGAGCTGTCGGTGGAGGAAGCAGTAGAGACTAGAAAGAAGTGAGTGGCATCTAGCTGGGAGTTGTAGGATGCGATGCGTTGGTTAAGCAGTACAACCATGTTCCAGGGAAGATATGGCCAATGATACCAGTCATCCGGGCCCTGGTAGGCGCTGTACAACACAAACTAACCTCGACTACAATGGTAGCCACAACTCCATCAATCCACCCCTGGATCATCGGACACGGACTCTTCGACACGTCTTGTTCCTCGGCGCACGTACGCTTCAGATGCTTATATGAAGTAGACAGCCCTCCAATGCCTTGACATGCCCTTACACCCATTGATTTCGTCTCTGTTGCCCTCCAACCTCAATAGTCAACCGTCTCAAAACCACTCAACCTTGGGGACTTTGTCCCAGTCACCATGAGCGCCGATTGGTCGTCTCCAAGCTTTGAAGAATGAAAGCGAATGCTACACATGGATCGCATGCCTTTGCTAGGATAAAACGCCGCCTTTGGAGTCTCCCATCACTCTTGGTGCTGCTCTGGATTGCCGTCCTTTTCTGGGGAGAACGGCTCGTCTTCCAGCAAAGTGCGAGAAGTTGTCGGTGGCAGCAATGGGAGACATGGGTAAGAAGGAAATCTCATAGTGACTGTATTGAACTGACACATTGCACTTTTTGTAGCCAACTCATGCCCAGCCCTATCATGTCCTCCTCATTGCTGACCCTCAACTTGTCGATCCGCATACCTATCCCGGCAGACCGTGGCCTCTATCTTCTCTCACGGTCCTTTACACAGACCTCTACCTCAAGCGTTCCTACCGACATCTACAAGAATACCTGCTGCCCGAGGCTACACTGTTCCTGGGTGACTTGTTCGATGGAGGTCGGGAATGGGGGACGGCAGAGTCGTCCTCGCCGGAGCAGCGATACCGCAAATATGGAACGGACTTCTGGATGAAAGAATACATTCGCTTCTCCAACATCTTCATACGGTCCTGGTTCAAGTATCCTTCGGCAACTGCAACAGAGCCGGACGGACGAAAGATACTGGCGTCTCTTCCCGGAAACCATGACCTGGGCTTCGCCGCTGGCATTCAAGCTCCCGTCAAAGAACGATTCGATGCATATTTTGGACCGCTCAACCGTATCGATGTCATTGGCAACCACTCGTTTGTACATTTGGACACGGTATCGTTGAGCGCCATGGATCGAGTGGACCCAGAAACGGGGAGTTCTGGAGCAGGAGACGGAAGTGCAGCAGCAACTGCATCCAGCAAGATTTGGAAGCCGGTGGAGGATTTTCTGTCGGACGCGAAGACCACGAGAGCAAAGGCAATCCAACATACATGTGAATCGCGATTCAACTGGAGAAACCCTGCCCCAAACTTATTCCACCCCGAGGTTGAGAACGCCGCCGCGGCAGACACCGACATCTTACCCGACGCCGCGCCTCCAGTGACCTCTTCTCAATTCCCGACCATCGTCCTCTCTCATGTACCGCTCTACCGATCTGCAACGGCTTCATGCGGCCCAAAGCGCGAACGAGGCTCCGCTATCCCGGTCCAAGCAGGCTACCAGTATCAGACTGTCCTCACGCCACTGATTTCGCAAGACATAGTGAAACACCTCACAGCCGAGGAAATCGCCATGATCTATTCCGGCGACGACCACGACTACTGCGAGATCGAACACAATGAATTTACCGGGCGAATCCCGGAAATCACAGTCAAAAGCATGAGCTGGGCCATGGGCATTCGAATCCCGGGCGTTCAACTAGTCAGCCTATGGAACCCAGTGGACGTTGAGAAAGTCATGTCTGGCTCTTCCGCGTCCACGCCGCGAGATACCGTGCAGAACCATCTCTGCCTGCTCCCAGACCAGCTAGGCACTTTCATCCGTTACGGCCAGGTGTTAGGCTTGACGGTCGCCATCCTCCTTATCCACGCCTCCCGCTATAAACCCGGCTCGGCTGCCGATAGTCTATCCGACAAGTCTGAACCGTTGCTCCCAGTGTTTCGACACCACCGTGATTCCAACACCTCGCAGACCTCCTCGATTCACAGCCCCGACCACGACCAGTATCTGTCGACACGCAAACCAGGTAGTTATGGACACGTCAGCCCGTCGTCCCGCACGCCATCGCCTTCGAAACGGGCTTATGTCGATCAACGTCAGCGCATCCATCACCAGAGCGAAGAGGACGATGACTGGGGAATGCCTCGTGGTCCAGTCACAGGTGTGGCGTCCAGAGTTCAAAGACCACGGAGCCGACTCGCGTTCCTGGGTAGATCCTTGTGGCGGGTGGCTTGGCCTGTGATACTGTTTTACTTTTGGCTGCTCTGGAGGGGATGACGATGTTTTCATAAGCATGGATCTTGGAATTTTCATGAAGAAGCTCGAAAGCCTATTAGAATACTCTTCATTAATGGAGACAGAACCTATTCTACCCATGGTTCTTTTGAGCGCCTTCTGCTAACCAGGTTGCAGCGGGTAGCAGAAGCTATGTCCGTCAAAGTAAAGAACGAAAGTCCCAGATGAACGTGCTCTTGGCAAAGGAAACGATTCTCAAACAAGCCCTTCCTCCCGGTCAGGGCCTTGTACACGCTAAATCCAGCTGGCAACCGGCTCTCTCAGTGCCGTAAAACAAGCCAATGCCCTGCAAGCCGTGCCACATGAATCAGCGGCCAGCCATTCTCTCTTTCCCCTTTTTATGTTTTATGGTTTTGGACTCCTTCCAGTATTGTCCGTCGGACAACATAGCTTATTGTTGGCACAATTGTCACCACATTCCAGAAGACATCCAGTTTCGTGGCTCCTGACACTCGCGCTCCGACTCACTCCGTTGACCTTCGGGCTCGATTGTCCATGCCCCGAGCCACCAGCGTTGGCAGTTGTGTCGTGTGGAGAATCCAGGTGCTCAGTGTAGAACTCCGGTTGGATTGTGGAGCTGTGGATGCCGTAAGCGTGCAAACACTTTCGGATCTCACGGGCTAGGTGCATGTAACTAGCAGACCCAGCGCCTCGAGCATCACAGTCGACCTTGACATGCAGACTGGCGACTAGCTTTGTGTCGCTGAGCTGCCAGACGTGGAGGTGATGGGCTTCGACAACATGTGGAAGTGCTTCAATGTCCTGAGTGATTTCGTCAATGGACATACCGACCGGTACCGCTTGGAGGAGGATTCGGCTTGCGGCTTTGCACAGTGGAATGGCGCTGTAGAGAATGATGACGGTGATGACGAGTGAAATGCCGGGGTCGAAGTAGTACCGGCCAGGGAATGTGGTTTGCCAGATGATCAGTGCAGATACTATCACACCGATATTGCCGAGAGCGTCGCCAAGCACATGGAGGAAGACACCTCGCATGTTCAAGTCATGCCCGTGACCATGTCCCCCATGGCCATGACCGTGGTCTTTGTGGCTACGGTCGTCGGGTTGATTGTGATTGTGTTCTGAGTGGCTGTAGTCATGGCTCGCCCGTTTGCCAATGCTGCCGTAGCCCCTGGTAGATGAATTGTTGTTGTCCGGGAAGATCTTCGAGCGCTCATGCGGCGTATCGTCGTCCAACAGGGCCTCCTCCTCTGCCGAAGACGATTCTGATTGTTCTTCCAGACGTGCTGCGTGGATGATTTCCTGTCGGAATGAAGCGGGATGAATGTGAATGTTGTCAACCGAGCCGAAGCCGCGACCCAGCGACGCCGACGTCCTACGACGGTGCCGACCATGGACCTCGCCGCTGTTGGCGACAGATCTGCGATGTGGTGCATTACTGGAGGATCTCGCAGAGATGGTGGTGTTGTCTTCATCGGATGTGGTGAACCCTTGTCTCTCGGAACCCTTGTACCCAGCTACACGCACTTGTGGAAGAACATCTTCAATGTTGCCACTCTCGTCTGCTACTGCTCTTGCCTCCTCTTCTTCATGAGCATGTGCATTGCCTTCCTCGGCTGACTTGATCGGGTCGGCGTCGTCGTGAGAATGTTCCCCTCCCCCAGGGCCGTGACTATGGTCATGGAAAAGGAAGAGTCCCAAGATGTTGGACGCCAGACCCAGACAGCCAACGATCAGGACAAGCTTGGGGTTTGTGACGATTTGCGGTTCGACGAATCGCTGTATTGCCTCGAGGAAGATTGACAAGCAAAGGGCCACCAGAAAGACTCCATTGACCAAAGCACCCAAAGTCTCCGCTCGTTGCCAACCATATGTGTACATCTTCGAGCTTTCGGTATTGGCCACACGAACAGCCCATAAGCCGACGCACAGGGATAAGACATCATTCAGCATGTGAAAGGAATCAGCGACAAGGGCTAATGAATGAACCGCATAGCCTGAAAGAGTTAATCGCGATACAACAACTCATTTGACGCGGCATCACTTACCAACAATCAGTTCAACCAGGAAGAAGGCACTATCTATCCCCAGTAGGATAATGATCCTCTGAGTCTTAGAGAGGCCCATGATTGCGGTAATGCAAGGATTCGGCGCCGGTGAAGGGGCGCAGCATTCGTTGAGGGTCTCAGTCGAAGCTGTGGAAGGCGAAGCAGGCGATGAAGACAGTCGGTGCGGACTAAAATACGCCTGCGGAGGTTTCTCGATAAAACCCGGGTACTGGTCCGCGGCGAAAGAAGTGGTATTATGGATGGAGATTGGAGGTGGAGATGAAGCTGAAGATGGCGTTGACGATGAAGGACTGTTAATAACAAGACTATGCTTGTGGTGGCTATGACCAGCCACTGATTGTGGTGTTGGTGTTGGTAGTGGTAGTGGTGAGAGTGGTAACAGCAATGATGAAAGAGGAGGCAACGGCGATGGCTGCGATGATGGAATTCGTGAGGCTCGTGCTGCCGATGGATGCGACTTCGGACATTCACGTGATGCTGGACTGACGAGCTGGTCATGTGACCGCAGCTGCGCTGTCGCCATCATTGGCATTTAATTGTGACTCCTTTCACTGCTCTCCGACTCCAGCCTTGAAGTGATCAGATCCAGTTCTCTACGTTTGTTTATCAACGTCCTTTACATGGCATCCCACCTGTTAAGGCAGAGATAGTCTTTTTATGCCTCTCCCGCTCTAACCAGTACACAATCCCTTCGTCGAAGGTTACACTGATTTCTATTTCTACAGAACCTGTGCTCTCCCGGCCCGTTCCTTATGTCCTACCGTTGGCAGCAAACAATGCCTGAGAATCGTCGATGTGTCTACACAGCTTGACGAACGAAACAATGCTCTGTAATTGTTTGTGCTGTGTGCATCGAACCTAACGATCGTTATTATGCTCATTTCACTGCGAATAACACCATGTCTTGCTGTTCCTTCACTCGCTGCTTTTCTGCCGATATGTCATGTTCAACCTCCAAAGAAAAGTGGCCTTTCAAATCATGTCTTAGGTGCGCCTTCCTCACCATTCCTGCCGGGTCGAGGTCTTGCAGCTGCAACTGTGCGCTACCTTTTCTTGATCAAAAGACGCAGGAATTGCGGCATACTTGTTTGGGCTTTCTCAAGTCTCCTCCTTGCTGAAGTTCGACAATTGCTATTGTCGGAGCCATGAAATTCCGTTTCTGGAACCCGGCCGCCGATGATACCGTTGGCCAAAGTGAAAACTTGAAGCCGGCTGAGTCAAAGGATTGCAACCCAACCACGCCGAACCTTGACGATCCTGCACTACCCGATACCAACGATGCAGATCTATCCGATCCCGGTAAAGAGCACAGTCACTCTGGTGATCTGGAGGAGCAAGGATGGTTTTTGAAGAAGTTCTGGTTCAGACATGTGGCTCTCAACGACCCTCCTAATGCGGTTCATCCTAATGCGAATCGCGATCATCTTTGTACGACTTCGCCCTTAGAGGTCATTCTCTGCGTGTAATGCTGACACATTGGAAACTAGCTAATGAACAGACCTTCCTTGCATGGCTCTCACTTGCCGATGGTGTGTCAATTCTCGGTATCGTCATAGCGCAAATCTCGAGGATCCAACATGTTCTTCGCCCCTACGAAGAGAGCTCGATCCGGTATCTTGTGCTGGGCAAGCCACAGGCATGTCTATGTCAAGCGACTGCCTGCTTGATCCTGGCTGTTGGCGCACAGCGATTTCTTCGGCAGCAGAGAGCGATACACCAAGGTCACGCCATTGTCGGCGGCTTGGAGGTTCCTTTGATTGGCGTCCTTCTGGGGCTGGTCAGTACTCAGGTTCATACAGCTTGACGTGAGCTGATCCTTTGCAGTGTTTAACTGCTTTCTTCCTGCTTTTGGTCTTGATTGACATTGCCGGTATCCGCTGACGAGATATGAGATGCGGCATGGTAGTCTGTCCCGTAAATCAAGGTGATGCTGGTCTGTCACCATCACTTGAAGGGGTTTGCATGTTCCTGCATACGATGTTCCGGCATGCAGTATTATCCCATAGATCTACTGTCGCAGACAAAACTTATACCTTTTCAAAGCCCTAATAATGCCGACCACAAGAACGGCTGGAGCATACGAGTAGACAGTATATTAGCCCGCCAGTCAAGTAGCCAGACACTATTAAACTCGACCTTCAAGGCACGTAGCAGTGGTTCTGCAAACCTGCAGCTTGGGGATGGAGAATATATTCCAGAGTATTCCATGTTTATTCCCATGACTCGTACCACATACATTCCTACTCACTACCTACCGAGTAGATATAACTAATGATGGATAGGTAGCCATGTGACCTTGACTACCTTAGGTACCTACCAACACAGCCTCGTGATAAGCAACAGAGAGTCTGCAAGATGATTGACACACGCTATCTCGACTCTACTCTCCCCTGCTTCTGCTTGTATCCAATCCGTAACCATCACCTGAATAGCCCTCGAGCATTCTTCATTTGACGCCAATAACTCAAAACGGGCAACCAGCCTCGACATGAGCAACACCGACTTCCTTCGATCCAGCATGGTGGTCTACAATGGTATGCGTGGTCAAGTCCACCTCAATATCGCGCTGATAAATAGCCACTTCGTCGGCGTCGCCGAAAAGGGCAGCAACCTCCTCCAACGGCAGGCCGTTCGTGTCTGGAAACCAGATCCACATGACACCAGCACCGATCGTGCCCGGGATGATGAAGCACAGATAGAACTTCCAGCCGATTGTGTCAAAGGCGGTCGGCGCGCTCTGTAGCCAGATGATATTCATGAATGAAATCATAGCCACACCCAGGCAGACGCCCTTGGCGCGAAGGTGAGTCGGAAAGACTTCGCCAAGGTACGAGAATTGTGTGCCGTCCAAGCAGAGTGAGTAGAAGATCTGGAAGATGAAGAACATGGCCACTGCGGCCTGAAGAGCGCTGTGGTTGTCGGATGGTACGAAATTCGCTACCAGGGCCGCCTCTACCATCAGCGCTGCCATGCAGCCCAGGACCCCGAAGGCCATGTACTTGTTGCGCGGGAACCGATCGACAAGCAGCATCGCCACGGCGTTGAGCCCAGCACCAAACGTGAGCCAGCCTGCTGGGTAAAGCAATTGTTTGACGGGTGAGAAGTTGAGAGATCTGTAGAGCGAAGGTCCGTAATTGTTGATGACTAGCACCCCGGAGCACTGAACCATGGCTGTGGTTGCCATGGCGAGGAATGCTCGCTTTCGGTACGAGGGTTTCTTCCATATGTGCCACCAGGTGTTGCCTAGATTCCGGTCTATCGCAATTTGTTGTCGGATCTGGTAGAACTCGGCCCTGGCAGCATCATTGTTCGGGTCGTTCGGGTCTGCATGCAGCTTGAATAGAACCGCTTCAGCCTCGGCGTCTCTTCCCTGCATTGCCAGCCACCGGGGACTCTCAGGCACGAAGAAAAGTCCTCCCAACAGGCAAAGAGGGAAGAAGGCCTGGATGGCCACCGGCGGACGCCACGTATTCGAGCCCCCGTTTTTCCAGAAGTAGAACCCAAATCCAACCCAACCCTGAATGGTGTATCCCATGAGGAGCATGAAGCCGTGGATGTCAACCAACGCCCCTCGAATGTGCACAGGGACAATTTCGTTCATAAGGATAGGCACGGCCGCAAGGATCATGAACGCGCTGGCTCCAGCAACGAATCGGAAAGCAATGAACATTCCTACGTTGACACTTCCAGCCATAATAGCGGCGGAAATCACAGCAAGAATAGCAGACTGGGTGGTGTCAGTATGAGAGGTAGAGAGGGCAGCAAGAGAATCCCGGCATACCACTGCGCAAGCCCATTTTCTGCCATACTTGTCTGCGATTGTAGGGAGTAGCAATGTACCAATCACACCACCTGCTTGGAATAGCCCGTTCATGGTCGAAGTGAGGTCGGTGGCATTTGGCCGGGTATCAAGGCCAAAGTATTCGATGAATGAAGGTTGCCCTATCATCATGAGCCCCAGGCGTCCGCAAGTCGAAGGATCCTTACTTACCCAGGGTGGTGCCAATGATTGACGCCGTATAGCCGTATGTCACAGAACCAAAGCCGAGCACGGCGAGGACAGCACAAGTGTGGACATTCAGCTTTTGTCGCCGCAGAAGACCCTCGTCAACATCGTGACGACCCATGTTGGAAGTCCTGAAGACCTGAACCAAGGATTGCAAAGGCCACGAAGAGCAGTGTTAGACCCGAACAAAAATACAAGCCAGAGCAACATGCCAACAGAACTCCTCGGTGTTAAGTAGTCGATTTCTTTATCCAGCGTGGCCACAGGCAGATATTGTGGAAACCGCAGCACCTGAGGCAGACCTTAAGCCTTTCCCCTCAAAAGCTTGCCTCTTTGCCCCGGACCCATCATCTCCGCACTGTTGTCGAGGCTCTGGGGAAGACTGAGGAGTTCCAGAAGCTGATGGTCCATTGGCGGTCGGTTATATGATAGCCCTCGGCAGGGTTCGTTTCACCGGCCACTGACTCAGAACACTCGGAGTCAGAACCATGCCACGCGGAAGGGCATGAAGAATTGTATGGTGCAGATTGCAAGGTAGCTTGATCCGGAGTCATGATCTCTGCATTACCTGTGATGGCTCTGCAGCATCAATCAGGGACTGTAATGGCACGAAGGGTGAAAGGCATAGGCGGGTGCATGTGGAATTCAGTCGATTTGTTTGCTTGTATAACAGAGACTTCATGCTTTGAAGCGTTTGACGCGGAGTATGTGACTGCAATACCTCCGCGTATGTGACTGCAATACTGTCCAACAACCGAGTGACAAGGCAACGTGGCCAGAGCGACACTGAGTGGGAGCAACGTAGGGGGCGGGTGAGCGGAGCGCCGGACGAGCAGTTGTGACTGCGACACTTTTCGGGGTATTAAGCAAGGTCTCATGAGGATTCGCTCCGATATGATAGGCACTGATCCACCCATCTGGATGAATGTACTAGGAGCTGTGGGAGAGCACTGGATTGTTTGTTCCTGGATTGAGAAGGACAAGGTCGGCTTTTATCCATGAACCCCGTACAACTCCAGTTGAGTGGGATGTCGAGGGAAGGCCAGCGTGATGGCCAAGTGTAGCTCGTTACCATGATACATAGCGAAACTGTAGACTGGTACAGTTGGCTTTGCTTCGTGATGAGCTGGTTCTCGGTACCTCTGGATCGGAATGCTGTCAACCTCGGCGGTCAGCGAGCGTAGTTTCGGTCCATTCGCGCTGGAGCACCTCGTTCCTTGAGAACCTCCAGATACTTTTTCTTGACTGTAGCGTTACCGTACCTGTAGGCGCCCTGACTCTCCATATATTCGGCAACCTGCTTCCAGGGGACCTTATTCACGAACTGGGTTATGGTCGCATCATCCAAGTCGCTACTCGGTATTAGGTTACCTGAGTTTGACCTCGAGCAGTGTTCAACTCCTTCGAAGAGCAAGTCAATCTGCAGACTCGATCAGGGATGACTTCAATTGAACACATATCTCGGAAACTCACCTCCCGTTGTCCCCACTCCGGTTTCCTCAGCCTCGCTTCGCGCGGCTTCGTTAGAGCTCGGTACCTACCTCGTAGAGTCGACTCAGCCTCCTCGAAGCCGCCTGATTCTTTGATCTGCTTGTACGACATCCCTCGCTCTTTGCACCGTACGAGGTATTCATCTTTCGAGGTGTCTCTCAGTCCACCCCTGGGGAACAGATTCCTACTGGTCATCGCTGGGCCACTCGGAGTTGCGAATCCCGATGCCTCTATGGCGCCCTCTTCGTTCCATAAGTTTTGCCCTCGAGGTTGATCTTCGTGGAACCATGAGGACATGTCGTCTGCAACGGACCAGGCAGGGAGATAGGAACCGGCGAAAGCGACGTCAGGATTGCTTAGGATATGCATGGAGTCTTCGGGAGGCGCATCTATCTCGGGTAGAGGCGGGTAAGCAGACGGCGCGGCGGGGAGATTGCTTTGCTGAGGCGAGATATAGTTCGTCCCAAGGTCGAATAAGTCCGGAGTGTAACCAACGTGGGGCGACGGAAAGGAGTCGAAGGGAAGTGCCTGGCCGTCACATGTCTTTCCATTGAAGTCCATGGCAGACCATGGAGTCTGTTCGTTTAGAGACGGGGTGAAAGGGTCTATGAAGGTGGTTGGAGAGGTCCAACTGCCAAAGATGGCAGAGCCTTCGTCAAGTAAAGTGTTGTCAGATATGAAAATGTCCGATTCCGCGTGGCCTTGTTGTGTGGTATCTGGGAAAAAGTCTTTTGAAAAGGCATCGAAATTAGACGACCCTGTAGGCTCGTTCAAGGCAAGAAAATGGGGAGTTTCGTTCTTGGCTCCGATATTCGATGGTAGGGATGCACATGATAGGAACCCTGGTGTGTTGCCAAAAGGGAACGACGTGGCAGGAATATTTCTTCCATAAGTCTCTTTCCGACACATCCCATACTGCCCCCATGGAGGAATAGCGTTCGGCGACACTTGGAGACTGGGGTTCCTGTCGTTGTCATTCCTTAGACGTTGTCGAGAGCTCGAGTTCTGGTCACCGCTGTCCGGCACAAGATATCCAGCATTGAAGAATGGCGAGCAGGCTGTCTGTCCGGCGTGGGATCCTGTCGGCGGAGCGTAATTTGTTTCTGTTTGTGGTTTCATTGTGGGAGAGGTTAACGGCAACGGGCCTTGTAGGGGTTCATAGAAATCATTGTCCTTGAACGACATATACAACGGTGGACAAGAAGCCCTATGCGCGTGACAGGAGATCTGTGTGTCAGAGGATGGCGCAGCAAAGTGCTGACTTGCACCAGCAGTGAATGTATCTGGGGATGCGCATCCAAGCCTGTGACATGAACAATGACTCGCCTCGCGACATGGAATCTGACCACCACCAAACATACCTAGACACTGAAAGTCTCCATTCATCGGCGGCATCGCTTGAGTGAACTTCGCGAGAAAAGAAAAGACTTGATAGAGTGGTCACCCTAATTCGAATGGTGAATTGGCTTGAAGCATCAGGATCGCGATTGCTCGAGCGCGAGCACACAGCGTTTTCACCCAAACCCATTGGTCACTACAATCAATGTCCCGCATAGTCACTCGGAAAACGAAGGTCATCTGTTCGTTTTGCAAACAAAGGTGTTCCGCGGCTTCGGTATCAAATCTAGAATTCCAAAGAGAGGACCGGGCACACATGGCCGGGGACGCTCTGCACTTACCGGACACCATTTTGAGCATCATCCTATGCGTGTGCATCCTGCGCGAACCTCGAGGCATGAGAAGACATAAATTCGCAGACCAAACACTGGATGGGGGCATCCGTGGGACAGCCCGCCGTTCTGGATAAGTGGTTGACGAGGACGGCGAACTGTGACGAGCATGGAATATCCACAGGAAACGCCTCTTCTGTTCGCCCAACTTGGGAAATCATTCAAACAATTGACTCTTGAAGATCCAATTAGTCTCGTAGCTCACCACAATTTGGATCCAACAAGTGGCTCTCCCAATCACACCGGATAGTGATAGAAAACAGCATCGGCCATTCGTTCAAGTTTGTATGCGGAGCATACTCCTAATGTGGCAGTGCTGCAAGTGCCCTGAAGGCCGATGGCGGCGCTGTGAAAACGGCAAACCACAGTAGCAAGACTGCAGGACTCGGACACCGGAGCAAGTACCTTACGACACGACTAGTGTGTGCTTTGGCGGACATCGCTCCTGATACAAAATCCTGGCTCCCATCGTCCGTGAAGCTAAAGCTCTCCAAGGACGGAAAACAGTGCAGTGATCCAGGATTCTCATCAGGCGGCGCGCGAACGACGCTCCCAAGCGGTAAGTCTAGCAAAAGGTTAGCAAACATCAGAGGCATTGTACAACTGGAACGAGATAGCCTGTCATATCGTAGTGTCGACCAGCGATTCCTGCGGTACCGCTGTTCGAGGAGCTCCCTGATGCCCATGCCCAAAAGGATAGGCCACCAAGATCGTTCTTGACGTGTTTGACGAAGGTACCATCAATAGGTTATGTGAGTAAAGCATGATGGGACCGAGTCTCATGTCGTTACGTGGTTGTGGTGAAGAGAGTATCTTGGGGCTCAGGAAGCGGGAACGTGCAGCGGAACGGAGACGGATTGACATTTGACATTTTCTGGTCGAGATTCTGAGCGGTCATTGAGGCCCTCCAGCGTGGTTCGACAGTGTCATCAAAACGTGGCCGACATGCAATGTGTCGCACGCGTCGAGTTGCGCAACTCATGTGTTCCGAAGCTTCTCTTTTCTGTTACTCTGAAGACCGAGATCCAGCAAGCACGGGCGCAGCCGCGAGGCTTCAGTGGACAGGCTTCCACAGATCTAGATCTCGAGAGGTCTCGCCACCGCAAGGCGCGGTGAGTTTCGAGGGTCTCCCAGACTTTGGGCTCGGAGAGACTACGAAGCGCAAGTGCACTGCCTTCTTCGGACGCAAATAACAAGAGAATGGGCGATTGACGACCCTGATTTGGGTAAGTCATGAAGAGTCGTGCGACTATGGTGTGATCCTGGAGCTCTCGAAGACGGACGATCAAGATAACCAACACGACGGGAAGTGAATCTCAAGAGCTCGGAAGATGAAGCCCTGGTCGAGGTCGAGGTTCAAGTTGAGGTTCAGCATGATGACGATTAGGTAAGTTGCCAAGGCTTCATGACCCCTTTTTAACTTGAATGCCAAGTCCGAAGTAAAGCCGTTGAAGTTCAACCCTCGACAACTTTGAACAACGACGGCATTGTTCGTGATACAGACACTGGAGCTTCAACACTGGACAGGCAGCCCAGCCCAATTGTTTAGGCGCTCCGTTGAAGACATTCTGGGTTGTCTGTTACTTTCATGTGTGGCGTATCCCTACCACTCACTCACACGGACACAACAGTTGTTCGTGAATGGTCGTCATCTATCCAGCAAGGCACCTCCACCCATCATCTACCTCCCCGAGAGAAAATCGGCGCTTCTAGTAATTGTTAGAAGCATGGCTGGAACCGAGATGCTGCTCGGTCTGTCGGAACCCCTTCAAAAGATGGTGACCGAGAAGTTCCGCACAGCCTACAAAGACAAAGGTCTACTGTTCTCAGAGACAACGGTTGCTTCACTCCGAAGTTCAAAGGGAGCTCCTGTAAGCAATTCCTTCGAGCAAATCGGACTTCAAGATGGCTCATACAATCAAGTTTCAACTACGGTATTGTCCCGCACTGGCCAAAAAGCCCAAAGCGGATGGACCCGACAAGCAGCAGTCTGGCGGACCTAGGTTCGATCCATTTGCGGATCCACCTCCAGAGTTGCTGGTAGCTAGAATCCCAGTATACGGGGCATCGCATCTACTGGTCTTGAACAAGTTTCCTGTCATTCGCAATCACTTCATCATTGCCACGAAGGAGAACAAGCCTCAAACGGCTATCCTGGAAGAGGATGACATTGGGATAACTCACGCCTGTCTTCGCGCCTGGCGGGAACAACGGCCTGGTCGGACATCTGCACGGCTCTTTGCCTTCTTCAACTCCGGTGAGCATAGCGGTGCCAGTCAACCTCACCGTCATCTCCAGTTTCTCCCTGTGGAAGACATCTCGAGTCCAGATGCGCCTGGTTGGGAGCTTCTCCTTGACCGTATGACCGTTCGAGCACATCCAGAGTTGCCTCTCTTCCGCGATCCTTCGCTGCCATTCTCCCATTTCTCCACTCCACTGGATGATACCCTGTCATACAAAGACCTGTACTCAAAATATATCCTGTTACTGAAGGCGGCACTGTCGGCGGCACGCTTTCCAGGCCAACCGCTAAATCAAAATCTGGAGGTGGCGGAAGATGGACAGGCCGCTTTCAGTTACAACTTTGCAATGACTACGGAGAGAATGGCCATCTGCCCGAGAAGCAGGGAAGCGATAGCGGTACCGGGGGCAGGTGCAGCAAGCTCTGTCGCACTCAATGGAACAATACTTGGGGGCACACTGATGGTGAAGTTTGAGGCAGAATGGGATGTACTTCGCCATAACCAATCGCTGCTTGATGGTATGCTTTCCGCCATTGGATACCCGCCGGCATCTTGGGAAAGCAGTAGCAATGAAATCAGGTTATGATAACGAGATCCGGGACTATGCTATGCAAAGGATGAGAAAGATATCTACGCAGGCTTGTGAAGAGCGCGGACGCTTGGCATCCGCCACCGCTCCTCCCTCATTTGGTTGGCACTCTCAGCAGCTGATCTTGCCCAAGCTTCGCAGGCTCTACGGTTGACAATGTCGACAGAAGAGTCGTAGTGCCCATCGCCCCAGGACGCAAGTCAGGTTGGACCCTTGCGACCGTCTGCTGCAGCAAGACCCTGCTTGTGCAGAAATCACCATAGGCACATGAATCGAGATCTGGCTATAAACTTGGTAAAGCGGGGATGTTTCTGGCTGGACATCAGGGTCCCATCAGAGCGGGTCTCACGGGGGATTTCCAGGTAAACGTCCTCTTCGCCAAGGCGTATCTCGAGGGGTAAGGGCGCGCCGACTGCGGTTCATCAGCTTGGTCGGGCGTTGCGCTATGTCATCGATGCATGCCAAATGTGTTCACGAGGACGGGCAGAGCGTGAGGCACGGAAGGCCTCTGGGTACGAGGAGTTCTTAAACGAAGACGACTGCGTAATGAGGATTCGCTGGCAGGCTACCCTGGCGCCGCGGTCGATGGGAACGATGGCCTACTCGTAAAGCACGGCTTCCAGGGAAAAGGACAAACACTACGTACTGAAAGCAGCGGACGCGGGTGATTTGGGTTTCATTTGGGCAGAGGCTTGCGTTGCTCTGCTTGGCAGTATCTGAGGCAGTGTGAAGCGGGGATCACCTAGTATCTTGCGTGCCACCGCATTGGGACGTGAGCGCTTATCATACTATATGGCGGCCCTCGTCACGCTCGGGCATGCCCAAGCAGCGCTGATGAGGAGGACTCGAGCGAAGCCTCCGGGAAAGGGGTTGGACCCTGGAAACCGGGCACGGGGCAACGTTTCTGTCATGGTCAGGAGCGGAGGGAATGGGAGTGTCCAGACCGCGAGTCCTCGCTTACCACGCAAGCCACAGATCTCACTCTGGTTTGGAGTGGATGTCGAGAGGCTCCATTGGGTTAGTGATAGGAATGAGGGGTGTGGAAGAGGAAAGTGGCAGCTTGGCCAGCGGAGTAAAATGGAGAGGAAGGAGGGTGCATTCTGCACACTGCGGTTGCGCGTGCAGTAGTGCTAATCCATAGGGCTGACGGACACTGGACAAAATCAACCAGCTCAAGCTTCGCCTGCAAGTGCCTGCCACTGTCACTGCCATGGCCACGGCATCAGAATCTGCATTATCTGTGTTACCATCCCATATTGCGGACAGTCATTACCCCTCGTATCATCTCTTTCAGACCGTCAATCAAGCCAGACACCGCAGGGGTCTATCTGAATTCCCGCTACTGCCGCTTACAATGAACCTGGCTTGCTCGCGGGTCGCCTTTTTTGCTCTCACGCAGTCCTGGAGCGTGGAAATCTCCGGTTCTCATTTCCTGCCTCTCTTGCAGCTTTCCTTACGGTGACCCCAGCAATCATGGAAGCTCCCGCTGGCTCGCCTCAACAAGGGCTCATGCTCACCCTGCGTCCACACAGATCATTCCAGACCTCCCTCTCAGAATGGCCTGGCAGAAACGAGAAGGAACACACTGTTGCACAGATCAGGAGCAGACAAGCCCAAAGAACTCATACCTGTAGAGTTTAGCGTTGTCTCTCGGCTTGGACATTGGACCACCTTGGCTGCCAATGCTGTAGCTAACCAAACATGCTCCTAGCAGAGACTTTGAGGCCAGGACCAAATACTGTCGAGCCTCGAGGCCAATTCCCCGCAACCTGCAGACGGACATGGTCAAACTCGGACCTCCCAAATCTATGCAGGGGTGTACAGGTGAAGATAGAGCGAGCTTCAAGTTGAGAGAAGGTGGATATTGGAGAATCGATTGGGTGGTAGTACGCACCGTACCAGACCGCTGTGAACTCTCGCAGGGTACTACTGGTAACCAGACAAAGAACCCGAACTTGGCACTGACCACATGGTTCTAGAAATCAGGTTCGTAGTCTGGTACAGACGGCATATTCCTCACTAGTACTGCGGTAGATTCTTACACCCTGCAGCGGACAGAAAAGCTCCACGTGGACGGGACAGCTACCTAACATGTGTGTCAGGGATAAATTCAGTTGCATGGGGTTTGTACAAGAAGGACACGGCGCTCCGACATAATGGAGCATCCAATAAACAAGACCCCGGTCGCTGTCTGGTAATCACAACATTGCAGGGTCGAACACGGTGGGTTATGAGACACTGTCATCAAAGTCCGTGTCCGCTGTGGACCTTAACACCTGCAGCCTTACGATGCGAGGACCAACAGACGACAATACAGACGTCTAACAGAAAGAGATGAGCAGGAAAGGGCAGTTCAATAATGCCGCCAAAGGATGACTTTGCGCCAGGACCAATAGATCGGGGGCGGTGACAATTGTTGGTTGGAATGATAAGTGCTGCAATTTGAGAACTCAGATGAGCGGGCTGACCGTACAGTAAGCGCATCAAATTGTGTGACAGAGCATGGGGTATGCGCAACCAAGGGACAGTCTAAACTCAAAGACGACAAGACAGGCGATAGCCAGGTATGCGTGGGTTACTGGGGACAATAGGAGAGATGGTAGCGGGTGTTGAATGGTGACCGATCAGGACACTGCAGGGTTCTGGGGAACTGCTAGTGAGCATTTTGAGACTTGACACTGCAAGCGAAAGGGAACATGTCCTTTTGGGTTCAGAGTTTACGAGAGAAATGAGCGAGCCACCCAGATGGCCGGGTTTGAAAAACATGCTAACCGTTTCAAGGCTGTCGCAATCACGGGGATTTGGGACTCTTCAGGGATAGCGACAGGGACGAGCACATGTACATGGGTCTGGCGAGGGCGACAACTTGCGCCGGGTCAAGCAAAACAACAGGACAGGCGTCCAGTCTTTGGGGAGGTCAGTTTTCTGTAAGTTTCCGCCGCCGCAAAACATCCTGAGCTCCCAGTCTGAGGTGGAAATGGTCACTTTACAAGGCGATGTCAACGGAAATGTCAAAGGGAGGAAAGCTGCTTCAGTGGGCTGGTAAAGGAAAGCCCAAGTGTCTGTCGATCCAGTCAATGCGTCTGTCATTATTCCAGCCGATATCAGATCATCCCCTCCCATCCCATGCTGTGGTAGAGTGGAGGTTGGTGAGGGTGAGCTGCAGTCTGTGCTCATGTATGAGCAAGACAAAGAAAAAAGCACATGCAAGAATCGACGAGCAGCATAGTGAATCCAAACCAACCTGCTCTCTGGTTATCAGTCAGTAGTCAGTGACCCATGCACTGCGGCCGACGCTCTCCTGGATCCGAGTTTTCTACAAGTAAAGGACGGGAGTAATCATGATGGTACATGCACCTTATTAGAGTACTAGGTAGCTTTACCGTACCTAGGCAGGTACTAAGCATCCCGCCCACTTACTCCACATACAGACAAGGCACAGCAAAGTCAAGATAGCGGGCTCACCACAGTTTACACCTCAAGGTATGATGTTGATGATGATGATGATGAGGCCGCTAAGGTACGGCAAGTGGCTCTAGGTACGAAAAAGATACTTCATCATTACCCACTGCACAATCAATGGATCCCAAGCACAGCTCAAGAGTCGGTGACTGTGGGCGTCAGTGACAAGGTCACAGCCTCGACCTTAGCCCCTAAAGGCGTAGAGGCGGTCAAAAAATAGGAGCAGTCTCCATGAGAGACGTGGCTCAGGCACCAAACACCCAATGAAGGAGGCAGCCGCAGTGGCTTGTGCCTCCAGCGTGGCCGCCCCGAAGAAAGCCATCCAATGATGGGGCCCCCGTATACGATGGCCACGTTTTTCATACCCTGGACAGTGCCCTCTTGACCGCATCTACGTACTACTAGTGCCTACTATGCAACGCCGCCAATTGCATCGGCGTCGCCTAAGCCTCTGCACGGGAACACGGTATCGGTATCGGTATTACAACTAGCCTCTTCCTAGCGGAATCTCTTCTGGTGGTCTTCTCAGCAGGTTCATGTAGTTGGGTGTAGGGGCACCCGGCTCTGGTATGCCTCTGGGCGACGGTGGGCGTGCTAAGCTCTATCCCAGAGTCCAACTTGCAGCAAAAGAACCAAAACCAGCCGTCCGGGGGCTTGACCTCGCCCAAACAGGCAGCCCGAGCAATTCTGGTTCTCTGAAATCATCATGCGCACCACTTATCCACCGTGCTCTTATCCACCGCCCGAGGCACTCATCCCAAACCAGCATCTCCAGCCTGAGTCCCGACTTTTACGATCCGCTCTTCCTGTCACGTTGCCATTCACGTTGAGCTTCAATTCCCCGGAGGCTGTGACACACACAAGCCAGGGAACGCTCTCTCCCAGTTGGACGAGGCCGTGCTCTGTTCCTTGCCGAAGTTTTTGCTCCTCCGCCCACCACGACAATGACCGCTACCGTCCCAAATGTTTCGTCATGGACACCTCCACCGTTGCTACTGTTACCTCGGGAAACTGGTCAGGAAAGAGTCACGATATGAATAGCACAAGAGCAGGACAATGCTACACTACCCAATGGGAAGAGGATGGACTTCTGCTGCAGGGCTTGATACGATTTGCGGTTCAGATTGAGGACAACGGTAGGGCTGCACATCTGCTTCCCTTAGACAACCTACCTTACGAGGACGTCCTCAACTTCTCCCTGCGCCCATATGTTTCCTTAAGGCTACAAAACACGAATTGTAAGCGAAGGGACCTCGCTACGCCGACATCCCAATTCCCCCTTCAGTCTGCCCTTCTGCAGAGGTGAGAGGCTATCCATCGTCCACGAATTCCTGATTTACCGACTGACACCGGTGACGCTTTGTCTTGTCCTTAGGCGTCCCCGAAGGCTAGCTTCGTTAGCACGTGCATTAGCCGTTACTTCGACACTTTCACCTCGCGTATCCACGATACCGTTTCCATCATTGCTAGACCGAACAAACAGCACGGCCCCCATCTTCTGCTCCTCAATTTCTGGCACCAATGCATCTCAACCCCTGCTGGTCACTGGGACCCTGGTCCATCAAGAGAATCAGTAGCATAGGGCTATGGTGGACTCATCTTTGTTGCGAAACGATAGGGCTCCTCCTACTTTCGGCAGGATCCATTCCCATGGTCTGCCTTTGAACCAAACGACTATATCTCAGGATTTCGCCCCCTCAGTCGGACAGCCTGAGATCAGCCTTCTACTTCGAACAACAAGTGCGACGGATATCTCTATACCTCAATTGTCATACCCATCCGCGATCTGTCCCAAGCACCTGGAGCCGGGCCGGTACAAGACTGTCAACAACCTGCCAGCCATCCTGTCCCCTTCGGCGCATATCTACCCTTACCACTTCCAGCATTGATCGGCACGTCTTCAGCAAGCCTCACGACTATCGCTTCATTTCAAACCGTCTGGCTTGCCTGGCACTGCATCCAGGCCTGGATTTCTCGTATTCCTCGTCTATCGATAAGCCTGACGCCGCCTCAACAGACCTAGAACCTCGCTTCCAGGCAGGCACACCTGTTCTCGGGCCCCCAACAGGGTCAAGAAACATCAAGGCTTTGTTAACTCATAATAAGCCTGCCTGTCGACTCCTTTCGACAACAAGAAAGGACATATTACAGGAATACCTCCTGCTCGGCCTCAGCACAAGTTACTCCGTTTTCTGCAGCTCAAATCCTATGCTGTTGTTCTGATACGTCCATCTACAATGCTTGTCCTCGAGCATTCTCGCCGCCAACAGTTTTCGGAGCCATCGTACGACAGTGAGGACAACGTGCATTCACAGGCACCATTTCCCGGCCTTGACATGGACGCATACGACATGATCGACCCGATGCTCAACTTCCATCCGCTCCCATATTCATACTTCGACAACCCGTCCATGTTCGCGACTGAGCCAATGCAGACAATCAAGGAAGAAATGTATCAACTGCATGAAATGCCACCTGCTCTCATTTCGTCAGGTTCTGCACCGTCGATCCCCAGCGCGGCATCGTCCACCATTGGATCCCCCTATTCAGGACCTTCCCACACCATCTTGAGCCAGGACGGATATGAACACAGCGCGACCTATGGATTGGGAGTCCTGCCGGGCATTCTCAACCACGAAAGCTTTCACCACGACGTACTTGGAGGCCCTATGGAAGCTGAGCTGTCGATGCCGCACGACAGCCACGACAACAATCATGACAAGCTCTCATCAGACAGAAGCTATGTGGGTGAGTGCGCCGATCTTTCTTCTTATTCAGCCCCAGGGTCAAGCACTATTGCACAGCCCAATTCCCGATTTGGACCCATGCCTCCACCAGATCACGCCAGTCGCGCCAGTCAGCTGCGTCTATCTTCGACATCTTCATCCGAGACTCTGCCTCTTCCTTCCCGTTCCGACCGCGGCGTCTCCACCGACCCATTACTTGTGTCCACATCGGCTCTCTCCTCCAGCGGCCATTCGGCTGCAAATAATGATGCCACTAGCCGCTCAGCTTCATTTGTCTTCAAGTCACCTACAACACCGGCTTCGGCTTCTGCCCGTTCAAGACGTCTCTCTTCTTCTGTCTTCCCCGTCCATGCAAGACCACACACTCTTTTCGCGGAACCAATCCATATGACCCCCAACGATACCAGTGCAACACCACCTCAGCCGTCTGCCAATTCTTTCCAATCTCATTTCTTTGCTCAAAGCAGCGGTCATTTCGGCCCACCGCTCGAATCATCTTGTTCGTCTCTTCTAAGGCTTTCCTTCCTTCTCTCATATATTTCCAGTTGTCTTTTCTATCTCATCGTCTTGTCTTTCAGCCCGTCCCCAATATCGCTGCTGTCACTGCTGTCACTGCTGAATATGCCCGACTGACCAGCATCTGCTCACAGATCCTTCCTTGATCGACGTGTCCAGACCTTATGGGGAGACATTGTTCGCTCAACATGGGATGTTCCCAACCGGCATGCATGCCTTCTCAAACGCCTCGCCATCGGGATCGCCGGGCCCCTCACCACAGCCGTACCGCATCTACCCTGCCACTCAGTACTCCGACTCCGGCGCCAGCAACTACTTTCCGCAGCGACAGCTCCTCAGCCGACGACCATCTCTGGCCTCCTATGCCTCCAACCTGTCGCACTCCAGCGCGGCTTCAGATTTCGGTGAAGAGGGTCGAGATAAAGGCCGATGCCCGCACCCCGATTGCGGCAGAATCTTCAAAGACCTGAAAGCGCACATGCTTACGCACCAAGCCGAGCGGCCCGAGAAGTGTCCCATCGTGACGTGCGGGTACAACCAAAAAGGCTTCGCACGAAAGTACGACAAGAATAGACATACCTTGACCCACTACAAGGGCACCATGGTGTGTGGCTTCTGTCCGGGTTCTGGTTCGCCTGCTGAGAAGAGTTTCAATCGCGCCGACGTGTTCAAGCGGCATTTGACTTCGGTCCACGGTGTTGAACAGACCGCGCCACACAGCAGGAAACGCAGTCCCTCTGCCAATACTCGGCCTTTGACCAGCTACTGCCAGGATGCCACTGGCAAGTGCTCAACATGCTCTGCCACCTTCAACAATGCTCAGGATTTCTATGAACATCTCGACGACTGTGTGTTACGTGTCGTGCAGCAGGAAGATCCTAGTGAAGCCATCAATGCGCAACATCTTTCCGCTATTGACGGAGACACGAACGTCCAAGAGACTTTGGATCGCCATATGCTGAAGACTGAGGAGACCCCTTGCAAGGTTGAGGACATGGATGATGAAGACGAAGAAGAAGACGACGTGGACGACGAAGACGAAGGTCCGTCGTTCAACACCCGCTCTGGGAAGGGTGCCACCAAGATCAACAAGCCTGCAACTTCGGGACGAGCCATCATCTCCGGTGCAGTGTCCAAGTCCACGAAGTCGGCGAAGAAAAGCATGACTTGGTCCAAAGGTGGAGTTGCTCTCGTCGGCAAGGGTCGGCGGAGGAGAAAGCATTACCCGCCATCTTGGGGTTTGTCTGCCGAGAAGATGCAGATGAAGAAACGAGTGCTCTGTGTCTACGACGGACCACGTCGGTTGTGGAAAGACGACATTATGCTACACAATGAGTTTGAAGTCCGAATGACGCTGCCTGACGGCAAAAACTATGTGACTGACCTCGACGTCGAAACACTCAAGCGGGCCGAGGCTTTCCACAACGCCTCTGAAGAGGAGAAGGGCCCCTGGCAAGACGAGGGTGAAGTTGTCGACTTGAATGCCCTGATGGCCTGATTTGTCATCTGGCATTTGATTCCTCTCTGGTGTCTGTTTGCTATATTGGTTTAGCGTTGCTTCGGGAGAAAGCGTGATCGAGGCGGACTAATCCTGTCTTTGGAGTTTGCGAAGGGGACCTTGTCGGGCCCAACTGGTGATTGTTCGACTTAATCTGGAAGGCCTCGTTTTTCTGGGTGAGCAAAAAGCAATATGACGTGGAACGTAATTCGGGAATTGAACAGAGAGCAATTCTCCCGGCTTTGGCTGAGCTTATGGAAAGGGATATGATATCCTCAGGAACCAGACCAAGTTGATTTGTCCTTGACTGAGAAAAGTCAAGGGTGAGAATGGGGGCAGGGAGTGGATGAATGATACCCTATGGCCAAAGTCTCCTTGATGGAGGAGAGCTGTTTATACATGATAGCTATGCTATATAGCTGATGCAGGTTACATACGCGCTGAAAGCGCTGAGCGCTGGAATGATCATGCGGTAATGCTGTCAACTGGGTGTTGTTTTCCATCTTCTGCCGATGTGTAGGGTATATGATTACACAATATACTTGAGCTGATGAACGGCAGCTCGAGTGTAGAAATTGTGGTACCTAAGCGCCTACCTGTAAGTACTTCATAATAAGTACCTAAGCACCTGGGAGTGTTGTGGACGCGCAGCCAGGAGGAGTCTTGGGGGCACTTTTATAGGCCATTCATCTATGTCGGGGCGTCTGGTGCCGCCAACAGATACCTAAGGCGAGGTACCTCGATAAGTACCGGGTACCTTAGGTGCTGGTGGGCACCGGCATTAAGCCTCAATGCGCCAAGCATTGAACATTACGGTAAACCCCAAACTTCATGCAGGCGCAGATCAGTAAAGGCACCACTACGTCGGCGATAGCAATCCATTCCTCTCCTACCACTTCAGCACTGCATACTGTTTACGCATTCATCTACAACACACTTTCATTTTACTGCGATAGTCGGGTCCTGGTCAACTTTCTCTCTCACTTGGATTGGCGTCACCCTTTGATCTGTTGCGCCGGTGTGAGTCTCAGAGGCCGGATTGCGTCGCCTGTCACGACTCTCCTTCCACGCGGCCTCAACGCCAGCCGTTGGTCAAAATGGCAGGCGACTCCCCTTCCTCGGAAGAGCCTAGCTATGGTGTCGTGGTACATGGTAGATCTCCTTCTTTATCCTCGGGGATCGCAAACTTACTTGTCACCACAGAGCATCCCAAGTTCGATCTACCCTCCTACATCGCCAACTACAAAGGTAACACCACTATTACCCACGACATCTCTATGCCAGTCCAAAGCCTAATTCTATCTCTTCAGGTCGTACCGTTTTCCGCAGACTCCACTTGATCGCCTCATGTTCGATACCCTTGCAAGAGGAGGCCGCTCGAATGGCAGTCATGGAAGCCAAGAAAGGCAGCGACGTTCACAACTACAATGAGGCGGTCGAACTTCTGAAAAAGGCGTCAAAAGGAAAGAATGTGGACAATCTCGTGGATCAGCAGTGGGCTTCACAGCAAGAAAAGAAGAATGCCGCTGAAACCGCCCGCCTCGAGGCTGAACTTAAAGGGTACAAGAACAACTTGATCAAAGAGAGCATCCGAGTGAGTGTCTGGTCAATCAGGAACGGTAAGGGTTCTTCTCTAACAAGATGCGACAGATGGGAAACGAAGACCTAGGAAATCATTACTACACTATTGGTGATCTCAACAACGCAGTCAAAGCATATTCACGAATGCGAGATTACTGTACGACAGCCACTCATATTGCGTCAACCGCATTTAGGATCATTGCGGTTGCCATCGAACAAAAGAACTGGCTGGCCGTTCAATCCCAAGTCCACAAAATCCGCAATCTGCAAATGAAAGCCGACGATATGGCACGAAATCAACCCAAGACATACGCTGCCATGGGTCTACAGCAGATGTCTACCGGAGACTACTACGAGGCTGCCTTAAGTTTCCTTAACACGGAAGCCAGCCTTGGAGATAGCTACAACGAAGTCCTTACCAGCAACGACGTCGCAGTTTATGCTGGGCTGTGCGCTCTGGCATCCATGTCTCGTGCTGATTTGCAGACAAAGGTTTTGGAGAACGCCAATTTCCGCAACTTCCTCGAACTCGAACCTCATATCCGCCGTGCCATCAATTTCTTCTGTGCAAGCAAGTACAGTCAATGTCTTGACATTCTTGAATCCTACCGAGCAGACTATCTGCTGGACATCTACCTCCAGCCTTTGGTCGCCGATATCTATAAGAAGATACGCACCAAGAGCATCATCCAGTACTTTGAGCCCTTCAGCAAAGTCACCCTGGCCAGTATAGAGAAGATGTTTGGTAATGCTCCAAACACGCAAGAGGGAGCCAACGGTCGGGCCACCCAACAGAACTTCCTGGACGAGATCATTTCTCTGATTGAAGCCGGCCAACTTGACGCACGGATTGATCTGGAACGTGGAGTGTTGGAGGCTGTCGAACACAACCCTCGTGCCGAGGCTCAAGAAGCTGCCCTGGACATGGTCAACGGGTTCGTCCGCGAGGCTCGATTGAAACTATTGCGACTACAAGCCATCAACGCCGGATTGGAAGTCAAGCTCCCGCCATCAAAGAAGAAGTCGCCTTGGGATGGTGAGCAGCTAGAAGACGCATGGGATGACGCCCCTTCTTCCGGTTCTTATGGTGGCTCTGCTGGTAAGGACATGCTGCTAAGCAACCCACAAGGATCGGTTCGAACTGGCGGTTAGGAATTACCGGTGAGACTTGCGGAACGAAAGAAATCCATCTGACCGCATTGCATTTCACCGAGGAGCGGTCTGGGTTCAAGTCCGATTCGGCTCTGTCCACTTGGACAAATGAATATCATTGCTGGCCTGTGACCCGTATCACCATTGGCGATATTGATGACTGTATGGCGATAACGACTGGAATCGAAAAAGATCAAATAGCGCCAGTGATTATAGCAAGCGGCATGTCATATTAGCATAGCGGAGGTACAGATATTCAGGTCAAGCTCGACAACTTGGGCCTTGTGGGCTCTGCTCTACGGTCGGTTCACCGTTCACCGTTCACCGGATTAAGGGTCAAAGGTCAATGCATGAGGCGCAGACGTTTGACTGGGGGAAGTGTGGCTCAGCAGAAAGCCCTGATGATAGATGAGCTTGCGATGGAGCGCATCCACATTAGGTTGGAACTTAGGCCACCTTGCTATACACACGGGAAGGGCAAGGCTGGGGTGCCTTACCATACTGTATAGACACGCCACAATATCCATCAGCTAGCTGCTTTGTAAACGGCACTTTTACACAGCAACGCAGGGTACAAACAGAACACACAATACACTAATAAACTTGGCTTGATCTACACACAGCACTCTAAACTTGGCTTCATCACAGGATTCCTACCACTGGTAGTGTAGTGTTGTCGACCCCGAGTCCTTCAGCAAAGTTTTGAACCGTAGAGATAATACGTAAAGAACATTGTTGTTACCGTACCCAGTCCCAGTCCCAGTCATGGGCGCATCATCCTGTGATACATATCAGGGGCCGGCTGACTAAGCGGATCCTCCACTCTGCGTGTGTACACAGATAGCTAGGACGAGGCTGCAGGATAGGGGAGGGCGGGGCCTATGAAACTGATTGTTATTCCGCACAGGCAGCAATGGACGGATGTGTACTGCTCCTTATCCGCAAGCTTGCATGGAATCGTAGATGGCGGGTTTGGTTTCATTCAAGGGACTGAGCTGGTTCATTCGACTATCTCCGTATATACTGTGTTACATTTTATAGTCTGATGAGATGAGATTATGTATGACGTGGATGTGAATCAGTCATGCCGGGGTACATATACATATACATATGCATCCATCAGCTGAAGCTTGAGGAAACATTGATCGAGCTAAACGGAACGGGAGCGTGGTCTTGTTAGGGTAGCCCACACCATTCATTCCTCGGTACTGGCCAATATGTCTGTCTTTCCTGCTCCAGCAAGAAAGGGAGCCAGCTTGGCTTCATATTCCCCGCCTGGAGGTGATGAACTGCCGTGACTGCTAAGCCAGCAGAGAGCACTAGAGCCCTTCTGACACGTCGGGGCTGTTCCCACACCGTCGTGACTATGACTGTGACTATCACTTGCCCATGCCCATGCCTTGCAGCTTCGTTCTGGAAGACATCACTTCCACTTGTTCCTTAGGGTGTTTCGACCGTCACGCTTACACCTACCGGCGGCCAAGGCCGTGATGTTGTGTTTGACGAGAAATTCCATAAAAGAGTTTTGGGAGCCAGCTTGGGCAGTGCTTAGACCACCTAGGTAGTTGAGGGGCGATTTTCCAGGTCTTGCCGGCATCGCTGGTCATTTGGAGCCCTGCGGCCTAGAAGGTCAAGGCACTCGATGGGCCGGTGGTCCAGCCATGAGCGTACGAAATCCGAGGATTCGTTGGTATACGGGGCAGTAGAAGAGCCAAGCGTAAGTAGCAGGACGTGGAGGCCGATATGTGTTCTCGTGAAGAAACTCTCGTTACAGTCGCATCAGTGATATGGTATATATTTCAACCTTTAGGCGGACCTCAGGGTTCGGTTCGATGAAACAGATGGTCCAGGCAGCACAAGCCTCGACGTCCGTTACTCGCGCAATTGCGAGCGAAGGAGCCGGGGTCAATGCGGAGTTGGCGTGTGAATGGTGAATGGTGATCGGCACAATTGAGACCGACAGAACCCCCTACCCTGGGTGGCGGGGGTGGTTGTTGACGGAGCTTGTCGGATGAAGCTCAAGATCGCTAGGATGTCGACATTACACAGCGCTCCTCCAGGGAGTCCATCGCTTGTGCGCGGGATGGTCAAGTTGGGTGGCCGACGAACTCTGCACGGTCATGATTCCTCAACGGCCCCGTTAGCTCCTTGCACCTCTGCTTTCCAACTCCTGATACACAAGGTTGTACAAGCAAGCAACAAGGTCGCGTTGAACGCAGTCATGATGTAAAATGGGCCAGCCAAGGACACTTTGTCGAATAACAAACCACCGACTTTGGTCAATATCAGGATCGCCGCCCCTCCGTAGAAGGAGTATACGCCAGCAACGGAACCCTTGAGGGTCGACAGAGAAGCATGGTTCTTTGAATCCCGCCCAGAATCCAGTAGCGGCTGGCTTTCGGCTGTCGCCAGATCATCGTTGGTGTTAGAGTCAGAGGAATTTGCGATGTTGGAAGTGTTCTGCAGAATGGCTGTGCCCAGTGCGCCCAAGCTGCATACAATTGCTCCGATCTGACTGATGCCTATCAGGGAGACAGCCAGAAATGCTATGACTCTCTGCACCCGCTTGTCATCATCCGGATCGAACTGGCTGGCGAACAGAGGATATCCAACTATCCCAGCTATTGATGAGAAAAGAAGTGGGACCTCTTTCCTTGAAGCCCTTGCTGTCCAGTATCCGAACACGGGAGCGAAAACCAACGCCATCGTCTCCGAGACACCGGTCAGTTCTGCGGCCACAACATATGCTCGTGGACACTTTCTCTTCATGTCCGGGAGCCCGATATGGTCGCCTTTAGATTCGTTTCCCGTGCACAAACCTGAGGACATGAACATGGCATTGACCAAGAGTGGAATGAAGAGAGAAATCCCCACAGACGAAGCACGAGCCACAAATCCTCCTAGATACCCAAGAGCTATGTCTGAACTCTTGAAGCCGATGGTCAGTGCCACTGCAAAGTTGCGGAGCATTTGACGCAGGTAACCAAGAGCAGATGATAGGCGTCGGCCATGATTGGGGGTCGAGGATATTGACTGCGGCTCCTGGGCCGGTTCGTGAAGATATCGAAGTCCAAAGAAACACCACACAGCAAGGAAGAAGGCAATGACGGCGACAATATAGAAGCTGTATTTCAAAGCGTTCTTCTCATCGACCCCTGCGTATTGAAACTTGGCCGGAAGGGGAAGGAATACCATCAAGGCAATCAAAGCACCACAACCGGTAGACATTCCCACATATCCGGCAATCTTGTTTGTAGAGCGAGACAGGTCTGGGTTGGCTTCTATCGTCTTCGGATATGGTTGGCGCTGCAGTGAGCGAGACACGAAGCTCGTTGGAGTAATCGTCGACTCTGATGCAATTGATGGACTCGAAATACGTCCGTCACGGGTGCAGCTTCGAATGATCCTTGAGGGCTCGGCATCTGTACGATTTCCCGAGGAAGTCGCAGCAACAGCGGGAAGAATGGCTGTGACCATGGTAGAGGCCGCAGCACCCCCAAGGCTAAAGAGTAGTCTTGCCAGCAGGAGTTGGGGGTAGACGTTGTGAGCCTGGACGAACAGTGCCAATGCCAGGCATATGATTAGATAGCCGGAAACACAAACCTAGGTAACGAGGGTCAGAGGGATGATTGAGACGTGGCCTGAACAAAGGTCTCACAGATCGCAACCCAATATAGTCAGACAACACGCCCCACACCGGACATGCAAGCAGTGCGACCAGTTCATCCGCGAATCCAAGACTGCCGACGGCATCTCCGACAGCATGGTCTTTTCCGATGAGGT
Organism: Exophiala sp. LBMH1013; assembly: GCA_024611085.1. Lineage (NCBI taxonomy): Eukaryota > Fungi > Ascomycota > Eurotiomycetes > Chaetothyriales > Herpotrichiellaceae > Exophiala > Exophiala sp. LBMH1013. Next base: position 1,263,702 of record JAMFLB010000001.1, read on the forward strand.
CTGTAATAACAAATGAGACTGTTGAATTGAGGAAGACGAGAAACGCAATGGAGAACGGGCAAACGCCGAGCAAATACGTAGCTAACTGGAACTTGGTAGCCGTGAACATGGTTGGACGACGTCTCTGCGGTTCTATCTCTGAGATATGAGCCTGTCAGCACATTCTGTAGACTCGCGAACACAGGAGATTCCGGATATCAAGCACTGAGCATTGGGTAGCAGTATTGTGGTCGTCGCGGAATGGACGTTCAACATGAAGTCGGACGTTGAACTGGTTGGAGATGCTTGGCGCCGAAGCTGCCTTTTACGGATTAGCGCTGGATCCAGCCAATGAATGACGTTCAAGCTACCTCATGACTCGGAGTCCAGAACTAACGCTTCTTGCTGGGCAAATTTGTCTCACTTCTGTCAAACCTCACAAACCTCACAAACATCTCCAGCACCTCCCGCACCTCCTACTCCGCGTCGCAAGGCTGCGCTACTATTCTCATTGACTTCGATCACGGTATCAGGCGGCGTCCGGGCAGGCCCCGCGCCTAGCAGCGTGAACCAGCTGTCCAGCTGAGGGACTTTAGTATGGCAGACGCAGAGTATGCTGCTGATGTACAATTTGCAGGCTTGGTGGAAGCAGCGACTGCTGCAGCTGGCGAACAGACGCGGAGCCCGTCATTGCTCGGGAAGAGAAAACGAGACGACAACGCCGCGGGACAGATTGCCATGATGCACGAAGATCTGATCAATGATGCACCTGACCCGGCCGCCGAGAGTAATTCTTCCCAATTTCAGAGCTCTGCGTCCGTCCTCTTTCGCGAACCGTCTTCAAAGAGCAGGAAATACAGCAGGCCGCCTTTGGGCAAGGTCTTTGCGTCTCTAGAGCTGGCTCCAGAGAATTTTCTACGATTACAGACTGCTGCCAAAGCTTTCATGCTTGATGAAGCGCACCCTGAGCGTAGGGATGTCATTGCGCATAAGAAAAGCGTAGGAGGAACGGATGTGGCCAAATTGAAACTGTGGAACTGCGCTGAAGAATTTCTGACTGTGCATGGATACGGTGAGAAGTATTTCGCCCCGGGAGCTGGGTATGGGATCCCTGGTGCACCTCAGAGGACCTTGCTATGGCCTCAAGACAGTCAAAGCATTATCAAATTGCTGATGCCTCTGATGCGGAAGATGGTCACAAATGAGCGCCAGCGTGTCTATGCTGCTGCAACCAGAAAGCACGGATCCACCAAAAGCAACAAAGACGAGCAGTCACCCACTCCATATGAATCTTCTCTTTCTGTCAATGGCGACGCCGGCGAACCCGGGTTCTCTAAGCATGAGGAAGCCCAGTCCCCTGCGCCAGCACAGAACGACGTGTCCACGTTGTCCGCCAACGAAACTCCACCTACAACAACATTCAAGCAGTCTATTGTGCTTTACGTCAATGTGGTCTCCAACACCGGCGGCGCACATAGACGAGTCTTACCACGGTTCACACTAACACCAGAATCTGCCCCTAGTCTAGCCAGTCTCATTGCCGAGGTGCAGAGAAAGTACAAGATATCGAGCACTGTTGCAGGCAAGGGGGCTCGGCCAATTGTGAAGGTCTGGCTTCCTGACGGCCTTGTGACGGTGGCGGAAGATGGGGAATGGATGGTTGCGCTGCTGAGTGCTGGTGTTGTGGACTGGATGGACGGAGAGGTCAGAGTTCTTGTCGAAGTATGATCCAATAAATGCTGGTCGCCTCCCATTCCTTGAGCTCGAGCTGGTGATCCTACAGTTCTCAAAGCTAGACCCGGAAACGTGTGCAAAAGTAAGGTCAGAATGGCCGTCAATGCGGCCGTCCATATCTGTGGATGAAGGGCAACCAACATTGGACGAGGACAAATGTGGTTGCACCTAGCTACTGGGCCACTCCCATCCTCGAGACTTTCGATCGACTGCTTCAGTAGGAAAGACGGATTGCGGACTGGTTGGCGCGTCGCTAATTAGACGAAGATTGGCTTGAAAACCAGGTCATGGTGGTCATCTATCGTTGCCTTCTCCAGAGTTCCTCTACCCAAAATGGAGACGTCGGGGCTGAACCTCAAATGTCAGCACTGGCAGGGGGAGACATGTGAGGGAGGTGGTTAACTGTTGTCTCCCTTTTCAGCCAGCCAACGCAGAAGATATGCAGCTCGGAGGCAACCAGCTAACCGTTTGGGCAGACACTTTACGTACACTTTGTGAGATCCCAGTACGAAGGTACTTGGGTTTAGACGTCTAGTTCATCCCCTGGCCATGCCGATCCCAGCATGAGTGCTCCTGCTACCCCCGCGGTGCTCGACTCAGAGTCCAACCTTGATACTGGCACCCTTTCCCTGCCCGTCAAATTTTGTAGCACTGGAAGGTTTGTTGAGCTTGACCCCTTGTTGGGATACATTTGGTGGCTGTTCCCTGCGCCATTGATGAACCGGCCCAGGGTATGTCTTCCCCGAATGTACTGGCAGCACCCAAGTGAGATGGAGTGGAGGCTGCCAGGTCAATTGGACCCCAGCACCAAGCCATCAGGGCGGTGACAGATCGGCGTTGGACAGTGCAAGGGTTGCCTCCGTAGCCTGTATAGGCGATTCAAGGGGACTCGAATAGGCAATGATGCGATGACTGCCTGTGCAGGAGGATGCGCCGGAGTATCGTCCAAGGTCGGACTAGCTGTAGCGATTGACGACAGCAAGGTGCATTTGCGAACAGGGCAAGATGGACGTGAAGGTTGTGTAGCGTCGTGTCATTGACTCTGGTCCAGAGATGAGATGGCGCCGGGGTTGTGTAGAGATAGAGGATCGTGAAGGGGGTCGTCCTGCGCATCCCTTTGGTCGGCCATTGGCACTAAGCGGACAGACGCTGCTGGGCGGATCTACAACTGGCGGACTTTGGATTCGGGACGATCGCGGGCATCAACATCACCGACGAAAGGAGTTGACGTGAAGATAGTTGTCCCAAACCACAACTTGGGCTTGCAGTGGGCTTGAGGTACAACAAGCAGCTGCCTCTGACTGGGCGCCACCGGACATTCCCAGAGCCCCAGCTTCACCTGTCGGCGTCATGATTCCGGTTTCTAAGTGTCTTGCGATGGTCACCACAGCGCCTGAAGTCTCTGCTGTGGCGAGCCCTGCATCAATGATGGCTTGCGTCCATCTTCTGTTCCAGGTTTGAAAGGATGGTTTGGCCGGTCTGTTGCCTGGGCATGACTGCAGTTCGCAGCCAACTGCTTGTCGTCAACAGACTTCGCACCCAAGTACGGCCAGTTGGCTTGCTGGCTAGCTGATTACTCCCTCCCCTGTCCTCCTCTCCTTGCCTGTCACTGTCAAGCTCACATCTGCAGCCTGACGGTTATCGCGCCGCCTGCGCAATCCCTCCTCATAGCCAGGGGCCCGGACCCTCGTACACCGCGGCTGGTCTTGGAAGGTAAACAGAAACAGGGTCCGCTCGAGCTCAGGGAGCTTCAATATCTCCAGTCTCCCCACCCTCGCCAGATCACCTTCGTCATCCGTACTCTCGAAGGGATGAGACATACCCTTAAGACAAACATTAAAAGGCAGCCATCCTGAGTACTGGTACCTACTCTCCACCAGCAATCATGAGACGGACTCAAGGCCGTGTGACTCGCGACGACATCAGGTCAGCTGGTCTGAGAAGATGGGATGGGAAGGCAAGAGTCACTACGGAATGGGCCAATCTATTCCATGTGAGTATAACGTTCATGAGACTGATCAATTCACCAGAGCTCATGTGACTCTTCAGGAACCTGAACTATGCTGGCCTACTGGTGACTGTCTGGTGTATTTGCGAGAGCCCGGACAATCTAGTCGGGGCCCTGCCTTCCGTGTCCATACAGCCTTTCTCAGGATCAAAGGATTTGACTCTCTTGTCGACCGCTGCGTGACCAGGAACTCGATCCATGCGTCGGCCACATGTGTCCTTCCCAACTGTCCGGGCTGCGACCCTTGCAAAGCGCTTCAGGAGCTGTATATCCCAGCTCCTTACGGCGCCGGTCTCGAAGAGATATTCGACCATCACATCACCACAAGGAACTTCTTTGCCTGGCTCTACAATCGGCCATTGGCTGGCAGGACATTGGGAAAGGCATTGGCGACCTTGAAGGGCAGGGTCGATGTGTATCGGCCCGATCATGGTTCTCAGAACACTCTCGAGGTAGTGTCATATGCGGAGAACCAGAGGTACCTTGATTTCCGAGAGTGTATTGACCATGCTCTCGCAGCCGTCTACTTGGCGGAGACGTTGCAAATCGAGGACCTATGGGTGGATGCATTTGCTCATTGTGTCGGCATGAGCCATCGTGGCCTGAGATCAAGCCTCGAATACGCTGTAAGTGCAGACGCTCCGACTGGGATACTTAGAACTGATTTGTTTCCAGATGGTGAGTACAAAGTCGAAGGGGCTGATCAACCGAGCTCGGCTCGAAATGGACCTTCGACTAGGATGTGTCCACAAATCAGTCGTCGACTTCTTCGATGCTGAGGTGACAGGCGGCTTCCTGGGACTCCCACAACCAGCAAGGGATCATCTCGCCAAGTTTCGCGCGTTCCTCAAGAAGTTCTATACCGACAAGTATGGCTGCTGGCCGCCTAGTGGCTTCGAGGACGAAGCTTTGCAGCAAACAGTCTATACCGAAATGCTGGTCGAGTTCAGAAATCTTTATCAACACCTCGTGGACACGACGTCTTCCACTATTCTAGGGGAAAGCGACATTACCAATTCTGGTGGCATATGCACACACCAGGTCGTGCAGGCTTTTGATGCGCTGCACCATTATGAGCCTCTGGTCCACCCACTTCCTCTCCTGCCCAAGACCGCCGAATCTACCTCGGACCAACGTCAGCGGCTACAAAGGCGGTTGTCGTGGCATCCATTGCAAAGGAGGAAGGCGGATAGGGAGGCTCGGAGGGCGCAGGACAAGCAAGCTTTGATCACAGCATCCAACAGAGACCTTCTACTTATGGACTGCCCCTTGGTGCGAAGTTTCTCAGATTTCGAAGCAAACACTGTCGACGATGAGCTTGAAGGCCTCTCCGCGATTGAAGGCAGAAAGGTCCGCTGGCTCATGGTCTATGCGGTCCTTCAGACCTTTCATACCATTGCACAGCCTCCAAAGGAGGTCCGCAATACCAGTGATCTCACTTATTCTCTATGCTGCCAAGCACCGAAACCGATGCCATGGCAACTGACCGAGATCCCGGATGTACGCAGTGTTCGCAGACATTCAACACCGCTCACCCCTGACACCAGCTACTCACACACTAACCCCCTCAAGGCTGCCACTGGCGAGGCCATCGCACGAGGAAGATCTGCCAAGGCTCGTCGTCGAACCACTCTTCCAGCTCACCTACCCGGTGCGTTGACGGTGAGCTTTTCCAGCAAGACTCCTCCTGCCTCACGGTCCTCCTCACTCAGGAGGCTGATGTCCCGACGGTCGCAGTCAGTGGTGGGCGAAACGCCAGCTAAGCGACCATCATTCTGCGAGATATTCGTTGAAGGCTACGGCAACGGGCTGAATGAGGTCAGCAGCGAAAAGGTCGCCTCCGGAGCAGTCGCGGGGCTTACTTCCGAGCGGGAAGTAGTTGAGCATCCTATCCGTGAAGAGCCGGATGAGCCTCACGAACTCCTGGGTGATGTGGTGCATGAACTCGCCTCTAATGAAATCGGAGGACTCCCTCCTTCGCCGCCCACTGAGGGTTTAGTAGACACCCCGTCGACTGTGTCCAGGGAGTCATCCACATCCTCTATGGGCAGCAACTGGTCCAGGGTGAGCGGTAAGACTGACCTCGACCCAATGACACCTACGTCCACCAGTGGTGCAGTGTGCAGTCTCAAGGAGATCTTGCAAACGAACAGCAGTACTAAAAACTCGGAGTCACCAGCAAAGCAGAGCCCTCAGCATCTCATGCCAAATGCGACTGGCCCTATCGCGGTTGTCGACGAGAACGAGGATGACCCAATGCAGATGCCATCTGTGCACTTTAATACCCAAACCTGGGACTTGATCTTGGGGCAGTTACCTGTGACGACGCCGGCCAACTACCCAGTGGCATCACGGCTTGAACCCATCTACTGATACTTTTGCAACGGAACGGCACGATCTCACCCGACTGCCCATGCAAAGGACTGAAAATCTCACACTGCAGTCAAACGAGCAGGCTCTAATGACGGATCTCATCCGTGCTGATGAACAGCAACAGTGTGGTGTTGTCACTGACCACCAGGATAATGAACACGGTCACTGATCTCAGACGAATTGCTTTGTTAATGCCCTATGATATGGGTTTATATGGTGGCGGCGTAGGGCGTCTGAGAGCCTCTCCAGCAAGCAACAAGAGCATAGCATGCCTATAATATTTTCCTAAAAGTTCGAATACAATTGATAGTGGTCACCTTTCACGGTCAAAATTTCTCGTTCTCACCTCCTCAATGCTTTCGCGAGCGGTCCTGTTGATTAAATAGAATTCTATGGCACACCTCCTCTTTTCCTCCACGCCTCATCCAAATCCTCCTGACGGACCTGATACGCCCAGTGATGACAAGTCTGATGCATGACAGGGCTGACTTCCTGGTCGTCATAGTCGTCGTCATCAAAGATACTGCGAACTCCAAGCTCCACATACTTCTTCAGAAGCAGATGTTTCCATCTTCCCCGGGGCCCAACACATCTCAGCCAGCGTCCGACTTGCCTTTCGTCCTCGCCATCGTCGCAGCGCCGACCCAGCCAAAAGCGGATATACCACTCAAACCAGCCGCGCGGGTCATGGTTGAAATTCATCCATCCCGCTTCTTCCCATTGTGTCAACGACTGCCCGCACGCGACGCCGTACTTGTTCAGTCTGGCGTCGTAGGCCGGCGAAGTGAGGTATTTACTGGCCGGCTGCAGCTGTGACAGCCATGTCGCGGGTAAGGTCTTCAGGTAGTCGTCTTGGAGTACGAGGCCCAGGGTCCGGCTGTGCCATGGTGAAAAGTACTGGCCGCCAAAAGCGCCTTCTAGGAGGATTGATAGTGGGGATATGTTAGGTGTGAAGCTAGGATGGGATGGGAAGTGGTAGGTCCCGTCTGCGAGGACGTTGGGCTCCGGGGCGATCGGGGTCCAGTCGTTGTATTGGTCTAAGAGGGCCGAGAGGTCTAGGAGATTAGTATGGTTATTTTGTGGTGTTGGTGTTGGTGGAATACCACTACTGCTACTGTTGGGGAGGGACGGACGAGATAGTAGTGATGCTGGTCGTTGTCCGTTAGGTTCGGACTTTGGTCTGGAGGGCTTCGGCTTCGCGTTTGTGAGAGTCGATGACTCGCTCTTGTGTCCGTCTCGCTCTTCGGTGTATGAGACCCTCGCAGCTATCCTTGCGGACGTTCTTGAGGGCCGGGCTTGGAAAGTACTGTGGGTGGAATGGTCGCGGCGTCGTTGTCTTTTGGCCGGGTTTGGGTTTGGGTTTGGTAGATCTGGGTCATCCTTGACCCGTTTCAACTTGCCGGGGTTGGGGTTGCGGGATACATCGAGATTGAGCGCTTCCAGTAGCTTTTGCTTCTGCTGCAGGTTCTTTAGGCGCTGGGCTTCCATGTCGAGAGAGACGGACATTGTGGGTCCTGGGTAGAACTGGAGCGGAAGTCGGCCAGGGGGGTTGGATAGAGGAAATTGTAGACGGGATGGAAGCGAGTCGGACCAACTTCGCTCTTAGGCGTACAAACAAGTGCCATTCTTCAAGAATGAAGCTTGAAGCACACTGCTCTCGCTTTTACTGGCCAACCGCAATTCATATCGGGAGCATCGCGTGTGGCGCGTTACGCGTTGCCGGCAATGAAAATGAAGATGAAGCGCACTGCATGCCACAATGTAGCCTTTCTTTGGGGTGACGTCAATGATGTTGATAAGGAGGTCGTTTATGGAGCGAAGATGCGGAGAGCAATTCCGCCCCAGCTTTGGCATCTAAGGCAAGGTACCTTTGCCTTATCTCATGTACACTCTTCAACACTAAGTAGCTATACATAATCTCCCACTGCCAATCGATTATCCGTAGAATGACCATGACAGGGGCAGGGAAACCTTACTGTGCAATATGTACTGGGATCCTCTTTGGGGACAACGAAGCAGATCTGGAAGGCAAATGCATCTCCGGGCGGAGATGTCGCTGATCTCTGCAACTGGGGTTGTGAACAACCAGCTGCACCCCCATGCATCATACGTAGTGGCATCCCGGTGGGAGGGTGCACGTCTCAATTACTGTATTCAAACATACCTCCGGTAGCTCGAGATGGTGTCTCGTATCGCCTTCTGTCACCTTGTCGAGAGGTGAAGAACCAGTCTATGGTGCTCGACGTCCCGGCAACTTGAACTCCAGTGGTGTCAAGTCTGTCTGGCAAATCAAGAAGCTGCATTAGGAATTATAATATGACTGCGACAACGACCTCTACTTTCAAGGTTGCTCTGTTGCCTGTCAAGGGCGCAGCGATTGTCACCCACGACTCGGATCAGTCCAACTAGAGTTCTGAGCAGCTCCAATTGCCATTCTCCCGTCATAGTCTCGTTCCAATTGACTGCTCCAGGGCCTACATCCCATGCCACTAAGACGACTTGACGTGCATCCTCTACCCGGTGTGACCAAGTGTTGAAACCTTCAGCACAAGCAGCTTTGACTCGCCGCCTTTGCTTTGGACATGATCACTACACAATCTGTCACCGACCAGTCTTCTGCCCTCTCTTCGGCCTCACATGCCCTCCACGATGTCCTCGGACGATCCCCGTTGGCGGCCCGGAGGCCTCTCTCTGATCGCGACTCGTCGGATCCCTCTATAACCTACTCTACCGAGGAACTGCTGCGCGCGTCCCAGCAGGAACAAGACATGCCTGCAAGCACCTTGGATTCTCTACACAGAGTGGACGGAACACAAAAAGAGTTGCCGCGGCTACAAACGAATGGACACGTAGACAATGGACAGCTGGAGAATGGCGATCGTCTAGACCCAGTGCTGGAAGACGATCCCGCTTCGTTCGATCTTGTTTCTCCGCCGCCCCCGGGTTACCGGGAGGGATTCTCATTGGAAAAGCAAACACAGGCATTGTTTTCTAGAGGCCATTTACAAGTCATCTTCGGCGACCCAATCTTCCTCCACAAGTTCACATCCTTTCTCGGTGTGCATCGCCCACAGTCTGTGCCCATCCTCGTTCACTATCTCGATTCCCTCAAGTCCCTACGCGCCATACACTATGCAAACGCTATATGCGAAGGCTTGGACCCTGTGGAGGGACTGGACTTCACCCACAAGCCGGTCAAGCCAACCATCAATACATCGTTGGAAGAGAGGGCCCACAAAGCTTTTGGTGTCCTGGTGGCGGAGGAGTTGCCAGCATATATCACACATCAATATGTTCAGATTGTTACTGCTAGCATCACTGCGAGGGTGACAGGCGCTCTATCGCCCCAGCTACGCGATGCTTCAGATGGGTTGGCGGAGGTATTCTGTCTGACAGATCCAGCAAGGCATGACAATCCCATTGTCTTTGCTTCTGAAGGTTGGCTTAGTCCTCAAGGTCTGCAACATATCACCAGTCATCTAATTGTGCGCAGAATTCAATCGTACAACTCAATATGGCCTGTCTTACGTTCTCGGTCGAAACTGCAGATTTCTACAAGGTCCAATGACGAACCCGCACAGCGTGAGGAGGCTGAAGGATGCAATCCAGGCTGGGAAACAGCATCAGGAGGTTTTGCTGAACTAGTAAGTATCGCTGTATTCGCATGTTGTCGCGGTCTACTGACCGGCGGCAGTCGACGGGACGGCTCACCTTTTGTAAACCTGCTCATGGTTGCGCCTCTTGCTGACAGCCGTGGTGTCGTCCGATATTATATCGGGGCCCAAGTCGATGTCAGTGGGCTTGTCAAGGATTGCGCAGAGATGGAATCGTTGCAGCGGTTACTCGATCTACAGGCTAGGGGGCAAGATCCGCCCCTCCCGGAAAGGCCTTCTCCTGAGAAGAATGACGAACTTCGCGAATTAAGCGAAATGCTCAACCAGGGAGAACTGAACACCATCCACCGACATGGAGGAAAGATGCATCGAGAGGTGTCCGACGATGACTGGGAGAGCGTCACATCCCAACAACCACGGCTCCTAATCAGAGACCCAGATACAGTGACGCCATCTCCGGGGAGCATCAATGGCAAACTAAATGGTATTTACCAACATGTAAGTCACCTATTTGCCAGCGCAGACATTCACGTATTGACGCTTTCCAGTATATGCTTGTACGGCCTTATCCCTCCCTACGGATTTTGTTCGCCAGCCCTTCACAAAGACTGCCTGGTGTTCTCCAGTCGCCCTTCCTGAATAAGATTGGAGGATCTAACCGGGTGCGTGAGGAGTTGACGGCGGCCTTTGCTGAGGGTAGGGGTGTTACGGCAAAAGTACGCTGGATCACTCGCAGTGATGACCAAGGGAAGAACAAATGGATTCATTGCACACCTCTAGTCGGTCAAGGGGGGTCAGATCGGTGTATGGATGGTGGTCATTGTCGACGACGAAAAGACCAGCACTGAAAAGGTGGCCTTCTGCCGCCGGTCGTCTGCCTCCGATAGTGAGCACGCCCGAGTTAGACCGGAGCCGGACTCCTGTCAGCGGCCATCGAGGGCAAACCTCGAATCACGCCGGATCGGCCGAAGTGGACGGTGCAGTCTACGACAGACATAGCGCCGGCAGCCTGGCGAGTGGCACTGGCAGTGTGACTAGCTTCAGGATTGGATGAATCTGGTGTGTTGTTGGTTTTGGGCCGGCCTCGCCAGATCATCTGAACATCCCTTTGAACATCCCTTTGATTATATTATATTGATTCATGGAAGACCTTGTATGGCTTGAGCGAGAGGCATGCATTTCAGCGGTTGTTGTATATGTGCAGACTCCATATTTGATATTCATGGGCAGTCATGGTCATCGATCTTTCCGTACCTACCAAGGTACATAACGTGACAGATATATATCAAGTTGGTCCAAGTTGGACGACTGGCAGATCTATAAATACCAGTGAACGTGATCCTGATCAAAAGTTTGTTGTGACATGAAATGACGGGCACGTTTCCGGACCTTGGAACTGGAAGTTGAGACCCTAGGTACCAAGGTAGTACCTAGTACCTGGCACCTCAGGTACCTACCAGGCACCGTGTCCTGCTGCCCTGCACCTTCGTGAGGCTCGGTACCTGCACCACCGGCACTGCCACGCAACAATTGAACTGTCAGCCATCCGTCAGACCCTGTCATGATCTGATGTTGACACCCGTGTCATCGAGACAACATTTTTTCTCCGCCATCCTCGTAAGTCCGCCACGCGTCTACAAATCTCGTTCAGCTTCTCCTGTCTATCACTGTACTTTCTTCTCCACTGGGCGGAGACGGTTGCTCGCACGGTCGGAGGATTCGAGGCGTAACTACACTACGTACAACTGTTGGAGCGGCAAACCCACCACTACTGACGCCTCCCCAACTCGTCATCTCTGCCCTAAGGGCCAGCTGCGTGCTGCGTGTTTCATCGTCGACGGCTGTGGATCCGGAGTGGACCAATGCCCATTGTCAAGGGAGCAGTTTTGTTTGTGAGACCGGATGCAAACGCTGTTGGGGATCGGGGATTATGAGTTGAATGTTGTCTGTGTACCTCGTTGGTGAGTATTGCATCTGTACTCCCTACGAGGATTTGTGCATTGTTATTATCACATTATCCCCAGACTCCCAAATTCAATACAGTCAAGGCTGACGGACCTTGTCCCTCCGTTTTCAGTTCTTTGCATGGTGGTGGTGCTGGTGCCCTCTGAATATCCAACAATTTCGTCGCAACGGCTCTCTCTGCTGCCAACATCGAAAAGGGGTGTACAGGCTCTTACTCGGTTGGCCGCATACACCTTCTGGCACCGAATATCAAGGCAGTGGCGACCCTGATCAAGTCCAACAATATATCAGATCACTGTCATCGAATGAAGTCTCGGTGGCAGCAACCATCTTCCTGTACATATCTTGGCCATGATCCATGCAAGGCGCGCTGTGGTCTGCCTTGCTGTGGTGACCCTTATTAGCCTATTGGTGTATTATCGCTCAGCGAGCGCCTCTATCACCGTCAACTCCTTACGCAGCACCGTTCCTCAGGTGATTGGGCTTGGGGACTACTTCAGTACCGGCAAAGAGAATGCCCATCCACAGAGTTCATCCGCTTCCGCGCCTGGATATCCTCATGCCTCGAAGCCTTCCGACAATGCCAGACCGCCCGCGTCCGCAGGCTCGGTGACTCCAACAAACCGGCCGCCCGGTTCAAACTACACCCGCAACCTCGTCATGGCTCGGACCAAGAAGGAGAATGTCGACTGGCTAGATGAAGTCGACCTTGGCCAGGAGATTACCAAGGTGATATATGTGGCTGACGACCCAACTGCTCCCTTGCACACACCCAAGAACAAGGGCCACGAGGTCATGGTTTACTTGACATACATTCTGGACCACTACGACAACCTGCCTGATGTTAGTATCTTCATGCATGCGCACCGGTACGCTTGGCACAACGACGATCTGTTGAATTTCGACGCCGCGGAAATGATCAAGCGGCTGAGCAGTGAACGAGTGCAGCGGCAGGGATACATGAACCTACGCTGCCACTGGATGCCCGGATGCCCGGAATGGATTCATCCTGGTCAAATTGAGGAAGATCGAGAAAAACTAGAGCAAGCCTTGATGGCAGAAGCCTGGGCTGAGTTATTTCCCCTCAAACCTATTCCGAACGTCCTCGCGCAACCGTGCTGCTCACAGTTCGCCTTGAGTCGGGACAAGATCCGAGAACTTCCCCGGGAGCGGTACTCGCATTTTCGAGATTGGCTTTTGAGATCTGAGATGAGGGATAACATGAGTGGTAGAATCTTCGAGTACCTCTGGCAAGTCGTCTTCACCGGCGAGAGCACCTTCTGCCCCAACCAGCGCACTTGTTATTGTGATGGATTTGGTGTTTGCTTTGAGTCCGAGGAAGCCTTCGACAAATGGTTCGAGCTCAGGTACAACAAGAAAGAGGCTGAAAGGGAGCTTCGAGAATGGGAGGAAAAAGCTAAGGAGATTGAGACCTATAGAAAAAATGGCGAATTACAAGGAATCGAAGCCGGGGAGGTACAAGTTCCCGAATTCGGCAAGAAAGAAGAGTTGATCACCCGAATCAGTGATCTATCGGCAGATCTCGAGTATCGAAGGTTAGAAGCCATTCAGAAGGGGACTGATGCCAGAGTGAGAGCCGAAAGTGATGGTCGAGCTTGGAAAGAGGGTGATGGCTTCTGAGGCAGATTGGACATCTGATGGCGCCGGAAGTGCACCTATCTGATCAGAAAGTAAGTACCAAAAGAGCATATTCATGCAACGCCCGTCTGTATCTCTGAGACAGTGATGGGCAGACGAGGCCGGCGTACGGCGTTGGGATGGTTGTCGGCGGCAACAGGGATATTGGGCTGCAACGAGCACATCATGGACAGGGCCATGACGGCGATAGACATACCATATAGATCACGAAACATAACTGTACATAGTCGGTACCTTATATACGTGGGCAACGTCGAAGCGTACCGAATACAAGATACTGGTAGGTAGGTATACAATGGCTGATATCGCGAGCCTGGAATCGATCAAACGCACCCGCGCTCGTGTGACGCCATTTGGCATCCGCGGAGGATCGATGGCTTTGGAAAGCGGCAGCATAATTATAATCAGGAAACTGAACACCTCGCGTCTTCGAACCGCAGCCAGAACTAACGCCAACTTCACTTTATCTGCCTGCCTGCGTCCCTCTCTAATCAGTCAACCAAGCGTCCTGGTGACTGACTAAAAGAGAATCGTGCATGATCCTCAGTTCACCTGGCCATTCCGTGTAGTGATGGCTCCGATCAGACAACCCCGACTCGAGCAACAACTCTGAACCGCCACCAAACCTGTTTCGTGCAGCGTACAGCGTGAACAACAGCCACGATGCCTGTCAGGGTGAGGATGAGATGGACTGCTTATGCTGGGGTAAGTTAGGGCACCGCGCGCGTTCCTGACGATGGGAAACCCTCCTCTGCAACCTGGACATAGACTAACATCCCGTTCTTTCAGGCATCTACTGCCCTGGCCGCTGGTGTCATCCTCAAAGCTCTCGCGCAGCGCCCTAACTTCTACTCTGCCGCTGTGTACCTCTCCCAGTCATCCGCAAATCTCATGATTCTCACCAACTTGCTCTTCGTCGTCGCCTGCACCTTCTTGATCGCACTCCAGAAACTCCTGTATGGCAGCCTACGACCGATCGAGATCGAACAACTGTATGAGAAAGCATGGTTCGCAGTGACGGAAACATGCTTAGCCATGACTGTCTTCAGAGGAGAAGTGGGTCTGTCATTCCTCGCCATGTTCTTTGCCCTCCTGACCGGGAAAGTCTGGGGATGGATCGGTGAAGGACGAGTTGAAGTGCTCGAGCAACAGCCACCACGGAACCCAAGGTTATTTCATACACGGCTCGCTTTGAGTCTGGGGTTGAGCGTCGCCTTCGACCTGACTATGCTTGAATACGTGGTGAAACAGGTCATGAGAATGGCTCGACCAGACATGATGGTCATGTTTGGGTTCGAATTCGCCGTGCTGTCCGTCATGAGCATCAGCACTGCCATGAGGTATGCCATCGACCTGGTGGAAATTGGGATCGTCCGCGAACAAAAGAGACTACGAATAGAGGAGATCAGGAGGGAGAGAGTGCAAGCAGCAATATCAGAATTTCAAGAGGCACAAAACGCCAATGGGCAGGTTGCGGCGACTTCCGATCAGGCGGAAGCGAGTGCGATACCGACTCCTACACAGCGCACCCTTGAGCAGGTGTCCGAGGAAGCTTTCAATCAACCCGTGGACGAGAATGAGGTCGAGGTCGAGGGCTGGGAGGACAAAGGCCGTTACATGTTCTACCTGAATCTTGCGACGGACTTCTTCAAGCTCGTCATCTACCTCGCATTCTTCTTTATTCTACTTGTCTTCTACGGACTACCAATCCACATTTTGCGGGATGTCTTCTTGACGATGCGGTCATTCTTGAAACGGATTTCGGATTTCATGAAGTACCGAGCGGCTACCAGGGATATGAACGAGCGATATCCAGATGCAACGGAAGAGGATATTGGTCGAGAAGATGTCTGTATAATATGCAGGGAAGAGATGCGACCATACCAACCTCCAGTTGCCGAGGCCGGTCAACCGCGCCCAAGAGGCACTCCGGTGGCAGAGAGGATGAGGCCTAAGAAACTTCCGTGTGGACATGTCTTACACTTTTCTTGTTTGAGAAGTTGGCTTGAAAGACAGCAAATCTGTCCAACCTGTCGAGCCAATGTGGTCCGGGCTGGGAGAACCGGAGGCGGACCAGGAGGAGCCGGCCAGGCTGGTGCCGGTCAAGGCGAAGATGGACAGGCCCCGCCGGGTGGCCGGCAGGGTCCGCGAGTTTACCAGTTTGGACCGCTCCGAATTGGGGTCGGCGCAGTCAGGGGGAACAATATGCTTGAAGAGCTGCAGCAACAGCTGGAGGAAGTGCGGCGGGGCCCCGCTCCTGCTCCGGCTGCAGCTCAGATGAATGGCGATGCAAACGCTCCACGTCAACTTGGCGTAGGCGTTCGATGGGCAGGACCTAGACGGCAACAGGTGGGAGAGCACGACATGACAACTCAGGAGCAGCTTGATGCCCTGCGAGGCCAACTTGATCGTGAAATGCAAGAGCTCGCTCACAATTCGGCAGAACTGGGCGTTTTACAGTCCATGCAGGCCGAGATGCAAAGACTGAGGAATCTCAGGCCCGGAGAGACTTTGAACCAGACAATTCCAAACAGCCAAGGGCCGGCCTCGGGCCCAGCTCCACCTCCCCAAAACCCTGCTCCTTCACAGCTCCCTCGGACAACCCAGGTCCTGTCGGGCAGCGATCGGCACGAGGTGATATACGCAGGAAGCGACAGACTTCCGCCGGGGCTCACGTTGCCAGAAGGGTGGTGTATCATGCCGTTACGGTCGACGACACTCGACACCATTCAACCCGCACCCCCGTCAGCAATTCGGAATCTCATGGCTGGACTCGACGAGATGCAAAGGCTTCAGGCCTATCATCGTAGTGTGGCGTCGCCAGCTGTATCGCACCAACATCATACAGCGCTGAACGGGGCGGGACAGGGGCAAACGACCACCTTTCAAGTACATCCGAACGGCTCCCAAGGGCACCCTCAGCACGTCCCGAATTTTCAGGAGCTGGTGCACAACCATGACCAGCACCCTAGCCGTCCATCGAATGCTTCCACCAATGTCAACGGAGCTGGCAGTCAACCGAGAGCTCCGGGGATCGTTCCGGGGGGTGCCCAACGTGGCAGGGCCAACTCCCCAACACCAGACTTCACCGGTGATATTGTCTGTCCCTCCAGTTGTGGGATACCAGCCCCTCGGTACCATTATTCAAGTTCCAGTTCATGAGCATCTACCGGTCCCTCCCCCCTACGCAGCAAGGATCCACGGGACCTGTATTGCCTACTTGGGGCAGCGATACCCTTGGCGACAGAGGAAACCGTTCTTCACAGACGCTGAACGGTGGAAGCAATACTGGCCCTGCAGACCACGACCAAGGCAATCCTCGTCCGTCCGAAGACGGCGTAATCAGCAGCGCTCCATTAGAGAACAGCGGGAGGGAGGCTCCTGGGGATGAGAATGAAGGGGAGGCCAATGGTCCCATCTCATCTAACGGTAACGGTGCACCTCCTGAAGACAGTGCCGAGACATCATCAGGTGGGCAGTCAGCAGCAAAAGATAGACATGCCACGGTTGAAGATCTTGTGGAGGATCCGGATTGAAAGCCGAGAGCGCAAGCGTGGGTTTGAATGATAAATGCATTGAATATTAGGAGCATGTTTGAGTTTAGCGGCTGATTGAATTAGGCCCTTCCTTTCAACTTGTTAGAAGCCAGAAAAGCGGCTACTGTAGAGTGATAATGAAAGGTCGTTTCTTATTCTTCTTCGGCGTGTCGGTAATCATGGGCAGTAGGATGCCCAAAGTCAAGATTGGGTGACTATGTAGGACCAAACCAACTGCAATAGCGGGATGTAGGTGGACAGTGCTCCATAGGTAGGTACCTGAGCAAATATGTAGTATAGGGACAGTACTGGCATCAGACTTTGTGGAGTAACATTCTCGACCTATCGAGCGTCAAAAGTACTCAGGTCAAGGACTGTGTACTTGTATTTGTTACTATGTTACTATGTACCCAGGTCAAGGTGCTCAAGTCACCTTGTATACGAGTGAAGTCGAGACAATAATAGCATTCGTTTCAACAGCAAGGTGTCTGTAACAGGTCTCAAACACCTGCACTCTCCTTGTGTTGCTGGCATGTCTATGATCCTATCGATTGTCTGCGCCTCATACGCAGCTCAGGGGCTCTTACTCGTTTCCAGTTGTGTTCAGTTGCTGCGCCACACCCACCTCGAGCCACCAAACGCCGCGACTCGACTCGAACCAACCTCCAACACCCCAGTCGAAGTTGCCAGCCTTTCGAGAACTGTCTTCCCTTTGAAGTCCTTCCTCTCGATCACGGCCTTGACCTTGTCCTCCCAGACTCTTCATGACATAAGATCCTTGCGTTTAATCGTCTTGTTTGGTGAGATTGATTTCCATCCTGCGCCCCTCGTTCCGCCAGCGCCACGCATTTCCGGGCCCAGTTGTTCCTCATACACTTTGACACCTGCCACTGTCGCATGACGGACGGATAGTCAGCGCCCCCCTGCGTCCGTTGTTCGAGGTTAGGGAGAGGGCTTCCTGCTGCATACAGCAGCAACCTAAGGGTGATAGCCACCGGAACACAGCCTGACTGATCTCCCGCGGCCACCAAGTTACCAAAAACACTTACCACTTTCCTCTCAGTACTACGAGATCCTCTCATCACGAGATCCACTCCTTTGAAAGAAGCCTCACACGGTCTCAGACAACTGGCAGTGCTTCTGGCCTGCGACTGACAGTCATTGACGACGCTGTTCAGGACCTACGAACTCCAATCGTCAAGAGCGAGCCTCGACGTGCAATGGATACACTGAGATTCTTTCGACGGCAACTTACGACCGATACTGGTGATGACAGTGATAACAGTGATAGCAATGACAACAATGATGATCTTAATGACTACTACTGGTGGTACAGCCCTGTAAGTACCACATACACCAAGAAAAGGAAAAGAAACTAATGAGAATGCTGTTAACAGACTGCGTATGCCATCAAGTGGGCGGTGATTGCGGCCATTCTGTTCGCCTGTTTCGTCTTCTTGGTCGGAGGATATGTGCACGCCAGGAGACGGATGCGGAAGGGCCTTCCTCCTTTGGCATATCATAGGGTATGCTGCTCGGACTATGTCTGGATGTACATATGCTAACAAAACTGATGCAGTGGCTCGTTCCTCGTCGACAACGCATGGCCTTCGCCCAGCAACACCCGCAATACGCCAATCAGTTCTCCTTCTACAGAAACAGGCAGTCTCCGTACGGCTACGCTCCCGGTCAGGCATATCCAATGGGCGCCTACGGACCGCCTCCTCCTGGTAAGTCCGGCCTTCAATAGATCTTTGATATATGCGTGTTCTGACCTCCCCCCACAGCCTACAATGAACCAGACTATGTGCCTGCATACACGCCTCCATCGTCGAACAAGGTCGATCCTGACCAGAACTACACTCCGCCACCCGGTCCGCCTCCATCGAATACTGGAGCCTCAGTGCCACCACCCACTGACGGTCCGAGTCAACCGCCGAGGGCACATTTCTTGGGTTAATATGAAGATTATCATTGGTTTCAGCATAAGCGCAGCATGGCGTATCGGAACACGATTCGTGATAGGCGGTTGGAGAAACCGGAACCTACTCGGGCCATGAAGGCTAGTCCCCATGTATATGTACGGGAAAACTGAAATGAAAACGGGTATCTTTGGTATACAATAGCAAAACATGAATATGACGGCCCCAAGGACAAAAGGGGGATGCTGGCATCCTCGAAATCATCTCTATTCAATTTCCATGGCGTCCGCATCTTCGTCCGCGTCTAGTACTTCGTCTCTAACAGGAACTGGTTCGTCAGGTATGATATCATCCAAATCCACCTCAGGCACCGTGGTAGCGCCCAAGCCACGCGATGGCTCTTCCTGTCTTTGTTGTTGTTGCTGGTTTCTCAATTCCTCAGCCTGTTTCTCCCTCGCCCGGACTCTCGCCGCAACTATAGCCTTCCTCACGGCATCCATCTCCTCGGGAACCGTGATACTACTGGGTTCGCGGTATAACACCAGAGCAGTGCTATTGAGGTTTTGACTCGGAGGTGACGGCGCGGCCCGTAGCACGCGTGACGGGATCGAGGACACCTTTTTGTCGATATCGGGAAGGAAGACAGTCGAATTGGCCGCGGCCTCGTCCGCTTCGATCTGGGCGATTTCGGCGTCCAGATTGCTTATGACGACTCGGTGCGGGGTTTCATCTATGGGCATGAAATCCGTGTCTGATATAGAAGGCAGGTTGAAGGCGGAGGAGGGATATTGTGTGGGAGCGGGAGCGGGAGCGGGAGCGGGATGCGACAGGGTGGCATATTGTGGTATAGGTAGAGGTGTAGGTCGTCCATCGTGTGGCGTTGTATTGGGATTCGTGGATATGCTTGTACCTGGTTGAGCGTTTATACTTGTTGATGCGATGCCAGGCTGAGCCCGGTATGGCACAGTAGTGGTACTTGGAGGTAGTGTTTGCGGTGAGGGTGAGGATAGCGGTTGCGATTGCGATTGCGGTGCGGTATGGTTGAGCCGGAGTTTCTTGAAGTGAGATGATATATTGGACTGAGACTCGAGGTCCGGGTCGTCTTCGGCTCTTCTTTTCCCCGCGAAATGGCTATGGTCGTTTGGGTGTCGAGGTAGCCATTCTGCTGTAGCGTAGGATGTCATTGTGGTTCATCTAGAGACTCTGTAACGTAGGCCGGAGCGTGGGATTGTATGGATGGCCGGAATGGGCGCGGAGGAGAGGATGAGGGGGATACGATTGATTGTTGAGTGTCTTGAGGTGAAAGATGTGCGTTGTAAGTTCGAGGGTATACTGCTATTGTGCCTGAGGTACTTGTGCCGTGACAGTGAGGTACCTGGCGAGACTGTGTACGGGATCACAGGTCTGTAGGTATGTATGTATGTAGGATGTCTATGTCGTCGCAGTTGTATGGCGGAGGAAGAGGGATGCACCGCTCCGGCTTCTCCAATACGTAATAAAGGTAGGTAGGTACCTGCGTTGGTGTCCGGCCAGTTAAACTGCGCTTCGCTCAGGGCTTCAAATCCCTATTGATTAATTAATTTGTCCGTCTTTCCTTCGGTCGATTATTTCTCTCTGCAGCGTCGAACACAGCTTGGGTCGCAGTCGGAGACGTGGCTTGACATTCTTGTGTGAAATGTCAGCTTCAAGCGCATTGAGCATTTAAGAGAGAAAGGCGAGCGTTGGGATCAATCCAGGCAGTTCGGTTCTGTGGTCTGGAAACTACGAGAATAATTAGGTGCATACTGTACAGTACTGCCAGTGTCGGTGTCGGTGCGCAGCTGAATCGGATGCGAAGAGGCTGCAGCGGAGCAGCTGCGGCGAGTTGGAGAGCCGCCAGTGCCAGTGCGACAACGGCAACAAGACCACTGCCTGCGGCCCACCACACCTCGCCGCCTGTGACTGTGACTGTTATTGCTACTGCTGGCATCCAGGTCCCTCGATTCAGAAATTCTGGCTTCACCCACGACATTGACCGACGAAGCTTCGCGCCAGCCTTGAACACGTTTTCCCCCAGGCGGACATACTCGTCGGTGGCACACTTTAGATTTTCGGCCATCAGTTGCAGCCGTCAAGAAAAGTCTCTCCGTGATTTGCGCACAACCAAACTGCGGCAGCATACGACCGCAAGAATGGTGTCGACAACGGCTAGTCAAAGCCAGGAATGGACCGCCTCTAAGGTCCGAGACACATTTCTCCAGTACTTTGAAGAAAGAGGACACACGTTTGGTAAGTACCGCCCCTCCGAATAGCCGTTGTGCGCAGTGCCTTGCTGACCCGTGGGTGACTCAAAAAGTAAAATCCTCGCCTGTGGTCCCTCTCTCCGATCCAACGCTCCTCTTCACAAATGCTGGAATGAACCAGTTCAAGCCCATCTTTCTGGGCACAGTCGATCCGACGAGCAAAGAAGGCCAACTCAAGCGGGCGGTCAATTCGCAAAAATGCATCCGCGCGGGCGGCAAGCATAATGATCTCGACGATGTGGGCAAGGATAGCTACCACCATACATTTTTTGAGATGTTGGGCAATTGGTCGTTCGGAGACTACTTCAAGAAAGAGGCCATCGGTTACTCATGGCAGTTGCTGACCGAAGTGTTCGGACTCGATCCGGATCGACTGTATGTCACCTACTTCGAGGGCAATGAAGCTGGCGGGTTGGAGCCGGATCTCGAGGCCAAAGAGCTCTGGAAGAGTGTCGGTGTCGCGGAAGATCATATCCTGCCTGGGAACATGAAGGACAACTTCTGGGAAATGGGTGACCAGGGCCCGTGTGGTCCTTGTTCGGAAATCCACTATGACCGTATCGGCGGCCGAAATGCTTCCAGTCTCGTCAACCAGGATGATCCAAATGTCTTGGAGATCTGGAACAATGTCTTTATTCAATACAACCGAGAACCGGACAAGAGTCTGCGACCGCTGCCAAACAAGCATGTTGACACCGGTATGGGCTTCGAGAGACTGGTCAGTGTCCTCCAAGACAAGCCGTCAAACTACGATACGGATGTCTTTACGCCCTTATTCGATCGGATCCAAGAGATCACTGGTGCCCGACCATACGCCGGCAAATTCGGTGACGAGGACAAGGATGGCGTGGATACCGCATATCGCGTCGTGGCGGACCATGTTAGAATGTTGACCTTTGCTATCAGTGATGGTGGAATCCCCAACAATGAAGGAAGAGGATATGTCGTGCGAAGAGTGCTGCGTCGTGGTGCCCGATATGCCAGAAAATACTTCAATGTCGAGATTGGCAACTTCTTCTCCAAGATTGTGCCCACGCTGGTGCAACAGATGGGCGGCATGTTCAAGGAGATCGTCGCCAAAGAACACGAGGTCAAAGAAATCCTCGATGAAGAAGAGATCTCGTTTTCGAAGACCCTCGATCGTGGTGAGCGACAATTTGAGGTCTATGCTCAAAAAAAGCCAGGCCCAAGGACTCAATAAGCTACATGGTGCCGACGTCTGGAGATTGTACGACACTTTCGGCTTCCCCCGTGGATTTGACGAGACTTATGGCCGAAGAGAGACACCTTACCATTGACGACAACGAGTTTGAGGCGGCAAGACTGCGGGCGAAAGAAGCCAGCAAAGGAGAGAAGAAGGCTGCCAGTGATTTGCTCAAATTGGATGTCCATGATCTCGGCGAACTCGAGAAGATGCCTGGGGTGACGAAGACCGATGACAGTGCCAAATACGGACGAGAGAACATCAATGGGACAATCCAGGCCATCTATCACGCCAAGAAATTCCATGATGACACGCGGAACATCCCTGAGGGCGAACAGATCGGACTAATCCTGGACAAGACGAACTTCTATGCGGAGCAGGGTGGTCAAGAGTACGACACTGGTCGGATTGTCATTGACGGACAGGCCGAGCTTGAAGTGGAGAATGTGCAACTCTACGCCGGCTATGTGCTGCATACCGGATACATGAAGTACGGCCAGTTCGCCACGGGCGATGTCGCCATCTGCGAGTACGACGAATTGAGAAGATGGCCGATCCGGAACAACCACACTGGTACACACATTCTCAACTTTGCGTTACGGGAAGTTCTTGGAGAAGGTGTTGACCAGAGAGGATCCCTTGTCGCTCCGGAAAAGTTGAGGTTCGACTTCAGTCACAAGGCGGCCGTCTCAGATGCGGAGTTGCAGAAGATCGAGGCCATCTCCACCGAGTATATCAGACAGAACTGCCCGGTGTACGGAAAGGAAGTGCCTTTGGTCATCGCGCGTGAGATCACGGGTCTCCGTGCCGTCTTTGGCGAGACCTATCCAGATCCCGTAAGGGTTGTGTCGGTCGGTGTCGAAGTCGATGAAATCTTGAAGAACGTCAAGGATGAGCGGTGGAGAACAGTCAGCATCGAATTCTGCGGCGGCACTCATGTCAAGAGCACGGGCGATATCAAAGACCTTATCATCCTCGAAGAAGGTGGAATTGCCAAAGGTATCCGTCGAATCATCGCTGTTACTGGCGAAGACGCACACGCGGTACAACGCGCGGCTGAAGAGTTCGAAGAGAAACTCAGCAGCCTGGAAGAGATGCCGTTCGGTTCCCCAAAGGAGCAAGAGGCTAAGGCATTGCAGCTGGAGCTTAATACTCTGTCGATATCGGCGTTGAAGAAATCGCAATTCCGCGACCGATTGTCCAAAATCAGCAAAGAGATCCTCGATCAGCAGAAGAAGGTTCAGAAGGAAGAATTGAAGAAAGCTATCGACACCATCACCGAGTTTTTCGAGAAGAATCCCGAAGCGCCTGGCGCTGTGCTGAAACTGCCGATTGGCGGCAACCCCAAGATCATTCCGGATGTCATCAAACACGTGCAGACCAAGATCAAGGATAAGAGTGTGTATATCTTGGTTGCGGATGAGAAGGATGCCGAGGGGAAGGTGTTCCATGGGTGTTTTGTCAGTCAGGTAAGTCATTCCCAGTCCGCGTTTTGGGCTTCTTGGTTTTGCCGTTTGTATATTGTTGAACCGCTGCTGATGTACAACTTGGGATTTTTGCAGGCCCATACCAAAGCTGGACTCAATTCCTCAGATTGGTCCGCTGCCGTGTCGAAACTGGTTGGGGGCAAGGCTGGTGGAAAAGCCCCTGTGGCGATTGGGACTGGAACGGAACCGGCCAAGGTCGATGATGCTGTCCAGGCTGCGACGGAGCTGCTGGAGAAGTTCAAGATCTGATACACTTTTTCTAAGACTTGAAGAGTTCAATATGCGTCCAGGACATGTGGAGCGGGTTCTTTGCAGGCTTACGGGATCTCAGGCTTACACATTTTCCTAACCGGGGATCACGGACCCAGAGGCGAGCTCGAGACTACGTCGGCTCAGTGCTGATCTTTCCGCCGGTCATGCCTGCACCCAGCATAGCAATGAGTCTACTCTTGACAGTGTGCGATACCCTCATGGCGAAGCGGATTGTGGATTTCCCGGATCTAAGGCTATATCATATTTGCTGCATGGGCGGATAAGGTTGTCTCTCGGAGTCCGACTCGGTCACGTTCTCCTCATTCAGCATTTCCATGGAGCAGCAGGTCGCTGGAGATCTTGACGTCTGTATGTCTAGATGGCGCTGAGCAGGGCGGGAATTTGAAGGACCACTGGCTTGTCATACTGTGGGCTGGGATCTTACGGGCTTAGCTTGATGGATAGCTCTCTGGGAGCCGGATCCAGGTCGAATCAGATACGCGCTGCTGAATAGGAATGAACCAAGGCATCACGAAAGACTTTGGTTGCTGTTTCTGTCTTGTTTTATTTTCGAGTGAGAGGCTGAGGCGTGCAGTCTGGCTAAGGAGTCGTCCCGACCTGAAGCGCCAGTTGGAAAGCGAAAGGTATCCGTGCTGGATGGGATGCTTGAAGACCAGCCAGGGAAACAGATGGTAGGGGAGTGATGAGTATCTGTGTTCGCGAGTTGATGTTACCCCTTTTCGAGGCTACATTCAGCAGCATGATAGTCTATGTCTTCTCATCATGCAGCATCCATCATTCAACTTTCCAATGATAAGCAGCGGCAGGGTGGTCAGCAGGGGGCTTCGAAATGCCAGCCTTGCCATATAAATTTTCGCGGTAAGTGCCTCCCTTGACGGCATAGTCCTGCCAGAACAAACCACGCCTTCTCAGTTCCGGCAACAAATGTTCCACGACCTCCTCGAACGTCTGGGGCATCAGGGCATAAGCCAGATTAAAGCCATCGACATCCGCCTCTTGCACCCAGCGCTCCATCTCGTCAGCGACGGTCTCAGGCGTGCCCACCACTGTGGCCCCCAGCCCGCCAACCTTGACATAATTGGCAACAGCATGCTTCGTCCACCTAGGGACGCCCGGGATAGCGCGAGACAAACCCTCAACGGCAGACCTGATGGCATTGGATTCGACATGCCTCAACTCCTGGTCGTCGTCGTACTTGGCGAGATCGATGCCTGTCCAGCCCCCGAACAGGGCCAATGCGCCATCCTCGGACCCATACGCAAGATATTCCT
Source organism: Exophiala sp. LBMH1013 (assembly GCA_024611085.1). Classification (NCBI taxonomy): domain Eukaryota; kingdom Fungi; phylum Ascomycota; class Eurotiomycetes; order Chaetothyriales; family Herpotrichiellaceae; genus Exophiala; species Exophiala sp. LBMH1013. The sequence goes on from JAMFLB010000001.1 coordinate 1,289,009, forward strand.
GGTATTTCGCCTGGGCTTGCTCAACCGTGGGTCCTAGGATAGGACACAGCATGGCGAGGAACTTGATGGACGAGGGGTCCCGTCCGTATTGCGTTTTGGCTAGAGCTCGGACTTCGGCAATGTTTTTCGCCACGACGCCGGGGCTGTGGCCGGCGACGAAGATAGCTTCGGCGTTTTTCGCCGCAAATGTCTTGCCGGCCTTGGATGTGCCGGCTTGCATGATGACGGGTGTGCGTTGTGGAGAGGGTTGGCAGATATGCGGGCCTGGCACGTTGTAGTATTTGCCTGCATGGTTGATCTTCCTTACTAGTGATGGATCCGTGTAGACGCCTGTTTTGCGGTCTAGTTTGACGGCATCGTCGCGCCATGAAGATTGCCTGGTGTAGGTGGCGCACATACATATCAGTCACAGTCACAGTCTCAGTCTCAGTCTCAGTCTCAGTGCTCGGAAGTTGGAACGAATGACCGCTGATTTTGATATCGAAGCAACGGGGCTGCTTACCACAGTTTGTACATGACCTCGACGTACTCTTCGGCAATGGCGTAGCGTTCATCATGCTCCGGCTGCTGAGTATGTCCGAGATTGCGGGCGGCTGAGTCGAGGTATCCTGTTACGATCTAAGATTTCAATGAAATTCATGGTCAGTTGTTGGGGGTTCGAAATGAGCAAACTTGAAACAAAGGTGGGTAATCGTCGACTGTACGTACATTCCATCCGAGTCTTCCTCCAGAGAGGTGGTCGACCGTGCTCAACCGACGGGCAAGGTGGTACGGCTGTTCGTAAGTCGTGGCCACCGTGACGCCAAACCCGATGCTCTCTGTTGCCGCCGCCATGGCCGACACGACTGCCAGAGGTTCATTGACGGGCCATTGTGCGCCTGATACAATGGCCGGCTCGAGATTCTCAGGTCCTTTGTATACATCGTAGCCGCCCTGAGTGGAAATCAGGTTAGACGTCGATCATTGATGGATTGGAAAGAATCCCCCGGGTCAGACTGACTAGTACATCGGCTATGAAGATGCCGTGGAACTTGCCTCGTTCCAACAGTCGGGCGAGATTCGTCCAGTGCTTGACCGAATTGAAGTTCGGCGACTGGTCGTCTGGATGTCGCCAAAGGCCTGGCGATTGATGGCCGCTGCAGGATTCCACGAACGCGTTGATGATCCACTGTTTCTTGGGCTGTGTCCCGTTAGGCGTGGGTGGTGAGTCTGAGGCGCTCATACTGCGATACTCTGTGCAAGAGATAGCAACAAAGCTTTTCTGGTCTGGATTGAACGACACCTTTAGTGCAGCGGCAGAATATAGGCCACGTCTCTCAATGCCGAATGGGACAAATTTTGAACTTCAACGACGAGCTCATCCCCTTGACCTCCCGCTCCAGGGATACAAGAAAGGTCCCCACTCGATTGGCTGCATGGCCATGTCGTACGGGAGACAGTCCTATCAAAGTGCCATATCGGTCTTGAACCTACCAGTTATTGCGTCCCTGGATACCATATAAGGATGATGCAAAATACCTGGGAGATGGCACCATCGCTGTGTGGGTCTTGGCGAATTCAGGATTCGCAGCCTCGCCAACACACCATAAGTTGGACCTTGATATAACTAGGTCACTGGCACCAGATGTTCCGGCTGCGCAACGTTAACACCCTGTTAATGGTCGGATTGCAACAATACGACGGTATCCAGACATGAATTGTTGGAATGCCCATTACTGTGCTGATCGGGTCCTGTTGGAAGATCGAAATGGTTTAGGAGCGATGTTTGACGTCGTTTGCTGTTTCGTGACAAGGGAGAGGCTGGCTCTATCAATATTCAAGCCATACAAGATGATCGCCGGCCATCGATGACCTGGTCAATCGCACAGCTGACTTGATACTTCCACACGAGGCTGCACCGGACAAGATACTGTCAACGAGGCCACCAATCGGATGAGCCTCCTTTCGGCCAGCCAATCAGCCAATCACAAGAAGTAGTTGGCGCCGAATCCGGAAGGCATGACGCCGCGGAGGCATTGAGGGGGAATGACGTAACTGACAACCTGGCGACGACGAAAGGTGAAACTGCATGACGATGAGCTCAAGTTGATGTAGACATACGACATACCGCAATCATTGCACAGCTGTCTTCCTGTCTTCGCGTCTTCCTTTCAGCTGTCGGTGTGTCGTTCACGATATCAAGGGAACCCCATCAAACATCTCACCACCCTTACCCGAGATACTTCCTCTTAGCGGTGCAAAGAAGTCGAACATTGCAGGACATGCGAAATATCTTCTCCTTAACCACTGGCAGCAGCACGCGGACCCTGAGTACCATCTCCACTTCGACAGCTACGGCTCTTCGACGAACCAGTGCCGTGATATCACACTTCACTCAAGCTCCCTCATACTCTTTCATCTCACAGCCTGGTGGTTTAGCCCTACGATTGCCTGTTGTCTCCAAAGCAATAACACCACCCTCTCAATCCCATTCTCTAAGACAGTTTTCGAGCTCGATCGCAGCCAACATGAAGTTCCCTGGCGGATGCTACTGCGGGAAGGTCCGATATGAGGTCGATCTAGAGGACAAGGACCAAGCGAGAACGAGTTTGTGTCATTGCCGAAACTGCAAGGTTGGTCAGACCCCGTACAGACACTTTTTGTGAAGTTATGTTTGTGTCGGTATAATCTCCATGGTGTATTATATCCCATCTAACCAGACGCTTGGACTGTACAGAAATTCACCGGTGGCCCATTCGGCATCACGACCAAGATCCCCAAGTCAAGCTACAAGGTCACATCAGGCCAGAATGCAATCAAGACCCACGAAGCGGACAATGGTGCCGGCGTTCTTTTGCATCGCGAATTCTGTTCCGAATGTGGAAGCGGGCTTTTGGAGTATGGGGTAAGTACCGATCTCCTTGATCTTTGCCCTCGTATTGCATACATCCGGACAGAGAATCTAGTCCAACCGAAGAAGCAGTGCGGGTCAGTCTATGTGTTGAGAAGAGAGCTAACAAGCAACTCGTCCAGGCCAATGCGGGGGACAACATCTACATCTTCTACGGCACGTTTGACCATCCCACGGAGCTGCCACCCAAGGGCGAGTTTTTCTGTAGCAAGCGGGATTCCTGGATGCCCGAAGTGCCTGGTAGGTGATGGATGTTCTATCATGAGGGAGAATCTGCTGACGTGTTCTGACCAGGTATCTTCCACAAGCAGAAGATCCAGGAGTAGTGGAGGATTTTCTCACGTGTATAAAACCCCAGTGAGGTCGACATGAAGTTCGTGCTGGTCATTGGGCTGATGTCCGTGCTGTGGGATTTGATGAATTCCAAAACAACCATGATCCGACGGACGATGGCAAGGCAGTAGCATCACCCAAGCCATATCGTCTAATACAAAGCGTTTGAGCCAAACTTCTTCCTATTTACATTCCGCCTGAGTATCGGCCGCCCTTTCGGAACCTTTAACCCTAAACGGTTCCAAGATGCTGCCCCAGACCCGATGACGGCATATTAGTAACAAGGTATCTTAGGGATCCCATCATCATCATCATCAGACCTCGAACCAACAGTAAGTGAATGTACAAGTAGATTCCCAGACACGATCTACATAGACCAAGCTCAGTCTCAGTCTCAGCCGTAACCGCCCCTCATCAAGCGTCTTCATTCCAGAACCCCAGCAATCTCGAATCCAAGCTTATATTCCGGCCTGTGCCTTTATCCAGTGTCCACCCCATCAATGGATCCTCCATCTACCCCGAACCCGACCCCGAACCCGCAAAAAGCCATAGCCATATCACCCCCTAATCCTCACACCAACATCGATAAAGCAGCAACCCAGCGAAACATATCCTGACTCCAGCCACGGCAATCTCAGCTGGAAAACCCTCATCTCATCACCCCAGACCAACACCGATTCCCTGACAGCCGGGATCGCGACCTGCCCGCCCAAAACGGGCCATCTCTGCCCCCACCGACACACCCAGGCGGAGATCTACCATATCCTTGAGGGGAGGGGCGTTGTGGAAATCGACGGGCACGAATATACCGTCGAGCCTGGAACTGTGGTGTATATTCCTGGAAATGCGAGACATGGGATCAGAAATGTCAGTGACAGTGATGAGGCTGAGTTGAAGTGGATGTATTTCTTTGCTAGTGATGGGTTTGGGGATGTTGAGTATAGATTCTGAGTTGTGAATGTGGTTCGCGAACTAAGGTAGGGAGGATATGGTGTGGGTAGATAGGATGTGGGTAGATAGGGTGTGGCGATGGGGGCATGGGTGTGATCTTGAACGAATGCCTGTGTGAGTAAGTGAGTGTAGAGGGTCTTAGACTGGACCCATGATGGGATGCGGAGGGCGGTTGGTGTACGTTTGATTGGATTTTGATTTTATTTGCATTTCCGGAGAGAGGGATTGATGGATGTTTTATCTATAATGTTGAAAGGGTAGGTAGGTAGTCAGCCTTGTGTAAGACAACAAGTACAGGTACAGTGTCTGTGGAGTGGATCAGTTGTCTTAGTAAGCGAGGCTGAACCATCTGTTGCATGCGATGCGTTTCAAGTTCTCTTCATGTTAGGCTTGGCTGGAACCCCATTCCACCTCGCAGCTAGTTCATTGCTCGGTTCATTGCGCTTCGTGTTCTGCTGGCGTGCAGTTGTCGAAGCTGCCACTTGCCTGGGGAGTTTCCTGCACTTGATCCTCTCGGGGGATCGACATGGCGAGAAAGTATGGGCTAGTCCGTTATAGTATACCACACAGTATACTGCTCCGACTGCGGCCACTGCGGCTGTCTTTGCAGACGTTCTTCTTTGTATTGAAGCATCTTATCGTAACGCCAGGAATGGCGAGACGAGACGATTCTCGGGAGTCGGCCCATCTGACAATGAACTCCAGGAGACCTCTGACCACCACTTTCGGAATTTGGATCCTTCGCCTCGACTTGGTGATGCCCGTAACCAGATAAGTTCCGAGGCCCCCGTACCTCTAGTCTTGCCCTTTGCTTCTCCCGAAACCTATGGGTTTCGCCTATTCTCAATTCAAGCGGCTCCCCACACCTACTTATTGGATGTTCCGAAGGATGTAAGGTTCGGCCAGTCTAGATGAACACCAGAAGTCAGCGATCAGCATAGCATTCATCCACCCTTGGCGAGCAATGCTTGGGGAAAACAGACAGAACAGAACAGAACAGAACAAAAACAAACTCACCAAAGATTGTATGCCCGGGGTTCCGCTTAGTCACAAAAGCGTCAGCGCCGACGTAGATATCCTTTCCCAGTTCAGCGGCATTGCAAAACCCATACCGCCCAAAAACAGGACTATACTTGGCTCCCTTGTCGACTCTTCGATCCTTGTTGAGTTTCTTCCATACCTGGCCTCTATCATCCTGGTGCGGCTTCCCAGTAGCATAGTCGACAGTGATACTCTGGCACCGGTAGCAGTTGGCAGTGAGCGGCATGCGTATGGCGCCAGGACCAGGAAAGCTAAGTTCCGCCCAGTAATCTTCGGCAAAGGGCCCCGAGGCCCCCGAGACGACGATATTCGGCCTGAACTTGGTGATGTCCATGACTTGCCCGTCTGCGAGGCGGGACGAGACTTGGCCGTTCGACTCCCTAGTCACGACGAGGTAGTGCGCGATATCGTTGAAGACGAGCCGCTCGGCGGGAAATGCGTGGAGTCGAAGCCTTGCCATAAGCTGCGACGGCCATGACAGTTTCGAGAGGGCGTCTTTGCTATGTGGGGCGATTGAGCCTAGCACTGCTCTCGAATTCGCGCCAATGTAGGTCAAGCGGGCCTCGAAGCCTAGATACTGCGAAAAGAAGGAGGCGAATGTATCGCCCATATCGTAGGCCTGCGTCGGGCTGCCGTGCAGGCTGACTTTGATGGATCTGAGGCCAGTCACGTCTGGCTGGACGGGGACGCGGATCTGGGACTCGGAGCCCGTCCACGAAAGCTCTGCTGAGCCAGACCCATTGCCATTGTTATTGCCGTTGCCGTCGTCACCGCCACCGCCTGTCCAAGTGATGACTATATTCGACTTGTCGGTTCCTTGGGCCTCGAGGAATGTCGAAAAGAGCGCAAGCCGAAGATGGTAGCCAATGTACATGGTTTCAAACTTCACTTCGTTCGAGTCCGGATCGCGCGCGACCTTTTGCAGACAAAATGTGCGATCGCCCACAAAGCCGTACGGACCGATGGTGGCTTTCGATACTGAACATCCTCGAAGACCTTTGACTGGGTAGATGTATAGCTAGCCCAAGTGGATGAGCACATCATACTGATAGAACTGGGCTTTATGTATGGCATGGTTGATATGCCTTCGAATAAGGAAACAAAGTAAACGCAACGAACTGGGCATGGCTTGGGGTATGGGTATGGGTTCGGGTTCGGGTTCGGGTTCGGGATTGGGATTGAACCTACAGCTTCGACTTTCACTTTCTCCAAAGGCCTCGATGCCACCCTTCGCACCAACCAGACTGAAAGCAGGAGTAAGAGGGCAATACTGAGAGATGCCACTTTTGGGTAGCTGTAGTCAGTGCCGGCGAGATATACCACGGCTTTCGAATCCATTGTTCACTGAGGCAGCCGAGAGCGAGCACTGATGGTGCTTTATTTTATGTTGTGGCCGGCTTCCTACTCTTTCCTTGCTTCAAACAGACTGAGCCTCGCCATAGATTAAAGAGGAGTGTTCTCACTCAGTATAGAGAAAGAACAAACAAAACTCCATTCCTGTGCCGTGCAATAATGCCAGTTGTTATATTCTTTTTGCGCGGATAGATAAGAACACTCTGACCCACAGTGTGGGTGACACCCAGTCAGCGAGCGCTAATATCGGAAAGATCTCACGACTACCTATACATAACTTTGAGCCGCGCCGTACACAAGATCGTGTTACAACTACCAATATCAGAGTGTTCCATCTTATGTTTGGGTCCTTATAGGTTATATAGAGCCATAGGAAATACTGAATCCTCAGACCCATATATATGTGCCTCCTCTTTGACGCAAGATCCCTCCCTACCTAGGGAATCGTCACTTGCTGTCTTTCTCGTCACGGATGGCGCCTACCTACCTGCAATATCGACTCGAAGTGCCAGCCCCTCAGAGAACCCCTGGTGCATGCCTTTGCCGGAATCCAATCCAATCCTCGTCAATCGTGCGCATAGCCGACGCCCAACGTACCTACTCTGATCATACATTGTAGTATCGATCCCAGAGAGTACTCGGTATAGAATACTCGGTAAAGAAATAATAAATAGCATCCAATCGTGTCTGTGGCCAGTCGGTCCAATCGACTACTACCTAAGGAGTTTCAGAGCTCGTCGCTCCCTGTACGTTGGGTCTTTACTGCCGTTGTGAGCTTTGGGTTCGTCACTTCGTCGTCGTAATCGACCCCGACCCCGACTCCGACTCCGACTCCAATCCCGTCTAACTGCTCGACGAAGGCGAGGCGTTTTGGTCTAGAGACAATATGCCCGGTTAGTAACTATTGTGGCACTCAGGCCGGCTAGTGACGCGAGGATAGGCAAAAGGCGTAAGGTAGCGTAGGCTTCATTTCACATACCTCAAGACCCGGATTTCAATGTACCGTAGGACGCAGGCCATGGCCATAGCCAGTACCCATAGCGCGAGGGCGGATTGCCAACCATATTCATCTGTGGTGCGCGTCTCTCGTATCAGCAGACTGTTCGTCAGAAGGGCGGTACCAAACTTGAGATATGATGGGATATGGATCATAGGATGTGACAGAAGCACTGTGACAGTAGTGTGTGGTAGTACTGACAATACGGGGCTTGCTTCGCTGGCCAGGTGAGGACTTGGCTCCAGGCGCTGATGGCATAGAACCCAGCGACGGCGACTCCAACGATCAACGACCGTGCCTCTGGATCCTGGGGAATTCTAATGAAATCACATCGTTAGTCGGTTGGTCAGTCCCACCAAACTCGAATATCAAGTCAACGGCACACCACGCCGCAAAACTTACAGATCGGAGAGCCAGGAGAATATCAACGGCGCGGTTCCCAAGGTGAGATAGCAGATGAAATAGCTGGCATAGGCGACGGAAATGGATACGGAGGCCGGGTGAGACGTCCACAAGCTCATCATGATACATGGGATGATTCCAATGACGCCTGCGCCAGGTTAGCAATCGGCTATAACATCGCTTCGTTTCCGTTTCGTCTCGTTTCATAATGTTGGGGGAATACGAGCCTTGGGTGATGATGAGTGTCCAGCGCGTGGCAAGGGCATCTGAAAGGATGGCCCATATCCATACGAAGACGACCTGGATGGCGCTGCCGCCGATAGGAATCGAATTGACTTGAGACACGCTCCAGCGTCGCGTGCCGTCGTCCTTTTTGATCGACTTGAGGAACAAGGCGAAGTAGACATAGCCGTAGGATCCGAGGACTGTCGCTATGTACATGGCGGCGATGAAATAGACCACCCAGGAGGAGAACGTGCGCCTGCGGATGTCATAACCCTTGTTAGTCATCCAGGCCTGACAAGGGGCTGAGGAGGGACAGGAGGGTAAATAGTGCGCACTTACTTTATTCCCGCCCATGTCATTTTCTTGGGTTCGGCACGGTGGTGCCGCTTGAGACGTTCCATGGCCATTTGAGCGTGAGACTCGGTGAACCAGATTGCCCAGGGATTGGGGCGGTTTGGGAGGTCAGGGATCATGAAGAAGCCTGCAAGGGCCCAGACGACGGTGATGATGGCATTGATCACGAATAGCCAGCTGCGAAACGAAACAGACCAGGTTAGTTCTGTGATGCACTGCCGAACATAACAGGTTGCCACCACTCACCGCCAACCAGCCAGACCACTGTGTTTCTCCATTGTGTTGATGATGGCTACCTGTAGCGCCCCAGACATCATGCTCCCCATCGCCTGGCAGGATTGATAGAAGCCCATCCGCTTGGCGAGTTCTGTTGGAGTGTACCAATGCACTGAGAAAAGGGATGTCAGCCTGTCGCCGGTTTTGTTTCGCAGGGACATAATGGCATACTGAAGAGAGTCATCATCCCTGGCCACGCGCTACTCTCGCAGAGTCCGAGGAAGAAACGCAGAATATAGACCTGCCTGGCATGCTTGGTCATGGCAATCAGTCCTGTCATCAGACCCCAGGCTAGTTCTAGGCCAGGAAGCCACCAGCTCGGTCGGACATATGTCAGGATGATCTGTGATGGGATGAGCATGATGCAGTATGCGATGTTGAAGTAGGTTGTGAAACTGTCCGCGAACCCGGTTAACATGAAGGCACAGACGCGAGTGGGGAGCGGAGAGGCACTGCCACTGACTAGTTGAGCTCGTCGCCGTTGAGCTGCAGGTCTTCTTTCATTCCCGACACGTATGCATTGCTGATGTTGCTCTGGTCAAGGTATCTGAGTTTCGGGGGTCAGCAGCCAGCGACGGGAGGGTGACGAAGGCCAACAAGTTGGTGTGTCGTGTGTGCTTACTTGATGACTATATCATGCGTTAGCAAGTCCATCATTGATTCAAGCACGTCTATCTCCTAACCGACCTTGGGAAATGCAACCAAATGTCAGGAGGAACATGTCCAGCCGCCGGACGAGGCTCTTCTCAGCTGGAGTGCGTTCATGAGGCACCACGCCGCGAGTGCGGATCGACGTGATAGACACCATCCTGCACCTTGTTCTTTTCCCGGGTCGTCCTAGTATCGAAGCACAAGCCAGATGCCCAGATAGGGGAGGTGGATGAGGAGACTTGACGAGGTTCCCATGCGGACAACGGGAATCCGTCTGGACACTTTATATCTCTGCACGGAGGTATATCTCCTCCATCCCTACGCCACCTCATCCCTCGTGAAGCCAGCATGGGAGTTTAGCGACTGTCAGGTGTGATTGGCTGTCGTTTAAAAAGGTTGCAAGTCGAGGCGGAACATGGGAAGCGGTGTTGTCCTTGTATCTTGTGTGTCGATACTTCAAGGTTGGTTGTGCTAGTACTTGATAGGAATAGTCGCATGGCTTATCGGGCCGAACCCCACCGGGCCTTATCTCGCCTCAACCTGCACCTTTGACTGCGTGGTATGATTGGTCTTGCTCAGCTAGTGGGGCCCCCGTCCTGGTATCGATATCCTTTTCGGGCGACTGGTGATTGACGGAACTGCGTACTTCACCACTACTACTATGAGTTATCTCGCCTCAAGTTGCTTGCGACAGATACCGACACATGCAACACTTGCAGTCTCAGGGAGCCCCTTCCTTGACAGCCAAGCTGTTTTTCTATGAGTATCAACATCCTCCTTGCAGAATTCATATTAATATCTTTCCAATTTGTCGCGCAGGCGCCCTCATCTGCCGGACGTAGATATGTCTGTGGCATCTTCATCTTCAATGGAAACCGCCTGATAAGTCCTCAATATGCCCAGCGACAATGACACACCTATTCCTTGGCCTGGTCTGCCAATTCCCAACCCAGGCCTCAGCTTCTGGCAGCGAACAACTCGGGCATTCCCCCTGCTCAACGCCAACAGTGATAGTGCTGTCCCCACGACGAGCAAATATGTCATCATAGGATCCGGTCTTGCCGGCGCTCTTACCGCCTACGAGCTCCTGGAGTCAGGAGTCAAAGGGGAGGAAGTAGTCATCCTGGAAGCCCGGGAGGCTGCCAGCGGCGCGAGTTCAAGAAATGCAGGCCACGTTCGCCCAGGTAAAGAGATTCTTGATTCCAGCCCCCTTTTCTTTCCTCTTCCAAGGACGCAAAATGTCTAACTTCGTATTCTAGACGCATTTCGAGGATTTCCCGTCTATGCTGCCTTACATGGCATTGAGCAGGCGCGAAAGGTCATCGAGAACGAACGTCTTGTGCTTCAGCGGATCGACGAGTTTGTGAAGAAGCATAATGTGCCGTGCGACTTCCACTTGACCACGACCTTTGACGTGTGCATGACGCCCGAGTATGCCGCTTACGAGGAGGCAGCGTACAAAGCCTTCAGCGCTGCTGGCGGGGACGTCTCTCACGTCAAGGTGCATGTTGGCGAAGAGGCGCGGGTCAAGACAAGAGTCAATGATGCTTTGGCCGCCTACGAGTGGCCAGCCGGGTCGAGTCATCCCGCCAAACTGACGCATTGGCTTCTCAATAGCTGTGTGGCTCGTGGCGTCAAGCTCTTTACGCATTGCCCGGTCTCCAGCATCACCGCCGCGAGAAGCCAGCTATTAGGGGCCGACACGGTGTGTTTTTGGCATCTCCATACCTCACGCGGCATACTCACTACACCGACTATCATCCACTGCACCAACGCCCACGCGGGCCTCTTGTTACCCCAGCTGGCGCCTTATATCACCCCGACTCGATCCCAGGCAACGTCGATCATCCCAACCCGCGCATTCACGGGTGACAACTGTTTGAAATCCACTCTCTCCATCAGGTACACCCTGACGTATTTCCACTCCGTGATCCAACGTCAAGGGGACGGTACGCTGATTCTGGGTGTATCGCGTGGAAACCCGGCGCTGAGTGCGCAGACGGTCGCTCAGCTGGAGACCACGGACGACAGTGGCTATTCCCGCGAAATCCTGCAGGAGGGAGAGCGGTGTTGGCGCCTCCTCTTCCCAGAATATGCTCGTCATGGCCTCAATCACGGCGAGGGCGTCGACCATGTCTGGACCGGCATCCTGGCCATGACAGCCGACCATGTGCCGTTTGTCGGCCCGATAGACGAACTTCCTGGGCAGTATGTCTGCGCCGGATTCAATGGACATGGTAAGTGAGGACGAATGTTGCGTCATCTGCTTTGCGTAGGAACCATCTTTAACAAGCTTCTAGGCATGGCTCGTATCTTTACTTGTGCGCCCGGGGTCGTCAAACTGGTTCGGGGTGGTCAATGGAGCGAGACGGGACTTCCTGAATGTTTTCGAATGAGCGAGTCAAGACTGGCTGGTTTGTCACGCGAGGCGGTGGAAGCTACAGACCTGGCATGGCAGCAAGCTACAAGAGCGACCGCAGTTTTGTAGCAGAGTCCGCCATGGTGTCTGGGGTATTGCATCCACTTGAGATTGTGGTGGAAGAGGGTTCGAGAAGGGGTATACAGAATAGAGGTGTACAGAATAGAGGTATACCATAGTAAGGTCTATTTTAACCAGCATACCGCGTCAGTTAATAAGATATCTAATAGCCATCCATTACCGCGGCCGCCTACACTGTAATTGCGTACAGTGTAGAGAAATCCTGGCTAGTATCACCCAGTTTAAGCCTTCAAGGTAGGTTTTATAACCATTCTCGGCAATGACCCACCTCAACCAATTGAAGGGCCCCTCCAAACCCTTTGATCGCAAGTCTATTGGCCCGTTCGTTATCTTGCCCAGGTTCCACACCGGTAGACCAGACTACATACATACAGCACTTGTACGTGATCTGGGGAGACTTCAGATAAGAACCCCCAATGACCCGAATCCAAGTCATCTTGTTAGCTACCGACCTTGTTTCAATGCTTTGTCTTGATTGCAGGAAGCTCAGCATCTTCTCGAAACGGTATGAGCCTCTATTGCTCCATGGTGGGAGGACTAGGACTATTCATCTCCCGATTTGGACTTTGACTTGTTTACAATCGAATCAGTGATTCAAATCCGTCAGTGCTAAGGTCCTCGCTCGCTCGATGGGATGGCGTTTGCAAAGATCCCTTTCTACGGACGAACCCGAGCTCCACGCACCCGGACTGGATGTAGCAGCTGCCGCCAGCGCAAAGTCAAATGTGATGGTTCGTGGCCCGAAATCCCAAGGCCCAGGGCCCAGGCCAGAACAGCTGATCTCTCACTGACGGCATGCATAGAAACCAAACCACAGTGTCGGCGGTGTTGCCGTGGAAATCGACCGTGTTCGTACTCTTTGAAGCTGACGTGGCCGGATGAAGCACTTTCCCGAGGAATCGCTGTGGGCCGGACAGGAACAAGGCGGCGCCGGCACCAGCACCTGGCCAGACCTGTAGCCATAGCCGCAAAGACTGGTGTCCGGGGAGGCTTGGAGGTTCAATCCCAATCCAACAACTCGGCAGCTATCATGTTAGTCTCCAGGGGTGAGCAGCAGGAGGTGTTACATGACATTGACTTTTGCGGAAGGGCCCAACAACCACACCAACACCAACACCAACGGTTCCATTGCTGTCTGTTCTTGAACACGACCTCGGAAGATGTCAGTCTGTATCATCAGCCGAGGGTAAAGGTGTCGACGCCGACTACGAGAGATGCAAATATGAGGAATTTGAACGAAGCTGGACCAGAGGAAGACCACGACATGATCCAGAAGCAGGAGGACGACTCGCTGGCAGTGGCTTCTACCGAGGCAGCAGGTTTCCGTGACTCCATGATTCGACAGCTGCGTGCACCGCATGCTCTGTCTGACCAGGATTTGGTCCTATTCGATTTCTGTAAGTAATTCCCTCCCTCAGACTCCAGCCGGTCTTCTCGAGCAATCAGTCCGTGAGCCATTGCATTGCATTGATTGACATTCTTCATTCTCGGGGCAGATGTCAATCGGCTGTGCCCGACGTGTCTCCTCTTTGACGGCCAAACAAACGGCTACCGAAACATCATCCCTCTCTCGGTGCAGTGCACCCTTCTCATGACCTCGATGCTCGCAGTGGCGGCCAAACACCTGGGCTTCCACGATCCATCCTATCACAACGTAGCGTCACGGTACAAGGGACGCACGCTGCACTCGGTCCGCAGAGTTCTGGCAGCCGAGTCCCGGGCAGCGATAGCGATTTCAAAGTCGGAACTGCTCAGCACCATTCTGATGCTCTGTTCCGTCGAGATCTCCGACCAATGTCAGCCCGGGTGGCTGGTGCATCTGCGCGGTGCGAATGCCATCATCATAGACCAGCCGCCAGCCAGCCAAGATAGTGATACCTATTCCGACTCCCTGATGTCCGAGTTCATTGCGCCCTATTTCGCCGCCCATAATATCCTGGCTTATACTGCCGTGGCGGATCGCGCGTGGGAGCCACGTCTCCTCGACGGTGGACGCCACTGGCTACGCAGGATCAAGCGATGCCATCGGCAAATCGACAGTGGCATCGGCTGCTCCGCCGAGCTGCTCTCCATCATCCTGGACATCACGGTCCAGATCCGCCATCTCGACAGAACCCCCAATGCCAATGCGGAAACCCAGGCTCAGGCTCGAGTATGGAAGATCAACATGCAACGGCGTCTGCGGGACCTCAAACAGGAACTTCCCGATGTGGCGTCTATAGGAACAACCCCCGGCTCCAGGGCGGCCGGAGAAAAGGCAGCGAGGGCGTTCCAACAAGGCGCCATCCTCTTACTTCAGTATCTCGACAAGGAGGACAGCCGCCACGAATCCAATATCCAAGATTGCGTCGACAACATTCTTGAACTGATCAAACAATGTCCCGTCTACGAGCATGGCGCCCGCTCCAGCGCCTTTTGGCCCTTTTTCCTGGCTGGCTGCCATGCGACCAGGGAAGAGGACAGGGTGTATGTGCTGGAACGCTTCCGACGGTTGGAAAGGCCCAAGAGGTTTGGGAATATACATCCCGCCAGAGAGCTTGTGGAACATGTGTGGAAGCAGAAGGATCTTAGAGCCGATCTTCTCTCTCAGCAAAGGGCCCATGGACGATGTTTTGCCTGGGAAGATGCCATGGTGCAGCTGGGATCTACTGTTAGTCTGACCTAGCTTGACTTGACCCTTTGCGCAGCTCTTCAAAGTCCAAAACATTGAGTCACGATCATGAGCATCACCGGATCAGTCGAACAAAATAGGTCGGCATAACCTGTCGATCGATCCAGCGTCAACATGCAGACCGGACGGCCTTTGCAATGTTAAAAGGGACGATGCCCACTTCACGGCAGGGACGGGCCTTTGCCAGCGTCAGATCTGAACAACCTGATAACACTCTGACTGCAGCTGGGATCTGGTCAAGAACCATGTCCTCTCGCCAGGATCACAACTTGACAGTGAGTGGGAAGATTGCAAATGGCAGTCGAAACACAAGGCCGGTAGCAAGACCAAAACTGAGAAATAATGGTTCCATGTTCGTTTGAAAAGATACTACACCCCTACCTTTCCTGGCCTTATCCATCAATTCCAAACCAGGCCTCAGCGTTTGGAAGCGAACGACTCAGGCGTTTCCCTCCCCTTCTCAACGCCAAAAGCAATGGTCCCTTTTACACTACACCTTCTTGAAATCTCCATGACTTTTCCAACTCCGATCTCTGCATCTGGTCTTCTGCTTCTAAATCCGCTTCCCAAGTAGCCCGACTTTGCGAGCGCCTGTCTTCTCCATGATGTCCTTCACCAACTCGGATGCATTGGTCATGTAGGCGATATTATGTTTTGGCTGGCCCAGTACCAAGAGGCCATTCACTCTGCCCAATTCATTGAAGACCACGGCCCCAGAGTCTCCTGGTCTAGCAAAATAGCTCTTGTCATTCCTCTCTAGCGGTGTAATTGCTACAGCCCACGCCCTGTCCGTACTGAGCCGTGGTTCCGACCGCTTATTGTCGTAGGATTCTGGCCGAACTCTTGTTGTCCCTACAAAGTTTAAGAGTGTGCGGGCGGCGTTGACCTTCCCTTCAGTAAGGCCGGTCGATCTTCCTACCTTGAAGACGAGCTCGGCACCCTCGGCATCTTCAAAATCAGTCAGGAATGGGCTTTCAATTTCGGAAAAGTCTGGAAGTTCGTTGTCGCGTGGCGCCTTGCAAGGATCAAGCGAGATGAGTGCCCAATCCAGGATCATCCCTGATGCGTCATCTTTCCTAAACCCAGAAAAGGTCCTGACTTCTCCCAGAATGCCAGGCTTTCCAGTGGTAACGTCAAGACGGTCCATTACCTTGGCTCGCTGGTCTTGGTACTTGACAAGGCTCTTGCTGACGGAGATGTAAGCCATGAGGTCTCCATATGGCACCTTGTCTTTCAGTCCTGCATCACACATCTCCTGGACATGTTTGAACTCTCCGTCCAGTTTGTCCTGCATTTGCGCAATTTTGTCGGTGCAGTGACTTCTGATAGCCTCGAGGTCTTGCTTTGCTGGCATTCTGACTGCAGGCCGTCCAGGAATGGTACCTAGCGACGCCCCGGTCGGCAGGAAAGGGGTTACAGCGGGATCGACGTGCGTATGAGTCGTAGGGTCAGCGTAGGTGGCATCTTCACTCGAGCTTGGAAACACTACATGACAGGCGGTGAGTCCATAGACGTGAGGTAGGTCGTCAAGGGTGATTGTACAGCCGTAGGTGCCGGCTCCAATGCAGTTGTCAGGACATATACTGGCCCCAATGTATGGCTGGTTCTTCCACAGCTCTTCTCCATGGCCATAGGGCGAATCCCTTATGCCGCGAATGGTGGGCCTGCGCAATCACTGAGGTATCCCCTTGCCAGCTCCAGACTGACACCTCGAGATCTGTAGACAGGGAAGCTGTTTATGACAGCTTTGACCTTCGAGACGGTGCTGCCCCAGTCTTCTTTACTGTCCCAGGCTATGAGGAGGACAATCTCGACCCTTTTGGGTTCTGACTTAGATCCAGGATCATCATCGTGAAGCCCGAAGAACCTCTCACCACCCACCCACCACTTTTTCCAGCGCCATAGGAGATCAACAGCTAGCCATGTCGTATTTGGAGCAACAGCGTCAATGATTTGGTTGGCTACAGCCGGCCAGTCGGGCAACAGAGAGTCACGAGCCACGAGGCCCTCACATAGCGGAGACACCCAAGTCCGGGGGTCTGCAACCATGACCTTCAGCCCTGGTCGGTCCAGCTCTTTCAGCTTCTTGAGCATGGCGTCTGCAATCTCTTTCCACGCCACCAGGCATCCAGGATACCAGTCTACCCCAACATAAACAAAGACTTCCCTTGGTGCATTGGGGCGAGCGAGGCTTTGTAGTGTGCAGATATCGGAGTACATGTCGATGCCGTATGGTCTGAGGATAGCATCTAGAGCTTGTCTGATATTCGTGTCGAAGTCAAGGAAGGCATCGGAGGGGTGTGGATGGAAGCAGACAGGGAGCATGGGTAGAGTAGGCCCGCCGACCCGATATTCTTCAACATCTAGCCCGAGCGCGGTGTGTGCAGGCGTATTTGGGCATCGTCCATCTTTGAGAGGTCCCAGCACTTCATCTTCCGTGTATGGTGTGAGACGATGAAGATCCATCTTTGAGAGGTCCCAGCACTTCATCTTCCGTGTATGATGTGAGAAGATGGAGATCCATAATGTCGTCGTCTTGACCTATCTGGTTGTTGTGTATAAGAAAACACAGTTCCTCTGTCGCATAGCACGGCCATACTCGGCAGCATAGTCATTTTTCGATATATATAGATAACTTTGGCGAACTATGTCGGAGTCAGAAAGTCGTTGACGGGACTTGGTACTATTTATATTGAATGGTAGTCACTTACAGTCACCTACAGTCACCCACCGGTGACATTAGTCCCAAACTATCATGAAACGGGAGGCTCCCCCGTACACGACAACATATTAACTTCAGGTCCAAGATTCCTCGCACAAAGTGCTGCAATTGAAGTCTTCTTGGGGCCACCAAACAACTTGTCACGACTGTGGACCCGTTCCTTTCATAACACAAATCGGGCACTAGGGATTTAGAGCGTGCTAAGTAATGGATTTTCCGCGCTTTATCAGCTTATCGGCCACGGTGAGAAGCGGCGGCGGGTCGTCCGAACTTGTCTGACTCGAAGGGTAAAAGAAACGCTATCTTAGCTATCGCACTGTGCCAGTAGGATAAGATATTATGTCCACAAGTCCAATAACCAGGGCCCAATGATTGGCAGTCGATACGTACTCAATGAAAAGGAGTTGATTCAAGGTGGGTCTCGTCGAAATTGGTGCTTGCATATCAACTTCGACAGTCGCTTTATCAATCATCAGACCAAAATGCTTCTCTCCCAAGCACCAGGTTTTGGGCACATAGATACCGACCCGGGCCAGAAGAATGGCTACCAGCAATGGCTTGAGCCAGGATACGATCCTGATCATGATGCCCTACGACCCTATACAAGAGGTCATCGATCGGCTACAAGTCAAGTTTCCAGGCGTCAACATCCGATGGCAGAATACCAAAGTTACAACAGGGTTGCTGAGAACCGAAGACATGCCACCTGAGATCTTTGACGGAGTCACCATCGTGTGCTCCTATCAGATCCCGCAGCCGGCGCTGCTTCCTAAGCTTCGATTCGTGCAATTGACCTCGGCGGGAGCGGACCAATGTACCGATAACCCCCTTTACAAAGAGCGGAATATCCCATTCTGCACGGCGAATGGCGCCCATCCGTGAGTGATTGCTCTTTTTGTATCGTTCGAAGTCTGAGGGTGAAACCGGAAGTTGACTTAAGCGTTGTTCCCGTACAAAGGCCACAAATTGCCGAATGGGTCATCGGAACCTGGCTGTCTCACCAGCATCAGTTTCCCAAATACCGGGACTATATGAAAGCGGGATATTGGGAGCCGGCTTATCAAGCACGCGTCCAGGACTCGCCTGGACTTCGAATGTGAGTCAGGCACACTGAGGTGTATGGCACCGGGGAATTGAAATGCTGACCATGCGGTAGGGGAATCCTAGGCTATGGAGCCATTGGCAGGCAATGTGCCAACCTTGCGCGAGCTCTCGGGATGGATGTCATAGCTTTCACGATGCGTGAGAGGCCCACGCCAGAGTCGCGGAAGGACGATAGTTACTGCGTGCCTGGGACTGGCGACCCGGACGGGATCATCCCATCCAGGTGGTTTCATGGCACGACGAAAGCAACATTAAACGACTTTCTGGCTCAGGATCTCGACATCCTAGTCATCTGTCTTCCCCTGACGGCGTCGACTCGCAACATGATCTCAAAGGAGCAATTCGAGATCCTGGCGAAGAGAAAGACTTTCCTTTCTAATGTCGGCCGGGGTGGGCACGTGAATACAGCAGATCTGATCGACGCTTTGGAGCAGGGCCTGATTCGCGGCGCTGCTGTTGATGTTACCGATCCTGAGCCTCTGCCGAAGGAACATCCATTGTGGAAAGCCCCGAATCTGCTGATAACTCCTCATGTGAGCTGGGTGGCTGATGACTATTGGAAGCGCATTCTGGGGATTTTTGAGCACAATCTTACAGCCTTGAGTTGTGGCACACCTTTTGTGAATTTGGTCAATAAAGAGCTGCATTACTAGACTGAGGACATCAGGTATGTGCCTACTCCCTTTGTCTCTAGAACTTGACAGAAATTATCGACATAGTCGAGAATAAGAAGAATGACTCATGTAGACCATTTAGAATACTTGATAGCTACGAGTGCGCGGCCGCCAGTGTGCTGACTAACATGCCAAGAGTGTACTGATTACCTAAGGTACCTTATCACGCCTATAGTGCCTACCTAGGGTAGTTATGATGTACAGACTCGGGTAGACCGCCCGCAGTTGTGAGCATAGGGCAGCATCATCCCCGTCCCGAAGGAGGGTGAGTCCGGGGCAGCTTTTACTTGTCTTGGCCGACTCGCCCTCGACGTCAGGAATCGAGAAGAAGCATCACTTCCAGAAGTTCTATGAACGTATCAACTGAACACATACACGACATGAATCCGGATCTGCGAAGGCAAGTCCTCAATGTATACAAAGGTGGGCTTCCATTGCTCGACAACGTATTTGCTGTATTGCGTACAATCTCCGTTTACTGATTGGAAGTCAGAGCTGCTGGAGATGGGAAAGCACTATCCCCTCGGCTACAACTACTTCCGCCCTCGTCTACACAAAGCTTTCATGTCCAAGGCACACTTGAGAGATGAGGAGCAAATAAGACAAGGGATCGAGAGAGCAGAGTTTGTTAAAAAGGAGATCGAGGCACTCTATTTCCTCAAGAAGTACCGCTCGATGAAGCATCGTTACTCTTGATTACGTCGGCTCCTGACGACGGGTTCTCTATAAAAGATGCCACACAAAGTTGATGAAGAGCGTCGACTACCTGAGAGTTGTTGAAAGTCTCAATGCGCAACAATCCACCATAAACCAACACCAGAGAAACATCTCATCCGCCTCCGCCACTCTGCCTTAGCAGCAATCCGCAGCCATCGCCTTCACGGCTTCTTCCTTCCCATCGCTCAGGTACAACGAATGTCTTAGTTGAATAAAGAACTCCCTGCGCTTCTCTTTCTGCCCTCTGCTTCAACCGCAGAAATAAATTGCCCTGGCATCTCGCTGGTCGTGAACGCAGCACTCGTGGCCAGATAACTGTCCTTGAAGGTCCTCCACAAAGCTGCATCGTTGGCATGGCTTGAGAATGGTCGAGGATAGTATGGATCATTGAAGTAAAACCCTCGTTCGAGTTGCTTAAGGCCATTTGCATCCTCCTGGAAGGGTTTGCATTGGTCAAAGTCAAGAACCCAGACCGCAATGGACCGGTGTCGAGAATCCAAACCGTATTCAACTTCATTGCTGAGCATTGCCAAGTCCTCGGTGGTCGTTTCCCGCAACTCAGCGCCGGTGGGCCGCAATCTCGTCCTGGGCGAGCTCCCAAGGACAAATTCTACGTCGTTTGCATCCAGTCCGGCCTTCCAATGAATGATAGCCAGAGTCTGGGCCATTGTCTCAGCGTAGAGTCCTGTATCAAGTTGCAGGCGTTCCAGCTCGTTCACGGTCATGTCGAAGTTTCGCAGTCTGAAAGTGTTTGTCGTTGACCTCTCTTGTCTTCGACCGAGATATAGGCGAATTAGGCAGTCTTGATTTTCCGGCTGCGACAAGAACCAATCTTTGTTGTTTTTGACGTGCTTAGGCGCAAAGGCATCGACAATAAGGCTACGCACTGGTAGCGGCAGCGGGTGAATTCGGTCGGAAAGCATGCAGCAGGTAGGTTGGATGTCATAGGGAAAGAGTTTACGAACATCATTCCAGAACAGCTCGTTGTGAGGGCTAACCCACTCGAGAACTCGTGGCAGATTGATGTTCCTTCTAAACTGCGAGAACGTCTGTCTGAAAGCATCTTCGATGATGGCATGGTTGCGATAATCATTGGCCAACTGCTCCATTTTGCCATCATTCATGACCTTCAGCGCTTCGACTTCACCAGTTAGTGCCCAAACAGTACCGCACTGGCCCTTGCCTATTTGAGTGAAGGCACGCAAGCTGGAATTTTTGGATGCTGATTGATTCTTCTCGGCATGGGACGACGTCGTTGATATGTAGGACTTCGTTGATAGCATGCGATGAAGCAATTGTTCGGTGCTACCTTGCTGGAGGGCGGCATCGTCGAGGAAGGTCAGTCCGGCAAGTTCACCAGCATAGCGAAGTCCAGTAGCCATTAGTGATTTGAGTGACTTCGTGACAGAAATGACTGATCGGTCGGTACGAGCTTCTTCTCTTCGAGACATGATTTTCGGGCCAGGAGAGGAGCAAGTAGAGTAGTATGGGTAGAGGAGGAGAAATATATTGATGCAAATTGAGTACGTAGTATGGGTAGAGGAGGAGAGATGTATTGACGCAAATTGAGTAGTATGGGTAGAAAAGAGGAGAAATGTATTGAGGCAAATTGAGGGAGTAGCAGCATTTTGTAGGTAGGCAGCAGCAATACGTCCTTCCCTTGAGGACAACTTTCAAGTGAAGAGAATTCGAGAAGATGTGCAAAGTGCGTCCGCGTGGCACAAAAGTCCGGCAGGAACCACCGGTACATCAACTTTGAGAGATCGGTTTAGGTAGGGAGGGACTCGGTATTCCGAACGGATCACTCGACTTAATTGGACTGTCTCATATTGTCAATATAGGGTTTTCCGGATGACCGTTGATCTTGATATGCCGATGATATTCTTGCGGCTCTGCGACTCTGATCGACGTAACACCGGAGAAGCGTAGATGCTAATGCCAAGTCGTGCCCAAGCGTAACTTTTCGGTGGACAGAGCTGAAATGCTTAGCGGAGGACATGTTTGCCTTCTTACCTGGCAGGCTCCGGTTCTAGGAGCATATATGGGCAGGGTGTAAGGATGAGTCGTCAGGAAACTGTAGATCCCGACTTTCTTCGGCGGTCATCATGTCTAGGGCAAAGGTATGTGCCAAAGAGGGCCCCACCAACTTTCATATTTTGCCAGGCAGCCATATATTGCTATTAAAAGCCGGCTACCTCACAGATACCCTGGATAGCTTTGGTCATATTGAGGCCGTGGTGAGGTGAGGGTGAAGTTATGTCCCTAGGTACCTACCTAGGTATGTAGGTAGTTATCCCTAAAGCGGCATGACTAATAACTCTACACGTGACCTACTTGCCAAGACCCGAAATGTGGTGACGGAGGCTTTCGAGAGTTGAAAGAGAACAGAACAGCATTGCACTGGCACTCCACCGTCCAGTCAAAAGTGCCTTGCTCCTGGTATCACAACGGCACCCTGTCCTCAAACTCATTCACTCATCGCTAATTAACCATCTCCATTGATATCTTTGCCTATATCACTTTGACATTCAGTCAACACTCGACTACTACCCTTGGTCTGACCACCAGTCACCACCCTTCTCCCGCAGCCTCAATAGTCTTCGAGCTCTGACCCGCATCGCAACCCAACCACCCGCAGCACAACCCGGTCACCGTCTCGAACTGAAAACTCCGGCGCCAGTTGCTCGCGGTCCTGAAGCCTTGCGCGACCTCGCTTTCGACATTGAGCTCCGTCTAGGGTCTCATGTTGAAGAAACGAAGACTCTCTCTACCTTCCACTCGCACCCTCGTCCCCCACAAAGTCGTGCCAGCCCCTCCGCTCTCCTGCCTCAGCGCGTCACCCCTGCGAAGTCGGCCAGAAACATCCCAAACCACCCTGCCTCGTTAGATGGCAGATGGTGCATTCCGGTTCCATCAGCCTGGAGCCGGGCAGTTTTATCCTACGCAGCACACCAATCATCGGAATCAGAATAGAGCTACCTCACCATCCGGGGGCCGACGACCTTTCACCACCGATACACCCTCGCCTTCCAGGTCACCGGTGAATCCTTCGCTTGGTCACAATTTTAACATGTACTCTCAAAATGGATATCAAACACAACATGGCTTGATGAATGGGGCGCAGAATCATCAGCGCTATGGCAATATCCAAATGCCCAAGTACCAGCCACAGCATCATGTTCACCACAATGCGGCGCAACATCATGTGCAGCACCATCATGGCGGGCAGCTTGGCCATCAACATAACATCTCGTCCGGCGGCTTCCCATCTGTGACCCCTCACCTTCCTTCGTACGCGCACGAGCATATGCAAAACGGCAATGGCAACGGAATGCCTTCTGATGATGCGGACGAGATGGATAACGAGTACTGGCGAGAGCAGAGACAATATTGGGAAGAAAGCAAGGAGATGGCAGGGCAGCATCAGCGCGCGAAAACTGTTGCACAACACTCCAAGGGGGTCAATTTTGTGCCGTTGGGAGCAGCTGCAGAGGAGCTCCACACAGATAGTCACCGGACTGCAGCCTCGAACGGACAAAATGCCAGCAAACAAACCTGGGATGAACTCGACTTGGGTGGACAAGGTCTTTGTGCTCTCTCCCCCGTACTCTTCAATCCGTCATACCATTTCCTCAAACGTCTCGACCTAATGTACAATCAATTAGAGACCCTGCCTCCTGAGATCGGTCGGTTAAGGAATCTGGAGTATCTGGACGTGTCATTCAACCAGCTCACCGAGCTGCCGGAAGAGATAGGGATGCTTACGAATCTCAAACATCTGCTTCTCTTTAACAACCATATCCAGACCCTGTGCTATGAATTGGGGTTCTTGTACAAACTGGAGATGCTTGGCGTTTATGGCAATCCGTTGGAGCAAGGACAACGGGACAAGATCACAGAGGGCGGCACCAGAAAGTTGATTGAATATCTCCGCGAGAGCATGCCAGGTTTGTTTCTACCCCTCTTACTCGTCCTTAGACAGACGCTGACAACGCAGCAGAACCTCCGCCACCCCGCGAGAGGGAGTGGCACCAGCTTGAAGAGGTGTCGGAGAACGAAGTGGACACTGTCAAGGTCTTGAACTACAACATCTTGTGCGATCGCTACGCCACCCAACAGCAGTACGGCTATGTGCCGGAGCGTGTTTTGGGATGGGGTTTCCGCAAGACGTTGATACTCGAAGAAATCCGCGACATCAATGCCGACATTGTGTGCTTACAAGAGTTGGACCGCTGCAGCTACGATGATTTCTTCCGCGGGGAGCTGGCAATCTCTGGCTACAAAGGTTATTATGCCCAGAAAGGCCGAGCCGAGACTCTGGGTGACAATGCGAAATTCGTCGATGGATGTGGCACGTTTTGGAAAGACAAGAAATACGTGCTCCTCGATACCCAGCACCTGGTCCTTGGAAGAAAGGCTGTCGAGCGGCCTGGCGCCAAAGCATCGGCGGATATGCTGAACCGTGTGTGGCAGAGAGACGACATTGCCACCGTTGTCTTCCTGGAAAATCGTGTAACAGGCTCGAGGCTCATTGTCGTCAATGCGCACATCTATTGGGACCCGGCTTTCAAAGATGTGAAGCTCATTCAAGCAGCAGTTCTGATGGAAGAACTCCAGAAGCTCGCCGAAAAGTACACCAAGGTACCGCCGGCAACGAACAAGCAAGTTTTCCGATTTGCGGAGGCAGAGGATGAACCTATTCCTGAAACCGGCCCTTCTTTGACATACACGTCTGGTGCTCAGATTCCGCTGATCATCTGCGGTGATTTCAACTCTGGCGCAGGTTCTGCTGTGTATGACTTGTTCACCAAGAAGGGCATGAACGCTGAGCACGCCGACCTTGACGGACGGGATTACGGCGCATTCTCACGTGCTGGCATGCAACATCAATTCACGCTCAAGTCGTCCTATGCCGCTATTGACGAAGAAATGCCCTTCACCAATTACACGCCATCCTTTGTCGACGTCTTGGACTACATCTGGTACTCGAGCAATTCACTGAGAGTGGCAGGACTACTAGGGGCTATTGACCCTGAATACCTGAAGCGTGTCCCAGGCTTCCCGAACTTCCATTTCCCCAGTGATCACATCGCCATTGTCGCCGAATTCAAGGTTGAGAAGCAACGGAACGTGCAGAAAGCCGTAGAGGCCGACTTTGGACCCTCGAGCAAGAAGTAGTACCTTCGCAGTGTCATATGATGGTCGGAGGTTCAGGTCGCAGGTCAAAGGTTGTGTGGATAGGCGGGCAGGGTGTAGTGAATCTCGGGGTTTGTGTCTTGTCTGATATAGGTCAATGGCGTTTCGTGCAGTTTTGGTCTGCTCTGTTCGGGTCAGGCGGCGCAAGTCAACAACAACGACGACGTGAAAGAGAGACAATATTCTCGCAGGGGAAGGCTCCAAGTGATGGTGGTGCTGGTCAAAGTGGATGACTATTTGGGATAAACCCCCTTGGAATGGGAGGGGTTTGGCCATCTATATTCTGCAGTTCACCAAGTCTCTGTGTTTCTACTCTTCCCTGGTCGTCTTCTCTTCCTGTCCTTTCTCTTACCTCTGATCTATAGTGATGTCGAACTTGATGGGCACCTCTAGACCCACAACAGGAACGGAGCTGCACCTCTTACTCTGTAGGAGTCCTCGCGAACATGGGACCGGTCTGACATACGACGAAGAACACAAATAGTGAAACCAAGATTAGGGTGGTTCGATCACTCTCTGACCTGCAGTTACATCGGAAGAGTCACATGCACAGACCGACCAAATGGTGCCCATGCAATATTGTAGGATGCGGAACACATCCAAGAGCAGCATTATGACATGTGCTTCTCCCGACTTCTGGCGCCTGACATCCAAATCGCAAGATTGCCTCATGTGCAGTTCAATGGCGGCACATCTCTCAGGGCGGGGAAGCATCAACATGGCCTTCCTTGCTAGAAATATCGTTACTGCTCGAGCTGCATATTCCAGCGGCCGTGCTGTATGTTGTCGGCACTATTCCGCTTCCCAGTTCCCGTCTCTTGCTCGACTCGTGTCTTGCCCTGTGCACATTGCAGGTTGGCCGGTAAAGCGACACGGGTGGTGGTGGGAAGAGCAGAGTGAACGGCTTTGCTGAAAAAGAGACTGCCCATTCTCCAGGCACAACGCCAGGGAGTGTTTCATTGTAGCGCATTGTTTGGGCGCCAGGCTGACTGCAGAGGCTATCGAGCACCTCGTAGAAGGCCTTTCTCTCTCTTTGTTTTTCAGGTTCACTTGTTCAATTCAAAGTCTTTCTTCTCAGCCTCCGCCTCCTCCTCAGCCCTCCTGCGCTGACTGTCGCGGAGATCTTGGATTTTTCGCTCCAGCTGGATCTTCTGGCCCATCAGATGTCCGCGCTTGGTCTCGAGAGTCTGGATGGATTTGGCATAATCAAACTGATCAGCCTGACGTGGCGTCGGTTGCTTTTGTGGCTCGCCGTTCTGCCGAGACTGTACCTCTCAGATAAAGAGTCAGCTTGGAATGGCTACACATATACAAATGAAGGGAATCCACGGGGATTTAAGGAGACTGAACCTTTTGTGCTTCTTCCTGGTGGCTCATCTTTAATATGGCGCCGATCAAAGCCCCAGAGCCGACTATTCCAGCAACTCCAATTGCGTAGACCAGAGGCCGGATCTTGCGGCCACCCTGGGCGGCCTTCAAGGCATTGTTCGGAGACTGTGGTGCATGTCTAGCAGACGATGCGGGCAGCGAGAAACGAGGCTCCGGCATATTACTCCGCCGATTCTATCGTATAGAAGCCATGGATGTGATCTTGGCCGCAGTGCAATTGTACTGCGCTACAAGATGTCTGCGAGGCCAGTGGAGAGATTGTCATTGATGCTGCTGCTCCTACTGGGAAGGTGCGGCGATTTTGGGGAAGGATAATAGGTTTAGGGCGGCGGGTTATGGCCCAGGTAGAACTTCTGATGAAGCATTGCTGCCTTATGCTTGAAGGATAGGGACTTTGGAACCTAGTATCTCGTCTAGTGGCTGTGTTTATGCTAGAACCCTTAATTCATATCACAGTGGCTGTAGACGTCAGTCACAGCCGAAAGTACCTACCTTAGGTAACCCATCAGAAGGCAGCGCGTAACGTGTTGGTGATGGGCGGTTGGTGCCAGGCTTGTACTCCAAGGGCTGTGCATAGGTACAGGTAGGTAGGTGCTCGTATGTGCGTAGTACCAGTGGATGCCCACACAGAAAAATACTGGTAGACATTTCAGCGTCAGAAGCACCCGGCGGCATCTGCTACCCGCGGACGTCAAACCAGGTCCGAGGGGAGAACGAAGAGCTTGACCGTGATCGCGGTCCCGGTAAGGCTGACTTCGGGCAGTGCAGCCGAGACCATCTGCCTTGTCGAGGTACCAGGTGATAGGGAGATCGCAGTATGCCAGCCGATGAGGGCCTTCTGCAGCCCACGCCATAGATACAGTAGAATGTTTCTGTCCAACAGCAAGGGAGTTTTACTGGCGCTTGGCTATTCCGCCCTGCTGTCGACAGCAGGCTGTGCTCGTTGGTGAGTTTGAAGCCGAACACCTGGAGACTTGGGTCCTAGGCAGAGACATGGAGCGAGCATACCGTAGGTACCTAGGCACCGCACCTAACGTTAGGTACTGTTCTTAACCAATTCCCCAGCGAAAAACGGACTCTCGCGGTAAGGGACCCTTTCTCCGGCTCCACATTCGTTTCCTGAGGCTGCCTCGCACGGGCTCGGAGGGCCGCATAGCCCGTGCTTGTGCTCCGTTCCGCTACCGTTAGTAACTTTTCTAGCACCCAAATGTACCTTATTACCTAGTACCTTAGACCCGAGACTCCACCAGCACCATCACCATCACCGTGACCCTCACCACTTCGCCGACCTTACCTGTATTCTGTACCTCTCTGCGCTCTGTCCCAGAGCCTCAATCCGCCCACCAATTTCAGGACTACACATTCAGCGCCAATACTTCCACCGTTACTCCAGCTTTAGTTCTATGTCATTGATTTCCCTCACGACCTTGTCCTCATGCACCGTACCCACACACCAGTTGGCGGCCATCGACCATCGAAGCGCCGACCGCAATTGACATATCAGGCTGTGTCTTCTACGCCGCAGTCCTGACATCCTCCACAACCTTGGATACTCGACATCACTGTACATACATCCATGCTCCTCGAGTCTGCCTGCCGGTCCGCCCGATAGTTACGCTAGACATACCTCCCAATCCATCGAAGTCTGATAGCTCCAACCTTTGCTCGTTCTCCCCCTCCCTCCATTTCGCGACCAGTCACATCTCCCCCCGTCTTTGTTCAACCCGCACCTGGCGATACCTGCTGTGACAACTTCACCGTCCCCCCCTTGACCTTCTCCTGCTGTTGCTAGCTTTCAAGAAAGTCCCGGCTTCGAGTTCTACCAATACCTCTTTACGACGCTCTGGGCTGTCCTCATTGAAGATCTCCACAACCTTGCCGAAGATCAGACCCAACCGCTGCGGCTCAGCCTTTCCATTGATCGGGCAGAAAGGCGCTTTCGCCGTCATAGTACATTCTCGCACCGGAGCCGGTCTTGGTTGGCGGTCGCCTCGCCCACCAGCGTGCCAGGTCCCAGAGCTTTGCGCGAGGCGGCAAGTCAGGCCATGATCTGACGCCTCAATCGCTGGGCCCCAAATAACCCTTCCCTATTTGGGACCACAGCGCAGTAGAAGGCGATCACCTCTATCTGCTGTCTGCCGTCGGTCCAAGCTTTTCAGAAAACATGTCGTTCTCTAACATTCAGTCTCTCAATCCTCAAAGGAGTTTTCGGCAGGTTACTGCGTTAACCGCTCCACAGACGATTCGGCCGGATCAACGATCGCATGGCACCCACAACCGACAGGCAAGCATAACGTCAAATCCTAATCAAGCGCTGCAAGATTCACCGCAGGTCAATAACGAAATAGACTACTGGCCACCAGACCAAGCGTTGGGTCTACCTGTTGCTAGTCCTGCGTCCGTTCAGCACAGCACGGGCCTATTCAGCTTCGAGGAGGACGAGTCTCACCATGAATCTTCCTTTGATGATTTCCTGACAACGGAATGCTCATCAGACAACCATATTAGTGAACATACTACACCACAAGAGCTTATCTGGGAGCGGCAATTTGTGGTTAAAGATACTCCTCAGCCAGACATACCCGGGAGTTACGGTCACGCCGTATATGCGGCAAGCCAGGAGCTGCCAGAAGCAGCAGGTACAGATCTGGAAGGATTCTGCTCTGATTCACAAGAGATCTTCCCGGACTTGATCTCTGGGAATGGGAAATCGGATCCCAAGTTGAACATATCAGAAACACGGACTCTTCATCTATCTGGCGAAACACAAATCATTAGCCCGAGGAAAAGTCAATCCATGGCTGGCGGTTTTGCATCTTCTACTCACAAAAGGCAGACTCCCGGAAATCTCAACATCGCAACCACTCCGAACCTAGCTCCCTCTCCGAACCATACAATTGGTGCTTGGAACCGTCCTTCGCCCAACGTGCGCGCTCCAAGTCCTGTCGTCATGGTCTCAAGCTATGAGGCCACCGAAGCGGGCGAGGTTGCACCGCTGCCTGTACATTCGGTGAACAGTAAGCGCAACCGTGATGGCGAAAATTCCGAGGATGAGGGGAACGACAGTGCCTTTGACGGTCCGGAATGCGGTAGTACCAACGTGGACTTCTCACACCTTAAACCTCCGGGATCTCTCAACACGAATATCGCACGTGCCAACCCAGCACCGAGGAGTGGTCTAGAGCCTTCACAAAGGAGCGGTGATATCGTCTTGTCAATAAAGGACCTCCATGAGCAGCGCCAACGGGATGAGCGCAACGCGGAAGTACAGACATGGCTTGAAACCAGTGAGGCTGGCAGTGAGCCAGACAACGAGTCTAACCTAGAGAACAATCATCGAACGGCTCCAGGAACCAGGCGCCGTGCTCACACCACCGGCCAAGTCGATGTGCTTGGCCGTATTTACTCTGACAAGAACATCCCTGGCCCAGGGGTGCTTGTGGAAGTAGAATCGGACGACGAATATTCCGAAGAAGCATCTCTAACGTCGTCTCAGATGGTCGAGCATACCGAACAGATTGTTCACGCTTATTACAGTTCGGAATCGCCTCAACTGTCACCACATGCCCTTGACGGCGTTGGCTCGCCCGGGAAGACTTCTTTTCCGACGCTTGATGACGGAATACCACCGGAGCTCCAAGAGCCTCTTCCACGTCAATTCTATAGACGCAACCCGTGGCAGGACCCGGTGCGAGGGCCAGTTAGTGATGCGAGGGACCAACCCCACACTTCAAATGCGGCTGTCTCTAGGTTCAACCAAGAAGCTGCCAAGTGGGAGACTGCATCAAGAGCCGCTACTTGGGGAACTCGACGTCGTCTTAGCGAAAGCGAAATATGGTCTATCGTTGAAGGAAGTCAGGTGCGACACCTGTCCCTCTCAAAGCGCGGTCGGGAACGAGGCAACAGTATTCTCAGCAAGGCTCGTGGTCTGTTGCCGCGGCGCAGCAGCAACAATATGAGGCCGCAGGCATCACAAGAAAGTCATCAGCCTCCTTCAAAAGGACACGCTCACCGTGCCTCACTTGGAACACTCAACCCGGCACAGAGGAAGCCCAGTTTCAGTAACAAACCAAAGTCTCCGCCACTAGACACTGGCAGTGCCTTAATCGCAATGACTGGACAGCTTGCTGCGATTGGTCGCGGCAATCCCATGGCGCAGGATGTTGACAGTCATAAGTCTCCGGGTGCCCTGCAGGCCCTAAGCATACAGCGCTCAAAGAGTGACCTGTCCAAGCAGGGCAGATCTTCCACCCCGGGGCTGACAGAACTGATGACACGACATGGAGGCCCACCTATACCGACTCTAGCATCTCCCATGCATGAGCGTGAACCAATCGTACCGGCACAGAGGATCGACAATGAAGATACAGCCGCTGATGACGACGAGGACGAGCAGGGCGACGAGGTCGCCATCAAGATGGATCTCGAGATACGGGCAGAGGATATTATACCCACGCTAGAGGGGTTCAGAGATCATGCGCGCAGGTTGAACCCTCGGCTCGAGCCATATTTGATCGAGCGAATTGGTCAGGAGCAAATTCGGCGATACAAGAAGTTAGTGGAGACCAAGATCAGACACACCCGCGCTGTACAGACGAATCACAAGTGTGCTTCTGGGAAGTTCTGCTTTGAGCTGGGCGGCGATGCTGTCATTTTGGCGCCTCGAGCAAGCTCCAAGGACCCAGAAGCTACTCTGACACAGTTCCAAGTATGCAGTGCCGGCGACAACGACATCGACGAATCGGGGTTTGCTGAGGGGATCGTCACTCCTGCCCTCTTTCCTCCCGGCATTCCATTACCTCCTGTCAACCGACTGCCAGCAGAACTTGAATGTCCACTGTGTTTCAAGGTGAAGAAATTCCAGAAGCCATCAGACTGGACCAAGCATGTACATGAAGATATCCAGCCGTTTTCCTGCACCTTCCCACACTGCCCCGAGTCAAAGTCATTCAAACGGAAAGCGGACTGGGTCCGGCATGAGAACGAACTCCACCGCCACTTGGAATGGTGGAAGTGCAGCATCCAAGAATGTTCGCATGTGTGCTTCCGCAAAGACAACTTTGTGCAACATCTTGTCCGAGAGCATAAAATGAAGGAACCCAAAGTTCGGAGCCGAGGCTCCGGCAGTAGCAAGAACAAGGCGGTCAATAACACGGCCTGGTCGGTAGGGCAGGAAGACATGGAGTTGTGGTACTTGGTCGACTCGTGCCGTGAGGAGACAAAGAACAAGCCTCGAGACGAACCGTGTCGGTTCTGTGGGAATGTGTGTTCGAGTTTCAAGAAGCTGTCGGTGCACATGGGCAAGCATCTGGAACAGATCGCAATGCCTGTGCTGCAACTGGTGAATATGCGTGAAGTGGCGCCGGATACCAGCATCAGTCCCATTGACAGGATTGCCACGGCGTCTTTGACATATCCGACCGGCCCTGGGACGATGCAGCATCATAATATGGACGGCAACAGCCTCTCGCCATATCCTGCAAGCGCCACATCAGCGTACCAAACATCGTCAGCAGGACAATCGCCCGCGTCTAACCCGGGGCGGTCCCAACACGGCGGCTACCATTTCGATGCTGGACTGTACAGTTCCAACTCCATGATATCAGTAATGCAAGGGCCGATGGCAGGTAGTCCATACGGGGCGCCGGTCCCCTTGGCAGCGCAGTCGAACATGTACATGGGGCCATCCGAGTACATACAACCCGGGAGCGTCAGACACCCGCATGAGTACAATGTGTCCCCCCAGAGTGCGACGGTGACACCTCAGTCAGCGCCGGTTACAGCGGGATACAGCCAGCAGTTCTACGACCCGACGGGCTCCGATTACACGCAAGGGCCAATGGTCGGCATGTACCCAATGGTGCAATCGACGCAGGGGTTTGGTGCTCAATACGCCTCGCCAATGCTGCACGACCATCCCAGCCATTCTCCGATGGCAGGAGACAGCGTGTCAGGGCTTGGATTACAGACGATGAATCCAAACTACGTATATGGGGCTCCGGACCACGGGGAGACGGGGTCGAACATGCAGTTTTCGCAATAAGATACCTCCCTGAGTGAGGCGGGAGCAAAGTTGACAAGGCGAATAGGCAGGGAGGACGCTTGTTTGGGGCAACGGAGCGAGTACTGAACATTGGGAGGCGGGAAAGTGTTTGTGTTTGTGGCTGTTGCGTTCTAGCTGTTGAGATACCCTGGATAAGTGTTTTGGTCTGCTATTTTATGCTATTCACGATCGAGTTGAGAGCTATGCACGAGCGGTGCCACAATGTGACAATGATTATGAACGTTTGTAAGGTTCCCGGGATAGTTACACAGGCTTTGTCTCTAGAACTCTGGCCGTGTGGTCGAATGGTCGAATGGTCGAATGGTGACAGGCCAAGGTCTGACTAGAACAACAGCCCCGTGACAGGCTGAAAGAGTTACGGGAGAATGGAATGTTTGTTCTATAGTACCTATCCTTTGTGCTTTGATATCCAATACTCATCAGGTACAAGCAGCTTCAGACGGAGGGAGTCAGCGACGAGAAATGCCCGTGTAATAGAGTTACCAAAGTTACCAGCTACCGTACAACTAATATCAGGCAAACTACGAGGAATTGCCGGTTTCGGGGGCCGAGCTACTGCATTAGGCTAGCGCAAGGCAGACATACTGATCTACCTGGTATGTATCCTCTCGGCTGCAACGACCGTATTAATAATAAGGTACCTAGGTAACCTTGGGCATACCACTAAGTACCTAACCCACCTACAGCCACCTACCTACAGCTAAGGTGTGTCCCTAACCCTTTGGCACTTCCAGCCGGGTTCAAGCGATGACAATACAATACCAGCCCATGAGCCGGGAGCAGCTCCCCGAACGCTAGGTACCGTATCTTGGTAGGTCGGTACCAGCACCTACGTACCAGTCGTGACGAATCACAATACGACCTTCCGTCATCTTCATCTTGTTCTCCTCTTCTTCTCCATCGCGATTCTGCCTGATCGCTGCGCTGCTCGCTGCTCACCGGTTTCAAACTACAAACTACATCAAGTCACAACGCACTGGCGCGCCAACTCTTCGCCTTCTACATGGCTTCGGCTTTCTCTATTCTCTCTTCTCATTTCTCTTCGACCCGACAAGTGCACGGCCTTGTAGCATATCTTGCCCCTCTTTCGGTTCTCATCTCTTAGCATCTCCCATTGATCGGCCCCCTCCGTCATCTTTGTTTCCAGCACGAAGTTACAACAATCCACTCTTATGGTGATAGCCTCAGCTTCATCCCAGACCCACGGCCATGACTCCTCGATAGCGAAAGCCGAGTTCCCGAGCCTTGGGAGGAAGAGGGATACTGGTATACAATCTCATAAATCCCAGGTGAGCCGTCTTCTTCTTCTTTCGTCCTGCACTGCCTCGCCATCTACCAACCCAACTCAATCAACCCAACTCAGTTATTAGAATGCTCTTTCTTCCTTCTCAGACTCTATCTGCGCCCTGTCCAGTCGCTTCTCTCCTCTGACATGTGACCGAGCTGACTCGTTTAGCTTTCCTCCCTTCGCCTCATTTTCTCGTCGGGCAACGGCATGCCAGGCTCCTACCGCTCTGCCTCCTTCTGATTGGCTGGCCTCGTCTACACGACTCCCAGGCGTTCACCAGTCGGACACATCGTGGGCTGTGTTTTTATCAGGCTCATTGCAATATCTCTTGACCGAGCTTGCTTCTGACTTGTCTATCCATTGGACCCTCATCGACCTCCATCCTCTCTACCCCCTTGCTGGATTAGCCACACCAGCCGAAGTAGGTGTCGCCAGCCTTGCCAGGCTAGCTGCTTCACCGACACTTCCGCTTGGGACGTCTTTCTCTTCGCCAGACATCAAGGTCGGCTTGAGCGAAGGAACAATTATACTCAGCCTCTACCGAACCCTAACATGGCTGATACTCTACCTCAACCCTGCCAGACCGATGCACGCCGGGTGCGAGCAGTAAGGTCAAATGTACCTCTTGCCCTGCCACGATGCCTTGTGTATGCCCGGGAGCTAATCTGTCACCAGGTGTCAATTGCTCTATCCCACGCTGGCGGAGCGACCGCTGTCCACTCCCCGTACCCATGTCCACCAGACTCGACCGATCTTCAGGCCGATTTGTCTCTTCCCTCTGCCCATGATCGCACTCCACGGAGTATGTTTCAGTCCAGTGCCTACGACCATCTTAATGGTGCGGGAGCGTTCGTGTCTCTTCTTTCCGAAGGTTCTTTCCAGGGAGATCCTCAATACTGTCTTTCCAGCCGCTCCTCAAATCCCTTCGACTACCAGGCTGTTGAAGACATCGCTGTTGACACCAATAGCGTAATCGGGCACCCAACCAGTGAGCGAGACCTTGAAGGCCAAACCGCCGCCCCCTGGACCCATCTTTTGGCGGCCCAGGGAGGAGCTGGCCCGATTGCCATCGGTATCGAACACAGTGATTATAGCAAGTCTCAGTATCTGGCCGCCAATGTTCGTCACCGAGCGAATTCTTCTGCAAGTGGACAAGAATCATTCAGAGACTCGGCCTACGGAACCGCGTTCGGGAGATCTCAATGCGAAGTCGAATCGGTTGACGAACTATCAGCAGAAGTAATGGATCAGAGCTGTCCAACCTACTCAACGCCCCTTTTTCAATCTGGACATCTCCCTGCGAACCATGCCTGCGATTCCTCAATGATCGCTCAAGGGACGCGCACAAGCATAGGCACCGCTGCTTTATCTGAATCCGGTCAGCCTACTCCGAGCCGACCGGTGAATCGATCGAAAAGATCTGCACCTTTGTGGTGTTTCGAGTGTAAATACGCGGCGAAAACCAGATCGGATTTCAAGTGAGTTGGCCCCAGTGGGTCCCTATAGCTGCTGCCTCTTGCTGACCGTGGCAGGAAACATAACGCGCGCCATGAACGGAGGCATCGATGCGAGTTCCCCGCGTGTGTGGGCAAGTCCAAAGGATTCGCGACCAAGAATGATCTCGATCGACATTTGAAATCTGTTCATCATGTGAACAACCGTGAAACCAAGTATTACAAGTGTTTTGCCGACGGTTGCCCTAGGGCCGACAGAGAATGGCCGCGGTTGGATAACTTCAAACAACATCTTCAGAAGATGCACAAAGACCGGGATCCGGCACATCTACTGGAACTATCCGAGAGATGGTATGGGCAACAGCAGCAACTAACCCCCCGGGCATCAGGAGAATGGTGGAGAGTCAAACGACGTGGACACCATACTCCCTTCTGGCTCGGTAACTCCTGTGTTGGGGACGCAGGATGACTATCAAAACAACTGTCCAGCGCCAGGACCTTCTTGTGATACGTCCATGACCATGGACAACCCAATGGCACGATCGTTGAGCTTCGTCAATCAATTTCTGGGTCACACCATCGATCCTACTACCACCACAAGCTTCCCGCCGTCTCAGCGTAATCATCGCCGGAATATCTCCCAGCCCAGCAATGTCTCGATGTTGCAGCGACCATTCCAGAATACTTCATCCTACGCAGACAACTCGTCAGCCCCGGAGGTTTCCATGCAAAAGAACCCAGTCCCATTTTGCATACCCAACCTATCCCAACGATACGCAGTTCGCCAACCCTTTCGACCCTATGACTTTTCAGTCCTCTCAAAACAGCTTCAGCACTGGCTTTGAGCGCTCGGGTCCTTTGATGACCACCAACCATTCCTTCAGGTACGATGCGGAACTGGACCGAGTCCGTCGGGTCAGAGCACCGCATACTGTTGCCGCCTTAGACTCCGATAGAATGGCCGAGTTGGCCTGGGCTCAAGAAGTGCAGCCAGCCATGTTCAGTGATTTGAGCGACACGCAAGATGAACTGCTGCTTAACATCGGCGGAAGTACAGCCAATACCACGACTGCCCCCGACTTCACTACTTCACCCGATCAGAGACTCGCCGTCAATGTCTTTTCCCCCCAGAAACAGTCTCAGCCCACCGAGACACCGATAAGCAAACTCCTCGAGGAGGAGATCAACAGCTTCCTACTTGAGCATAACGCTAAAAGCGAAGAGGGAAGGGTTGCCATGTCCCAAGAAGAACTCATCGATCTGGTCCGAGCGAGTTTACGGTCCGTTTCCACCAGCGCTGCCGCCGCCGCCCCTAGAGAGGGCTCCACAGCTGGGCCTCCCACCGTGGCTCCCACCCCTGAAACCTCAAAGGATAAGAAAGGACGGGAGAAGACAGGATTCCGTTGCCCAGCAGAGGGTTGCAATAAAGTAAAAGCACGCCAGAGTGACCTGACAAAGCACATTGCCCGACATGAGAGACCTTACGGATGCACGGCGGACCGATGCCATAAGACGTTCGGCAGTAAGAATGACTGGAAGAGACACGAGCAGGCGAAGCACGAACAATACGAATGTTGGCTCTGTGTCGCCTGCCACGAGGTTTTCTACGACTCTCAAGACAGCTATATCCTACATATGCGTGATATCCATCCGCATAGTCCTTCCCGGGATATTCAGGATGATGCCCCACATTTTCACATCGCGGCGAACTACCAAGGACATTTTTGGTGTGGTTTCTGCAATGAGATTATAAGGCAAAACAAACATGGTGTTGACGCCGTCAATGCGAGGTTCGACCATATCGGCAACCATTTCACCAAGGAGAAGTGTCGAGCTAAAGCCTGGATCGAATTGACCGGGGGGAGGGAAACGGAAAGAGGATTTTTTGCAACCAGAGAATTCCTCAGTTCCAACACAAACTGACAATGCGGGTGAAGATATGGAGAGTGTCCTTTTCTCGTCGACACTTGCAGTGTCTCCATCGTCAGCTTCGTCGCCGGACTCACCTTCTCTTCCGTTGCCTGGCATGTCACCACTTCACCAGCCGACTTCTTCGATGCCGACCAGCCACAGGCAAGCCCAAGCTCCGGCTCCGGCTTCGGCTCAAACAGATATGGATTATGAGACGCAAACATCGCAGCATCTCACCGATCCACAACACGACCCTCTGCTCGAATTCCGCCACGCCAATATCGTCGTATGCTGCCACTGCAAGGAACCGTCCGCTATCGGATTGAGCTATACTTGTATGTATCCGAGCTGTCTTCACCAATTTTGCCCAAGGTGTCGCTATAAGCATAAACTGGAGAAATGAAGAAAGGGGGAAGACTGGAGACTGAAGACTTTGTCAAGAGGAGGGACCATGCTGGTTGGGAGCGATCTGGAGTGACAGTGATGACTTTTCCCACGAATGGTACGATATAATGATGTTTTTTGGATGATGTTACCATAGTTGTGTGTGTGTGTGAGCCTGGTTCTGTTTGTGTGATACCCTTTTACTGTGCCATTATGTCTGGGCTTCCTCCTATCTTTTTTGTCTCTTCACACTTGGTGCTTGCTCAGCGTTGCAACAGTACTTGGTGTCAACCCTTGCTTGCGGTGCGTCATGTCGTCGATATCACAATTATAATGACTAGCAACACTACCATTATCACTATCACTATGCTCCACAGGAATATAGGTAGAGACCATCCATGTCTTCTCCTTAGACAAAACACCACTCTTGGGAGGTGTGGTATGTAGACTTGCATTGCATTCTGAATCCCGACATGCCAAGGTATGCAGGTACTAGGTATTGTAGCGACTTGGATATTGGTAACAGGTGTCTCGCGCTCCCTCCTCCATATCAGTGACAAAGGTCCATGTACCCAAGGAGTCAGTACTTATAGACAGTCGGGTAGCTTGCCTAGCTTGCCTAGCTTGCCTAGGTACCCCAGGTAACTATAACCCCATCCATACCGTCTTTGCGATACAATCGACCCCAGGCTTCCGTTTACTAGGCTTGACAAACCCCAAATGCCTCAGGTCCGCAAGGGCACGGTAGAAGAGAGCCAAAGCCTGTCGTTCCATGGCCTCGGAAGTCGCGTTGGGTTCCTTTGCTTCTGTTTCTGCTTCTGCCTCTTCGTTCCCAGATTCGTCGGAAGCTTCCGCTGCCCGCGTGTTGATGGCTCTGATTACACTCTTCTGAGACGTGGATAGCCCATTCTCTTTCGACCGGCCAGAAGGGCCGACCAGCGAGGCCACGATCGTCTCACGGTAGGCATACCACAAGTCGCGCACGTTTATCACATGGCCTGCTTCATTGAGCATATTGAGCAATAGGCTGGTCGGGGGCAGCGTTGCTCGGTCTGATGTGTCGTTGGTCATGCTCGTGCTCGTGCTCATGCTTGTGCTTGTGCAGCATTCGCAGCCCAAATAGTCCGCTGGCCTGGTCAGGGCTCGTTCCAGACTAGATCGTGCTCGGGGGTGTAGGATGGAAGAGAGTGGGGATTTCAGGGTATATGTGATGGCTTCGCTCATGAAGTCGTGGAATGGATTCATGATACTGTGGAATGGGTTCATGTCTGGTTGTAGAGGAGGAGGAGAAGCTGTCTGAGAAGGGAGTTGTGTTTGTGTCTGTGATGTCAGGTAGCGTTTCAGAAGCTTCAAGAAGCCTTCGATGAGATTGGTGAGCTCTTCCTCCGACATTGTGGAGTGGTGGGCGGTATTGTTGATTGTGGTTTCGATGTCTCTGAAGCTTGGGATCTCCGTCTCCTGCTCCTCCCTTGGTGTGGAAGAAAGAGTGGGCGCGGCAGTGAAAAGTCTCAGGTCTTCCAAGGCTGATGTTGATGTTGCCTCGTTTATGAAGGTCTGGAACTGTGGAAAGTCCATTTGTAGGATTGCTTGCTCAATGGTTTCAAATGTTTCCGTCTGGGTGAGATCTGGTAAGGCCGCAAGGAGCTCTGCTTCCCTGTCAAGGGATGTATAGTGTTCAGATTTGACGAGATTTCGAGACAGTCTCTTGAGCGTTCGCACGGCGGCAAGGCTGCAGCGCAACCTTTGCTGGCCTGACTTGATCGCCTTTAGGGATTCGGCACCTAGAGACTCGTCTGAGGTAAGGAGATCGCGAGCTTTCTGTCGATGCGCCTTGTCTCCTTTGGCGAGAGCTTCACAGTATTTTCGGAACCCGTTGGTATTGCGGATTGCCTGACACAGGGCTGGGTGTGCGGATATATCAAAGTCCGATGCTGATGCTGATTCCAATACAGACAAAGGGTTTGCAAAGAAATGTGACATCAAGACATATTTGATGGCCCGCGTGAACGTCTCTACTGTCGTGCTTTGATCTTCTGCCAATTCGGCCAGAACACTGACCACAGCAGGACCGAGGAAGACGCGTGTCTCCTTTGAATATTGGACTGCCTCGTAGATGGCGGACAGCGGATCAACCTGCCTTTGCGACTGGTGCGGTTCAAATACTGCTGCGTCCAAGAGTGATACTGTCGATCTGGACAGTCGAGATTCGAAAAGCTCGATCGTTGTGGCAATCCCAATCAGTAGGACAAAAGGGATTCGATCGGCCCATGAGGCCAACATCGAGGTCAACTGGGAGAGGATCCCGGTGTCGAATGTTTCCACTTCCGAAATTATGACAGCGATTCTCTGTATTCCATGCTTTTGTGTATACTTCTGCAGCAGTTCCAGGTCGAAATTCATCGGAATTGTCGCTTTATGCTCGGCCAAGAAGTTGGTGTAGTCATCCAATCCGCCCTTGTCACAAATAGCCATGCGGATCACGTTCTTCAAGGCAGTCTGGAGATTGGGCGCATGGGTCGGCGACAGTACGACAAGCAGTTCGCTGATGTTCCGTCTGCTCTTCCAACCCTGGACGAGATCGTGTTGTGCATTATGGCCAGGGATAGAGAGGAGTAATCCAGTCTTGATCGAGCCTTTAATGCTGTTCCGTTCTTGACGTACATATTGCAGAATGTCTTCCACGAACGCATTGTCCACTTCGTTCATGATCTCCTCGATCGCAGTCTGGTGTTTCTGCCATTCTGTCTCAAACTGCTGTTTCCGCAGCTGGATAGCAGTTTGAGACTCCTCGCCGCCAAGGAGAGCGAGCCATGTGTATTCATCCTGCAACGTATCACCTTGTGACTGGGGCTTGGTTGTCTTCCTCTTCTTTTTCGGCCGGTCGTCTATTAGGTCTTCGTTGTGGGCGGCGGCCTTGAAGATGTAGCACCCCTGTTCCAGTTAATGGGAGAACATCAAGGGTTAGCAAAAAGCACATACAGTGTGAGCATTGTCATCTATTGGAACCTCTTCAGAGTCCATTGGTCATAGTAAATCCTGCGATTGTCTGTGTTCGACGCCTGGTAAAGTGGTTGAAACACGACGCGGTCGGAGGCTGAAGTACGAGCGTGTTTCGCTGTAACAACGTTTCTCCGCATTTTATTTTCTGGTCCGAGTCCAAACTTCTATACAACGTGCATTTGGAAGGCATTTTTCCTTCACAGACAGACAAGTCCAGTCTTCATCCTTCTCCTGTACATCTTGTCATCTGTCTATTTGTTGAATCCATCTATGCGGCATATCTGCCATCTCTCCCGAAGATGGCACCAACAATTCTGCCTGTCTCCCAGCTTCGGCGGCCATCAAACCTGCCTACAACTTCTTCAGCCTGTCCGTCACTATCGGCAACCGCCCCGATCTCGACCTCGACCCTCTCGTGCCGCTCCAGTCGCACTCCCTGAACGATTCGAGATCAGAGAATTCGAGCAACAAGGTCAAGATGCTGCAACCAGAGTGCCGGTCCATGACTATCTCGAGACGGAAGGGCATCAAGTTCGAGCGGAGCTGGAAGAGTTGGACAGGGAACTCGCCACCATGCGGCAAGGGCCGTTCGGCCCTAATAGTGAATTCATGCGCTCGTTTCCGGCCAGCGAACGGGAGACGCTTCTTAAGGCGTTGGAAGAGGAAGGGGTCATGCCTCGGGAAGACATGGACTTGATCAGCGACGAAGAACTGGACGAATTGGCCAAAGATGAAAAAGAGATCAAGCGCGAGGCCCAGGAGAAATCTTCGCTGAAAGTCACCTTGAGCATACCCGCGCGCGACAAGATCTATGTGAAACGGTTCAACCTGGCATTGCAGGAGGCGGAGAAGGGGCCGCCCAACGAGCGCATTTACTTTGCGCTTTGGAAGTGGTATCTTCGGTGTCAACAACATGTGGCCAACTTTCCCGTCATAATCCCCGAAGACGTGTGGCATTTTCTCTGGAAGACACAGAGCACCAAATATTACAGGCCGAAGCACCTACAAATGCTCGCCAAAGATATGATCAAAGCCGACGTGCCCTTGGAGGATAAAGAATGGATCCAGTACATTGATGCCCTTCGAGCGAATGGCGACATTGCTGCCGCGGCTGAAACGTGGGAGGCGCAAAGGGCTCGCTTGGGGGTCAAAGAAGACCTTGCAGAGGAATTCTGGGTGACTGGGGTTCACATATATGTTGAGCTAGGAAAACCACACAAGGCACAAACCCTCGCCTTCGAATGCTACGATCACACCACCATTGTCGATCCCAATGTCTTTGTCATGGTGATTTCTGCTTGGGCTAAAAGCCAGAGCCCGAAGGCCGCGGAAAGAGCATGGTTCTGCTACTTGGAGCTACGCCGACGGCTTCAGAGTTCCGAAGACGACGATACTACATTGAGAGTCCTAGGCCGGGTCAGCAGCGTCTTACTTGAGGCGGGCCGCACAGAACTCGCTTTAACGGTCTTCAAGGATATGTTCATGCTGAAAGCAAGGTCTCCGAGCGATTCATGGCGTGTGTTCCAAGATGTTATCAAAACTTCACAACGCACGCAATCACCCAGCGAGGATCTGGTCAGTCAAATTGGTCTTGCATCGTTGGCTGTTATTCCGCGGTCATTCCAGAACAAATTCTTCTTTGCCTCATGGATCAAATGGCTCTTGGGAGAGGATAAAGTCGACGAAGCCGCATTGGTGGTCGAACTGATGTATGAGCGAGGAGTCAAACCCGATGCGCGACATCTGAACGGGCTCATTGCAGCGTGGCTGCGTGAAGGGTCTCCCAGTGCGCGACAGAAGGCCGAGGACACTGCGTGGATGATGATCCAATCTCGCATCGATCTGGTGCAGAAACGACTTTCTGAAGAAGCTGGTTCAAAAACAGAATCAGCCGAACCGAAAACGCCCACTGAGGTCAGACGGCAGCCATTCTTCCTGCGAAGGGGCGCACCAGCTGCAACCATCGAAACCTTTTCAATCCTCCTATTACACTATACTCGACGTTCGGACTTTGTGAACGCCAACCATCTTACAGATGTCATGACGGTGTCGGCAGACATCAAACCCAACTCCTTCATCATGAACCATTGGTTATACGCCTCGCTACGATCCGGCCAGATCCCAGATGTCTGGAGAAAATACTGTACATTGAAACAATCGATCGCACCCGACCTCGAGACGTTTGCGGCTCTCTGGGACACGGCCAAGACGCATTACGGCTCACCCGCTGCACATAATCAAAGGTTTCCCGACGTGCGTACCTTGTATGCGGAAATGCAAGCGTGGGTTGAGTCGCTGGACACAAAGAAGCGGGAGTCCGCAAAAGCCGACTTCTCCGCCGAGTTCTATGAGCAGATCATCCGCTGTTTCTGCCTGTCGTACGATTTGCACGGCACCCTCTGTGCGCTCTACGGGTTACGTGACATGTTCGACATGTTGCCGCACGAAGAAATCACGCGTCTGATCATCATGCAAGTGGCTCGCTCGTTCGCCGCAGACTTTGCCCCAGTTTCACCGCGCGGCCGGAATCGGCGTGTGACCAAGACATCGCAGTACCAGAGTGCTGTAAAGATGCTGACGGAAATCGTGGTGGCGTTGATGGACAAAAAGATTGAAGAGACCGACATTGACCCTGAGGCTTACAGTGATCTTGAGAGCCGC
Source organism: Exophiala sp. LBMH1013 (assembly GCA_024611085.1). Taxonomy (NCBI): domain Eukaryota; kingdom Fungi; phylum Ascomycota; class Eurotiomycetes; order Chaetothyriales; family Herpotrichiellaceae; genus Exophiala; species Exophiala sp. LBMH1013. Next base: position 1,332,217 of record JAMFLB010000001.1, read on the forward strand.
GAGGCACAGCAGTTGCGATTGGATGTCTTGACGTCCTTCCTTTGCATGGTGATAGAAAGGAGATCGGACCCAGGCGAGGTCATGGATATCGTGCAACAAGTACAGGACGTAGCAAGGCAGATGAAGACTGCTGTTCCTACTGATGTCCTTGTCCGTCGTGATTGGGACGACACTCGAGCCTGATGTTGACACCTATATACATATACAGTATATCTCCAAATGGATCTCATCTCGTTGATATAACGCACTACTAGCAATAATCTACATGTACGTATTGTCTCATAAGGCATGGAAGAAGTATCGCTATCGCTTTTCTTCTGCTGGAACTCGTACACAATAATGCGCTTGCATTCGCAGAAAAAAAGAAATAGCAAGAAGGCTCTCCTGCGCTTTTGTGGACGCCCATGAAACTCCTTCTGAGACTCGGTCTTGAAGTCGATGCCAGGTAACGAATGGGAATGTTGATACACACACACACACCCATTTTTATCTCTTGCCCTTCTTTTTCTTGTTCTTGCCACCACCTCCCCCTCCACCAACACTTGCAGTCGTTGCAGTACTCGCTGTCGGTGCTTCAACACCCGGAGACTCAACGATGACACCGTCATCATCACTACCTGCAACAGCAGATCTATCCACCGTCGACGGCTGAGACTGAGACTGTTGCGGCTGACCCTGAGGAAGCTGCTGTCGTTGTTGTTGCGGTTTCGCGTCTCTAGCCGACCCCTGCGCCACCGATCGGGCACTATCCAGCAGCACACCGGACTCTCCCTAACAGTTCGCGCCTGGATTTTTCCCGCTGTGCCTCCCAAGCAGCCTTCTCAGCAGGCAGGGTTGCTTTGACGGCCTCCAGTTTCTCGCGGAGGAGTCTATTCTGCACCATTTCGTTCGCGGTCTGGAAGATGGTGCGGCCCCAATCGGGCGCCAGGGCATTCGCTTCGGCAACGACATCTTTGAGTTCGATTTCCAATTCCTGTTCGGCGCGCTGGAGACGCTGGAAGATTTCATCGCCGACGACACCGCGCTGCAGGAGTTGAGCCAGTGCGGGTTTGCGCGTGCGGATCTCCATGATGCGCTGGATGTCTTCGACAGCCCGGCCCAGAAGGGCTGCTCGTAGGACGCTATCGGGGACTTTTGTGCCTGTGTTGGCGGAGGACGAGTCGGACTGGTCTTGTAAATGTAGTAGGGACAGGTAGATGTTGCGGGTGGTATGCGGGCCGAAGTAGGGCGCCAGTCGGAGTTTCGAGGTGATTTGTCTCTGGCGGTATAGGTGGGAGAAGGTGGCCATTGAACCGATTAGAATGCCCAGATAGGCGATCGGGATGAGGAGGGAGTAGTATTCCATCGTGATGGTAGGATGGATTCAGTCTTCTGGAGATCGAAGGTCATGGAGTAGGTAGGGGGAGATCAGGACCACAAGCTCCGTGTCCTCAGGCACTGCGGTCTCTGGCGGTCTCGGACAGTATTGCTCGTACAAGTTGCCCAGGCCTATGTGGCTAGACAGAGACAAGGCGAGAGTAGGTGTTTTCTGGTGATAGCTTCGTCGTGGGATGACAGATCTCTATACTGTTTCCGAGAGGACAACTCGCACGAATCCGAAGTTTGTCACATATCTTACGCGAGCGCAGCGAGTAAAGTGCCGCGACACGTATCGATAGCAAGTAGCCCATAGCAGGTGCCTAGTCCCAACATGGACGGTGGCTTCATGCCGCTTTAGATGTACAGCCTCGCGACGTTCAATCCTTGGAAAACACCCGTGCGTTCAACACAGTGCGCACGATCCCGCACTTCATCTTTAAGGTTGACAACATGGCATCTTATAGATTGACATCGAGATTCTTTTTCGGATTATTATTAAGAGTTGTTTTGTTTTTGTTTGTTCTGGACGAAACGTACGTGCTCGCCCTTGCCAGAGAAAGCAGGGGTCAACCGCCCGACGCGGCCAGAAGGCGTGGCCATTTCTACTGGAATTGCGTACAGCTGAAATGTCTTAAGCCTGATGCATTACTTGTGGTCGGATCCTGTCCAAGGTCGGCGACATCCTGTGGTCCGCTAGGAAGCCGCACCGATACCAAGTATGGAGAGTAATGGATGGCAGTGGTTCTGTACATGTCGGTATACTACTTACCTTATATTGGGAGTGTACTCTGACAACCAGCACCAGACACCCATGCCCAATATATCGAACACTAATCTCCACAGGCTTCCAGCTAAAATGGTTTCCGGCAACCGAGATCTAGACTGCTAATACGCCATGAACAAAAATGCCCGGGACGGAAAGATCAGTACAATAAATTAAATTAATAGTCTAACAAAACCTCAACCTTGACCACCGGCACTGATGGCGGACTATCACGCCACAGTGATCAGAGGCCGAGATGGGTTCACATAAGCTCTATCGGATGGAGAAGACAGGGATGATTTTCATGGTTTTTTTTTGTTTTGGCACTGCTGTGGAAAACAATACATGGTAATAGTCGGTCGGGTTTCGATTCTCACCCGATTGCTCCATAGCTTGCACCCCCATTAGCTCGAATTATGAAATAACAACAAAGATCATGCGCTTCCGGCAGCAACCCATGCTACCCGACACCGAAAGCAGCATCCCTTGACCCATGGTAGCATGGCATTTACTCCTGAAGAAAGGGTTAGCTGTTTGTGTGTAAAGAGATTTACAAAGGGGGAAACTTACGTCTTCTTCTTCGCCAGTGGCCCTAGTTCCCAACACCCACTTGGACTTGCCATGGGTATCAGTTTCGTGCTCCAGAGCGACGCGGCCGAGATGGCCGAGGATGTTCTCCATGGTAGTGTCGGCGTGGCTTCGTTGAGCGCGACCAAGGTTGTCAATCCAGGCCATACTAGTCAGAGTGAAGTAGACGATAGCTATCACAATCGTGACACCGATGGAGTAAGCCCAGATGACGACAACAGTGACAATGGAAGTCTGGACGCTGTAGTGGTCTCGGGTGAAATGGTCGACGGGGAGGGTGTGTAGTTCGTGCTTGGCACCGGAAAGCCAGCCGAAGACACAGAAAAGAGTGGAAATGACATCGACGATGAAGATGGCACCAACAAGTTTCCACGATGGCCATGTTTGTCCACCACGGGTAACGAAAATAAGCCAGTTCTCAACCAGTGAGACCTGCAAGAAAAGCATGAGCTGTACGTTGCCGAAATTCTGGACCATACCACCGTTGGGAAGGTAGAAGGTTCCACGCATGATCCATGTGGAGATGGCAAGCAGGGTTCCGAGAATGACGGAGATGACCCAAATCTTGGGCAATTGCCATTCAACCGGGCGGGGTTCGTAGTGAGCATTGTCGTAGGCGACGGCAATGGTGGCAAGATCGGCGAACAGAGCCAAGAAGACGACCAGATCGGTACGGATGGTCTCGTTGATGATGATCATGGAGGTGGTCAAGTAGAGTTCCAAGTGCAAGCAAAGGGCGATACGGTATTGCACGTATGCCTTCATACGCTGGAAGATTTGACGAGCGACCTTGATGGCATCGACGATGGTGCTGAGACCTGGAGCGAGGAAAACGATATCGGCAGCGGCTTGGGCGGCTTCTGTGGCACCTTCCACAGCAATACCGCAATCAGACTTCTTCAGAGATGGAGCATCGTTGACACCGTCACCAGTCATAGCAGTCAAATGGCCACGTTGTTGAAGCATTTCGACGACCTGGTACTTGTGCTCGGGGAACACTTCGGCGAACCCGTCGGCCTTTTCGACCAAGTCGTACTGAGTAGTACCAGCGACACCTCCAGAGATGAGACGTTGAGAGTTGTAAACCTTGGTGCCGAGGGCCAACTGCTTGCAGGTTTCTTTGGCAATGGCGATGGCATCACCAGTCAACATCTTGACACTGAGACCGAGGTTCTGAGCTTCCAGGATGGTGTGGGCAGTATCCTCACGAGGAGGGTCGAACATGGGCAACATTCCGATGATCTTCCATGGTTCATCACCACGCTTGGAGGCAACACCCAGGGATCGGAAACCACGTCGAGCGAATTCGGCAGCTGTGTCACGGTAGTGCTTGGCAGTAGCCTCGTCGCACTCAGCAATGGACAACACAGCCTTTGGTGCACCCTTGCAGAACATCCATCTCTCGCCCTTCAGCGTGCAGATAGTGGTGATACGCTTGGAGACAGGGTCGAAGGGAATGAACTTCTCAGTCTTCCATCCTTGTTGCAAGATCTCACGGGCCTTGGGGTATCTCTTCAGGGTCAGGATGGTGATCTTGTCGATGGGGTCGAGCGCCTTCAGGTTGTGAGATGATGCCAGGGCAGCAGCAGCCATCAGCCAGTTGACATCTTCACCCTCCGCAACATATGGCTCGCGGATGGTCAATTGATTGGCTGTCAAGGTACCGGTCTTGTCGGAGCAAAGAACATCCACACCGGCCAAGGACTCAATGGCGGTCAGTTTCTGGACGATAGCCTTCTGCTGGGCCAGATAGGCAGCTCCAACGGCCAAGGTGGTGGTGGTGACGACGGGAAGACCGACAGGGACACCGATGATCAGGAGGATAAGTGCGTAGTTCAACAAGTTGACTGAGCTGTCCTCCGGAGTCGCGATCCTGATGTGGTGGAAGAAACCACCAATCCAGGCGGCGAGGATGAAGAACACAACCAGGACGAGCAGCGCGGTACCAATGGAGTCCATGATGGCTTTGAAGTGACCAGAATCCTTCGCACCTTGGACAAGAGACGCAGTCTTGCCGACGAAGGAGCCACGGGCAGACTCAGTGACGACAGCGTATGCCTTGCCTCGCTTGCAGCCAGTAGTGTAGTAGCAGATATCACCCATGTACTTGTCGACAGCCAGAGACTCTCCGGTGATGGCAGACTGATCAGTGGCGACAATGGAGCTTCCAATGTGGTGTTCTTCGTCATCGTCAGAGTCGGTATGGTTCTTGGAGTGGTAGCCTTCAGGGTCGGTCATCATCTCTTTGTACTCTTCAAAGCCAGCCGGGTTGTCAAAGGAGCAGATCAAACGGCATTCACCAGCGACGACGGAACCTTCTTCAAGGATGAGCTGTAAAAACGATGTTAGCGAGGTCTATCCAATTCACCATGGTGTAGGGACTCACAATGTCACCAGGAACAAGCTCACGAGCCTTGATCTCTTGGATTTTGCCATCACGAACAACCTCAGCCTTCATGGCGATATCACCCTTCAAACTGGCGACGACATCGGCAGCTTGCTTTTCCTGGTACCAACCCACAACGGCGTTGAGCATAAGAATACCGATGATGACACCAAAGTCGATCCAGTCTCGCAGACCGGCCGCCAGCAGTACAGCAAGTTCCATGACTGTGATTGTCAGCATCGTGTGCTTAATATGTCGGCCAGAGGCTCATGAGACTTACCATAGAGAATGGGACCTCTGAAGTATCCGATGAATTTGACGAGCATGTTCTCCTTCTCGGTGGACAACTCGTTCCAGCCGACCTTCTTGCGTCTGGCCTCGACCTCCGCAGAGGAAAGACCAGTATGGATGTCGGTGGTCAGCCATTCTTCGGGCACTTGGTAGAGGTCACCCAGGCCGGCACTGATACCAAGCATCTTCTTCCACCACGGGTGCTTCTTTGCCGTGGCATCTGCAGCATCGTCACCGGAAACCTGAGAAGGAGCCTTGGAGAAGCGGCGGTCGCGGTAGGTAGAAATGAATCGAATGAGGTTGGCATATTCGCCCTCATCCTTATCGGGATCCCATCCGTCGGCGAAGGAGATTCTTTCGCGCTTTGGGTCGCCGTTCTCGAGATCCTGCTTTTCCGCCATGGTTCACTGTGGGAGAGGAGAGTTAGTACGCAGGGAAAGGAAAACAAAAAGAAGAAAAAACCACGACGGCAACAAGGTCGGGCGATAAGACCAAGCTGAAGGGAGAAGAAAAAAAGAGCATGAGCTTGCAGCGTACACCCCCTCTTTAAAGTAAAGGCCGTTCACAACATGCGAGCAGAGCAGAGGGAAATGGCAAGCTCACTCACAACAGTTGACTTGGCGGGTTCACAGGGAAATGGGATCCACCAGCGATCCGTCAAGCCGTGGAGCTGCGATAGTTCGAGCAAGGTCCACAGAAGTGGAATGTGGTTGGCTGCTTAAGCTTTCCTTGAGCTTGAGGTCAGCGACATGCCGCATGAGCCATTTGATAAGGAAAAGACAGAAGAAAGATGGGAGTGTGTAACGGTAACGATGGACGTTTTCCGTACCAGGACGGACGCACCTGCGACAAAATTGGCGTCGCTGACAACAAAGCTGCCGACAACAGAGCGGCCAGTCCGTGCAGAACTAGTGGAGAGCGTGGGCTCGACGAGGGAGACTATGGCGGTTTTGAGGTAACGCCGTCAATCCGCCGGATGAGTAGGGATGGAGAGCGAGTTGAAGGTTGCAAGGGTTTGTTGTTGGGAGGAAGTGTGACAGTTGGATGAGGACCTGCGGCAGAACTCCACTGCGAGGTGTTTTGATTTTTTTTGGTGCGAGTTGCTCGCAGGCTAGGCCGGTGCCTCATCTCGACTAACTTACTACTACGGGGCATCGTACAACGCCAATGACGTGGGCCTCCTAGGGAAGGTGCAGCGATTGTTTGCCGACAGTGCATTTTGCGGTTTTGGCGAGCTGCCAGTGTTTGCCGGCTCTGCTACCTACTTTACCCTACCTGAAAAAAGGTGCTCTCGAGATAGGGCTCTATGCATTATTACACCAAGATCATGATAGTCGGCTCGTCACGAGTCAGGCCGTAAATCGGTGGCAGCCAAAAGCACCTGCTGTCTTTGCGCTGATGATGGGACAACTGATACTGTGATAGTATCCCTCTTCCTGCAAACAACTGGAGTACCTAGGCAGATGCTTTACACTCTACGGCTGCCTTCCTACCTCTGAAATAATGCAATCTTCAGGATTCAGTGGCTGCAAAGAGGAGGAGCAAGAGCTGGATGTCCGGCCTCTAGTAGAGCCTGCGATCGTCTCTACACAGTGCACATTATGAAAGATCGACTGACGAGGTATGTCTAGGCAGCCATAAGAGCAGGATAAAGTTCTGCTTCATCGGATAACCGTTGCAAACGCTCTGGTTTGAATACCTACTAGGTACCTACCTGAGGTAGGTAGGTGCCAGATTGTGCCCATCAAGCTCTTCACGTAACCTCCATTTCGGAGTCCTTACTCGTAGGTAGACTTGTACTTCTTAGTCAGGCTCACTATTCTGCCCTCACCGATTGTAGGATGGTTACATATCAGTAGTCCCTGGCTGGGGGTGTGTTGACTGACAATCGCAGTTTCATCCCGCACCCTCTTGCAGGGGTCCAGAATCAACGATGCTGGAATCTTGTACTGCTCCCATCATCGTGAATTATTATTCAACTTCATGGCCATATTGCGGGCACAATGTAAACCATCCGGGCACCCTTGAGTTGTTGACTGCGACCAGACACGGCGGTGACTGTGGCTTGCCTGTTGACTTGGCCAGTGTCTCGCAAACGCCTCTTTTCTTATTCTACCCTGCTCTGGCTAGGATTTCAAACGCCTAAAAAGACCCTTCGACGGAGTTCCTCTACGAACGATGGACGGGTACGGAGGGGTGGATTGGCCCATCCTAGCTTCATTACGTCGCATCATTTATGAGCATCATCACTGGGCGCACTAAGGTGACGGCGGGTTCTGGCGAAAGCTGCGGTATGGGTCGCCGGCATGATCTAGCTCTCAACAGCTAGGTTCCCATCGATCCATCACGATGGTCATTTGAATAATTATGTTGGGATGGGATGGTATGGCCGTGTATCACGGAGTCGTCTTGACCTTCAAACGACGAGCTAATTTTCGACACTGACATCGAGATATCGGCCGCCGTCGTTACCTACCTCCGACATGGGCATCCCCAGCTCGCCGGCACCGCTAACCGGGCCACGAGTCTCTGAAGGCCGGCAACTTTGGCCTTGCTGGTTGCCGCACACACAGCAGAGCAGAGACTTCCGCTGGCTCTATAGGCTGTCTACAGGCTGCAGCTCTGCGTCATCGATCTCGACTACGCATGATTTCAGAATGCTAGACAAGTGTCCAGTAGGTCCCTACGATATCCGGCGTTCTCAAGCCGGGGATTATCTATGGATTACAAGCAAGATTAATGGTTGAAGTCGAACCTGATTTGTCCAAGCATGGGATGTTCTTCACGGCCCTAGATGCGCAGTAAGCTTGATCGTTCTGCCCAGGTCCGAACCGGCCAGCTTGTGGTTCTTTGTGAGATTCAAAACACAAGTCCAGGCCCACAGTTTGATTAAAAGCTTAAGGTCTGAATTTCACTAGTGCCTGGCGAGGAACAAGCGCTCGACGCTGTGCGGATTCTCGCTCTCATGAAGGTGGTTCTGCTGCAGCCCTAGTCTGGCCAATCCATAGATCCTAAATTGGAATGTTCGAACAATAAATGTCAACAACAGCAATATATTGTGGGAAAAGAGATTGCACAGACAGACCGCCGTTCAGGATATTTTTACGACCTGGGCCAGCCTCATCTGTGGTCTGTGACCCATCAGCCTCGTGCCCTTTGTTATTGTTTGTGGGAAGCCGTGGAGCATGAGTTTCAGTGGGCGCCACAAGCGAAACGCACCAGATACGAAACTCGATGGCCGTGTCGAAATTGCCCTCGTTCTTTTTTTACGTCCGAGCACCGAGCGCGAACCTTTGGCGACACTGGTTGCTAGCAGATCACCCGGATCTCGGTTCAGAAAAGGACAATTTTCGAACATATGCCCGGGCGTGTTATGTCCAGTTGGGACTGTTATGGTGGAGGCCACAGCGGCTTCTGCGGCATTTTTCTGGAAAACACGGGTCCCTAAATAATAACACATAATCCACCCTGCTGGAAAGAATGCTTACGAGGCCCTCAAAGCCCATCTAGGGTTCTTGATTATGGTCTACTACTACTGTGGCTCCCCCGTATTCGGTACATAATATCTACGGTACCAGTGATGCGACCTCCGGCGCATCTCCGAGGGTCGTTGCCGTAGCATCCAGGGAATCTGCCCATACAATGTCGCGCTTAAAGATGCAGGTCCGCCTCCTATCCCACCGACATTTCATGAGGGATTTTGTCGCCGGCGGGCAGTAATCCGAATGCGCAGACTCAAGAGGAGATGCCTCGCAACTTGAGGCTCGTCGTGAGTCGGTCGTCGGTTCAAAATTTCAAAAATGAGGACGCCTCAATTTTGCCTCTGGGATGAGAACGTGCTGGGCTCCATTCTCACAGAATACTGTATGTTGATGCCAGCCTTGTGGCGGCTTTCGGCCAGCGCACGACCTTCAAGTTAGAATCGAATCGAGTGCCAGTGCCTCAGTACTGGCCTCCACGATTGCCCAGCGGTAGGCGACACGCGAGAATGTGAAGTGCAGGCGCGCCGCCGGACTTGCCCGTGTCTGCAATGGGAGTAATATTGGCGCGCAGAGCGATGTACCTGATTCTAGGTTCTCACGGTTCTCGCGGGAACATATCGCCCTACATGTGCTGTGGTGCCTCAAACGACGTGCGCATGGTGATGGAGGTACGTAGGGCTTTTTTTATTAAGCCTGCACAAATTTCCTCGAACTCCCAAGCGCACCCAGACCAGCAGCAGCAGGAATCGCACATCACGGCTCATGGCCACGCAATACCACTTACCTCATGCTTCGGATACTACCTACCTAGGTAGTACTATTCTGCTGACTCACAGTAACGCGCCTCGCAAGAAACCCAAATCCCTATTGCCATGCAGCAAGCGGAAAAGCCAAACGAAGCTGATCACCCACTACACTTTGCGGAAAACAGAGATACGGCCTGTCTTCTTCACCGACCGTCCATCCCAAGAATTTCCGAGGCCAGATCTTCCGGACGTTTCTTTTTCTACACCTGAGACCCCAACAATGACACCAACATGTGGTACAGGGTAGCACTTCCGACCACATACCTCCCTTCTCGCGCAGCTCCACTACCACCTTGCACGCCGCATGGTGATAAACGTTTGCATCACTTGCTATGCCGGTCCAATGGGGTGGTTATCTACGCATGCTTCACGTCTGGAGTTGATTGCATATTCGGGCAAAGATAGACGACCCTTCAACTTTACACCCCGCATCTTACAACCGACACATGGATCGAAACACGTCAAAATGCTACGGATATGGATGATGTAACATCAAGCTTTGCAGAAGGTCCAATTTTTGCCGTCTTTCGCGCCTCCGAGCCAGTTGGTGTCTCGCCTTTGATCATCGATTTCTCGACACTTGAAGCAAGAATCTCAAGGGGAGGCAATGGTACGCGTGTTCGCATACGTGGAGAGAACAAGCCTATCTAGGCGATGACGGCATTGTACCTGTTCCATACCGGCTGCATGCGTCGTTGCCGATGGTTCGCGCAACGATCGGTTGTGTGATTCAAAGTCATCCGTTTTCCATCGGGTACCTAATCGGTGGTCAGCAGTGTGGTCAGCAGGTGCACCTCATGTTGCCCTCTTATCAACCCCCGAGCTACTGCACGGGCCTACCATGATGCTCTATGAGGATGGGGTGAGTCGCACCGTGTTTACGGTCTTGGAAAAACAAGTGTGTCAGCGTTTTCCTAGGATTTGGCAGAGATGGAGCGCCAGACGATATGTATAGCAAGGGTGGACGTCCGCAGGGGCTTTCAATGGCTCTCGCCCCATTACTGCTACTACAGAACAGAAGACAAGACTAGGACGGTGCTGCACTGTCAACTGTGACTCAGCACAGCCTCGTCGCTCGGCCGCCTCCCTGAATGTGATCCCGTGAGCCATGATTCCAGCCTTGCATCGACCTCTCCTTTTCTTCACCTTCGTGCCAGCCATCTCCCTCACGGGTTATAAGTTGGTGCGACAGTCCGGTGGGGAACGCTCGTGACTCTGCGCTGGTTTCAGCACACATGTGCCGTTGACTAGAGGCCTAAGATGGGGATGAAGATTCCTCACATTTGAGGTCAATCTTGCTGTTCGATTGTGCTTGGTTGTATAGATGAGAAGGCGACTGAAATTGGAAGGCACTGGGTGCGCAATGGGTGACAGCTCCCATATCTAAGGTGGCTACCTGCCTGCCTACCTAGGTAGGTACCTAGAGGTTCCTACAATACTGCAGGAGCACAACATCAAATGCTCGCGGTTTTGAAAATTGCACTATTGTCTTCCCAGGTCTCACACCTGCCTCTCTCTCCCTCTCTGTACCGATCTCTCCTTCCCCGAGTGAGTTGTTTGCCCTTAACAAGACTGCGCCCTTGAGTCTTCTACTCTTGTCGTCTCGCTCACCACGAACTCTTCATCCTCTCTTCACCTTTTCTTCACTCTTCTGTCCCTGCACCATCATCACTTCTTCCTTCACCTCTTCAGCCTGCTCATCCTGGTGGTTCGCCGCACCTCGCTGCAGAAGCGCTTCCATCTTGCAGACTCGTGCAACGGCCCTCCATCGCTACCATGTGGTTTCACCTCCTCTTCCTTGCGGCCATGGCCATTTTGGGTCTTTCTGCTGTTGCTCCAACGCCTTCGTGTACTGCAGGACCATACTCCCCGATTCCTCCGGCCTCGCCAGGCTGCACCTTGTCCTTCACCCCTTATATGCCTCCTCAGATCGGCCCTACAAGTACAGTCTACGGTGGAATCGTGACCGAGTACATCTACGTGAGTACTACTTCCTGTTGTAGGATCCTCAGCACTAACAAGGCCAGGCTGTTGAGTGCCTTCTATGCAATGTTACGAATGTCCAGAACAATCCTGCACCAGAGGTATGAATGACCCAGTTTTTTTCTAAGAAGAGCTCTGACCCAACCAGGGTCCTTATACCACGAGAATTACCAGCTCCCAACTCACAGTCACTCGGGTCGAATGCATCCCAGAGTCCTCCTTAACCACACGAGGTGTCTATGGACGGCGCGACGAGATCGCCAGACTCTCACCTCGCATGGCCCACCATAATTTTCCAAGAGGCTTCTCCGAGTCACGAGCTATTCGACGTACTGATGTAGGTAGCGTCTTGGAGGAAATGGCAGCCTTTGTCAATGATATTGCTCCAAATACACAGCTTCTGCCAGGTCCTGCGCGAGAATCTGCGGAGGAGATCATGTCTGCCATGTTTGCCCTCGATGTTGCGGATTCTGGCATGAACGTCGCTCTTGCTTGTCAACAAGTCCAAACCGCTGCAGCACGACTTCAAATGCTTGGCTCAGGTCTCCAGCCCGATCTGGTGAAGAACCTCTTGTGCTGGATCGCTGATCATGGCTATGGTTTCAACACCAACCACCAGGAAGTTTATGCCACTCTGCAGGCTGCGCTGTGGGGCCTTGGGGTTGCTGCTGGGTATACAACGAACCGAACCGAGATCTGTGGCCACCTGGGTCTGTTCAACACCATTGGAGACTATCTGGGCATTGATGTTGCACAATACCAGAGCCTCGTCTGCAGCAACCTTGCCTCTGCAACGTCGTCGGCCAATGGCTCTCAAAACGCTACTGTTACCGCTGCAGGCATGCCGAGCAACCTGACAACATCAGCCCCTCTGGGAGCAGGGACTGCCAATATAACCCTCTGGGGTTCGGGGACTTCCTGGCCAAGAAATAATATCACAACCTGGGGACCGCCTATCTCTTACACGGGCACTGTTGGCAGCGGGTGGTCAGGAGCCGGGAGGCCTCAAACCAACAACGTGACCTCCCTGACTGGCACCGCTGCAGCATCGGCCGTAGCAACTGGGAATCCTCAGACCAACAATGTCACCTGGGCCACTGCCACGAGTCTGTCATCAGGCATGGTTACCGGAAGCCCTCAAACTTACAATGTCAGCCAGCCAGCAGGTACTGGTGCGGCCTCAAACACTGCGGCTGGTAGTCCTCAAGGAATCAATGCAACCATGCCCTCTGGCGCTGGAGCGGCTTCAGATACTACAGCGGATAGTCCTCAGACCTACAATGCCACTCAGCCCGCTGGAACGAATGCCGCATCAGTCACTGCAGCAGAACTGTTGAATCAGACTCTGACCACTACATGCATGCCGCCTACGCCTACCGCCAAACTGTTCTTCCCGGCTATCTCAACCACCAACAGCCATTACCTTTTCAAGCGGTATTAGACGGTTGAAAAGTGGCCGGACAGAGCTCACCACGTCGAGAACCGTCAGAATGCGCTAGGGTGACTTAGGAGGAGGGCTGGCTACAGAATTCTGAATGAGCATACCGTAATGAAGGATGGAATTGTATTGCAAAGATCATTGTATGATATATTAGATGGGGAACTATGGATGTATAGCATGCGTATGGTAGCGCGACTAGCGATAATGTAATACAATGCTGTTACGATAATGGATTACTAGCATTTCACTGAGAGCTTACATTTCACAAGAACATCAAAACTGTCGCGTGATTAGGGTGAGTTAATCAGCAGCCGTAGTGAGTGTTTGCATTACATGGTGCGCACAGATTGGAAAGCCGAATAAGGTGCACTTATTACAGGGCAAGGACAGTCTATGAGAGACGTGAAAACAAATATAATAACCTGGAGCACACACCCAACGTGCATGACAGAAGACAATGAGAGCTGGGGCTCCAAGAAAGGGAGGGCGGAAAAGGCCATGAGAATGAGTATGGGTCGATCGTGCACTTTAGAATTGGGATAAAAAGACCTAAGAAATCCTTAATGTCATATGTTTTCTTCGTGTGCTGAAAACAGGTTTCCTCTTCCGCACCAAGAGGATTTTGAGCTGGGCATCTAGCCTCCTCCTCTCATCAATGGTCTATACTACCTGGATCTCATAAAATCATTTGTGGAAATCCTGCCTGTTCCCGACCATAAAACGCCATAGAAGACGATAGAACACCACAATAGACCCGCGAACCCCTGTTGCTTTGAAAACATACATATATAAAACCGCCAGCATTGCAAGGGAGACGTGATGAACGGTGATGTGTACCGTGAAGTTCATGAAAAGAGACGCCGAGCACGGCTATGAATGATGAAGGACAATGATCATTGCCGTGATGTCTGGCGTAACAATTTCCCCGAAATGAACGCTGATGCTGGAACGCTGAACGGTCAATCTGAGAAATGGATGCGGATGGAAGCCCATGTGGCGCAGTGGGCTCGGGTCGTTTGAGTCCAGGCTCGTGAAATTTGGTGTGACACCCATACTCGGAGGTCATTCAGGGTCGTTTGCTTCGGAAATGGTACCGGCCGGCCTCGTCATGGCACCATTTACGATTCCGTCCATCATCATGAGTAAAGTTGATATTTGTTTTTGAATTGTGAAGCGTTGACCGCAAGCAGCCCTGGGAGCCGGCTTCACCGAGTTGGACGAATGGAGATATGACACCCTCAATGATCGGCTCTTGAATGCATATCTGCAGAGAACAAGCTCCGCGTGACTATCTGAGTCTGATTCGAGGATTGTGCTTGACCGGTCGGGAACGAGGTCCCAAGTGTCCCAGAGGGATACTCGTGAGCAGCCCAGCATCGCGCTAGTACTCCAACAACAGCTGTGCCCATGTGCCCATGGATCATAGCGGTAAGACAATACTCCTCCTAGGTTGCCTCTCGATGATCGGATCCGTGGCGTGCAGAGAACTCATAGAGTTTGCGGGGCCGTAACCCTCTTTGTTTTGGAATACCTTGTTCAGATTCACGGCTGACTTGGTGTACAGAATATTGATTGCCCGTTGGTCTCGGAATGGATTGGGCGATTTGTCCCATGCGTGTGGGACGCGTGGGATCAGTTTGGTATCAATCCTCTTTCCGAGTCTATCGAGACGGTCTGCAAAGACTTGACCCTCGCGGAGCAACATGTCCCACTCACACAGCCACATCTGGATGTCATCTGGCAGGCCGTCGCGGATCATATGGTCCTGGGCAAGACTCGGCGAGGCATATGGACTACAATGGTCGCCTTTAACATCTGGTGCAGGGAGATAGGAGAAGTCGAAGAGGTCGGTGAAAATCCTCGGCAGGCATTTCTTTGGATTGCGAGATTCGCGGATTTTCCGGCTCCGGGACATTGTCCAGTCCAGCAAAGGATACCAGGCTATGATAGAGCGGATCCGTATCGGGGTATCCGTCCGCTGGAGGACGAGATTTGAAGTTGAGTGGGCAGGAGTTACAAAGCTGTGGGTTTCGTGGTCCTGTCCTTCGCTATCGTTCACATCAGTGTCTGTCTCAAGACTATGGGACGTTGTTGGCCGCGAAAGCCGTCGGTCCACTGCTTCGACATTTCTATGATATGCCAGTCGGAAAGGGGCAGTGAATGCCAAATTTGCGCCCGCAGAGAACCCAGACAGAGCCAGATTAGCCGGGTCGATATGCAATTCTGCCGCGTGTTCTTGCATGTAGAGGATCGAGTCCACACAGTCGTCCACCGGTATAGGGAAGGGATGTTCGGGAGCTCGTCGGTAATTGACGCTCACGAATATGGCATTGGTGTGCTCCAGCACGATTCGGGCCCAGTATCGATCATCTCTGGCATCGCCTAGACAAAAGCCCCCTCCGTGAAAGTTTATGACTGCAGGAAAGCGGTATGAAGGATCTCTCTGCAGAGTCTCGTGGTATCTCGGGGGCAGGTAGAAGAATAGTTCAATTGGTATTGTGTCTGTGGGAATCTTATGTCTGAATGACGGCCTTGGTGGTCGGGGCGGCGCGAAATCGTGGAACCGCATAGCCAATGCCATCATAGATCTCCAGAACCTGGCCTTGATCTTGAGCAACCGCCTCGAGGGGATCTTCGTGCTGGAAAGGTGATGAGACATCGACCGCGGTCTGTTGCTAGAACTTTCAATGGAGAAGGTTTCGGCGAGCATGTTCTCGGGAGGGTCGATGGTAGACACGTTTCGAAAGTCTGCGATGTTGTTGAAGGAGATTCTGGCAGTCTTGGGGCTCTGCGGTGGCGGCGGAGCAAAGTCTTTGGCCTCCATCATGTCGTAGGACTCCTCTGGGCTCGAGCCGTTCAGTGTCGACGAACTCGCGGGCATGGAGGGAGCAGTGATACCTCGGGCTGCGGTGGTGGGTTTCACGACGATAAAGGGTGATGTTGTTTGGCATCAACTGCTATAAGCCGACAGATAGGCTCTTATCGGCTCAGCAGTGGTGATGGTAGTGTCGCTTGAAGGAAGAGAAGAGTAAAGGAAGATGCAGTGATGTGAGACCGGATATGGCGCGGTTGTAGTGTTGGGTTGCGTTTAAGGGAGACGCCGGGACAGGGGATGCCGTTGGTGGTATGATGTTACTACTTCCTGATGCGGTCAACGTCGCGAGTTTAAGTTATCAATCGCGGCGACACACTGAATGACGCGGTTTTGTGGCTATGGCAAGCCAACGCCAGAAGGTCGATTCAACGTGCCATTCGATCGAGAGCGAGAGCGTTCAGTGCTTTGGATGGTGGACTTTCGCCGAGAGCTGCAGTGGTCAACCACATCAACCACACACAGCAGCCCTGACGAGACCCTGACAGTTTCAACATCGGCCGCCATTCAAGGAGCGCAGAGGTGAGGGCAATAATGGGTGCTTCACAGCCCTGTACGAGCATCTTCTCATTTAGAGCCACCACGCACAACTTGGGTTATTTCCGATGCTACAAGTACACTGTAGATGCATAGTACTACCATGCGCTTTGATATCCAGGTAGCTTACCTATCTTATATACCGCGTTCCTTGAATAAATTTCCGAATCTGCGGTAGAAGCGCCGGACACTATCTATCCAGTTCAGTGCGGCAGATTATCTCAGATAATGCTTACCATGGTGGACGGTGTACCAATATAATTCAAGGCGACCAACTATCTCACCAGTGTGCGCGGGAAGGTGGAGGGAAATAGATTTATTAACCGGTGTTACGATGCGGATCGATTGATGTTGGACCCAAATGGCCATTGAATAAAAAAGAAGGGAGCCGAACAGGCCCGGTTGAGGCTGTGTTGAACGCTGATGGTGTTCACAAGACTGTTTGTTATATATTATTCCTCCCAGCGTCTTCCAGTAGTGTATTTTCTGTTCCTTCGCCTTCTCTCTGATACCCTCCCCTCACCGCTACCCAGGTAGGTGATGTGTTCTGAGTTCTCAGTCGCTCTCGATTGCCTTGCATGCTGCGTTGTTCACACTTTGAACACTCTAACAGTGCAGTATAAGAGAGATGACGTACTCGGCCATGATAGAGCGGCGGCAGAAACTCATCTCTCGTCACGTGACTGACCATGTCACTCCTCGCCCGAAGTGTCGAGACGGCAAAGAACAGTGTCGATGCTGGCCATTATCGACAGAGGACAGCAATCATACCTTACCGCAACCCATTCGTTATAAACGTCTGCCATCCACAGCCGCGGGATTCTCAAATTCAATACCTACAATTAATGGAAATTGACAGCGTATCCAGTGGCAGACTATTGGTAGGGAGGAGGGGCAGCCCAACCACCCCGCCTGATTCAGCAAGCCGGGTAGGCAGGCACAGAACTATTACTAGTACTGACTAAGTCCATCGGGCCTTATCACAATCCCGAGCGTCCCGTGGAGCCTGCGCAATTGTCACTCACTCCAGCCACTTCCGTCCGCGTCCCATCCTCGCATCTCTATCTGATCCAAAAGCTCTGCTTGATTAACTTTCTGGAACATTGGCACCATTCTCAATACCGTCAAGGCCGCTATTGAGCAACCTGCTCTACCGCCTTGCTGCACTGAGCACCACCCTGCGGAGTGTCGCCTGCTTATCAGGTAAATTGCTTTCAAGCTCTTCAAGACGGGATACCTTCGCATTTTCACTGGGCACGCTGCTCGATATCGATCCCTCCTGTGACAAAGTGTCGGCCTGACTAGGACTGATCACGATTCCAAGGTCAGATACAGACTCTGAACGCGGGTGTCCAGGAGACAGACGGGCTAGACTTTCCAAGACACTTCTAGCCTTGCCGTTCGACCACCACACTCCTACCTACACTTACGCTTCCACTGTACACGACGACAATACGTATTGACCCCTGTCGACTACCATGTCTGTCCTTCGGAAACTGTCCAAGAAGACCAATACGGGGGGAACGGATTCCCCGAGGGCGAGTTCAGAGTTCTCTCCTATCTCGTCCCAAAGCCCGGGTCCTCACCGTCGATCGTTGGCGCAGTTTTTGCACCTCGGCGACAAAGACTCTACCTCCAGTGACAATGAGTCGGACTTCAGTGACTTCGACAGTGATGGACTAAGCAAAAATGCGCAAAAGAGGGCTTTGATAAAACAACGAAAGCGTGAGCAGCGCTCCAGGCTGAGCCTCGAGCATGGCGAGGAGTCAACCGAACGGTCCAAGCAGAGATTGGAAGAAGCCGCAAAGACTGAGACGGAAGAGATGAAAGCTCGCTACGGAGATCTTCCTTTGATGCAATCCACCACTCGACACACTACAGATCGCATCGAGCTCAGCACCGTCACTGAGGACATGGAAGGGCGCGAGATTACCTTCCGTTGCAGACTTCACAATGTCCGAAGAATGGGGGCAAAGTTGGTCTTCCTCGTTTTCCGTCAGCAACTCTCCACTATCCAGGGTGTTCTCGTAGAACAGCCTGGCAAAGTCTCGGCGCTCATGGTCCATTGGGCCGAGCACTTGCGGACGGGCAATGTCATGCTCGTAAAAGGGTTTTTGCAGAGACCACAGATACCTGTAAAGTCGGCATCCATTCACAATCTTGAGGTCAAGGTGACCAACCTGCACGTTATCGTCAAGCGCGCTGAGGCAGGTACGTATTGGATCTCGGGCAACCACGCACTCGGTATACTGACTTCCAGCAGTGCCATTTTCCGTCCAGGAGGCCGAACTGACCATCTCCGATGATGAAGGCAAAACCGAGGGCCGTCACACCTTGATTCCGGACCGTACCCGACTGGCCAACCGCATTATGGATTTGCGAACGGCCACCTCCCAGTCGATCTTTCGCATTCAAGCCGGTGTGGGCAATCTTTTCCGCTCCAGCCTCGACGACCTGCGTTTCGTGGAAATCCATACTCCAAAGCTTCAAGGTGCTGCCACAGAGTCTGGCGCATCCGTGTTCAAAGTCAACTACTTCGGACGTCCTGCTTTCCTGGCTCAGTCTCCCCAGCTGGCCAAACAGATGGCCATTGCATCTGACTTCGAACGCGTGTACGAGATTGGTGCTGTCTTCCGAGCCGAAAATTCCAACACCCATCGCCACTTGACAGAGTACACTGGGCTCGATTTGGAAATGGCCATCGAGGAGCACTACCACGAGATGATGGATGTGATTGACCACACCCTCAAGAACATCTTCAAAGGTGTCTACACCAAATATCGCCGAGAAGTCGAGATTGTTAAGGAGCAATTCCCCAGTGAGGATCTTGTCTGGCTTGATGAGACACCTAGGATTCCGTTCAGCGACGCGGTGAAACTCCTGAATGATTCAGGTTGGCTCAACGAAGATGGACAGCCGATCTCACCTCTGGAAGATCTTGCCACTCGAGACGAAATCCGTCTTGGTGAGCTCATGAAGGAAAAGTACAAGACTGACTACTATATCTTGGATAAATTCCCGAGGTCGGCTCGACCTTTCTACACCATGCCAGATGCAAATGATCCCAGATTCACCAACTCCTTTGATGTCTTCGTCCGTGGGCAGGAGATTATCTCTGGGGGGCAGCGTATCCACGAGTCCACGATGCTTGAGGACAATATGCGCCTGGTCGGCATTGACCCTGATGACATGGCTGAGTACATGGAAGGTTTCAAATGGGGCGCTCCACCGCACGCAGGCTGTGGTGTTGGCCTTGAACGTATCGTCATGCTTATCCTCAAGTTGGGGAACATTCGATTGGCCTCATTGTTCCATCGAGACCCCAAGTCGTTCCCACCGAAGCCTGTGGTGGAGAAACTCCGACACCCCGAAGCAGACACGCTGCACCCTATCTGGCGCACTGAGCGCGGACGTGAGGTGGCGGCTGAAGATCGCCAGATGCCGGATCTTTACGACCTTATTGCCAATTATGGTGATGCTACAGCCACTTCCTGGGGTGACGCAAGGTACAAGATTTGGCGCCATCCAGACACTGGCGCTGCGGTGGCTTACGTCCCTCAAGGTCACTTTGCAATCCTACCGGGAGATCCTCTTTGCGCGCCAAGTCAGTACTATCGTATTGTTGTGGCCTTTTTGCAGTGGCTAAAGAAGGAAACTCACCTGAAGCCCATTTGGATCCTGATTGGACCCGAAATGGAAGAAATCCTCGGTGAGCGACTGGGATGGAAGACGCTGTCTTGTGTGGCGGAAGAACGTGTGGATCCCCACAAGAAAACCGCCGAATCTGACCCTGAAGTCGCAAGGAAGATTCGCAAGGCTCAAGCTGAAGGGGTGAAGATCACCGATCTAGACCCGAAGCAGCCTGTTCCAGAAAGTATCAAGCAACGTGCAAACGCAAGAGTAAAGGATTGGCTGGCCAATCGCAAAGGAGCTCAGATTCATCTTTCAAATATCGACCTTTTCCGAGACGAGAAGCATAGACGATACTATATCGCCGAAGACAAAGAGGGTACTCTTTGTGGTATCGCCGTCATGGCGGAGATCGCTCCTAAGAGGGGATGGCAAGCCAAGTACACCTTGGATTTCCCGGGGGCCCCGTCAGGCACGATTGAATACCTCACCACTCACGCCCTTAATGCTGCTGCCAACGCTGGTGTGAAATCCGTCACCTTCGGCGGCGCCGCAGCTGCTCATCTGACTCCCGGTCACCACATGAGCGGAGCTAAAGTCAAAGTCTTGCAAGCTACATATGATGCCATCATCAAGCAGTTCAACCTGATAAGGAAGTCGGAGTTCAGAGAAAAGATGGGTGCGGTGGCCGACCCCTTGTGGATTGCCTACCCGCCGCACGGTCTTGGTTCTAGGGGCATCAAAGCCATCATGCGGTAAGTCCTTACATGGCATAGTTTTATGACCTTGTTCTAACATTATCCTTAGGTTCTTCCAGGACGACTAGGGGTGGCGCCGCTTCCCAACATTGAATACACCATTGCAGCATATCCGTTCCACTCTTCAAGGCACAGCCGCCTAAACCTACTGCAAAATCCCTAAGCCCCTTGAGATGTGTCAGTCCAGCTCACAGTGATCCGCATAACCAAGCTTGAACGCCCCAACCACTCCCTCATCTTTGCGTTTCATCGATGTTTGTCCCCGTGCGATGCCGTTGGGTCAGCGCAGGCAGAGATATTACTGGAGAAATGAGAGGAGAATGGCGCACAGCTGAGCAGGCGGAGGAGGAGTTCGGACAGTCCGGCTGTGGTACTGCAGCGATTCGCGCCGCTGGATGCAGAGGGACGGTTATACCGCCCCATGACTATCCCCTTATTTTTGTATGGGTAACTTGATATATAGATACCACGTCCTTAACACATTGCGGTCCTGAATGAGAAATCTTGTTTGGCTTTTAGACCCTTGTTCCTGTTGGCTCCATACCATGAGAGCGGCGCCCTTCGTACCCTGCTTTTGCTACAGGACCTACAGGAGGAGATGAGGAGGTTATATCGTCTTCGAGGCGCGGGTTTTGGTGACATGCCATACACTGGTTCCACGAGGCTATGCCAACTGATTCAGGACCAGGTTCAGAAACGTTAATTTGTTTAGCCAACGCCCTACATGGATTCATTATGCATTACGTCTTCGTTTGCTTCATAACTCCTTGCGTCACACTTTGCAAGGATTTCGCGATGTTCGTCAATCGTGAAGGCGTGCATTCATGCAGGAGCCTCAATGTGAATCTGGCCATCGAGCTCCCATTGCCCCATATACGAGTGTTTCCCAGCACATGTCTCTCATGACCTTGGTTGCCGACGACAGGTCCGCTCAGGAACTTGTCTTCATCCGGCCACAAGCCGCACAAGTCCACCACTGACTCTCCATCCAGTTCCCACATGTATGGCATATCCAACCGCTTGGTTTCGCCTGTGTCTTGGCTCTAGCTTGGGATTCTATCTTAGCTAGAGACTCGGCGGCCGGGAGACGTGGCTGGAAGGCTGGGTGTGTTGTTCGCGGGTTCGCTCTTCCGCTGGTGGAACTGGAACGCTTTGAACTTGACTTTGAAGACGGCGGCTGTAATCGAGAGTAGATTTCCGGTCGCTCGGTGCCACATGCATCGCACATGAGATGGTGGATCGGGTTGATGAGGGTACAGATTTCGCAGGTCCAAGTTGATGGTGTGGATTGCTGCGGGCGTGAGGAGTCGGAAGTTGAATCAGTGCTTTTGGGCTTGGGCTGGGGCTTGGAGTTCTGGTTCTGGTTCTGGCTCTGGCTCTTCCCTTTCGCTCGTTCCTCTTGGGCGCGCGTCTTCTGTAATTGTCGCTCGATCTGTATCTGCTGCTGACGAAGAGCTTCCGCGTCAAGGGGAGCTGGCTGCATGCTTGTCCGGACACCGGGCGGGGCCGTTGTGCCTTTGACGCCGGCGGGATTGTCCCCCGTAGGCGGAACATATCCCTTGCCATACAGTTGACTCTCCTCCTCCTGGATCAAGTCGATGAAGGCCTGCATCAGTGCGGCATCGTTTTCGTCTTCTTGTTCGGCCTTGGTTGTCGTTGTTTTCTCTCTACTCGTTTCCTCCTGAGCAATTTGCCGTCCCTTGTCCGTCACACTTGCGCAGCCGCGTTCGATACGTAACCTCTTTTCCGCAGCGGCAGCGATGACCTCCCTTGCATTCTGGCCGCGTAGGATCCCCTGACCACCGAGTTTCTGACCGCTTCCTTTCGTGAGGTCACGGCGCTTCTCTGCCGCCGCACGAGCCTGTCGCTTGATCTCGCTCATCGGGACCCGTTTCCCGCCCAGCCGCTTGCCTCTGCCGAGGAACCCTTCGCCTGTGTATCCTTTTCTCAGGAGCGCCTCGTGTTCGTCGCGAAGTTTGTCCCAGAGAGCGTTGAATGCTTGGTCGTGAGGCCCGTGAACAATATGTGCGAGTTCGTGCAGCATCGTGTCCACTACATTTTCCAATGGCAAGAATTGCATCTCGTCTCCAGGGTATCGGAGCCGCAGACAGATCTTTTGACCTTGGTTGATGTTGAGGCCCAGAAGATTCGATTCTGAAGGGTAGAATTCGCTGAGCGTCCCCACGCGCCAGTTCCGGAGCCGCATGATCGGTTTGACCATCGACGCCACCTTCTTCAGCATTTGGAGAGCGTCGCTGGCACGACCCTTGCCGGATATGTGTTGGAACTGGTCGACCAGAGGGTCCAGCTCTGTGGGATGGGTGACCGACATGGCGACAGAATCGAAGTATTGTTGGATACTTCGGCTCGCTGGGGTCCAAGCAGGAGAAGGTCAAGGAGAGGGGACACAGATGGTTTTCAATGGCACAGGGGGTTCAGTTTCAATAACAAAGCGTGCGTCTCTACCGCCTGGCATACGCTCGTCGCTTGTGTAAATTTACCAGGAACGAAACAAGACCAAGAGGCTCCGTTTGTAAAATGCAAAGCAATCACCTCAAACAATCCCATAAGCTTGCTCCTACAACACCTGTGGACGCCGCCTGTAAGATGCCAGAAACAGATTTCCTGTCACATATCAGGTCTGGGCAAAGCGGTAGATACAGAACAAGGATTCGTAATGAAGCCTCAGCCTGATGAGGCGAACCACGTGTCTCCACGTGACTTGATTTCCTGTGACCCCTCAGTCTGTGATTGGCCAGTGACCAACGTCCAGTTCATACAGCGACGTAAAGGGCGAAGCGACATCATTTCCTCGCGTTCCCCCTCCTGCTCAGGCCACTGCAACAATACAATAGCAAGCGTTGACGGATCTTGAAGATACGCGGTCTATACTTGACTTAGCGAGTCAACCATGACCAGCGACGACCAACAGTTCCTGGACCTGGTAAGATATTCCCCCCTCCTTTGTCCCTTGCCGGATTGCGCCCACTGACTGACCATCCACTCCCAGCTGGCCTCCATCCCACAAGACATGGCACACTATGGCAGTCGGATCGCAGACTACATCGAGAAGCACACCAATTCTCTTGCATCAGACATTCGCGACGCCATCGATCATGCGACCTGGATCCCCGACGCTCTCCGACCTGCACGACAGCAGGGCGGCGGACCAGGCAACTTCTTCGCGCGCCCGCCGCCCCCTCCACAAGGATTACTTGAGAAGGGTAGCGCATGGATATCCAAAAACCGCACGACAATCGCTATAGTGGTAGCGTTTGCCGGGACGTCGATATACCTGATCCACCGAAGGAAGAAAGAACATGCACGGAAGAGGCGGGCGAGGAAACTCCCGAACGGAGCGAAAAAGGAGATTGTGGTTCTAGCGTGCTCGACGTTCCACGACCCATTGACGCGATCTTTGGCACTGGATCTAGAAAGAAGAGGCTATGTGGTCTATGTCACCGTTTCGTCGACCGAGGAAGACTCGCTTGTGCAACAAGAAGCAAAAGCCGATCTGCGCCCGCTTTGGGTTGACCTGACCTCGACCGTCCCCAACCCCGCCGTCGATATCCATCCCAA
This sequence comes from Exophiala sp. LBMH1013, assembly GCA_024611085.1. NCBI lineage: Eukaryota > Fungi > Ascomycota > Eurotiomycetes > Chaetothyriales > Herpotrichiellaceae > Exophiala > Exophiala sp. LBMH1013. Next base: position 1,356,692 of record JAMFLB010000001.1, read on the forward strand.
CCTGGAGCCGATCCGCGATTTGCTAAGGAAATCCACCTCACCGTCTTCATCACCAAACCGCAATCGCTCAGCGCAGGGATCCTCGATGGGAAATATGACTTTGGCCGGCATCGTCGTGTTCCCCGGGTGTTCAGGATACCCGGAAGGGCCCCTGGCCCTGCTCCCGCCCAGCGACCTCGTTGATACCATCAACACGCGCCTCGTCTCTCCGGTCTTGACGGTCCAACAATTCCTCCCACTCCTAGCAAACCACAGCACCGATCCCAAATCACCGGCGTCCATCGTCATCGCTTATCCTTCGATCCCGAATTCACTGGCCCCTCCACGTCAAATCCCAGAATGTCTAGTGACGTCGTCGCTCTCTGCGCTGGCAGCATCTTTAAGACGGGAGATCTATGCAGCAAAAGCGAACATCACCGTTTCCGAACTCAAGCTTGGGAACTTCGACATGGGCTCAGTTGCCTCCTCGCGACCAATATACAACAGTTATGCGCAACATGCCACCCCAGCCAGCGCAAGTCCACACCATCCATCATCCTCGGCAATGACGCACTGGCACTCTTCCCAACGAGCTGCGTTGCAGCGGAAGAGCCTTGGCCAACGCAGTCTCGTACGCGGCTCGTCGGCACGAGAATTCCACAATGCTGTATTCGACGCGCTTGCCCCGCCGCAGACGTTCAAAGCGTTCGGTCGTTTCGAGTGGACCGCGACACGAAGGCCTCAAGTTGTCTTCGTGGGCAGTGGTGCCAGATTGTACGATGTCGCAGGACATATCTTGCCCAATGGCCTTGTTGCATATATGATGGGATATCGAAGACAAGTTGACGAGGAGGCTGGGCTTGGCTTCGGGAGGATGTTTCATCAGAAGACCGATTCCCCGAAACAACCGGATCTGTCGACTACTAGCGACAGGGGAACGGGATCTCCTGCTTCAGCTGCCGCCGCCGCTCAAGCCAGTACATGGGGGTTTGGGTCTGCTGGCAGTGAAAGTGGAATCTGGGAGAAACTGTAACCGACCTACGGGCGCACTTGTACATGCTTAAGGCACCTCGCTGCCGTAACGTTCATTCATGTCAGTGGGAGGCCGAGTTTGACCATTATCCAACTCCTCCTCCGGCCAGATTACGGGGCCGAATTGGATTCCGATATGGAAGAAAAGGGTTTTTTTCTCTCTGGCCCCAAGTCGGGCACTCGAGCGACCTTGACTTCTTCACTCAATCATCAACGCAACGCACAGCCACTGTTGTTTGCTGTCTCTCTCCTGGGAATGGTACTCTAATGTATAGGTAGGTAGGTAGGTAGGTAGCTAGGTCTTTTTTGTACAAACCAACGAATGAATGTATGACTTCTGGAAACTATAGTGCCATTGCTATCCACGTATTCAATTCCACGCCTCAATGTTGCTTATCATCACATCTCATTCATCTCTTGTCTCTGTCTTGCTCGTGATTGTGAGTTCCTTTTGCCTCTCTCAAGTATATCACGAGTTGGGACCAGGCAGGAGGAACACCACAATCCGGGTCGTTTGTCTATTTGTATTTGTCGGACAGAGTTCCCTGCCGCAAGCTTGACCAGATTTGACAGAAGAGTTGTATCAGACTTGTATCGACATATGTTTTTCTCGAAGCGCATGCATGGTTTCAGATCAGTTCACTATCTTGACTCCTCTCGTTTGAGGGATGCGAAATGACTCGAATTAAGTGGCAGAGGTCGAATCGAAGTCACGTATAAGGTCAATCAATACCAGGTGTGTGTCAAAATACATTGATGACGCCGCAGAGCCCATCCCGAGTGTTAAAGTTGAAGCCGAAGTTGAAGCGGAAACTGTTTGACGTCGTGTCCAACTCCAAGCATTCAAGGAGAACCAAACTTGCCTTCAGCGCAACGGGCGGACTCGTTCGTGACACTGATTGAGTCAGTAAAAATTGATCAGGCATTCTTGCTTTTTCTGCTGGCGCCCTTGGTCTATCCGTTTGCCGGGGCTGGAGCAGTAACACACGCACATGATATCGGTAGGTGAGTGAGCGTTGGACTAAGTGAATGCTTGAGTCCGTTGGCCATGTCAGCTACCCTCTATCACCGATACCGTACCTGAGTCTGATGGCTGTTTGGCTGTTTGGCCAGCTGCTCGTTTGGGGTGAAATGCTATATCATCCCTGTTCTTTCTCTTCCCTAGACCATTGCAGACAAATCAGGTGCGTGTGTTGGATATTCCCTTACCATAGTGACAAGTATTGGGGGTTGATTCCAAGAGACTCATCATTGGTATAAATACTTGCCTTATATTTATAGAGCTTTCGTCCTTGATCTTCCTCACGGACTCACACTCTTGACCGCAGCAAACCAGCAGAACAGCAGAACAGTCCATTCCTAAGCTGAAAGTCTTGCTGTCCTCATCTTCCAAGAAGAGTGGCTGATAGTCTTGCTCCCCTTATTGCTCTTGACGAGTCGTTGCGCACTGCGAGAAGCTTTGGTCGGCGCTACGATCGTCGTTTGCTGCAGTATGGCGTTATCATGGTCCATGTCGGACCGGCTTGCCCGCTTGAACATGAGCCAATACCAGAACCTACAGCAGTCAGTTCTTCCGCCGAAGCCAACGACAGCGGCGTTTTATATTCGCAGCATTGAATACCCTGAAGGACGGATCCTCCACACCCAAAAGCCAGCCGACATCTCCTTGTTGCCGCCAGTGACACTCAGACGGCCTGCCTTCCCAGAGATGAGACAGCGTTCTATGCAGATGCTGGCACCATGTACCTTCTTTGTCCAGTTTCCTTGTTCGCAGAAATGTCGCACCATGGGCATCTGTATCCACTATCAGTTTGTCGTGGGCTGTCGAAAATGCCCCGATGGATTGAGATGTTCGCTTTGTGTCCGGAGCGACGTTGAGCAGGTATGAAAACTCCAACCTCACAAAGCGCAGAGCACGAGCAAACAATTGACCCTCGTGACTTCATCACGCAGGTCATTCAGGCAGGCCGTAAATGTCCTGTGCATCAAGATCCCACTCAGGCCAACCCTATTGGGAATCGACCGGAGGATTTCCTGGCCACCGATAAGCAAAAGGATGTCTGTGACGAAGTGTTGGCTAGATCATTCGCCTGTGACTGGAGTGATATTGCTATCCCTCCGAAGAGAACGACAAAAAAGGAGATTGAGGAGAATGATGGGTCAAGTCGTTCGCCAATACATAGCCAAAGGACGCCGCGAGATCTGCAGGATGTGAGAATGCTGGAGACCATATTCGAGCATGATTTCGAGGCCGAAGTGTGCCAAGCCAACGGAAATGCTCAGCATGGCTTCAACTTTATGGATGGAACCTTTGGATATGCAAATGCGTCAAGCCCAGAGGCTGCTTGGATGACGAATTCCATAAGTTGAAGCAGCTTCGAGTCGCATGGGTGATTTGTCACATCACGGAGGATCGGTCTCACGCATCCTCAGAGAGGCGAGACTGTGCAAAGACAGGTAGACAGTCTTCTGTTTCTGACAGGAGCGCTCTGCGTATGTAACCGACTGCATGGAAAGGGGATGATGGTGACCTACCAAGACATGAGATTGTACTCACGACAGGCTTCATGCACCCAAGATAGATGGGTCGATTTCTCACACGCTTCTGCCTACAGTTGGCTGACCAGTGCCATGTTGAGGAAACTGAAAGGGAGCAGAAGGTCGATATCCTCGGCACAAGCTACCAATCTGCTTATGCAAAGGCATCTTGGTCTGTACACTCGCAGTCTCGTTGAGCTTACCGAGGAAGAACAGCCTCGCTCGCCCCTGCATCATCAGGGAACATATGGACGTCCTGGTGACGCTGGGTATCTGGTACCAACACCATAGTGTGTTAGAATCCTATGATTGGGTTTCGTTCTTGTTGCGTAATAACGCCCTTATCATATCTTTACATCAGGCTCGCCAGAGCGGAGTAAATCGTGCTAGCAACAGTATATCGTTGGCAGCATAGTATGGATTGAAACTTGGTCGAGATATGGAGAAGGATGGGGTTGACGTGAAATGCTTCCTTGTTGTCATGGGATCACTCCGTCGACGTCAGGTCTGTGAGGAAGTTGGGGGCTCGCATGAACTGAAGAACTTCACCACAACCGATTCGACACCGCAGGTGCATAGTTTCTTCTAGTCGGTAGTCCAACGCATCCAGCGGTGCTAGCTCCGCAACCATTCATGGAGGGTAGTGCACGAAGATTTGTTAATTAGGCTCGGATTACATAGCTGCCAGGAAAGTGTTTCAATGGATGCTTTGTACACTCGATGCAGTTGCCTCAGGGCGGTGCGTAGTAGCGTCGCAGTGACAAGTTGAAGGAATGCAGCAATCAACGATGAGAGGAGGGCGAGGAGTGAAGAAAGGAGGCCCAACGAAAGGGAAGGCTCCCAGCGACGTCAAAAGGCCTCAAGGCTAGTATCAAGCTGTCCGTGCGGTGATGGGAGAGATTGAGATGGAGTCGAGTGGACCTGAAAGCCTGAACAATCAGCATCGTCCAAAACAGCCACTGACGCCAACGGCGTTGCACCAATACTTGCAAATGTGTCCCAGTTGACGAGGCGGCCCACCAGGGTCAGAGCGCAGGGACACTGGCGGGGACGGTGCTTCTTCGTAGTGCCTATGTACTGGCTGGCGTTGATGGCTAGTGTCCGGAATGAGCGGCCAAAGCAGATCGGGCAGATTGTATACAGAAGGTGTTGAACTTGGGGAATGCAGAAGCGACAGTGAAAATAATGGAGCTGTGAGTGTGACAGTGTGTGAGTAGAGAGAGACAGAAAAAGACAGATTGGAACTGGGCGTCTCTGAGCACGCAACTGAAACCAGATAGATATGATGTCATCCTAGCAGCTGGCCACGTGACCGTATCTTTTGCCTCAACAACCACTTCCTCTCATTCCTATCTCTAGATCATGTTGAATTCCCACGGATCCATTGGAATGAAACGGCTTGAATAGCCTGTAATCGATTTGCAAAGCAATGCGCAATTCATGACACCTCCCGACTTGTAAAGAAACTCGTAGTCTTTCACCATATACCTCCCAAATCAAACGCCTCTTCGCCGCATGCCATGCGTATGCACAGGTCACGCTAATTTCCACACCGCCTGTAGCTTCGACATACCGAGTCAATCTCTTTGTCGTCCCCGTATCAACTGGCGTGCTGTGCCATTTTCCCGCAAGACGAATGAAACCCCGCCTCCCTCTGCTTTTGGGGGACTCCTCAGACGGATCCGATCAGTGTTCTTCGCCCAACTTTGCCCGAGCCCAGCTCCCCAAGCGTCCTCAGCGCAATGCTTCTGCTCGTCGTAATGGGAAACGTCCACCTGCAGAGAAGCACAACCCATCATAGTACCAGCCATATCGGGGTATCAAATCGTCATAATAATAAGTGTAGAAATAAGCGAATGTCGTGAATCCGAAACGACGCATACTCCAATGCCCCTTTCGGCATGACGCGGATGTCCTTTTGGAAGGCACCGCCCCTTCTATCTCCCAGATGTTGTACATAAACGCCATGATGCTCCAGAAGCGCCGTGCTGCTTGATAGTGTACATGGAGCAGGAGAAAAAGCAAACAATAGAACATTCGTCAAGGCAAGCCAAGGTAGAACCTGGCAAGCCCGGTTCTTGCAACGGGCACTTTGGCGGATATAGTCGACTGTACCGCTAACCCTCCACATCTGACTGGCTAGCATTCGAGATTGCATCTCCCTTGTGGACTTTCTTGTGCCGGCGTAAGTTGGAGACAACTGAAAAGTGCCGTCCGCAACCTTCCACGTCACAGGCAAATGGCTTTTCGCCGGTGTGGCTGTACATGTGTGTCTGCAAAGAGCTTGGTCGTGTGAAGCGCTTGTCGCAGACTTTGCATTTGTGCTTCTTTGCGGAATTGGTAGATAGTTTGGATGAGAATTGTCCCATCATGGCCCGCGGACCCGGTGGTCCGAGAGGAGCCCCCATCAGCTGAGTAGGACGAGGCAATGTGCGAGATGCTGCCATGGATTCGTAACCAGCGTCTGAAGCTGCCGAACTGTAGTCCGTGGCAGAGTCCGTCACAGACCCGACTGAACTGGCGGCATAGTAGGGAAAGCCACGGCCAGATTCATTTGAAATCGACGAATGGCTAGAAGATGTTTGCGGAAATCCATAAGCATCAGTGGAAGCCCTCTGAGCCCGGGCTTCGTAGATGTTGCGTGGGGTCAAGTCCTGGAGGCTTTGGTGACTGAGCGCCAGCATGCCGCGTGAGGCGTCAAGCTCACCGAAGCTGGCGTTTGCAGCTCGGGGATTGTCAACCCTGTTCGAGCGGTTAGCGTGCCTGGTCCCGCGGGAATAGAGGATCATGATACTCACGTGTCGGACACACTTCTATGTTGATGTTGTTGTTGTTGCTGCTGCTGGTGATGCAGCGATTGAGCATAGCTCAAAGAGGAATATGTCGGCGTGTACGACGCCGAGGTTGTCGGAGCAGTAGAGTAGGATTGTTCGCCATAGGTTGGGCGTGGAATGTCTTGAGGAAGACTTAGCAAATCCGTGCCAGAATATCCAGCGCTGGAGTAGGGGCTACCTTGAGCCATGGTTCCAGAAACTGAAGGCATTTGAGGGAATGGTATCGACATCCCTGATCTCGTGGTGTCTGTTTTGGACAGAGCCGGGAATGAAGAGGCCGCTGTGGCGGTCTGCTGTGGCCAAGGATCGCTGAACTGCGGAGTCGCTTGCATGTTCTGGTACAGGTGATCGTAACCCATGCCGCCGTAATGTCTACCCTGGTTGTCAATGACCATCGTCATGAGGGCGGTCTTCGCAGAGGAGAACAGGATAAATAAGCGGTGAATGTGCCTTTGTAGGCGTTTGTCTTCGTCGTCGCTGCGGCCGGCTGTATTATATCGAAGGAGCCAGTATATAGACTGGTTCCTGGGAGTTGGTATGAAGATGACCGAGTCTCAACTGAGGGGATCGGCGATTTTATGTAGAATATCCTATGGAGAGCCTGGAGGAGGACAGCTGCCAGCGGGGTTCCACAGAAAACTGATGGTGATCTTTTGCTGTACTGGTCGATGGCGGAATGAGCAGTCCCCCTTTTCCGTTGGAGAGTAATAATATCCTATCTTTGTTACAGCAATGCGCAACCCTCGAGCCAGGTCGGCGAACGGCAGATCGACAGGACTGGCTGTTTGTTCGGAAGTAGGTATTATGCCAGCGAGATGAATCTCAACGGCTGTGCCAAGATGGGGATCTGGTAAGGTTTCCAAATCTCCGAGTCTAGGTGAATCTGTGGGAGGTCGTTTGGTCTTCTCGTCGGTCTTCTGTAGAACCAGACCTGTCGTGGGAGAACTTTTTGGTTTCGAGTGCTGGAATGTTGATTGAGAGGCTTTCAAAAGGCATGAAAGATCAAGGTCCGTCCGCGAAGGGTGGGGAATGTCAGGGTAGATAAGTCGTTGTGAAGCACCGATTCTGCAATATGCCAACGCCTGCTCTGTTAAGTTACGTCGGTGGGATTGACCCTTCTTTCTGTGCGGTTGTAACCCTTGGTTGACTGGCATCATCGCAATCACTGGGACTTGCCTTTGGGAGGGTCTCTGAATGCAGGGTGTTTCGGCTCGCACGGGCAATTGGATAATGCCCGACACTACTGGGGGGGTCGGAGGACAGGGATTCAGTGGCAGAGGGTCCTGAGGTAGGCCGGCACTTGATGATTTTGGTGGAGGCGGTGGGTGAAGACAGGAAAAGAGGCCGACAGGGATATATTGTGGTTCTGAGGTTGCTGGTCAGTGGTCAGTGGTCAGAGTCCAAGCTCGGTTCTAGCGGGCTGGGGGTGTTTCCTCGAAGTTAGTTCGTACCTACGTGCTGCGTAGTACTAAGCCGGAGGGTGTGTATCCCTGGCTTGATGAGGCTTAGGAGAGAGTAGGGATGTCGATGCGGATGCGGATGTGGGAATGAGATGAGAGTGGATACGGTGCTTGCGTTGATGCCAGATTGAAAGATGGAGGCTTGATGATGGAGTGTGTGTTGAAGACCGGTCGAGGAAGCCTCGCAACGGGATTGGAGGAGTTGAGTGCGATGGCATCAGTAGTCGTCGTTGGCGCAATGAAGGCTTCCAAGCAGCTCGAGAGCCAAGAGTCGGGTGGCGGTTCTTGACTGCAGCCACCCGAATGACCCCCTGTCATTAGGCGTCGAACCAGTTGAGGCGAAAATGTTGAAGGCACATAACACACTGCAGTACCAGCAAGGGCTTGATTGACGGACACAGGCCGCGCATACTACCTTGGAGCATTGCAATCAACGAGAAGGCGGACAAGACTACCAGGCACTGTTTATCGGACACAGTACAAGAATTAGAGTCTGGGAGAGACTTTGTGCGCACGAGAGAGGCTGCAAGCTCCGAGAGTGGACGGAATGACACATCGCAACGAACCGAGTCAGGTACAGCTTCTAAGTACCACCACACTTACTAGAGGTACATTTACCGCTGCTACTACGTACTACAAACAACCACGTCAGGCGGTGTGTTGCAATCAACCAACCCGTCGAGCCATCGTGGGAATGAACACACAGCGAATCCAGTACGCCAAAGAATTGTCCTGTGCTAGTGCCATGTTTACAGTTTAGGTGTCTGGTAGCTACTTGACTAGCCCGTTAAACGCTGAAGCACCTACGATTGCTAATGGGCCCCGGGCGCATTCATTGTTATTGCAGATGCCCATTGCGCCAACCCGGACAGAATGGCGGGGGTGCTATCCAGCTGTCTAAATCTGCACTCCAGGCATCTTGAAGTCGGTGGCTTGCGGGCGGGCCCAGGTGAACACTTTTCTGGACATTTATTATTATCCTATTCAAACAAAAATGTCCGGTGGTTTGTTAAGGACGACCCAGCGTGCGGAGTGCCTGAAACCCGCCCGCCATTCCAAGCCTACCATAGAAAATGTCCTGCGGTAAAGTAATGATATCGTTATCGTTATTGACACTAAGAGCTTGGATCACGCATGCAGTCCGTACTATTATTTTGCCGGGTTCCTACTATTGCTGTCGCCCTCGTTATCGGTGCTGTCGCTGTTGCTGCTGCTCACGCTGTACTATTTGCTGAACACTACCTATATAGCATAGCATATACTGCTGCAAAGATTAAATCAAACCCAACAAGTGGAAGCCTTCCATCACCATAGTGCCGAATCCTACGAGACTAGCCACTTGGCTAAAGTCTGTTTTCAGTTTGGCGCGTCCTTATGACGAAGCTTCGCCGTCGGGCACTGGCACTTGACAACTTTGGAGGGTCTGCCAGTGTCACTTTTCAAAGAAGAAGCACTACAGTCTCCTCCGAATGGTCATCTATCATCTCCATCGGGGCCCCCAAATTTGTGGCTTACAAGGATGATGGCGCTAACTCGAAGCCTGCCGTGTCCCCAGGGCCCCTGCTTGTCCGAGCTCGCTGTCCGAACGCCGCTGACGCCATGTTTCTCTTCTAGTACAATTGCCAACAATGAAGCTAGTGGACGGTCCTCTGCCCGCTTGATTCCTTCAAGTTTCAACATGAACCGAGAGGGACAACATCTTGCACATTACGCTTCCACCCCCGGCCCCCCAGACCGGCTTCCAACACAGCCTGCAGCGTTGCCGGACTCGTACTTCGATACGACCGCCCTTTGGCAATGAGCAATTGCATTTCCTTGCCGTAACGCCCCATCATCCCAGTCGCAGGCTTGGTGCGAACTCTGTCTGCGAGTACAACGTATCGTGATTTTGTAGCGTCCGTCCGACGTGGTGCCCCATGACCGTCGTGTGCTTTCTTGCACTTCTCGAACTTGGGCTTCTATGCATGCAAGATTAGGAGAACACAACTGTATGGACAATTTATCTCGGCGGTCAAAGGTTGCAGGCAACCGTGACTTTGGAACCCCAGATACAGCTCCATCGCTGATCTGTTTATCACACTCCTCCGGGGTTGGAATCTCATTCGCCTGAACGGCATCGCTGGTTGTTGCCATTGAACTGGTTCTGTAGATGGGTTATGTCCTAATCTTGCCCGGCAACGGCCCGGGGGTAGATGCTTGCAGACGTTGACACAGACCTTTGGCTCGCCACCCACCGGCGAGGATTGTAGCGAACATGCGTAGCAGCAGAGAACTCGGTCTGATATTCTTGCCCTGCTTTCGGGAGCAACCATTCAGGTATATAGGATGCTCAGCCTCCTTCTAGATCATATGTCCCCTGACAACAGGGGCTGTTTTGACAAGGCTTCTATCGTTTGCCGGAAGACCCTGCAGCCCCAAGTTTGACTTTGTGGCAGCACAACCTGGTCAGCCTCTACATCCGTGTATCGATATCCAATGCAGGGTCCCGACAGGGTATACGGAAAGGATAAAGGCCCTTGTATCTGTGACGTGCACTCTGACATGACCCTGAGTTTGAGAGTTTCTGTCTTGAATCAAGAAGGTCCATGCATCAGTATTTTGTTTTGTTCGTTTCATGCCTGTTTTGTTTCTCGCTACCTTGGGGTAGCTACGTACACTGCGCTCGAGCCTCGGGCTGTGGTCGCTGCACCCACACTTTCGAAAATGTAGACTCCGCAGGGTCTGGTGGGGATCGATTCTGAAACGGAACTAAGAGCTGTCGTTGCGGTCGGGAGATATTGCAGGCACGTCTCTGTATTAGGTACCCATAGTGTGTTGCTAGTGTTGCGGGTGGCGTTTTCCATTTTCTACTCGATCACATCAATCACTAAGGTAGATAGTAGCACCCTCAGTTGTCGGGGCTGCTGTTAGGCCTCATTTGTGCTCACCTGGTCATGTACCACTACAACGTCATATCCTGACTTGTGGTGTAGTGGGAAGCATTGATTCTCGACTGGGACTGGGATGGGGCAGTACTGGACTCTTTCGAAACTGCACAGGCAGGAAAGGTAGGTCGCTCGAGTACTTGCGTCGGGCATCTGTAGGAGGGAGAAGTAGATAGGCATAAGGCGCAGGACACATTCCGGGTGGTCGCGCGTCGCGTGGTTAGACCAGTCGCCTAAAAGGTATATGGCTGATAACAACATTATTAGTAGTGGTAGATGAGGCAATATCCGTCTGTCGTCCAAGCTGTGCATGCACGGCGAGCATTGATGGAAGCACAGTACACATACTCTACCCAGCTCTTGCGCAATTCTCGCATCTCCATGAATCGTCTGGCCTTTGACCACCGTAGGACCGGAGGGCGAGCCCGACGTCTGGCAATGAGAGGAGGGAAAACCATCGCATCCCAGGGTGAACCGGCCTCCGGCTCCGGGCCCGTTCACGTATAGATATGCATGTCATGCAGTGGACGAAATGGTGACCACCAGGCACTGAGGAGCTTGCAGCCGTGGCCGTGGCCGACTCCGGCATGAGCGCAGAGTTCATGCGACCACCTCGTAAAAGCAGGGCGTTCCACCCCGGTCTGCGTCCAAATATGGCCGCAGGGCTGCCAGTTTGAGGCCGATTCTTGAGCAGCCAGGAGGGCTTTGGGCTCTGGGGATTACTGGCTGTAACGAGCCGAGCATTCGGGCTTCGACAGCATCAAAGAATGCGAGGGTGAATGTAACCCTTTTCAAACTCGCCACCAATGGAACAATACGGACATACTAGAGACTTAAAGACACCGGCGTATTATTAGTACTATAGCACCGAGGATACGAAATCTTCAAAACCCCTGCGCCTGCGCCTGCAACTGCCCCTGTAGTAGGGCTTGAAGCCTAGCCGTTAAGTCGATTAATCCTGTCGCCGGCCCAGGATTCCCGCACCCGATGCAGTGATCATTGAAGATCATGAACGCCACAAACTAGACCCTGGGATGCTGTGATCTTCTAGGTCGACAAGGCTTCCGGCTCATGTTAGGAATGCGCCTTGTCCTCACGAGTGGACGGCACTCCCTATTCCACAAAGCTGGGAGGACGTCCCGAAGACGAAAGTGATTGGGGATCTCGCCAGCTCGCTCGCCGGCCTTGACTGGAACACCGACCCCTTGAGCAACACTCAAGTTGAACTTGCGGTTGCTACTTCGGCAGCTTTGTAAAATCTCGTAGCCCTTCCACAGCTTCTTCTCCAGTATTCTGTGAGGATCATTGGCAGGCAATCACGAGGCAGTGGTGATCACAGGTCAAACAGAACAGCACCGTAGACCACGCAGAGACTATTATGGGATGAAACTTGTCAGCGCAGTTTGCCCTATGGTATGCAATGCACGCCAGGACTTGCTAGAAGCGGCCAACCGTGATAACCTGACAAGCTTTCCAAAAGTCCTGTACTACCTAGTACATGCATCAAGTCCTTTTGCCATGGGGGCAGGCAGATCACAGAGGCCGATAATGTACTGTAAGCATGCTGGACCAGCCGCCTTCTCCGAGCCCGTAGGAAACTTGGGTCATGTGTAAGCACGCGCAAGAACTGCCTCGGCCTGCGGAGACAAGGCTGATCTGCTGATCGGATCGATAAGGCTCTACCCTGGGTCCACACACAAGCTCAGAGGAGATCAAGCGGAGAGGACATCCAGCAGAGACAATAAGCGTGCAATGGGATGCTGCGCTTGGATGCGGTTTCGTGGTTCTTTGCGATGCTATCAACGTATCCTCTTGAGTCTTTCGGTTTGGAAATGTAGGCGATCGTCGAAGCGGTCGCTCTGATACGAGTTAGTGAAAAACAACCCAGAACTGGATCTAGCCGTCTTACCTTTTCAGCGATGTTCTGTATTAGTTGATTCTGTTGCTCAACCTCTTCACCCGTAGCGCGAGCTAACATATTCAAACGCTTGGCGGCACCTGTCAGATCATCGAGGTTTCGATCGATCTCGTCTTCCATCGCATCGTCCTCGCTATCAGCCTCGAACTGATATTTCGCTCGTTCAGCAAGACTTGATTTGGTCTTAGGCCCTGTTGAGACGTCGTCTAGCCCCTTGAAGTTCTGATTCATTCGCTGAGTGCTCCTAAAAGCGGCTTCTCGAGTACTTTCCCGGGCTTCCCGTTCCGCATGATGTCGGTCCATGATCTGCTCGTCACGGCGAGCACGTCGGTCTTTGGCAGTAAAAGGGTTGCTGACGTGGACTGCAAACATGCTCCTGTTCAACGTCTTGAGTTCTTTCGCTTTATCTTCGGCGATGTTGATATGGTTGTTTCCAATGTCAAGGTTCCGGTCAGTGTTATGCATCCTCTCGCCTTGGGCCCCAAGTCGCGCGAGCGTGTTCCTGCCCATTTCTTCAGCTTGTGCGGCAACACGGAGAGCATTCCTTGTCGAAGCCACATCTTGCTGCTTCATGAATCGGATCTCTTGCTTGGTCGCCTGAATGTCCTCTTCCTCTTCCTCCTCGGCGGTAAGTTGACGGTCGCCATATGCCCCGTAACTTCGATCATCCACGTTATTTGCAGAGTCGTAGTGATAATCAGGAGGTCCACTTGGCTGGGTCTGTTTGTTTTGTTCCAGACGTTCCCTTACTCCGCCGAACAGCTCGTCCCGATTTGGGTCATTGTCGAAAGTCGCTGGCCCAAGTCCACCGTAACCGCCTTGCCGTGAGATGGCGCTTGTTTGTTGAATGCCAGCATATGGGTTACCACCACTACCTCCAGCGCCATACCCATTCTGGTTGCCGAACTTCTCAGCACGGTAACCACCACCAGTAGCACTGCCCAGCGAGGGACCATATCTGTTGTCTGCTGAAGGCTGGTTCGACGGTTCTCCGCCAAATGAGTTGTCCCTACCGTATGACGGTCTCTGCTGTCCAGGGCCAGGCAAACCACTGAAGTTGCCCTGAGGCCCAGCTACAGGATGACGGCCCATTCCTTGGCCGGACGACGCAGGCTGACCTTGTCCCTGCGAGGGCACAATCCCAGCGCTCATTTTTGCCTTTGTGTAAGGATCTGCAGGTATGGTAGGCTGCGCGTAGGGATTCGAAGAGGGAGGAGCAGGAGATTTCGATTTCGATCGGGAGCCAAACAGAGCGAGTCTGCTAGAGTCATCCTCATTGTCACCCTTCTTGAAACTGAACTTTCCCATCTTGTAGAGGCGAAGGTTGGCGCCAATGAGGTTGCGGAAACTCGAATAAGGATGATGGTGATGATTGAGAAAGAGCGAAAAGAAGCAGAGGATTCGATGTGGTTGTTATAAGCCTGTCCAGCTGAAACACAAGGACGTGGCTGACAGGGCGGTACAGTTGCAGCTGGTATCAGGACTCTGGTAGGTGGTGCCTTCCGCCGCAGCAGTTGATAATGATGCCCCCCAGGCTCCGCTCCTGCCAGTTCAAGTTGGGGCCTGGAACCTGATCGCCTGCGCCCCTTTTCTCTTGGCGTGTTTGTTACCGCTTACAAACACCGCATACGTAGAACCTCACGAGTGACCTCGAACTTCGAGCAATGTAGGACCGCCCGTGTTGTTAGTGACGAGCTGCTTCTATCACATTGCCAGTCCATCAAAGTCGGTCGTGTTTTCTGGGTTGAATATAAGCAGATGGAGGCCTTGTGAGGCTCCAGTCGATACCCGGGGTAATGGCCCCGAATATAGACAAAGAGGCAGAACACATCCGGGACAAAGCGAGAAAAGAGCTTCTCGGCTTACTTGAAGGAGTGAGCAAGGACAAGAATCTCAGTACCACCTTCTCAGTGCTGACCCGCCAATAGGTCCGAGGCAAGAAGAACCTGGTTATCGGAAAGGATTTGACCGGAGTCTTGGGTTTATTCATCCAATTTTCCCAGCTCAAGGAGTATGGAGTAGACAAGGTGTTCGAGCTCGAAAATGGCAACACCGATTCGTCGCAGAGGAATATTATTTACCTGGTTCATGGCGAAAAGCCTACTGTGGTTCAGGCGGTAGCAGGTAAGCTGATAGAATCACGCGCCATTCACACACGGGACTCAAAAGAGACTGCGCGGATTCTTTCCTCCATACCTCGCTGTCAGTCTGTCTTCCAATATCGACAGGGTTGAATCCTGGAAACCAGCGTGCCTTTGTTTTCAAGTCCCTCCGCACTGCAAGGTATACGTGAGGGATATGTACCTGCTGACACATACGTTCTCAGAACAGATTCGAAAGCTTCAGAGGAATGGCTCTGTCGAGCATGAAATCTCCATAATCTGGGTTCCCAGAAGGACTCTTGTCTCAAACAAAATCCTTGAAGATGCAGGGGTCTTGGGCGACGTCAATATCTTGGAGCTGCCCGTCTTCTTCCTCCCACTGGAAGACGACATACTGTCCCTGGAACTGGACGAAGCATTCAATGACCTCTACTTGGTAGGTTCTTAGCAATTGTTTCGGGCACTCACGGTAGTCCTTCTTGCTAATGAGCACGACAGAGGCATGAACCAGGCCCACTCTATCTTGCGTCAAGAGCTCTTATGCAAATTCAGCAGCGACATGGCCTGTTCCCTCGGATATTGGGAAAGGGAGACAATGCTAGGAAGCTAGCCAACATTTTGCTTCGGGCCCGGAAAGAGCTGGACGCCGACGAAGCCGCCACTCAATTCACTAGCATGCCCAGTACATCGATAGAACAGTTAATCATCATCGACCGTGATGTTGATTTTGCTACACCATTGCTCACACAGTTGACCTACGAAGGCTTGATTGACGAGCTGGTGGGCATCAAGCACAACAGGGCTGAGGTCGACTCATCTATTGTCGGGGCTGCTCCTCAGCAGAGAGTTCAAGGAGGTTCTTCCTCGGCCTCTCCGGCCCCGGCAGTCCGACAGGGCCTTAAGCGCAGAATCCAGCTCGATTCATCTGATCCCTTATATGAACAGCTTCGCTCCTCCAACTTCGCCCTGATCGGTCCGCATCTGAACAAAATCGCTCGGCGGCTTGAGTCAGATTATGAAGGGCGCCATCAGGCCCGTGGCATTCATGAATTGCGCGAATTCGTGAACAAGTTGCCCACATTTCAACAAGAGCATCAGTCCCTGGCGATTCACACCAATCTTGCTGATGAATTGATCAAACACACCCGCTCCGACACCTTCAATCGAGAATTGGAGGTTCAGCAAAACATTGCAGCTGGTACGGATCCGATATACCAACATGAGACGATTGAAGAACTCATCGCTCGAGATGCACCACTCAGTACCATTCTTCGTCTTTTGTGCCTCGAATCTGCTATGGCTGGTGGCTTGCGGCCGAAGGATCTGGATTCATTCCGGCGTCAAATTTTACATGCCTATGGTTTCCAGCATCTCCTTACCCTTGATGCATTGGAGACCATGGAACTGCTTCAGCCGCGCTCATCAGCGTCAGCACTGCTTCTGCCAGTTGGTGGAGGAGGCAGTCAATCTGAAAAGGGGACAAAGACGAATTACGCATACCTGCGCAAAGGACTTCGCCTGATTATCGACGAATACAACGAACAAGACCCGGAAGATGTTGCCTACGTCTACTCGGGTTACGCACCGCTCAGCATCAGAATCGTGCAATGCGTTCTCCAGAAACAGTACCTTCAGTCTCTGCACAAGTCATCCTTACCGTTGACACCCTCAAGCACAGGTTGGACGGGATTTGAGGATATTTTGAAGTCAGTCAAAGGTCCGACCTTCAGCCTAGCGCAGAAGCCGACGGATGAAAAAGCCGCGAAAGTTAAGGGTGCTCTTGCTGGCGCTGGCGGTTGGAAGACCGTCTTCGTCATGTTTCTCGGCGGCATCACATTCGCAGAAGTGGCGGCTTTAAGATTCGTTGGCCAAAAGATGGCCGAAGCTGGACAAAGGAGAAAGATTGTCATTTGCACGACAGGAGTGATAAGTGGGAGAAGCATCATGGATGGTGTGATTGAGAAGTCGAACTTGGCGTCAGGTATTGCTTCATGAAACCCGCTATCCGGTACGTATGCCGACTAGAACTTTGACGTTCCAGCATTAACACGCTTTTGGGTCCCTCGTTCAACAACACTGAACTCAGCTGCGACGCCCACATGATCAGTCACAAATCCCTTTTCCAGACCTTTCTCTTCAACCAGGACCTTCTTCACATGCTCTTGCTCCACTTCCACACCAAGGCCAAATCTCTCAAATCTCTCACATCTCAGATGACCGCAGAAGAACAACTTATCCATTCGACTGCATCCAAATATTTGTCTTTGCACGACTGGTGCCATTTGACCCCAGGTGTGCCCATCGTCACTGTCCTCCTTTCCTCCCAAGTTCAAGTATGCGTCTTCCAGATTGTTGTCCAAGTGAAGGGTACGATCGAAGTCCTGGATGGCGTTGAGGTCCCCCCCAAGCACACTTCCACTCACTGTGGGGTCATGCATGAACCTGGCCGATGTGGCAAGCTGTTGTGGCCGTCTAGGAGGATCAGCAACCAAGGATTCGAGATGAGTGTTGCAGATGCGGATCGACTGGTTATGACCAAAGTCCAGGTCAACAAAGAGACCATCTCGCTCCATCACAGTGGCCTCGTAATGTACTCGAAATACCGCGGTGATGGGCCAGACTTTGGGGATGAGTGTGCAGGTACCGTAATGACCTGATTCCCAGTATTTGTTATCTACATCAGTCACCCAGTATCTCTCACGGACCCAAGGCTGGGCCTGGATGAGATGAAGATCGGATTCCAGCATCTCTTGCAGCATGATTATAGTTGGAGTGGAAGCAGATTGGACGTGCGATTCCAGGTGCTTGAGGGCGGCTCGCATTCTCTCGTCTGGGAAGGGAAGCATGAAGTCAATGTTCCATGAAAGAACTGTGAACCTGGGGTGTGCTACGGTCTCGGCTGGAGAGGCTTTGGACGGTCGAGTCTCCTGCCATGAAGCGCGGTCCGGAGAAAAGGAATAGTATGGCTGATCGTAGCGTTCCTGTCGCTTCCAAGGGTGCGATGGCTTCCTTTTGGATTGAATGAGATCCATGATGCCTTTCAGTTCGGCGTCCATGGCGACAGTCGACTCAGTATGTCTGTCATCAAAACAGTATATCTGTCTGCCGGTCTTGAGTAGAGGAAGGTTCCGCCTTGAAGAGGGGTGTAACGCTTTGCGCACAGAGAGCAACGGGAGGAAGGTCGCTATTCTCAAGGTCTCCGGCATTCGCACTGGCGTCTGACTTGCTGGTCCGGGAAAGCCAGTCAGCGGGTGATCATAGTGGGATGTCAGAGAGAATGTCGTTGGATCCGATCCACTGCTTGATGGATGATGGACTCGAAGGTGGTTGATGCGGAACTTGTAGTAGCCAAACCGAGGCCCAAATGTTGTAGAAATCTAATTGGTCAATTCAATGTCTCACGTCTTTCCAGCCTCAAGCATGTCGACTGCTCTCAGTTTGCCAACAGACAATCTTCCAACTCCCCTTCCTCAACTGTCACACCCTACCTGCGTCGGCAGTCAGATGGCCATGCCTGTCTTCCTCGGTTTCAGGCCTTCAATGTTGCAGCCTGCCTACGGTCGCAGAATTCGGTGACAATGCCTGATACTGCGGTGGCCGACACACCCAGCCATGATCGTCCAACCTCCACACCAACATCAGCAACAAACAAGCGACCACGACCTGTGATCTCATGTCTAGAATGTCGAAGGAAGAAACTGAAATGCGATCGAACGCATCCCTGCCTGCAATGCCTCAAAATTGGCCGCCCAGGGAGATGCGAGTATCAAGCAGGACAAGAACCTGAGCTTAACATCGCCTACTCGCTGACTGTGGGACCCGCGAATAAGCGGCCACGCCTAGAACAGGAGGCATTGGCGACGGTTGTTGATAACGCAAGTGAGGCAGGGATGAGAGATTTGCATGATCATGACCATTCCGAGCCACAGAGGCTTGTCCCTGTCCCAGCGCCCTCGGGGACAGGCGTAATCGAAGCCCTTCAGGAACGGGTTGCAAGGCTGGAGCAAGCTCTGCTTTCTCATGGCCAACAGCCGCAAGGGCAGCCGCAGCCAACCGACCGGTTTCGATCGAACATTCCTGAAAGCCCGCGAGATCTCGCTCCATCAAACCGTTCCGACCGTCAGAGTGGAAACGACTCTGCCTTCAGATCCAGGACCGACTTGAGGTTTCCGGAAGCAGTTTCATTTCTGCAAAAGTTGCAGACCAATTCTAGCAGCTCCGCGATACACGATCTCCGAACAGAACTTAGATATCTTCAACATGCGATTGAGATGATCGGTCATAAACGTCACTACAGGACCTCCCTCCCAGCGACAGCAACCCTCCATCATCTGGATCTCCCACCATATCATGTCTGTGAGAGACTGGCCATCCACTACTTCGACAACATGGAGCACTGTTTCCGTATCTTGCACTGGCCAGAGTTTCGGGAGCAGCTCAAAGTCTACTTTACGGCCGGTCTAGGCGAGAAAGCTTGTAAGTTTGGATTCATACCTCAACTGGTATGTGTCCTTGCCACAGCCGCCACCCTGGGCACGCATCCAGAATGCGCCGCGGTCACGACCTACCCCATTCTTCAATCGTCAACGGCCTTCCAATTCATCAATGGCTTCCTGCAAAGCCTGCCAACCCGACAAAGATACCTACTTCCAGTATTGCAAGTTAAAATGCTTGTCCTAATGCTGCGGTGGATGTGTATGGACGCGATCGACGACCTATTCCACCTGAGCGGGGATCTTCTCCGCGACGCTCTAGTGATGAAGATGGACCAAGACCCTTCGACGATTCCGGGGATCAGCGTCTTTCAAAGCGAGCTCCGGCGTCGTTGTTGGATGACTGTTGTCGAGTGCGATCTTATGCTTTCCATTCTAGGCAAGCTGCCATGCATGGTTCCGCCATATACGACCCAACAACCCCAGAATGTCAATGACGACGAACTCTACGAAGGCATGCAGACTCTCCCCCAATCGCGACCTCTTGGCGAATGGACCGACGGTCTATGCCAATACGTACTGTCGCAGTCGTTCCCGCGACGTCTGGAGGCATGTAAGCAGATGGACAGCTGCGGGCCTAGCCATGTCAAATTCCAAGACGTGCTTCTCCACACCCGATACCTTGAGAGGATGTTGCAAGAGTTGCCTCCACCTTTGCGATTCAGTTACCAGGGCGATCAGGCCAGCAAGACTCCTCCGCGGCTGATGGCCCGGATGGAACTGGATATCAGCATCAGACGGCCTCTGTTGCATCTATACTCGTGCTGTGCTTCGGCACCTAATGCGGATGATATCCAGCAGGAAACTAGGGCCGGATTCTTGCAATCATGTCTGATGTTGACTACTTTCCAGGACCTTTTCGACCCTAATTTCTCCGAGATCAACGTGCCACGCCCAGAGGGCTACTGGGACTTTTTCCACAATGTCTACCGGTATGAGCTGGGACAAGCCATTCTAGGCCTGTGCCTTGAGATCAAAAGATTGTGCTGTGCTGACGAGGCACGACAACGACAAGCACAAAGATTGACGACTTACGTGGCCGAAAGAGGAGATCAAACCTATTCACACCCAGAAACCCCAATCTCAACCTCAACGCCAACCTCCCAGAACGGTAATACAGTTGTGCGGCCACCATCGTACACGAAAGAGAACATGATCGATGCCGTCAGAGATATTTTGAGTCCGATGAAACGCCGACTCGTCCACCCCGGCGCCAATCTGAAAGACCTCGTCTACTTCACGGTTGTCTTGACGTCCGTTCTGCCATTGCAGCAGCCATACCAGACCAAAGAAGCCATGATCATCCATGCGCTTCAACGTCTGGTTCGCGACTGCAGGACTCAATTGGAGCGAGAACACGCGCCGCTCCCCAGTGGGGTTGGTGACGCTACTGCTGGCATGTCTCGAAGCCGGGATTCTGGAACCCATCATTCTCACTCCCAGGCCGAAACATCAGTGCGTTCGTCCGATGTGGACGCCTTGCCACTAGGTCCAAAGTTCGATCCTACCTGGGCTGAGTTCCCGGATTTGGAGTTTCTCGACTCTCCCTCTCATTCTGGCGCGCCGACTGAGGTGGGTCTGGACGGCGGCTGATCGAGGAGTATTCCTATCAGCTGCAAGGCTGTGTAGACCAGGCTGCATCATTCAGGGATTGATCGAACTCGAATACTATATAGATCGAAAGATCGCAATCTGGACGTTTAATCCCAGGATAAACAGCGTTGCGTTGCGTTTCATTGCATTGCCGTTGCTATCAACACGTGGGGCGTCTGCTCCGTCCAGTCTATGCTCGTCATCTCTATATACAATTTCATCAAAACCCCAACCCAGCTCCTGATGCGACCTCATTTCCAGTCTCTCAGGGCTTGCAAAGGGAATCGTAGACAGACCACAAGCTCCGGCCGTTTCTCTATGAAACGACTCTGAATATCATCGCATTTGGATCGCCAACTCCTCTATCCATGTCCAAGACAAATCCTCAAACGCCGTGTAAGGTGTGCATATTTCACCTTATGCTTTTGCTGCCTATAAGCATTGATGGTGCTTGTTTCACATCCACCACTCGTCATTGATAGGACTGGCGCCAGTTCCGCATCCGACCATTAAAGTGGTCGCAAAATTCGGTGTATGCATGGGGGCTGCTGCTCGAACCCGTCAAATCTACCCAAAATACTTCCTCAACGTCTCGTAAATGCTGAAAATGATGGCGGAGCTAGGAGCGCTCCGGAACACTGTGATGCCACAGCCCCGATAGAAGCCTTTCAATCCCTGCTCCCGCCACAAAGCGCGACCAGTAGACGCAAAGGTCATCTTCTTCAGGACGGCATTTTCGGCCACACTCGTCTGCATCCGGGATTTGATCGTGTCAGCTGGATAGAAGATGAAGTTGTACGCCATGCCAGCAGCAGCGCCAGCACACATTTGCTGCCAGACCTTGATATCCGACATCTGTGATACCGACGGATCATATTTGGAAAAGAGCATTTTGACACCCTCATAAGAACCAAACCAGGCAGCAGAGCCACCAGTCTCGCGGATTAATGTGCCCAACTGGCCATGCCAGAAGCCGAGAATGCCTTGGGTACGGAATATCGTGCGGATCAGTGACAGAGGGCCAGGCGGTTTCGTGGAGGTATAGCCCAGTTTCGACGCCAACTGAGACGGCGGGTGCGGAACTTGCATCTTGCATTTTACCAACTCAATGGGTGTGAGGAGGAGCGATGTAAACGCCCCGGAGGCCGCGCCGCATCCAATAAGATAGGAAAACGGCAACTCGACTTTGCCATTGTTCTGATCTCGAAGCGCCCGAAGGGACGGAGTGTTGGCAATGATTATGTCCTGAGCAATGCGATAACTGAAGAACAGCGAGGACGTCTCAATCGCCGCTCCTAGTAATGGCGCGCTGATGCCACGGTACAGAGAGACCAGGGGGCCCTCGGGCGCTCGAAAAGCGGCAGAAAAGGCATCTAGTGGTCCTCGGAGCCGCGGGGCTCCCGGTTCGGTCGATTGCGATTGTAGCCGCACCTTGACCGTGTCGAATGGATATTCCACGAACTTTCCCAGTGTTCCTGCTATTGATCCAAAAGTGATGTCCTTCAATGCTTCAACGCTCTGGTTTGGCGGCGTTACGAGTTCGGGTTGTGGTGGGGTGGACTGGTGGACCGGCTCGAGGCCGTTGACGGTCGGCAGTTCATTTTTGAAGGCTGCCATGCAGAAAGCGGAAGAGAGACTCGAGGAGGCTGAGACTGGAGTGCGAGGCCAAGGAGTACTATTGTAGGGACATGTTGCGGTGCTGGAAGGTTGGTCCTCGCCAGCAAAGGAAAAGAGGGCCTTCTTGAAGAATACTCGAGGCGGTGTCGCTGTGGTGGAGAAACGACACTGTGTATCACGTCGACAGGGAAAGATCTCAGCGCGATTTGAAAAGACTCAGACCTTCATCCTATATGCGGCGTCGTGAATGGCTCGCTAGAACCGCCAATACATGCTAGGAATGCTGCAGAGACAAATTTTGCAGCGGTGTCGTGAGTTGTGACTCTGAACTTTTTTTCCCGGCGCAGGAAGATCGAGGGGCTTAGGAATAAATGGATGGACCGGGTATAGCGCAGACACCCTTGCACGCTAATGCCCATTTATCAGATTAGATTAACAAATTCTGTTTCGGGGAAGGATTACTACAACTGTGTTGCTGTCGAGGGTGAAGAAGTTCAATCACTCGATCAGTCCGCTAACGTCGTGGAACACCACTTGATCCGGCAACCAGTGTCAGCGGCCAAGGTATAGACGAAATGTCTGTGGCCGCATCTCCCGCCCCCAAGGCTGCCTCGGGTTCAGCAACCAGTGCCCCCGGTGCTGATCTGCCAAAAGCCGCCCAGAAGCCCGGCATGCGAGTCAATGGTGTTTAAAGCTCTCCCCGTTGATCTGCGAATCTATCTAACCCATACGCAGGCAAGAATTGGCATGCTCCAAAGAAACCTTTCCGGCCAACAGCAGGCCAAACATCATACGCCAAAAGAAAAGAACAAGACGAGATTAAGAAGGCAATCAAAGCTAAAGAGCAAGAGATGAAAGCGGAGAAAGAGCAAGAACGGGCTCATAGAATACAGGTCATCAAAGAACGGAGAAAGGCCAAGGAAGAAAAAGAACGATATGAAAAGATGGCCGAGAAGATGCACAAGAAATTGGTCGAGAGAAGAAGGCGAAGGGAAAAGAGAAACAAGTTGCTGAAGAGTTGATTGCTCTACAGGGGATGCATCATTCCCACAGCTTGACTATACCATTCACCACCCGTGCTCCTCCGGTCTAGATCAATCGGAACATGCCATCCCATCCCGACGCAAGACCATCCCTGAGCCAGAAATGTCTGCGTCTCAGCGGACAGGCAGAAAGACAACGTTATTGTCCCAGTCAGGAGACGTCTGTACACACTGGGTGACTCAACCCACCTGGTCGCATCTGACTGCAGACGAAAAACACTTCGTCAGCGAGGTATGCCTATCTAATCGCTGCACGACCAAGCCGCAAAGGCGGGTCGACAGTGAGCCACATATCAGCGAAGAGATCCTGGGTGAGACTGGGGGAGATGGAACTGGAACCATGCTTTTACAGCAGGTGGACATAATGCTTTGCCGGTAGCATGGCTCTCCGGCGCGAAACCCATCGCCAATTCCAGTCCATCTCAATGGGTGCGCATGGAAACTTGGGTAGCTGGAGCCGTGAGCAACGGCCGAATCCCTTCAAGTCCCCTGCCAGGAGAGAGTAGCAGGAGAACGAAGACTCAAGACAATACTTGAGTAGCCACATACGCTTTCACACGCGAGGTCACGGACACAGTTATCCCCTTAACCCATGATCCAATATCTTCTCAGTAGGCATTGACCTCTCAACGTTTCGTAAAGGGCACATCTATAACAGAGCTCCCAATCTTCAACTTGATCTGATCGAATCTCACCCCCAACGCGCGGAGTTCTTTAAGGTCCAGCTCCCCAAACTTTTGTTCCTGTACTTGATCAGTAGGCAGCTGCAGAGCCCACGCAATGCTAATATGAAAAGCATTCGATTTATCGCTTTTTCGCCGCCCGTGCCGTTCCTCAGCATCTTCATACAGCGTCGCAAGCCCAAACTGCTGCGCGACAGCATTACACGCCGACAAAAGCCGATTCAAGTCGTCGTTCTCCGGCTTTGCCAGCCTCAAGACCAGGAAAAAACCTCGATCGATCATGATTTCCGACCCAGTCGAGTCCCGTAATCTGCACTGTGAAAGGCTTCAGGTGAAATCTGGACAATTTATTCAGGAGGCTTTCTAGAAACGCGGTCTTCTGTTCGGTCTTCAGGACGACGGGAGCGGACAAACTGACGTGTAAGGGCAACAGGGCTCCCAGCTCTGAGCGTAGAAGACTGTGTAGCTGTAGCTGTAGCTGTGGTTGGGATTGTGCTTGTTCTTGTGCTTGTGCTTCTGGCTGCAGTTGTGCGCCAGGAGTGGTAGGAGTGGATTTCCGCCTACCGGTGATATTGCCTGTGCCTGAGCCTGGGCCTGTGCCGAGTGCTTCTTTGGCCTGCTCGAGGACATTGTCGAGAACCGCGACTTCAGCTTTGGAAGGAGACCATTCCAGATAGATGTGTGTTGGCCAGTTCCCTGCTATGTGAGGGATTTGGCGCGTTCGTCCTGCATGGAGTGCCGGGTCGTCGGTCGCCGCAGTCCTCACGTTTGTGGCGTACAAGGAGTGAAAGGATGGAGGGAGCCTTGGGGCCTGTTTGGCCTTGACTTGGAGTTCGGGGTCTTCTGCAGCCTTGCGTTTCCTGGAGACGTTGTTTTTCTCGGTAGTAGTGCTGGACTGTTCGCTGTCTGCATCTGTGTCCGAGTCTGGGTAGTCAACTAGCATGGTGGGTTGATTTGGGCGTCAATGTGACAAGGCGCGGCGCCCTGCCACAGCAGACTGGTAGAGCTCGTTCATGTAGACAGTCGGTTTCCTGTATATGGTGCGGGAGATGGGACTGGAAATCGGTGGCGTACAATGTTGGTCTGGTGGGAATCGTGTCTGATTGTTGTCCACCTTCCTTTATGTTTGTGGTTGATTGATACTTTCAGGCTGTTGTGCACCTGTGCCTACAAATGGGATGGGATGCGAAAGAGTGTCAAGTCTCTTACCGTTCAGATGAGTGATTTGGAATTGTCAATAAAATGCCCCCTTTAGTATATATCTAAGGTACCCAGGAAACCCAACACAGCCTTGCGTTCAGTGTAGCCAGGCGATGGTACAATCCTTCATCGTGCGCGCCTACCGAGACAATGATTCCAGCCTCTTTTGCACCGTCATTGTGTTGCTGTTATCATCATAGATCCCCAATTCCTTTCTGCCATAAAAGCACCATTCGACGCGAGGTTGAAATCTCCCATTTATAAAGGCACAACCGCCAATCATCTCGTCGGTATCACATATACAACAAGAATATGTAGCCATCTGAACAAAGCCTTGGTCCGTACCAAGCAAGGCGCAAAACACGAGAACAGTCACATAGTTTGACTTCTCCATTCAACACAGAACGACACCAGTCCTTGTTTCGCACCACATAGAGCCTTAGCCAGCCTGATTCAACAATCATACGTGACCACAACTCCATCGTTGAGCCAAACAGTCACTTCCCAGGTGCGAGAAGATGGCAAATGGTGATAAGGTCCGATGTCTCAGAAACCCTGCACAGTCCTGCATGGTCTGTGGTGACGATGTGAAGCCTGTGCGTTCCTAGCTCCCGAACCCGACAGCATGATGGAAGATCAACTTGCCGTGACCCTGGCATCAGACGGCTCGAAGAGAACGTTAGACTTGGATGGAAGTGACAGCGGGGGGTTTTACATGAGGTACGCGTCAATTGTGATCAAACCTTGATTGTGATGATTGTGCATAAGGTGTCGACCTCGGGCTGTACTGTGTACGTGTCCATCTCGAATGTACCTTAGTGCGGACAATAAATAGCAGAGCGAGTCAATTGTAGTGGCTTAGCTGCATCTAGTGCTGCTAGCTGCAATGGTGGATAGGTGGTTTAGGCACAAGACCAATAAATTGTCCGGGTGGCTTGTGCCCCCGAACCAGCTGATCCAGTTAAAGGGACTGGAACGGTCGAACCCCGGCACCACCACAATAAAACACTCCCAGTAGGTACGTAGGTACCTACCAGGTAGGTGTCAGGTACGTAGCTCGGACTATGCAGCCCACTTTCGCTTTCCACCATGACATCGACTTCCCGGCATGATGGATGGATGACTCGGTGCCTGACTTGAGCGATATCACCTCTATGACTATGATGTATGATGTACTACTACTACGTACTTCTAGAAGTACTACGTACGACGACTAACCTTATCCTGCCGACTACCGACTACTAGTGGCCTTTATACTGCTATTAGTCTTGATGGAATACGTATAATTGTGACCCGATACCTCTAAGTAGGTTCTAGGTGCATAACTGAAAAGCTGTGCGCCTGTCCGCCTGTCCGCCTGTCGCCGGTCTGTCCGCCACGCTCCGTCGAGGTGGAGATTATGACCTCTTCTCTTCCTTTTCATCATTCATCAGGTCGCATGAGCTGCTGAGACAGCATCTTCAGCATCTTCTCTACCACCACCGCTCTTCCGCCTTCCCACCGTATACCTAGGTATCTATCTCAGATATCTATCTTACTGCCCTTTCCGCTATCCCGTAGAACCTCTGCAGCAGCTTACTATTCGAGATGGAGACCGCAAGCGACAAAGAATGGGTATGTGGACTCAATCTCAATGCCAAAGTCCAACCAACGTGCGCAAGGATGACCTGACCTTTTCTTCCGCAGGCATCCAAGTATCTGCTTGACCCTCTCATTGCACCCGAACCTTCGCAAGAGGATGGTCCAGGCAACACTTTCCGTCCGGGCACCAGTGCCCCTCGCGTCCAGGCTTCGCCGCCATCGAATAGCAGTTCTCCTGGCCGTCGGCTCTCCAAGAACAACCCATACCGGAAGACCTCTCTATCCAACACAACGACCACCGAAATCAGACGCAGCACATCCCTGCATACTCCCAGCAGCAGCATCGGCCGCGGCGGCGTCTCTCCTCGCTCTCCGGTCGGCTCGCCCACGATGAAACAATCTCCTCAATCGCAGTCGCCACGATCTCCCAATCACAGACAAGAAGCATTTGGCGCGGATGCCACCAAACCTGCCGGATCAGGTCGGCGCAGAGGTAGTTCTCTGTCAGAACGGTATCCGGGCGATATGTCCCACCGACCACTGGATCAGCTGGCCAAGGAAAAAGCCGCCGCTGATCGCGCACGCTATGCCACCAAGAAACACCATATTCAACCGGATATCATCGACAACCTCGACCACAGTGGCGGTACGGCATGGCATCACGGCGGTCCCTACGATGCGACATTATACGCCCGCAACAACTCCTCCAACTCACCTCTTGCAGCCGTAGCCGATTCCAACGCGGAAGCACTCAAGGCCACCCCGAAAGAGAAAATCATTGATAGCGTTGTGCGCCATCGCCCTCTTGATGGAGTCGCGGCTTACCCCCCAGGATACCAGGACCCGATGGGCAATGTGTACACTTACGAAGAAGGCGATAACATGATGATCGCGCAAAGTCCCGAGGGCGGCGCTTACAAGCGATGGCCTGGGATCCAGTACCATCCCGACGATGTCAAAGGGAAAGGCGAGCCCAGTTACAGTATTGAAAAGGCCTTGAAGGACCATCACATCAGCGATGACCAGGCTGGAAGCGAAGGCATTGAGATGAAGACAAGGCGGCATCGCAGTAGTAGTGCGGCTGTTGCTGGGACCGAAGGAGGCTGGGATGACGGCCACGGCCAGATGGCAAGGAGCGGGAGTATTAGTAAACGGTTGAGTGGGGGGTTGAAGAAGCGGTTTGGCAGTATCAAGAGAAGAAGCCACCATGAGCAATGAAGATGAACAAAGGTTTCTCGGTTTCTCTTGGGCTTGAGAAAATCAATACCTAGGTATGTATGTACGGATGGATATATCTGCGGGCTCTGGTTACATGGAGGGATTCTGGAAACACTCGGGTCTAGGCACAACCGTAATGGTCGTATTGGATACCACGGAGAGACGGACAGGGTCGGATAGGTATGGATATGCAACAGGGCAATGGGCAGAATCAACAGCTCTGTAGTGAGTGTCTGAGTACATATCAATTGGGCGACGCAATACATCCCGCGATGCTTTCAGTACTATCTCTGCCTTTATCTGTAGCATCCTTACGTTCAATTCCCCTAACCTAAGGCACCCACTCCCGCCATCCCAAGATAAGAGTAGCAAGAGAAGCTTTGGATGAAGCTAGGCCAGGGGAAGCTGCTCGTCCCTTAAATCCAGATATCATCCATGTCCGACACTCAAGTGGTTCCTTGGTTTTCTCTCGAAAGAGGCCGGATATCTATATACCTGAACCAACCCACGTCCGGGTTCAAGGTTATCCACACCGCTGAAACGCCCAACGACAAAAGTACCATGCAAATGAAATGATCCTTATATTTTCCGTCCACTGCCTCTGCTCGGGTACAGACGCCGTCTCACCGTCTGCTGGCTTGCTTGGTCGTAACGGCGTTTGATCGTCGGTTCGAATCTGCCGCTTTTGTTCTACCTTTCTCTAGCTCAATTGGCCCTTACAGACTGCTCCGTAATACATACACTGGCCAGGCAGGTGCTGGGTGGAATTCACCTGTTGACCGAGGCGAGGGACGAAATTGTGGCGGCGAGAAACCTGCTCGGAACATCGTGGCCAATCATATATATATATATATATATATATATATACTGGGCATAGAAGGAGGGGATGGAAGTTGAAACCTGAGGGAGGCCCTCCAGGTGTTGGTACCCGACGCCAAATACGTGGTGTGAGCGGGACGGGTACATACATGTTGGCTGAGCTGAGCTGATCTGACTGTACGTGCTTTGATCGCGTTCAGAAAAATGACAGAGTTTCTTGTGTCGCGAGAGTCTGAGTTGGATTGTGGCCACCATTTCAGGTGGAGCAATGGGTTCGTGATGCTGTTGATGGAGGGAATGGGCCGTTGTATCGTGGGTATAAAATCCAAAGGAAGGCTTGACACTCTGATATCCATCCCACTCCTATTGAAAGCCGGGGACCCCTGCACTGTATCGGTGGACATTGATCACTTGAATAAGGCGTTCCCCCTAGACGCATGTAGAACAATTCAATGTCTCGCCCCTTGTCGGCCACCCAGTCTTCGCATGTTGCCAGTCACATCCGGGCCATATTGTGAGCATGACTGACACGCAATCCGGTTGGAGTATCAGACCTGAGCGGTCCCGAAGTCTTCCTTCGCATCGGGACGATCCCAAGTCTGCGTCTCAAGCCGGCGAATACGCAGTTCGAGATCGCGGATTTTGGCATGACTCTCGGTCTTCGCAGCCTCTTGCAGATCGAATGTCTTCCTAAGCTGTTCAAGCATAAACGGCTCAAACACGCTCTTCTTACCCGATCTGTAATCGTATACCACGGTCTCTTCCAGACACCGGGCCGCAGGCCGCTGCTTGGCCTCCGACATGATCAGAACATCCAGCACCAGCGAGTTTGTCTCCTCATCCGGCCTTGCCCTCAGCTTGTGGTACACCGAGATCCGATCGGGCCAAGTCATAGGAAACTTGAAGTCGACAGTGATACTCTTCAGAATCAGCCCGATGCCGCGAGACGTCAATAGATCTCTCCACGCCCGCTTATGCGTCGGGTCGAGGTGCTCGCTGTAGTTCAGGATCCAATTGCACCGCCCACTCTCGGCGTATCGCACGTACTGGACGTTGTTGATGTGGCCCATTGAATCCTGCTCGCCCCAGACGATCTTGTGTCGGTGCAGCCCGGCTCTTTTCTGGTCCGTGAGGAACCCTTCACTGCCTGCCACCAGCTCTCGCCAGTCTCGTCCGAGGGTGCGGAGGATTTGGCCCGCTTCGTCCACCAGCTGCTCCGACATGCCAAAGGTAATGCACTTCCCAATCCGCGCTTTGGTCTCGCTTAGCCATCGCGGCGATATGGCGTTTTTGGTCTCGCCGTGTGCTGGGCTCTGAACGGAATAGTACTTGGACGTGCGAGACACCGCCGTCTGGAAGGGACAAGGATTCGTGGCTGTAATTGCCTGAGCGGCACGCCGGAGAGCGCGTTGGGCCATCATCGTCTGCAGAACATGCCTCCTGCCCTCTTGTCTTGGGTGTTGGGTTGAGGATTATGTCGTTGCAATTCAGTGGCTGCAACGAGTTCGCGCAGTTGGTCATGATGTGCTTTTTCGTCAAGCCGAATTCGGGCGGGCGAATGTCGGCATCTATCTACCTCGGGCCTCCAACATTGTTGACGAGGCTGAATCCCCTTGACCTTTCCAAACATACACTGCCGTTTAGGATACTCGATTTGTACCTTTAACGGTACATTACAATGCGAAGGTATATTAGGCTCTCCAGGACTATTAAATCTCATTCCTTCTATCATGAAGGTTTGGGTTCCGGCACTTCCACCTCCTTCATCTTTTGCGCGGCATCCCTGTGTTTTTGGTGCTGTTTCACATTCCCTTCCAGTCCATATAGCGCGGCAGGGTTTCCCGGGATGATCATTTCGAAGGTCTCCCGAACCACAGCATAGTCGTAGTACCCACACCTCGCGATAGGCTGAGTCTTTCGGACATCGATCTTGCCATCCGTCAACACCCTCTCGTCGATATGGATCCCAACCACCTTCCCGATCACGACATCGACGGTCCCCAGCGGTGGATTACCCGGCAGTCTCAGCGTAGAATGATACTCACACTCGAACCTGACGGGACTCTCCGCGACCATGGGCACCGGCACCTTGAGAGTGCGCGAGGATGTCTTTGTCAGCCCCGCGTGCTCGAACTCATCGACGCCATACGGTAGCGACTCCGCGGTTTTGTTGACGGCGTCGCGGAGCGCCCAGGTGGCTAGTTGCCAGCAGAATACGCCTGTTGCTTGGGCGTTGCGGACTGTGTCTTTGCGGGTGTCGATTCTAGGGGTGGGCGTGGAGGGGAGAGGCCGAGGTGGAAGATGAAGCGTCGGTAGATGGATCGGTGGGAGTAAGGACTTGATTCGCGCTGAACATGATATATGGAGGGTCGAATGTCAGATTGTTGAATTGGGAGTAAGGGGCGAGATTTGCCGTTCTGCTTGTGGTTTGGTCTCGGCCATGGGATGTGGTTTGTGTTCCGGTTTCTGTTTCCCCTTGGTTGTCTACTTGTTGAATATGCTGGGTTTCCGTTTCATCCGTATTCCCGCTCGCGTCGGACGGCGGTGAGATGGTACTGATCCAACCGATTGGACGGGGGGACGACGCATGCCTGTTGTTTTGAGGATTAAATTGAGCATGTCTGCTTGTCTGTTTGTTCGTTTGCTTGCTTGTTTCGAGGTATTCGGTTTCGCCTATATGGTGGAAAAAGGGGAAATGGTATGTAGGCAGGTAAAGTAGGGAAGGGGTTGGGAAGGGTTCGGGAACAGACCTTGAACGGATCATGAGGAAGATTATGTTCTGTCCGGCCTGGTTCGTAGAACATGGTTGAGTATGGGATGGAGATTGCGGTATATTGTAGGTAGGTACCTAGGGTGTCTATAGCGACCCCTTTTTAGATCTGAGTTGGAGTCCCAGGCAGGCAGGAGAAAGAGAGGCCGAATGGGCATACAGCAGAGCAGCTAAGTCGGGGTTGAGCGTCAGGTATACTTGCCCTGCTGCCTTTCATAGATGATGTCGGGTGTTGGATGTTGGATGGACGTGGATTGTTAGATGTCACTGCCGCTGCCACTGCAACACCACGATGTCGGTGTAACTGGAGTGATGGAAGAAGCGGAGATAGATATATTGTATTGTACGTCCGTCCATTAGAGAAGGTAATTGATGTGATGTGATGTCGGCATAACCCCCATCTCTCCCTTTGTTGGCCCCCATTCTGGACCTTTGACGCTGAGTCTGACTTGAGTACCTATGTACTGGGTTATATGCAAAAGCGACTGGAAATAAGACAGCACAGGTAGAGCCCAGAGTGTGATTGGAAGCAGAGGAACTGCGATGTAGGATAAGAGGGAGACGGGGGAAGGGAGAGCCTCAAAGCGATCGACGGATGGGGACGCTGCATTATCTTTATTTTTTCATTTATAATGCCGAAGAACTGCTCCTTGACAGTCGATACCAGACAAATAAGAAGGATCGTCCAGGCGGTAGGGAGTTCTGATTTCTATGCTGAGAGCATGGTCAGTTCCTGCAGAATACACTCAGCTGGGTACGATGCGCCGATCTGTCCATTAACTTCATGAAAGAGTGGCAGGATGATCTAGCATTTGCGGTGTGTGACCTACTCGTTGAGAGCTATTTTCAGGGAGAGGCAGACCATAGAGCTGTCCAGAGAGAATCAGAATCCAGGTCGGATCTAGACATGATGATTTGGAAATGGAAATATACAGTACATAATGGGCCACTTGGTAAGTCGCAGCCTTGTGGATATTATATTGATAAAGCAGCAGATGCCCATCTACCCAGCCATCACCGTCTGCTGCCGCTTTACCAGACCCGTTCATCACGTGCAACTGGGTCATGTGATAGCCGTGTAGATTCCCCATTGCTGACACATTCTTACCAAATCAATGGTGGGCGGATGTGTTCCGTGGGGTTCTGACCACTGACTGCCGTTTATTCATCTTCTGCTAAGCAACAGCAACAAAGAGCCACCAAACTGCGCCCGCCAAAAAAGCTGCTGCAGTGATCGAAGGGAGCCATCGACGAAGGCCTCTATAAGCCAGCCATTCGCATCTTGTTATGCTAACACCAATGCTGAATACTGACTGACATAAACCTACCACGTACCTGAACCTTTCTAGTGTATTCGGCAAGCCAGTCGTCCTCATCAGATATAAGTACTTTCGTTCCATTTCTATGAACCGCCTCTCCTCCATCTTGATCACCATCACCACCATCCTCACAGCAATTCTCCTCATCTACTACCCTATCAACCTGGCTTCTTCGAAGAGCATTCTTCAAAGAGTCCAACCCATCTACCGAAACATCATCAATCGTTCAACACAACAACCAACACCTCGAGCAGCAACACCCTTTCTCGGACTTCCTCTGATCCCCTCCTCTGGTCTCACAACCTCATCCTTCAATATGACGACACCGACTCCGCGAGCCATCAAGTTCTCCTTCCTTGCGCGTGAGCAATCCGAAGGCGTGGGCGCCAAAGTGCGCAGGTCAATCGGCACGCCGAAACTGCGCAACCTCACCCCCTTCCTCATGCTCGACCACTTCAACGTTGCTCCCACGGCGGGCTTCCCTGACCATCCACACCGCGGGCAAGAAACAATCACATATCTCCTCCAGGGGGCCGTCGATCACGAAGACTTTGCAGGCAATGCGGGTACAATTTATTCGGGTGACCTTCAGTTTATGACGGCCGGCAAAGGCATCATGCACGCCGAAATGCCCGTCCAGAGTGAACCGGTCATCTCGGGCTTACAGCTCTGGGTTGATCTACCGGAAAACCTGAAGAACTGCGAACCGCGGTACCGTGATCTACGGGGTTCCGAAATCCCCGTTGCCTCTACCGACGACGGCAAAGTCACAGTCAAAGTAATCTCGGGCCGCAGTCTGGGCGTCGACTCATTGAAAGACCTGGCATATACACCAGTCTGGCTCCTCGACGTCACTATCCAACCAGGCGGCTCTATCACCCAGGAACTCCCACAAGGCTGGAACGCCTTCGCATATACTCTGGAAGGCGTGGTGTCCTTTACCAACGGGACTAAGAAGCCCGCCGAAACCGTACCGCCGTATCACAATGTCTTGTTTGAACAAGAAGGCGATGTTGTGGTTGCGTCCGTTGAAGAAGGAGCAAGCGAACCTGCCCGATTCATTCTGATTGCTGGACAGCCACTCAATCAGGAAGTCGTGCAGTACGGCCCGTTCGTCACTACGAGTCGGGAGAAAGTCTATGAAGCTTTGATGGACTTTCAGACCGCGAGTAATGGCTTTGAGCGGGCCAGGAATTGGGCTAGCACTATCGGAAAGAGAATAGGACGTGTGTAGACTATGGCGAGGGAAAGAGTAGGTTGGATCAGCAATTGCGTGTTTTTTCGGATGTATTGAGCATGGCGAATTGGGCATGACATATATCTCTGGGTTTATATTTGGATAAGATCTTATAACATCGGAATCAAGGTCCAACAGGTGCCTCTTCGGGCTATGGACCTCCTGAATAGAACTTCGATCATACTGCACATATACCACTTTTTTCCTTATCTCGTTCTCTGGGCATTGACTGTTGGCCATGATGATTGACCCTACGAGTGGCCGTCGGCGCATGTGTACCTTACTTGGACAGCGAGCACAGTCATTGGGAAACACGGCATAAAGCCACATTCCCCTAAGAGCACATTCTTTAAGAAAATATATGAAATACCCGTTTCTCAAATCTCTCGATTCCATAGCATCGCACCGGCATATCATCAGGTAATTTTATTGGAGGCTTTTATGAAACCAGCATCCTGAAACCTCAGGTGCATGTCCGGCAGCGTGCCTACCCGCAGACAGACAGCCTTTACAGCTCCGTCGTCTACCAAACCCGGGCTTGCAGACCCACCTCTCAGAGTCAAGAGACATGGACTTCGAAACCTCATTCCTCCTCGGCTCCGTCCTTGCCGTCGGCAACGCCACCATCCGACAAGGCATCCTCGTCATCTTCAAAAGTGTTCAGGGGAACCTCATACAGACGGATGAGCGGCTTGTTAGGATCCTTGACAAGCACGAATTTCTTGTCGCCGTCATCACCCTCGCTGAGGCCTCTGACCAAATCCACAATCGTACGCACAATACCCCATCCATTGCTGAGACCCAGGTTCATCTGCGTTGCGAATTCGCGCGGCTTGTAGCCCACCACACCCAAGATGACATGGCTGGCAGCTGACTTGGGGTTCTGGCGCGAGACGAACCCGAGTTTCATCTGGTCGGCTTTGGCGAGGATGGCCTGCGTAGTCCATCTGGCGAGCTTGCATGAGTTGTTCTTCATTTCGGTCGCGACGACCGCGCCGCGCTGCGAGTTCAGCTTGGTGCGCCAGTCGAGAGCGCCGCCGGCACCCTGGGCCTTGTGGTCGAATTCGTTGAGCGCCCGAATGACCAGGAACTGGTTCTCGCCTGAAATGTTGTTCTTGGTCGCGGCGTCGAGTTCCGTCCGGACGATCAGGTGGAGAGGCTCCTCGTCGCGTTCGAGAGAAAGATCGAACCGTCTGTATTTGTATGCTTTGGAGGCCAGGGGTTCCGTCTCCTCGCTGGCGCTGTAGAAGGGATTGGGGTGGGGGAATTCGATCTTGTTGTTCTGGTCTTCAATCACCACTTGCAGCGCAAAGTTGTGGTTGATCATGGTCGCTTCGACGGCCAGGTTGCTTGGTGTGTTGATGCTGTCTGCTTTGACGCCCGTTTGTTGTTGGGACGGTGTATTGGCCGTGTCAGCTTCGAGAGGAGCATCAGTGGCGTTTTCGTTCACTGTGACCAGGTCGATGCTGCTGTCTGGTCGCTTGTCGAGGAAAATCTTATTGCCCTGCTTCAGGATCACAATGTCCCAGCTGTACACGGAGCGAGGGGAGCACATGAGCATCGACAAAATGTCCGAGGTGGCGAAGATGGTCGCTTCATCCTTCTCAGCCAGTTCTTGAATGACTGGGTCGGCTGACGTGGTGACGTTGTAGGCGGCACGGTCGAGCGACAAGAGCTTGCGCTCGGTGTTCTTGACCGGTGGCTTGTCATAGTTGCGGTCATAGTAGTACAAGAAGCCATAGTTGTCGAGATCCTCGCCCTCGGACGTCTCAAGATTGAGCTTGTGTAGCCGGTTGAAGTCGATTTCCTCCTTCATCGCCCAGTCTGGCCGGATGTTCACCGAGGCATCACGATTCCGTTGAGGCTTGTCATAGTCTCGCCAACCGAATCGACGGCCTCCTCGTCCTCGACCACCTCTGTTATCGTAATATTGACCCTGCTGTTGACCTGCATTGCGGCCTTGGCCGACTCTTTGGAATGTTCCTCGTCCTCCACGCTGAGCGCCGCCTCGTTGGCCACGGCCACGGAAGACGGCCACACCACCTCGACCAAACACACGGGTCTTCGTTGTGGCTCGGGTGTTATCTACGACGGAAAATGACGACTCGTCTTCCGCAACTTGGACCGCAAAAAGTGAGGATGTTCCGGCTCCATAAATTTGTTGGTCTACAGATTAAATCTGCGTCAGTTTGGCTGGATAAAGCAATCAAGAGAACAAAGCTCACCTCGGTAGTTCCGGCCATATTGTCTACCACCACGATCTCTTCCTTCTTTGCCTTCCTGAGTCCAGTCGGCCATGCGACCGAGTTTGTCACTCTTGGAAAATGGTGCGTACGGTACTCCATCGAGAGTGGTGGAGGGAGTGATTTCGGGGCCCCATTCGTCGTTAACATTCAAATGGTTGATCGTATCTGCCAGGCTGATTCCAGGCATGACGGGCAATGGATAGGAGGAGACGCTGAATGAGTTATGGCAGAGTCTCGTTCGTGTTTAAAAGTGTCCTGCAAGTGGGAAGCGGCAACTACGAGGCCACTTGAAGTTGCGCAGGGCAGAGTGGGTGGAATTCCGTCTAACTCTTGGCACCGATTTTTGCGACGCCGCATAATAATGAGTGTCTTATTATTAGCACTGCACAGCACCGCAGGACTCTCACTATGGCGACGTCCAATTTGAGGGCAGCCAGGCCCAGGATTTACGATGAGAATGCTGAATGGTGTCAACGGCTGGACGTCCTTACTTCTACCCATCGCTAACATCGCTAACTGAAATAAATCGGTTCATCAAACTTCAAGACCCGGAAAAGGCCAGGGAGTGTAAGGCCCCCTGGTAGCGTCGCGCAGCAAGGTTATCTGCCTTCATGAGTACATATCGTCAATATCCGCCATATAGTCGGGTTCAAGCTGGTCATATGTTTCTGGTTTCGTTGCGAAAGTTGTTGACAGAGCGTCGCGGAGTTCAAAGTCTTCCATGACCGCCCCAAAGCCGTAACATCTGACTTTGCTTTTTATAGCTTCGATCATGCCCAGCACGTCCTCTCTTGTGAGGCTGTAATAATTCCGGTGCCCTTTGAGCGATTGTAAGGCCATGATAGGTGTCACTTGTCCACTCGGAATTGCATTCCCTTTAAGTGACTGACTCAGATTGAGCAAGTTGTTCAATATCTGGACTGATTCCGCATCGGGCACTTTGTGGTCATAGGTAGGCACCAGGCCGCCGTCTTGAGCTGGGACATGTTCAATGTGGCTTGGAGGCGGACAAGATGCCATCAAAGCATGCCCAGAGAACAGTGCTTCCTCGTTGTTATCAGGCGAGTCGAATGACCTTCGAACAAGATATTCTTCATGGTCTCGACACGTTTGCTCAAGTCTGTGCTTGGTCAGTATCCCGTAACCTTTCACGACAACGACAGCCTTACTTTAAAATGAAGTCAATGCCAAGTTGTGGTTCCCGCTCGAAGATTCCTCGGCCCGGCCGCGGCATATCTGGTATAGCGCCAGATTCCTGTTTGATGGGAGCCATTTCCTGTATTTCGGGCCCCTGAGGAGAATGACTATGATGGGTTGTACCAGGGGAGTGACCCGAGGCGCTCAAGGCGCCGCCATTGATGTAAGCTTGGGGTGAATAGCCTGTTGATGTGGACGGCGGGCCTGGCATGACTTGCTGATATCCTAGAGGCCGGCCGCCAATCGACGTAGGACTAAGAGTACTGACGGATGGTGGACTTAACGAAGGCTCCTCTCTTTTCGGCCTCATGGCTATCACAGCCTTGCGGTTTTCCAGTTCGTTTTCAAAGGAGATTCCTCGGCTGGCAAGGATTTCTCTCAAGGCCAAGATTTCTCGCTGTTGGTCCTCGATAACCAACTTTTGCTGCTGTATGGTGGCATGTCGTGTATTTTGATCGTGAACAAACGTTTCTCTTAGGCGTGAAAGTTCCAGCTCCAGCGCCTTAATGTAATTTTCTTTTCTCTCACGATGGGTTCTGCATGTCCAAGCTTCATCAGTGTATGCGCAAACAGTAAGGGGATGCTCCATTTGACCTTTGGGCTTGCCGATTCAATTCTTGCCGTCGAGTCTGGGCTGGTTTACTGTCTGGCTTCGGGCCTCGTCGTTTTGCCGGCTGTCCATCTGGATACGGTTGAGCTTCCAAGATTCCATGCTTTGAGGAGACCATCGCATACCTCTCGTCATCTTCTTTTGTGCTCCCCCAAAGTTTTTCAAGAAGCCCATGCCCATCATATGCGGGCTTCTTGTTTCACTTGGGGTTCCATTTTCTACAGGATAACCGATTAGCTACTAGCTTTTGGCAGTGCCGCTCCAGGTTATGGAAAAGCGACCATTGACCTTGGGCCATTCCGGCATCGAGACCATGGGGCAGCTGATCCGAGAGAGCGTTCAGGTCATTTTGCTTAGGCCAGAAAGGCATTGAGCAAGGACTGGGAGAACTCACGATAAGTGGCGCCGGGAGCATAGTCTTGTCCTGACCATGATGCTGGCTCCATATCGGTTCGAGGCTGTTGCATGTTGAGGCGTCAGTGAGGCGATGGTGGGAACTCAAATACGGCGCAACGTCCGTGAGGCAACTCGCTTTGGGGACGAAGCTGAACACCTGAGTCGAAGTTGCAAGTGTATGGGTTGTTGGTGAGGAACCCTGTCACCTTCTCCACCTGGAATAGATGCTCTGCCACACAGAACTCGGCAAGGAATGAGCCGGGGTATGATCAGATATGTCGTCGTGTCAGATGCAGAGGGCATGGGGATTGCCGTCGCCGTCGCCGCATGCGAGAGGCGTAGCGACCGGGTTCGTAAATGTGCCAATTAGCCTGCTATTCTGAGACTGGTGATGAGACAGGTTCGTGCTGTGAAAATCCAGGTTGGTACAGGGAGGCCTTTGGGGGGCTTTGTCAATGGGGGGACGTGCGCAACGCAATATTTGAGAGCGGGACAAGATTGCTGATCGTGGCCGGTCGGTTTGTGCAACAAGAACGTTGCAGAACCGTCGGGCGAACCTATGAAGCAAGCCGAAGAAGGGCCGGGTGGTGTTGCTTCTCGAGATGCTTAACAGGACGTGTTCGAAAAGATGGAGGTGAAGATGACGGGAGATGGATGACGACGGATACGTAGTAGTAAGGTTTCGAGAACCCTGTCCTGCAGGGTCAGAGTCTCCTCCTCTTCAGCGTTTCTTCTTTTCGTCTGCTGCTGCTCTGAAAAGGTGTAGATAGTCTTTGGTCGTCGAAAATGTGAGAGAGGTGAGCGTAGGTAAGCAGATCGGAGAGTATTTGTGGTATGAATGATGCTGCCTAAGAGACGCACCAATGGCGAGAGCAATTGCGGCGACAAGGATGAACGGTGGGCTCAAGAAAGTTGAGAAAGGCCTTCACCGTTGCGTTCTGGAGTCGGCGCCAGCTTGATGCTCCAGCTGCTAACACTTGTGGGCTGCAGAGCGGTCAATCAGCAGCCAGCCGGGGATTTCTCAAGCTGGTGAGGAGGAACGATTGGTGGTGGACTGACCTGCTAGTTAGTGTCATGGAGGCGATGAGTAAGATAGATAGGTGAGTAGGGTTACACATGGGAGACAAAGACGTCGGCTGTACCTGTGCAACGTGCAACCTTGAGATGTTCCTCAGCGCCGCCACCTAGACAATGGACGATGCTTGGGCCACAGTTTTGTATAGGTGAGGAGTGTGAGAGAAAAGTCGACGCCTGAAGTAAATGTAGCCGGTAATGACAATGGCCAGAATGCCTCTCGAATACTGCAAGTAAAGTAACTCTTGACGTGGATAGTAGGCGCCTGAGATGCACCAGGTGCCAGGCCGGGTACTGCGGTATCAAGTTCCATAAGGCGAGCACCTGGAATTGATGTGGTTGGGGTTGTAGGATTTGCCCGCATTATTGACTTTGACTGGAAGACGTTGCATCCCGCCTGGAAACCAGTTTTGGCGGCTGCTGTAGATCCCCGTTGCCCTGAGCGGTGCGCCGAAAGAACTTTGTGCGTATTATAGCTGAGGCAAGGTTATAAGTCGGGTTCAAACTGTTCGATTGCAGGGAGCTAAGAACTTACCAGGCTGTCCGCACACGGTACAATCCCATATTCCCTCTTCAACCCTATGAAGCTTGAGGCCATGCAGGGCTAGAGCCGCTGACCTGCAGCGGTGCACCGCGGAAGGAAGGGAAGGGCAACAGCATACCTAGTAGGGAGAGCGGATGCGAAAGGTGCGCGGCGCAACCCCCGCGATGCATCCATCCACACCAGGTACGCAACTTATGGGACTATGATTGTTAGCAGCATAGACAACTTGTTTGCCGGTCTGGTTGCACGAACAAACAGCTGGAGTTCCTTGACCTTATGTCCTCCATATCAGTTCCCTATCTCACATACCTCTGATCTGGAGCAATATCCAACGAGATTCAGCGACCACCAGCTACATCAGCCTGCGCACCGGTTTTGCTGGTTCGCGTCCGCTCTTCAACATCGACACCCACGGCCTGTTCCATATCCATTGGGTACCAAGCTCACCCTGGTTCCTTTATTCGCCCTCGTGCCCAATGCCATTCGCTATATGTCGCAGCCGTTGCTCTCTCAGCGGTTTGTACGGTCCTCAAGTACGGATCCCCGGAGACCGTGTGCGAGTCGAGACATTGGTCCAGAGTCTAAATGAGCCATGAGTTCGGACAATAGATGACCATGAGGTCTTCCACGCGATGAGGTTCGTGCCTATCCGGCCAAAAAAATTTGTGGACGACTCGAAAAAGACAATTGCATCTTTGGAGAATACTGGCAGATAGCAACATGGCCAACGTTTGATGGGTTTCCGTCAGCACCACATATACACAGACAGTCCACCTAGTGCGATGAACAACACCACTCAAAAGACGATAGGCGTGGTTCAATGCAGACTTTCGACGCCTGTTCCACTGCCGTGGCGGCTTTGGCCAGAGGCTCGGGCTGTTCCAGATCTGACCATATCCCATGCGCAATGGCGGCAACCTTCGTTCCGGACGGGGCTGATTGAGGCATGGCAGTCCAAAGCCTGTGCTGATGGATTCCACGTTGCACTGCACAGGATGGGCACGAGTCTCACGAACTGCGGATTGGGTCCAGGTTCGTCAAGAGAAAGAACTTGGATGGCAAGGTCATGCCTCCCGCAGCAGAAACTCAAAAGCAAAAGGGCGACTTCGCATGAGCGAACTGAACAAAGATTTTTCTCTCAAGTGCAGCATCAATACAGAGATATGCTCCATCGAGCTTCTTGCAGATGGAGATTTACAGAGCTACTTTCCTGCCAGGAGGTACCCGGGCAGATGTTATAACTCTGGCGTCCGACTGGGAGAACTGGACATACACAGGGTGAAAATGCCACTTTAGCGACATTCTTGATCTAGCAGCTGCATACGCTGTTCGTTGTTGCAAGTCAGTGGCATCAACTGGTCCCAATCAAATATGTCGGACAACAACATCATTGGCCATAATCGAAGCCATGCCAGTCAGTCCGCAAGCCATGGGCCTCGCTTAAAGCCGAGGATTTGGAATTGTCTATATGGGGTATGTGCTCCGAGCGAGTTGGGGCACTTATGTAAGTTGTCCGGGCACTCTAAGCACCAATTAGGTGGCTCGAGGGGCTCTTTGGGCTCAGCAAGTGCCTAAGTTACCGAGGGGTGCCTGAGATAAGCGGCATGTGGCACCTGATGGGTTCCAACATGAACGACAAGCAAGGCCAACGACAGAATTGGTTAAGTTACAATTGAACACCCATCAACTGTGATGAAACTGTTATCATTATACATATACGTTAGGTATTCAAAGAGGAACTCCCTTACCGCAAGCACGTACTTTCTTCACTGAGGTACATGCGACAACAGATAATGCTGTCACACCGGCGCTGCCGCATGCGCATGCGGCGGGGTGTCAACTGTCACTGAGGCAGAATAGTCTGTGTACAATTAACTGCAACAATGAACACCTGCCCCCCACCTGGACAATATGATGAATCTCGAATCACTCGTCCACTGTTAACTACCAAAGCCTTTTTGCTATGACAAAACACGGGCGATAGAGTGAATACAAGTCTCATTATGGACGCGTCGCAATGCGAGCTCTTAGTCCACATCACCGCCGGCAGCACTGCTCACGACGACAAGCGCTATACCTCGATCGCACAATCCATCTTGGATTTCCGCCCAGCAACGGTGATCAAAGTCGCAGGGCCACAAGCCATGTCTGCTGAAGGTATCAGCACTGCAGAAAAAGACATATCTGGCATGGATGACACCAATGTTCCATCCACGTCGAGGTGTAGGCGAGACCGCGATTCTCAGGCTTCATCCCGGAGCGACTCGCTCACTACTTGTTCGGCCTCCAGACCTCAGCGCAGGTGTTATGGTCCAACTGGACAGTGTACGCGGCGCAATACATCCCTTTCAGATGCATGTCCAGCGGAGTTGGACAGGAGTTCAAGGAGGAAAAGACAGCGGTTGGAAGGGGAGAAGACAAATGATAATAACGAACCTTCCCATAAACAGCACCAGATCAGTTTGTCAACCCCCCAGAGTTGGAACTTAAGGTCCAAGTCAGTTCCGCTCGGAACTCCCGCCAGAGAGAGCTCTCCCTCGCCTTCGTCTACAGTGTCTCCTTCTCAGCCTTTGGAGGTGTATAACTGGGCACCCAGAACGCGGCTGCTTGCGTCTTCCAGCCCCCCAGGTTCTGCAGTTATAGACTTGACCACACCGAAACACCCTTTGCGGGGTTCCGGAGAACCTCGATTCCACCGGCCACGGAGGTCACAATCCCAACGACCACCCAGCCTATCAGACTCTGATGGCGGGAGGTCAAAGTCGAGTCATCAGTCTGGAGCTTTCGTTCAAAAGCTCCCTGACAGTGTGCGCGGGCCGGACCCTAAAGGAGGACGACCGAGATTCACGACCCATCTTACGAAGACTCTAGAAAGTGTCTCAACCCGGGCCCCTCCCTCGAAATACTTTCGACCCGCCTACGTTGCTCGTGACGTGGGTGTCCTCGAACGAGGCTACTGGCAATTCTCCGTGAAGATCGGAGATAGCACCGTGGAAAAGTCGGGAGGGTCGTCGTCCGGGGGGAAGATGAATGACCGGCACTGGACTGAGAAGGAATTTGGGCAATTCTGGCTAAGCTTCAGTCAATTCATCCAGCAAGGCAAGGCGGGATGGGGAACGCGACTTATTAAGGAGGCAAGAGATGACAACGAATGGAGGATCAGGCTGTTCACATGGGCGGAGCTTCTGGGACATGTATGGGTGATTCTTTGGATCTTGTCGGACAAGTTGATACGGGGGGTTCCCATGCAGTGGTTTGCAGGCGATGGCTCAGTGATTGTCCAGATGTCAGGTGGGAAATCAGGACCGCGCAGATCAAGCGTGTGGATGAGGAAGGGGCCGGAGGGAGAAGGCGGTGCCTGGGGACTGGGAAGACCAGATACGAAAGATCTATGCAACAAAGACAGTTAATTCACCCGCCTTCTCGCTTGTATACATATGAGGGTGGATGTAACATCACCCCGGAGAGATATACCCAAGGTACATGATGTCTGTACCAGGACAAGGGTACTACGTACCAGGTACTTACTACAAAGTACTACGTAGTAGGTACGTACCTACACCGCGTCGATTGCAGCGATGGCCACCGGACCGAGGCTCCCGGACCGCCTGAGAACTTGAAGCCCACCAAGCCGAAGGGTTGTTGTGCGATGGCCGGTGGCCGTGTACAGCTGTTGCAAGGCTTGT
The DNA here is from genome assembly GCA_024611085.1 of Exophiala sp. LBMH1013. NCBI lineage: Eukaryota > Fungi > Ascomycota > Eurotiomycetes > Chaetothyriales > Herpotrichiellaceae > Exophiala > Exophiala sp. LBMH1013. Next base: position 1,400,805 of record JAMFLB010000001.1, read on the forward strand.
TGAATCAATGAATGCTTTCCAAAGGGGTTCCCAGGCATCGTCTCGAGGTCAAGACGACGTGACTGGTGTACCTGGTAGCACTACACGCTACTTATCAGTACTTGCTACAGCAGCCTTGTCTGTGTGCCTTGACTGTGCCGGTGCCGGTGCCGTTATCCAAGCCCCAAGGACGAATGACACCTTGGAGTCGGACTCCTCAGGCCTTGGGAGCCTGCACCTGATTGAGCCTTCAGCCTCCTGCGTCTCCGTCTCCGTCTGCGCTTATGCTTGCGCATCAACCACTTTTGTCACTCTTCCCGCGAAACCCAAATTTCACATGTGAAAGACTCACTCTCACCTCAACCGCACCACGGCTGTCTCTTCCTCCATCATCACCCCTCTACTATCCTCGAGGTCGAGTACTGAGTGCGGTCAACAACCATCTATTCACTCTCTTCATCCTCCTTTCGCAGTGTTCCTCAAGCCCCTCGTTTCCGACACTGTGCTGTGCCTTTACAGCTCGCCCGCTTCCCCAGACTACCTACAGTCCCAACAGATCGACATCCCCGGAATCCTGGTCGGATCAACTCACTTCACCCTGACGGCTCCTGTGCGGATCTCTATATGTCCTTCACTACCTGAAGCCCTTCCCATATCCTCGGCGTCCACGGTCGCCAACTTCACCAACGTCCTCCGACAACGCTACCCACCCGCACGTTCGCCGTCGGGTGGCCGTCGAGCTCCAAATCCGAACCACTCGTTGCCATTGAACACAGACGGTTGTTGCCTGGTTATACCCCAAGACTTGAGGCTGTTCCAGGGCAGTCCCGGAGAGGTGGAGGTGGAGCTTGTTTGATGTTGGCAACTCAAAGAATGTCGTCCCATGGCGGACAGCAGAACTTTCCATTCGGCTGTATGGCGCGAACCTCTATTACCCTTGTCGCAGATACATTTACTTACGGGTATGATACAGATCAACCAGAGAACATCCATGGGATGGGACTACCTGAATTTATGAACCCCGGGCCACCGCCGGGCCAGCCTTTACTCAATGCTCACGAAAACCAAGATTTGGACAACTTCTTTCATGACTTCGATCAAAATGCCGCCGCCAACAAACACATGGCCCACTCTCAGTTCAATATGGTTCCCGGATCTGGACAGTTTTACGGTATGCCACCGATGTTCGTGGGCTCAGACACCGGTCTCGGCAACCGATATGTCGTCGACCCTCATCAACTCCAGGGATCCGGACTCTCGTATGAACATGGAATGGCCGGGCAGCATATGAACACAGTCAAGCAATCAGATGCCGTTATGGGTGGCCCGCCAGGCGCCACATATACCGAGACGGCCTTCGCTGACCCTCTCATTGCGCAATTGCAGACCGCTGCCTCAATGCAACCAGCGTTTGGTCCTGGCTGGCAACAGCCATTCACTCCCCACAACGCTATGGGCATGCCACAGGTGCAAAGTCGACAAGCCGTGAGCTTCGGCACCGACTCTCGCTTCCAGCCTACAGGATACGCCGCACCAAACAATCCCTTGGATCCCGACATTCCCCAAGCTATGCAAACACATCCTATGGACTGGTTTGAGCCTGCCAGTGCGAGTACGACGCAACCTAATACACGACCCAACACACAACCTTCGAGCCCAAACTGGCCAAAGAAGAGGACATTTGAGGATTTCCAAACCGATCAAAATGCTCGGAACGGTTTTGTCCAAAGTAACAACATGCAGCAGGTCGGATTCGTCCAACCCTCTCCACCACAGTCCAAGCCGAGAAGAAAACGGAGTTCAACCGTCAAACAGGAGCAAACATCAGCACCGTCCCAGCCGCAGAGCCCTTTGGTCAATAGCAAACTACAAACACTGCTCAATGCCGATGTCCGCACTATGGGGACAGTTAGCGACCAGCAAAAGGATGCACAGGCGGAGGCGGAGGAAGAGGGAGAAGATGCGGCAACAGAACCGGCCAAATCTCCTTCACCCGCACCCTGGCCTGCTCAAAAAGCCCGTCCTCCCCGCAATGCAAACCCTCCTCCACCGAAAGTGTCCCGCAAGAAAAGGGCGAGCGAGACACCCTCCAAATCCAAATCAAAGGGCCAACGGACTTCTATTGACTCCCAAGGGACTCCATCCACCAGAGTGCCTCTCACATTGGAACAGAAGAAGGCCAACCACACCAGCTCGGAGCAACGTCGCCGAGACGCGACTGCTCGTGCGTACGCTGAATTGTATGACTTGGTACCCGAACTTGAAACTGGGGGCAGGCAGAGTACAATGAAAAAGCTGGAAGTCGTGGTAGCCAAGGTACGGCAGGTGAAGCAGCGGGTGGAAGAATTGAGAGCGCGAATGGGCCTTGATCCCGTTTCAGGCAGACCTATCGGTCCCAGTGGTACTGTTTCTCTCCTTCACAGTGACGTCCAAGGCTGGCGACAATGACCGTGGCCATGACCTAATTTCATGCAAAGCCCTATGGATTTGCTATTCCCAATACTGGACCACAGGACCACAGGACACTTTGGGGCCAACACAGACAGCAAATACGACACCAGCCGATATATGGCGACAAACCGCTACCGGCAAGCAGCAGCCCAAGGGGAGGGCTTCGCACGTACGACAAGAGTGAACAGTACAGACCACGATGGACTACTGCCTCGAGATTCTTGGCTTTTTGCACTTCCTCCTATCATCCTCCTCTCCTTTTTTCCTTTCTTCTCAGAGATACCCCTTTCTTTCCACATCCCTTTTTTCCGGCTCGAGTTACAGATGCACATTTAGTTGATGGCTATTGGAAATAACCAAGCTGCAGATAGTGGCCGGGTCAGGTTGCGTCAGGTGGGGTTGGGTCCGGTCGGCATGTGTTGTTGGACTGGGCTGGCTACTACTGTACCAAAAAAAGTTGCAAAAGTGACGAACATACAATATGCACGACGGATGGTGTGGATGGCAAGGCATCTTCCACACCTTTGGCCCCGGCGAGTGTTGTGGGATAGGAAAACGACAGGAGAGGGACTTGACGTGGCAAGAATCAGACGCGGAACAAGAGCTCTGGATTCCAGAAGCAAAGACATACATCAGAGGCCGTACGAGGGATGTTTGCTGATGTTTGAGCCCTACCTGTCTAGGCATCGACTGGGCAGTGCGCTGATGAATTCAAATCGAATGAGCTGAAGAGACATGATGACTTGATTGATCAAATGAGACCAGACCTGCGCTCGCTTCGCACATTTGGGTACTTGAAAGTAACATGAAAGATGCTGCCAGTGCCTCGCTAATGCCTTCGAGCTTTGATCTCTTGATTTTACACACCCTTGTCGGCTCGACAGATATAACCGGCAAGCTTGGCCCCAGCGAAGATCAACTGCTTCAGCGGCAAATGGTCGGCAATGCAAGTTCTACAGTATGATACCGGTGCCTGCCAGATCCCCAGCACTGTTGAAGGCCACCTTGTACATTTTCGATCGCGACAATGTTCATGACAGCCACCCCCCTGAGCCCCTTTTATCTATTATGCACTCTTTGATCAAGTTCCTCCATGGCTACACTCTGCACCCTTTTCCTTTCCCTTTGACGTGGACATGTAAGCCATGAGACTCTAGATCTCTCCCCGAAGTAGAACTTAGGAACCAAACCCGCGACCGGGGCTTGTTTCACTTCGTGAACTCCCATCCGAGACTTCGTGACCGCTCCCTCAAGATATCAGCTAGAAGACCGTATGCCGAGGCAGCGACGCGTTGATCTCGGAGATCTGCGATCTGTATGGCCTTTCCTGCCCAGAACTGAGGTTGTAGGACTTCCTTTGAGGCAGCTGCTACTTGGACATGATTGTGTTCGTGGGCCGCCGTTTCGCCTTCACCTCGTGGAGATGCAGAAGGTGACGATGGTGACGACGAAACGAAGAGGTCGATGCAAAGATTGAATAGCGTGGCAGCAAGCCATTCCAGTTCGTCTGCTGGGTAGCAACGGTTCAGGTGCGAACTCCGACTAACCTGTGCGTTTGCGATGGCGCCAGATCTTGCGGTGGGAAGGGGCATTGAATCCAACCCTGACTGTGACTGGGCCAGTGTCAGAGCTTGCTCGGTGATGGTTTTCAGAGTTTCTAGATTCTTCAGATCTTCAATATTAGCCTCAGCCTCAGCCTCAGCCTCGCAAAGAGGTGTGCTCTCGTCGCGTTGGTCAAGAATGACTTGGACGACGCATCGGATCCATCGTGAGGCTTGTGGAATGTCGTAGTCGGACTGGTTCCGGAGCGCTTGAATGAGTTTCGCAAGAAGAGCGGTCGCCGTCGATACTAAAAGGCTCCGTGTTCTCGCGGCCCTGGTGGGATCTCTGGGACTATCTCCTTGCACTATTGTTTCAGTGGTCGTGCAGGCGGCAGATAGGATTAAATCTGCAAGATTCGAGTAGAGCTTGTGATCGGCTTCGAGTTGTATAGCTTGGTCGATAATCTGGATGAGCGTAGACTCGTCCACGGGTCGACGGGCTTCCTGATCCCCAGGGATCATGAACAGGGCTGCTTCGAATGCTAGAGGAGCCAGGGCGATCAATCCCTCGCTCATCTCCTTCACTGCGTTTGCAATCTCTCCGGAGGAATAGGAACGCAATGCTGTCAGATGCTCATGCAGGCCTGTGTACTTATCAAATGCGTTTCGATACAGCGTTGTCTTGATATCTGATGTTGGGAGTTTGGCCTTGCCGGAATATGATGACTTTGGAAGATCTTCGATCGTCCATGACGAAGAAGTGCGTCTAGCCGCGGCCGTATATAGGACTGCCTGGGTGTAGATGACTTTCCCTTCGTGGATGAGCTTGGCAAGCTGGATGTCTTCTGGCGAGCCTGGAGGCGGTTGGATCTAGTAAAGTCATTATCTTGCGGAGCATGGCGTTTTGTTCATTTACTCGCCTGGCAAGAATACTGCAAGAGATCGATGGTGTATCTTGCTGGCCACGATAGCCTGTGTTGCAATGCGACGTTGTAGCTGGTTCGTTCGAACCATTGGTAATCCTTCAGGGAGAGTACCGGGCTGTTCCTGTTGTTGCTCGTCGGGCTTTGAGATAGTAACGAGGCTGTCGCAGTCAGAAAGAAGCTCCACCCGTATGTCAAAAATTTAAATACCCGACTTGAACACTCCACAGAGCCTTGATAGGCTTTCTTCAGAAACGTCGCTCTCCTCGGATATGGCAGAGACTAGAAGGCGTGCCGTACACCTCAGAATGTCAACGCAGGTGAACGCTGAGTCCAAGTCGCACTCACCTGACCAGCGCCCAGCTATCCACCTCAGGGGGGAAGCCATCTCTGTATTTGTCAAGAAGTCGTTGCAGATGCTGAGCTGCTTGTGATTTGCTACCATGTTGCATGGCATCATACGCCGCAGCGAACAGAAGACGGTTCCTGTCGTCATGGACCATTGCAAGCGAGTTCAAAGCCGATCGTACTTGAAGTCATCAACTTAGGATCTGAAGAATGCCCTCAACGGGCCTTACCAGCTGCGCCATCCTGGCATCGAAGCGCCACAGTATATCGAAGATACTGACTCAAAGGATGTTGCAACCTACCAGGTGCCATTGTGTCGAGTGTTTCAGATGCAGCTCGAAAGTCCGAAAGCTGGATATAGCACTTGACCAACTTCCTACAAAGCATGAGCGACTGCTCTCCAGAGGGATAGGGCCATCGTCTCCTACCTTTCAATCTTGCCAATATTCTCCTCTCCGCCGTTTCCGAAGAAGCCATGCAACGCGGCTCGACACCATTGCACTGCATGTCCCTCCCTTCCATTCCCACAGCACTGTTCTATCTGCTTCCAGAGAACCTGGCCTGTTAGCTAGCCTTGTTCAGGCATCACATCATGAAGACCTACAACGAGTGCAGCACGCGCTGCTGGCTGGCCGAGGGTCTTATGCCATACTTGTTGTATTCTGTCGAATCTAGAGCCGAGATTGGATGGAGGAGGTAGAGCGCCATCATCATTGGACATAGTCATCATCCAGATCAATGTCAGGACGGCACTCTCGGTCCGTTGATCGTCGTCGTCCGGGACGAGCCTTATGATGATGTATGTTTCAAGAACTTCCATGGCAAGGAAGGGGCTGTAAATGAGTTAACCCAAGTATAACCGATTCGAAAGGACACACTTCAAAGTCTTCAGGCCGTGAATGTAATGGACAATCCTGGTGTAATCGTTATCTCCGAGTACTTAAATGACTATGCACGACTCACATTTTGTGATTTGACTGGGTCATGTGAGCAGTATGTATCACCTTGATAAGTTCTGTGCTCATCAGAGACGTTCAGGGTTGTAGGTGGTGGGTAGACAGCTCACCCGCACGGTACATGTCAATATCAGGTGTGGAACTTCGAGAGAGTATTTCCAATTGAAGCAGCATGACCGAAAGCTTCTGACCGAATTCCTGATCTTGTAAGGACAGATAAGAAACACGCAATATCATCAACTGTACTTCACGAAGCATCTGAAGCGTTTTCTGTGCCTCATCGCGAGACTCGGCTCCTTCTTCTAAAAGAAGCGCTCTGACTGCCTGAGGCATGAGACATAGGTCTGACTTAACTGGAGAAATGTTCTTACCATAAGTGTGCAGCAGGGCAAGTCTCAATTCCTGTAATTCGATGTCCGCGGTTTCGGCATTCTTGGAGTTTGAAACCGTACAAGCCCTCTTGAGCCATTTTGTGGCACGACTGCTCTGTTGTCGGGTGAGCTGGTCATTCCCGATCTCGTAGCAGAGGTCGATAAGTTGTCCCGCCCGATTCGGATCAAACGCCAGCTGAAGTGGTTCAAGCTGTACATAGAAGTGGTCGGCCAAGTCGAGGCGATCTTGCTTCCAGGCCTGTTCACAGTCACAATTGTACCACTGGCACCGTGTTATCCACGAACCAATGCCACTCGCAGCAATAAATATTGCTCTTTCAGGTTGTCAATGATGTGGCCACTGTTGAGGATGCTTTCTTCTGGAGCTTGTGACAAGCCCTCCTCTTTGGAAGCAAGTTGTTCAACGATTCTGGCTCCAGTCTCGAGTCGACCGGCGTCTAACGATCCATTAGCAGACAGCATAGGTATTGTTGTCAAGACTATTCACCCAAGCAGGCCTTGGCCGCTTTCAAAGCACATTTGAAAAGCCTGGGTTCACCTGTATCGGTTAAGCTACAGCCCCTGCGGTTGGCTCCATGTCTCCAAACCTTTCCGCCTAGAGGTAGCAGCACTTTCAAGAAGGAGATAAGCAAACGCTTGAACTGCAGCCTGCTGTCAGAAACGGCCATTCTGACCTTGGGACCAGCCTACCATCAGCCAGATGTGCAGGATAATATGAAGTCCCGCTCTTCAAGTTCAGTTTGCTGCAGGCATTCCAGATAATGACGCCTTTCCGGTCGAACTCCAGACGTTGACTTGGCGTGATTTCCTTTCGGGGAAGAGGCAGGGCTCGGATATAGAAGAGGGTATCGGGAGCATCGCGGGATGCATCGTCTGGATCTCTGCTGAGATATTCTTGAACGTGTGCTGCAAAATCTGCCAGGAGTTAGCGGCCCACTCGTGGGTTTGCTGGGACGGTATACCTAGCACAGACTGCGCTTTGGCCCCAGAATCTTCGGAAAGCATTGCCAATGTATGGTCATGGCGAAGAGAAAGTGGGTGAAGTCAAAGAAGTGTAGGTGCAGGAGGCTCCACGTGATTCAGAATTGATGCCAACCAAGAATTCACCCATGTAGGCGGCAGGCATTATGACAGGCACCAGCAAGAACGAATGACGAGGAAAAGGAAGCAAGTCAGTTAGGAAGACGTTTAATTCTCGAACTTTTTTATACACAATGCCATTAAATCCTGATAGTCAATGCTTGCCAGGGTTCATAGGCAGGAAGTTTCCCACAATCAGCGACGGTCTGCAATGGTCAGTCAGTTCGATAACAAACCACAGCTGAGTGCGACTTACATGTTATGATTGTCTCTGCGGATGGTAAAGGAGAAGCAACATGGGATCTCCGCGTCCGAGCCTGCTTTAGGGCTCCGCAGAGTACAGCTCGTCAGCATTGCTTTCTGCTGCTGGTCGAAGCAGATGGCGCAGAACTTCTCCCAGTAGCTGACCAACTGGTCCTCAACAATGATCTCGTGGATGGCAAGTTTGCCCTGGAGTGGGAGTTAGTCACTATTGGTGGCCAGCCAGCTGTGTTCACTTACATCTCGAAGTGATTCAATGGGAACCTGGATCAACTCTGCCATTTCTTTGTTTCCCCTAAAGATCTCGCCAGTCCTTCTCCAGCAGCACGCCGGTATTGCCATGCTGGCAAAGATTCGATCGTACTCCATCAAACTCCTCTCAAACCACATCTCGACAAGGACGAGCTCAATGTCAGTTAAGCTCTGCATCCGCTCTCTGAATTTGGGCCGGAATTGATCCAGCTGCATCAGGATTTTGTGGCGCGACGATTGTTTCATATTCTTTTCCATATATTTATTGAGCCGAGCATAGCCATTGACGTAATTGAATGGTCTCAGCATTCCCGCATCGTACTTCGCCTTAAGGAGCTTGTTCATGCGCTCTTCTGGGGGTTCGGCGCCAGTGGGGTCTGCTGCCATCATATAATACTTCTCTCGCGCCTTGTCCGAAATCGGCTTCACACTCGACGGCCGCGAGATCATCGCGGCTTGGGCAGCGTTGGTTTGGTTCAGCGCCTGTCCATTGTTTCCATGGTCCTGGACGACCATCGGTTCGATCCGGGACGCGGGAAGAGACGAAGCGGCCATCGAGTTCATGAACGAGGGCTCGTTGAAGTGACCTTGGAATTCTTCGGTCGAGTACATTCCTGTCTCTTCGAAAAGGCTAGTACTGAGAAAGTCGTTGAGTAAGTTGTATTCGTCCGTGACCTCGTTCGCGTTGAACATGTAATTGGGGTGGAAAGCATGCATATCATGAAAGCGATTCTGCACCCCAATCCAAGGGTCATTATATCCAAAATCTGCACCTCGTCCGGGTGAGTAGGTTGCGGACAAACGGGGGCACACTTACGGCCTTGACCATTACCATTGACCCCGGCGGTTTGAGCCGCCGCGCCTTGATTAGAGACAGACATGGTGTCATTCGTGGGCGGTCTCAGTCCCATATTGTCCTCTTGCAGGAGAGAGTGGCCAGAATTGTCCATCATCGCAGGTCCTTGCAAGTTCCGCGGCGTGGGATATTCATCTCTTGGAGGAGATTGTTCGTCTCCTGCCGTGGCGTCTGAATCAGCTTTACTCTTTTTGTGATACCCATGGCCCTCTCTTGGTTCGTCATGACACAGGTGTCCGATGTTTCTCTTGATGCATCGCTGACAAGGTCGATCCTGAGACATGGCCCCACGAAGGGGTTCGCATTAGCCAAAGTACTCGTGTAAGGGGGACAAGACGCTCGTCATGGATAAGAGAGCAGTCGTACCGAATCGCAGGTCATATGCTGTGTATCCCAAACGAACCATGCGTTAGCCTATCATAGTCCACTCCACGCACTCGAATCTCGGGTGCCTCTGGCCACAAAAGTGAATCTGACTCACCGAACGACGGCAATAGACGCAGGCTGGAAGGAAGAGTTAGTTAAGGCTGGCGCATTGCCACACGGGAAGGATACGAACCATGATTCACCTTGCGCTTCTTCTTGGGTTGCTCTGTGGGCGAAGCTTGACTTGGCTTGCGCGCAGCCGTAGGAGAGATGGCTTCACTTGACACCGAAGTCCGATTGCCTGTGTCTCTATTCGCACCATCGCCTGCATGATCAGGCCCATCTTGGAGATCTGACATTGGCCGACGGATTGCGAATCAGACTTGGCTTCGCAGCTGGGAGAGGGAAGTCTGCGCAGTGTCGCCCTCAGCAGGATCGCACCGACTCATCGCCTGGAAGAGGTGTGGGCGACGACAAGAGGCAGTCGGCCTAGGTGGAGGCGCACCGTGATATGGAATCGCAATCGTGAAGGGCTCATGTGTCGCAGCAGGCCTCAGGACCACACAAGATGTACGTGACTGTGATGACACTTGCACCTCGGCGTCGCGTGTGGAAGGCCGGGGTCGCAAGAGATGGTCGGAGGACCCCGCAGTGCTCAAAAACCGGGTTAACTTTTCAGCCTGCGCAGTCCATCCGGAGCTCCGAGAGTGTCCCCGACTGGCCCTCGCAGGTAATGTGATCCCGTTATTCCACGTGACCATACTTGCCAGCCTTGCGCATTCCTTATGCCCTTCCTTATGCGATTGTCCAGACTCTACAGTCGTAGGAGGAAATGTACTGGGTGATACGAGGATCTAATGTAGAGGGCAAAAATATCTTGACCTGAGCGCCCTGCACTCTCAAAGATACGGGAGGCCGCCAACTTATCTCTGCCATTACTGAGTCTATTAACACCACCGGCAATTCCCAGCCAAGTCCGCCATCTTCAAGAGTTTTAGTCCCATCAACGCCTCCATATGGATCATATGTTACATGAAATGATCGTGCTGAGAAAGGTGGTGGGGTGGCGCATGAGAGTGTTCACCGAGCTCAACACTTGCTAGAGAATCCTGTGATACGCATCCCGCGTTCAGACATTGATGCTGGGTCGCATTCTCTTTCTGCCTCTGGTGCCACCAGGCGTGCCGTGCTCTTCGCGCTCTCTTGCTCTCTTCTCCCGCTGGTCCAGCACCAAGCTCAAGACATCAAAGCCAAATTGCGGATATTCCAAACACATGGTCTTGAACTCTGCCTCGGCTTCGTGGCGCAGAACATGTGATCGAGTCGCCCAGAACGCTGCGACCGGTTTGCGAATGGTAACATCCTCCGGCGAGGTGTTGCCATAGACGAATCTGGCATATGCAATCTCGCCGACGGCGGTCGAATTGATGAGGTGGATTTTGGAATGCGCCAGAGTTTTGAGGGCCGGCAGACCGAGCTTCCCTGCCAGGGTGTACACACGCGCATGTTTCAGCAGCTGTTCGCCAGTGTTATCAACGGCGGGGACGGAAGGATCGCTTTCAAGGCTGTCATTCGCAAGACGTCGTGGGAAATATTCGCCGGTGTATTCGTATTGCAGGAAACAGACCACTGCATCGACAGACTCGTCTGAAAGATCCAACCTAAGATCTTCATCGTCTAGACCCGACAGTTTCTCTCTGAAGAATGGCGCCTGCTCAAGGATGGCCTTGTGCGCTGTCAGTGTCGTCTCTTCGTCGCCAGCACCGACAAGTAACTGAACAATGGGCGACCTCAAGTATTCGAGGAAAATGGTCTGAGGATTTCTGGTGGAAGCAGAGCCTCCATTCGGTTCGACAGTTTCGTTGCCTGCGCCTTCTCCCTCTGCTTCACCTTCTGGGTTCTCTGGTGTTTCCTCTTCCACATCATGCTCTCCTTCGCCCGTTCCCATTTCGACATCGCCCTCGCCGGAGTCGGCGATCTGTATGCTCTCTTCGATATCGGCCATGATGGCTGCGAGTGGTTGCGACAGGAAGCAGAGGACGCCTAGCAACGGACAGGTAGTTCTGGACTTTTCCTGACGGGTAGGCTCAAGCACGCAAGAGAATGACTCCTGAGCCGGCAATGAGAGACGCAGAAAAAAGAGTGACTGGGCGAAGCGTAACGGATGGATGCCAAAAGGCGAGCCTGGTATAGTCTGCAGCTCAGCTGTCCAGCCTGCGATTCAAGAGGGAGGCTGGCGGAAGAGCTTGGAGAATAATGTGGGGTTCGCAGCCAGCCTATCACAGTACAACGTACATAGTACGTGCGTCTCCGCTCGCAAGGCTGCGTCAAGAGCTTTTCCAAAATCTATCACCCATCCAGAATCTGGTCCTGTGCGGTATGTTGCCGAGATGATCTGAGGTGTTCGCTGCCCTAGTCACGATGAGCAGGTGGAACGAAGAAAAGGATGGTCCCGGCCCGAGACCAGGACAGTCCACGCCATGTTCTCATGCACTCCGTTGAGACTAGCAGTGAGGCCACATCAAGCACGGCATATCGGATGGTTGATAGGATGTCTCATCACCTGAAAGGTGTGTACACGTCTTCGACACATCTCAAGGTGGAATCTGACACCCATTGAGGTTCTTGCGGTACGGGTCTTGAGAGTCTCAATGTCATAGTCTGCCCATACGTGTCTAAGGCATCCCATGGGCTTACGTCGCCGGTAGTGGTAGTGGCACGTAAATCACGTAGCAAGATGAAGAGACTCGATAGCTGGATCAGGCGGGAAAATAGAATGTGCCATGTTCCCTGGTTAATAATGCGGTGCCTGATTGTCGCCTGTGCTGCGGCTTACCTGGGTATTTCTGGAATCCCGTTATGCCGTGCTAGCCAGGACCAAAATGATAATTATTAATATGACAACAGAGCGCAGGAGCGGAGGGGCGAGAGGCGAGCACAGCCTCGTGCCTCGTAACTTTCGTTTCCATAGATTTGTATCCTCGCTTACCGAGCCAATGGCGAAACCTCGTTGCGAGAAAATATGCAACTGAAATGGCAAGGCAGCAGAGAAGATATGATAATTGGCTGGCCTTGTGAGTTCCCCTTTCACGCTTTCGCAGCCCTGCAGGCTGAAGGGGATGCAGTCAGTGTCAAAGGACCCTACATGTGTCGGGACTAGGCTGCCTCATACAAGCGAGGCCTCAGATGATAGGCCACGAGGCGGAAGTTGGAGCAGGCTCCCCAATCGGCGATCGAGGCCCCCGGAGTTGTACGGCAGGGGTCAGATCAGCCCCTGGCTCAGGGGTGGATACAGGTGGAGGGCCCCTACAGAGGTGCCTGAGGCGTCCGCACGAGTTCCAGTTCTCACTTCTCACTCCCTCTCGGCCTCCTCTTCCTCACCGCCTACTCCTTTCGACTTATCCATTTGTGGCAAACAATGGCGTGCTCTCTCCAGAAAATGTTGCAATGCGATGGAAGACGCCATTCCCTTCACACCCGCCGAATGACAGAAAGCCATAAGGTGGTATTCGGCTCCTCCGCCTCGTCATCCTTTTGTCGTCGACGGCCGCCCCCTTTCAATCAAGGCTCTGTTGCCGTGATTACAACAGGTGTCCTCTCCACATCTTCCGGAGTCATGAGGGAGCAAACAAGATGCGAGATCCAGACACGCGGAATACAGTCATGGGGGCTGTTGACCGCCCAGCACGGACGCACTGCTTATTCGCAGGCTGCGACTCACTCAACGTCCCCACATACGCCATACCAGGAGCAGTAAACTTTCTCTGAGTCCGCTGCTCGTTTTCTGCCTGCTCTTCGGCCTGCGCCTGCGCCTGTTGCTTCCTCCATCCGCCCTCGCACTCACTCACTAGCCAACACGCGCACCGCACAACAGCACCACACGCAACCGCTGGAGAAATTGTGATCGCCTCTGCCTCTACGCGAAGATCAATTCGAGCTCCATAACGTTCCTTGTTCTTGTCTTATATCTGTCCTTCCCCGCCCATCTTTTGTGACGCTTGCTCTGTTCCTTCTTTCACACGAGCAACCCGCGACTCAAGCACAATACCACATTTGACCTGCTTGCACGCCTCCAGACAGGCTCGCGTACCACACAAGACACAGATCAACGAGACTTCACACCACAAGATGGGCTCTTACGATCCATTGCCGGCCTCTCCACCGATCTCGCCTCCGAATGGCTACCATGGCGCAGACGGGTTCTCAACTCCTCTCTTCCCAACAAAGCCAAACATCCTTTTCATCATGGCTGACCAATTGGCCGCTCCCTTGCTGAAGATGCATAACCCCAAATCTCAGATCAAGACACCAAACCTCGACAAACTGGCCGAGAAATCGGTCGTCTTCGACTCTGCCTACTGCAACTCCCCCCTCTGCGCTCCCTCTCGCATGTGCCTGGTCAGCGGGCAGCTTCCATCCAAGATTGGTTCATATGACAATGCATGCTCCATCGCATCAGAGACCCCTACATACGCCCATTACTTGCGACAAGCCGGCTATGAGACCACGTTGGCGGGCAAGATGCACTTCATCGGAGACCAGCTACATGGATACGAAAACAGATTGACCGCGGACATCTATCCGGGCGACTATGGCTGGGCGGTGAACTGGGATGACCCTGACCGCAGATTAGAATGGTACCACAACAGTAGCTCTATCCTGCAGGCAGGGCCTTGCGTGCGCACGAACCAGCTCGACTATGATGAGGAGGTCCTGTACAAGTCCAAGCAGTATCTGTATGACTACGCCAGGCAGGCTCCTGGAAAACGACCCTTTGCCTTGACGGTGTCGTTTACCCATCCTCATGACCCTTACGCCATCGAGGAAAAGTACTGGGATCTGTACGAAGACGTTGACATCGATCTGCCCCATGTCAGTCTCAAACCAGAGGAGCAAGATCCTCACAGCAAGCGTCTACTGCACGTGTGCGAGCTTGAGGGTCACGACTTCACCGATGAGCAAATCAAGCGTGCCAGGAGGGCATATTACGGGGCTGTGAGTTACGTGGATGACTGCATTGGCCAATTGCTCGATGTCCTCAAGAAATGCGGGATGGAGGATGACACCAGTAAGTTTTTGGCCCCGCTGGTCAAATCCCCGCGTTGGGAGCCATACAACTAACGTATTCTAGTTATCATGTTCTCAGGTGACCACGGAGACATGCTGGGCGAAAGAGGGCTATGGTACAAAATGTCCTATTTCGAGAACTCTGTTCGAGTGCCGATGCTCATCAGCCACCCTGCGCAATTCACTCCTCACCGGGTGTCGCAGAATGTCTCAACCTTGGACTTGATGCCGACCCTCGTGGAACTCATCGGATCTAAATTAGTCCCCGGGTTGCCGATGGATGGTCTATCCTTGATTCCTCATCTGTATGGTGGGAGCGGTGGCCACGATACCGTTTTCGCCGAGTACATGGGTGAAGGAACGGTCGCACCACTGATGATGATTCGGAGAGGTGACTGGAAATACATTACATGTCCGATCGACCCCCCGCAGCTGTTCAACTTGCGTACGGACCCACATGAACTTGTGAACCTTGCAACAAGTCAGGATGCCGAAACCCAAGCGGTCTTCAAAGCGTTTGAGGAGGAAGCAAACAAGAAGTGGGATTTCGAAAAGATTACCCGGGATGTTCTGACGTGCCAACGCCAACGTCGCTTGGTTTGGTCGGCATTGACTCAAGGGCGATTCGAAAGTTGGGACTGGAAGGGTCACGAGGATGGCCGTACCAAGTACATCCGGTCGCAAACCCCTCTGGATGAACTGGAAAGACGAGCCCGGTATCCGATGCACAGCAATGTTCCAGCCCATATCACAGTCAACAAAAAGGCCGAAGTGGTGTGCCTGCAACCGAAACGTCTTACCGAAATTGCATCTGACGCCGTACATTACCGCTGAAGAAACCCCCCTACTTGGAAATGGACTGACGCACGAACTTTTCTTTTACTATGGTCACGATGTTTGTTTGTGCTTGGATCGGTGCTTTGCTGGGCTACTGAGCGCGGTGTCGGGTGTCGGGAGTTTGGTGATATTTGCTCGAATCCGGAAGACATCTGCATGGACACCGCCCGCGCATTTCGGGACGGGTCAACTTGCATTGAAGGAGCCATTGGTGTGTCATGCCGTGCCACGGATATCAATGGTTTGTTGCAATGGAGAGTGATGACTTGTTGACCTCTAGAAGGGATCTGGGCCTATGGACTTGCACTTGCACTTGGACTTTGCGATTTTGCAGGCGACGGTCATGTCATTTCCCTGGTTCCGGTTCTTGGTTACACGTCTTATTCAACTTGCGGCTTTTGGAGAGAGGCATGGAGGTTCAACACAGCAGCGCAGCGCGGGTGTATGAAAACGAGGACACAGAATGTCTGAGAGGACAACCAAAAAAATGAGAAACTTGAAACTGCATTCATCTGCCATTCGCGTTCGTTTACTGTGATGTGATTCGTCTCCCAGAATGGATTCTCACATGCATCATGTAGCAGGTATGCAGTGCACATGCAAATGTCACGCTAAAGTAGTTGATTGATACCAAGATACCAGATACCGTGCCTACCATCCATTACCTAGTACTACCTTGCCCAGTGTAAGATCGGCTCTCGGGTGTGAAGGTTCACCCAGCGGCAACGAACAAAACAGGGAATCGGATCTCGGGGAAACGAATCCATTGTGACAGTATTACCTTGTACCTACCCTAGCCTTGGATATCAACGAACGGACCCCGACTACCGGGTTGTGGTGACCGATACCCGACGACAATTGACAACTGACGACCAGGAATCGTGCTTCCATTGTCCAATACCAACATACCAACATACTTAGTATCAGTATCAGTTTCAGTCTCGTCCATCCTTTAACTCACTGCAGCCACTCGGATCGCTTGGGATTCGGGTGAACGACCCTACCTTTACCTTACCTTTACCCTGCCTTTCCTTATCTACAGTCAGGATTTCCAGGAATTACGATCAATCCATGGGGAGCGATCAATGTTTGGGGATATCCCAACCTACACCTACACCTACCTACACCTACTTGTTACAAGACGGACTGAAAGCTGAAAGAGAAGATCAGATCCAATCATGTATGCCCTATGCACTAGACTCGAACCGGTCATGGAATCCATGTCCATGTCGACCTGACCTGGTTCCGGGACGACGGACGGACGGTGTCTGTATCTCTGTCTGTGTTTGTATCTGTGTCTGTATCTGTATCTGTATCTGGTAGCATGGTCTGGTCTGGCTCATTGTCATTTCTTGCTCGACGTAAGGGTAAGGTAGATAGGTAGCCTGCGGCTTGCGGATGTTTATCATTTCTTTCCTTTGTTTTTGTTCCGCTTCTCACTAATGTCTGTCTGTCTGTCTGCCTGTCTGCCTGTCTGCCTTTTGTCAGGGCCCTGTCTGTGATCATCCCCTTCGTTGGTGTCCGTACTCATGACACCACATATCCACAGTACTTTGTAAAAGTAAGCTGTACGTACTTCAAGGCTTAGAACAGGACCAAGAAGGGCGCGCGATCAAGAGTTCGGCCTCAGCCTAGCCCAGCCGGGGCCAGTTAAGACCAACCCAGTTCAACCCGACTTTGAGCAAATAAGCAGTCGATCAACTGACTATCACTGACCATCAGTACCATCAGTGATCATTTTTCCTTTCCCACTCGGCTGCCTTATCCTTTCGACTGTCACTTTCCGTTCGGGTGTATCACTCCGAATGACCCGCCAATGGTGACTTGTCTTTCTGCCTGGCAGAATTGCCATCGTTGACTGCCAGTGTCCGTTGACCTTTTCGGGAAATTGCCTCCATGTTCTGTCAATTCACTTCACATTCATTCCCATTCTCACGCCCATGGCCTGCGCATGTTTGGTAGTATTGGTGGTAGGATAATCACGCCCACCCTACTTGGTGTCACACATGGCTCGTTCGGAAGTCGGTCGCTCCAGACCCGGCCAACTTATTTGGCAAAGTGCAGATCATATCCCAGCCATTTCCTGGCATTCACCTGGGCAGGAGTTAGACCCGGCCAGCCGTACGTGAGGGGAAAGAAGAAAATAAAGCCGTAAAGGACCGCGGCAAGAACCACCGCGGTGGCTGCCCAAGTGGCGACCATGCTGTGTCCCTTGAGACGGTCTGCTGCGGTCTGGAAGGATCGTCTGCTCTTGTCGGAAAGCTTTCCAGCGACCTTGTCCTTCTTGGACGCGATTACTGCAGATGTCTCCCGATCCAAAACCGGGTCGACGTTGAAGATGAATTCTACGAGAGCCCCGGCGACCAGGCAGGATGCCAGATGTGCAGGCAAATAATGATGCAAGAAGAGTTGACGTCCCATCAAATAGAAAGGGAAATAGTGTGCCGCCCAGCAGAGGAAGAAGAAGCCCGTGCTATTGTACAGACGGGACCGAGTGCCTGGAGAAAGACAAATGTCAGCAAACAGCATCCAACCGTAGTCCTTGTTGTGTTCCTTACGTCTATCAAGAGCATCAACCCCACGTCTCAGCCCTAATTGATCTGCAGCCAGGATTCCGGCAAAAACGGCCAGCAATGCTGAAGCGATCCAATATCCGATGGGATTTCCCAGGAAATAAATCTGTTGTTTGGTGCTCTCCTGGGTCCAGAAACTGACTCCTCTCAACAGGAAAGGCCACTGGAATGGTTGCGTGGCATAAGGATGGCTTGCCGTCAATGCGTTGTTGTGGTAGAACATGGCCCGTTGAAGTTCGAAGTACTTAATCAGGAATGGCAGATGTGTGGGCTTTCTGACCTCCTTGATACGCCTTGGAGAATCAACAGGAAGACTGGGAATGTCCTCCACGTACCAAATGTTGCTTGATTGTTGCGCATTCTTGTTTCCGTTGATTTCCGCCTGCTTGAACGCCCAATCCGGGAGAGGGGTTGTATGAGTCCACATGGCGACCTTGGTTGGGTGATGTATGAGCTTGAATTGTCCAGCCATTGATCGGAACGGTACGCCAGGCTTTCCTTGCTCCATTCGAATCTCAAACAAGGTGTCGTTGTGGCGCTCCCCGGCTGCGAGCTCAAGAGACACAGTTGTGAATTCCTGGTTTGTAGGATATGAAGGCGATGCCACATCGTGGGTCAATAGGATAGTGTTGGTGACAACATGGCGGAGCTTGACAAGATCACCGTTCAGCACCGGCTTGTCGACCTGAGATCCATCGGGAATCGGATCCATGGGCAGGATCTGCCAATGATTGTTGGTGTCGTTGAAAGGATAGCCGGTGACCTGTTGGCCCTGGCTGGAGATACGACCGTCATCATACCGCAGAGGGTATTTGTCCGGGTGACTATGCAGGTATACCTTGGTCTCTTTGTGTCGCAAAGTGATGGTGTCGTAGTAGTGGACGTCGAGAGCGGCTTGGTGCAACAAATTGTCACTGAGTGTTTCCTGGAATTCCGGCGACATGAAATCGTCACCTGGACCAGATCGATTAAGGATGGCGAAATGGACCTGGAACCAGAACAGGTAGAAAAAGAAAGGGATGATTATCAACCCCACAGCTCGCGCAACAAAATGCTTCCCGAATGTGAAGAGGTCCAAGGCTCCTCCCTTGCGGTTGATGTCCAAGAGATCCCAGAGATCAATACAGACTGCGCATCCGATGGTGACAAAGGTGAATGTACCAACATATTTGGTCGAGATGACACAGCTCATACAAAAGCCGGTGAGCAACAGCCATTTCCACCATTTTCGGCCAAACGGCTCGTGCCGTTGTTTGTAGAACCGGATGTAACAGAGGACGCTCAAGGACATGAAGAAGATAAGAGTGGCATCAAGCAGGATCAGGCGGGTCTGTCCAACGTGCGAATTGTCGAAAAGAACCAGTCCTGAGGCCAAAACACAAGCCGGCAGCGAGTAGCCTGATTCCCACATGATCAAGAAGACAACCACCACGGTGAGAGCCCCCAAGAGCGCAGGAAGGGCTCTGAATGCGACATATGGGACATGATTTGTAATGTAGGAGTCGCCGATATTGTCAAAGAGAAAATGTCCATCATAACCGACGAGCCAGCCGACGAGAGCAAACAGAAGCTTTCCGAAGGGAGGATGGACGTCGAAGAAGTACGTCCGTTGCAAATAGTACGACGCGAACTGCAAATGCTGTTAGACAGAATGACCCTTGGTCGGCTTTTGGAGCAGGAACAAACCTTGCCAAAATGCACTTCATCAAACACTACTTCGTTGGGATGGCTGATGCCGAAGAATCGAGTCGCGAATGCAAGTGCCGTGACGATGGCCAGGGCCGCCTTGTAGTCCCAATTTTTCGAGGCTTTTTGCTGCAGCTCTGCGTATATGTCGGTTGAAACAGCTTCATTGGGTATAGGCTTGTTCTTCTCTTTCCCACCCCTTTGTC
This sequence comes from Exophiala sp. LBMH1013, assembly GCA_024611085.1. Taxonomy (NCBI): domain Eukaryota; kingdom Fungi; phylum Ascomycota; class Eurotiomycetes; order Chaetothyriales; family Herpotrichiellaceae; genus Exophiala; species Exophiala sp. LBMH1013. The sequence goes on from JAMFLB010000001.1 coordinate 1,420,579, forward strand.
GCAGGGTAGAGTTGGGAGTAGACATGGTAGACGGTGCCCGTGAGGTAGCGAGGGGGTGATGAGGAGCAGAGGCTCAAGCTGTAGAGCGAATCGACGACCGTACCGTAGTGGCCAGAAGAGTGTGGGTAGAACGCAAAAGAAGGAGAAGTTGAGGAACAAAACGAACAGAACTCAAAGAGTACTCAACTCGCTAGCTGCATTTTCTGGAGACATTGAAGTCGAAGGAGGGACAGGATGTCGAACGTGTCCTGAACTTTTTGGAGGTGGCAGTCAGTGAGTGACGCGACAGCCTTCAAGTCTCCTTGGAATGGTGGGTCCGTGTCGTCGAGCCTCGCGTAAAGGGGGTAGAATTCAAATGCCCCTGACATGGACGATACATTTTCACAGACTCGTAGAAGAAGGATCAATCACAAAGTTTAGGGTGCGCCAAATACTACAATATAGCATTGGAGATGGTTCAATCATGCCTATCCAAAATACTGAGGGTTTCCAATTCACGCTGCACGATGCGTTCAAACTCGTCTCGGTCCATACCCGCACTCCGCGCCAGTCGGTACATACTTTTCAAAGTGGTCCCAATATGCTGCCGAATGCCAATCTCAGACGCCGTGAACCGCTCTGCATGCTGTTCCAGTTTGGCGACCATGTCTGATCCTTTTGATGATGGTGAAGAAGGCACGGGATGGTTGACTTCGACCTCCTTCTCCGCCACGGCCTGGTCGAAGCCACCCTGATACGGCGGGGGATCGCGATCGAAACGGGAATCGGTGTCCCGGGAGAGCAATTGGTGCAAGGCACTTCCATTCAGGGTAGAGTCTCCTGCATCTTCCATCTCCTCATCCGGGTCATGACCGTCCAACGCAGGCTGCACACTGCCGTATCGCTCGTAGTAATCATCATCCCCTGATCGATTCTTATAAGGGTCGACAGAAGCTTTCCGAGCTGGTGTTCTGCCAGGAGTCTTGTCGTACATTGCCCAGTAATCATCTTCGTCCGTCTCAGGGCCAGCAAGATTTCTTTGAGCACGCGCATTTGCCGCATCGGCCTCTTGCAAGGCTTCAGTCACCAACCTCTCTCGGGCGGACTCATTCGCCTCCCCGATGGATGCGGACCATGAAGGATCATGTCTCAGGTCTTGATCGGAGGGTAATAGTTCTGCCAACTTCCATGAACTGGAAGACCCCTCGTCTTTGGCTGGACACCACAGGTACAGGGCGGTGAAAGGCCAGTCGACCAAAGGGATCTGTGCTTGAAGCGTCTCTTCATCAAACCTCTTGTAGGCTATGTGTTCCGTGTCCCCCACCTCAACCTCTCCAGATGCAGGATGTGGCTCAAATACCGTCTCTTCGATCTTGGTCTTCAGCACTTCTCCTTTGGCCGCATCCCAGCACAACAGCGCCGCCCAATTGTCGCGCGAGCCGGTCGAGGTATGAACATCTAGACGCTGCCGTAGAATGGGAGACAAAAGGTCTAGTAGTGTTGGCGGTGGCCGATGAGAGGCAAAGGACGTAGGTAAGCAGGCGAGCAGAGGAGGAAGAAGAGTATGCGGATCAGGGGGGAGGGATCAGTTCAACCATGGTGAGCTAGCCGACGAGGTTGGATAGGAAGGCTGAGCACCGTTTGCAGCAATATCTGTCAGGGAAATGAATGTAGAAAGATCATTTGGACACAGGGTAAGAATGGTACGTTGTGGCACAGGAGATCAGCCGTTCTGAATACAGTAGTCAGCAGTAATAATTGTGTGTGTTGTCGAGTCCGTGTCTGGGGTTATATACACGGTCGAGTAAGTGGTGAATGATGGTAGGTTTCAACGGACGACTGTTACAAACTGGATCAGCATCGGAGAAGGATGCGAAGGGTAATAAGTGGTTCAATCACAAGATCCGCGGGTCGCTCTCGAGATTGACACGGGCGGGAACCCGGTTGTCGCATAGGAACATCAACTTGTCGCCGACGAGAAGGTCAGAGGCAGCAATTCCAGTCCCATTTGAGATTGTTTCCATTCGCCCGGCCGAGATTCCGCCCGGCACGTGATTGACGGAAGAAGGCATACTAGTAGAACGGTATATACGTACAAAAAAGCATGTGATTGGCACCGCAGTAATCAGACCCTTTTAAACAAACAAGACTTTTCGATCAATGATTAGATTCTCTTCGCTACCTCTCTACCTAAAGTAACTTAGGTAGGTACATGCCTATCCAGGGAGGAAAAACGACTCCCAGGTACGCCCGCTCTTCACCCACACGCCGAACCATAAAGCAGTTCTTAGGCGGTTCCCCTGTCCCTTTCCATTTCGCTCAAAACAACCCCTACCCTACCCTAAGGTACCCGGAGCCAATCACATGCATAAAGGTACATGTTGCAACAGCTCTACTCAGACGTGGCAGCAACGCCTTCTCGCTCTGGACTGAACTCGTTCAAAGACTTCATAAGCGTTTCGGCCAAAGGGGAGTGAGGCTGGATCAGATCGCTCGCGAGCCGTGGTGGCTTGTCTCTGACCTTGTGCTTCTCGTGACCCTGCTCTTCTAGTCTCCCAGGATCACCATCGACTTCTGACAAATGATCGAAATCTGCGGCATGCGGGCTTGACATGCTCGTATCGTCTTCTTGCATATCAGTCGCCGTGCCCACCGTAGACGGAGAGACTTTGCGTAGTCCTGGGATCGAGAAACCTGCTGTGGCCGTTGAGGGTCGTGATTCGAAGCCGAATCTCTCACTTTCATCGGTGGGAGATAGGAATGATCGCTGCTTCTCACTTGCCTCTCCATTCTCTCCGGCTTCCGAGACGACTGGCAGTAGTGCCGAGCTCTTGGGTTCCTCTACTGTCCTTAGTATGCGTTCGGGCTTTTCCTCTTCACTTTTCCGCCGCCCTTTTTCCGGCAACGTGGCTTTGTCGGCTTGTTTCATGGCTTTTCGCATGGTCTTTTCCACGGCGGGACTGAAGGCTGGGAATGTCTCGGTCATTTCTGGCTGATGGCCATACCCATTTGCCCCAGCACCGGTCATTGAAGAAGCTTGACCAAGGTTGTCCGCAGAGGAGGCCCGCGGCTGATCTCCTGTGCGATAACTCTCCTGGGTTCTTCGACGCTCAACCTCCTCTTGAGTCATGGTAATGCCGGTAATGAAATTGAAAAACCGTTCCCCATATGCCTGCGGTGGTATAGGCGAGATTTGTGTACTTGGGGCTGACAGCCCCTTCCAGAAATGTTCGACCCGTTTGATGAAACCATACTGCAGAAATGATTAGCCTCGAGAAAAGTCCAAAAAGCCGGTATCGTGTCACTTACGTGAGTCAAACAATCGATGACACCCAGGTAGTATATCTTATCACCACCTGAGCCGTCTTCATGCGTCGCCCGAATGCCTCCATCGTAGCTGTAGAAGATCCGATCCCGCCGTTCATCGCCGGAAGACATCTCTGATGGCATTTTGGTGCTGACCTGGCCCATAGGGACCGGTTTCTCCCTTTTGAGAGTCAACCTCAGCTCTCGTGCTTTCCTTGCGCTCTCCAGCCTTGACGGGGTCCGCGTCAGCATTGCTGTGCTGTGGTCAACTTGTTCCCTGTCTCCGCCTGGCTGAAAGACCTGCAATGTTGTTTCCCTGAGATTCTCCTCATTGCCCTTGCCCAAGTCATGTATACCCACCAAAAGAGAATAGTCCATGATTTGGAGTCTCTGCAGCAGTGCAACATCTTTTCTCAGCTGCTCGAGGAATATTTGCCGCGTTCGAGCATCAAACTCAAGATGCAAGCCTCGCCGCAACCAATTGAGATCCTTCATCGTAGCCCGAGGATTCTTAGCCAGGTCTTCTTCCTTAAAGTCTCTGCCAATCGTAGACCCCTTGAGGTCAAACATTTGGTGAATATCCCTATGAGGTGGGAAGAGGTTGTTCATCACAACGAAATGGATCTTTCGACCATAAGGAATCTTCACCCGATGCAAGCCATAAAATTGACTGATGAGAGTGTTCGGGTTGTCCAGGACATGGCGGTAGTAATCCCTCAGAATCTTCCGCAGAAGTTTGTGCTCGGCGTGGTGGATGGTTTTGATAATGTATTTGTAGTCGCGGGAGAAGTAGAAGAACGATCCCGACTTTCCAGGGCTACCCAGTTCGGACAGGATGTATTTGCTGGTCAGGCTGACGAGATAATCGGCTGGGTCAAGGCCAAAGATGGCTCGAAGATGCCTAAAAACCCAAGGACTGTAATCCTTGAATTTGAAGTCGTACTTTGCGCTGGGCGTCAGTTCATTTCCGGTGATATCGAAACTGAATTTGTGTTTCGCATCGAAATCGGCGTCCGTCAGTTCTCGGTCCATCTTTGCATTGGTCCTCGACACCGTAAATCGAATGCCCGTCAGCATGTTGTACGCCGTGACCCAGTTGACGTGGCCCTCTTCTACCTTCTTCCCGACAATCACGCGGTCATCGTCTTCCTCCTCCCTCTTCTTCCGCCTACTGGCCCTCTTCTGTTTGATCAGTTCCGTCCACCGCGCAGCGTCTTCATCAGGCGGGACCTCTTCCAAGTGAACGTCAGACTGCATCGACCGCGTTGTCCGCCGGACCAGCCCGACCGACGCCCTCCTATGTCGTATTACTGACGTGTCGTATTGATCCCGCGTAGGCGAAAAGCGACCGGTCGTGGACAGGGCTTCTTCCGAGGGTCCTGCAGAGAAGGAAAATTCGCGGGAACTTCGACCGGTCGCGAGATTTGACTTTGGCACTTGGAGCGTATGCCGGTGTACAAGTTTCGGCGCTTCGGAGTTCTGGCCCATTTCGGGATAACGGTCTTGGATAGCAGCGCCAGGCGACATTCCAGGAGGAGAGGAAAAACGCGCCAGCCCGGGAAGAGGGCCTCGATGGGACAGCGTCAGTCCATCTGATCGCGCCGTATCCGGGACCGTCGATGCTGTTACCATATGCGAAGGATCGTGCTCGAGGGTAGTCGGGGGTTGATTCGTTTTCAGTTTACCCAAGTCTGGCGTTTGTCTGCCAGGCGGAGCGGCATTGCCATCAGGCAAGTCATCAGTCGTGTTTTCGACACTCGACAGATTGCTCAATCCGTCTGTAGAGGCCACCGCCTTGGAACCATCCTCGACATTTCTATCTTGGTTACTAGCTATCGAATGACTGCTACCAGCTTTTGAATGCGACCGGTCTCGGGGGGCCTTGAGATTGCCGTTTGGTAGGCCATTGGTCAAGGAGGCATTGCTATTGTTCCGGAAGTTCTTGAGCTGATCCAGCCTGTGATCGGCAAGACCGGTCTCGACGTCCGTCCCGTTTGTGTATGTAAAAACGCCGCTGATAGTCCTGTCGTTGGACTTGCGCGGAGGCCCATCAAAGGAAGGGTTGGCACCGTTGGAGAGAACGGAGAGAGGAGGCTCCGCGGCCACGGATGGCATCTCAGGTGCGAGGAAAAGGCTGCCAGGAAAGATTGGTTCGCATTAGAGGCAGGTCACCGGGGTACTGAATGTTCGGAGGGCATATCTTGGACTGCGCTTGTGGTTGTTGACTGCGGCTTAGAAATGAGGTGATTGGGACGAGGCGCGCGAAAGGTTGATATATGCCGAAGCCCGAGCTATGGACTGGTGGATGGATATAGAGAGGGTACTTCTGCTTGAATATCGGCGGAATACAGGAGCGTCTTCTGGGTCTGAGATAATGTGGTGGGAGGTAGACGTGTAGGGGAGTTTGTCAAGAGCGCAGTTAGAGGATGTACGTAGTGCAGCGCAATGCAGTAGTGGAGTTGAGGTTGGCCGGACTGCACAACTTGAACTTGAACGTCGAACTTCACTGGCACCACAATGCAGTGGCCGATGGTGCCAAGGCTGACGCCGGCCGCCATAGAAATCATATTATTGTCACTAGTAGTATCGCTAGGTGTCTAGTACCTGGTAGGCACGTATTAGATGCTACGGTACCTAGGTACGTCCTCCGTATAGGTAGGGAGGAAGTTGGTATTTAGAGACCTCGATGCCCAACTTCTGCCCTCCCAAGCCTGCGGGAGAACACTCCTGCCCCCCGGAGTTTAGCAATCAACGGCCCGAAGCTTGATGAAGCCTGAGCTGACGAGGCTGCCCGCCTGGCAATCCACCACGCACCCATATTATACTACTGTAAACAAGTGTGTCAGTCCGGACCGGCAACTACTTGTACTTATGCAGCCACAACGCCTGATTTGGCCATTCCAATATCCTTCGAGACTATTTTTATCGGTTTCAGCTGAACAAGCTGCCCCTTTCTATCACCTACTCAGAGACTCCCATACCGCCACGGACCGGTGCCTCGAATAATATCGAATACGCCACTCCGTAGTAGTGGTACCAATATCAACAATGGTATTGCGGTGCCATCAATTTACGTTTCGGGCTTGACCGGGAGCCGGAGTGACAGAGCCTTGTCCTGCTTGACACATGTCGCGAGACATGGGTTCGTTCCCTTCCCCGAACGCAGACTCCCTTCCGTGCGTATAGCTAAAGCTGTCGACCTTGTGATACCTTCCACAATGTTGGGCAGAGCTCATGCACACTAGAATTCATCTGTGCTGGGCTTCCTAGGTCGTTTGGAGAAGAACAAGCATACAGACATAGAGTTGTCATCGTAATAGTACTAAGCTCAAAGTTAACGCCCGAGAACCAATTGCTTGACACTGCAACGCCTGGCTTAACAAACAGTACAGTATGCAGTCCCGCGAGTAAGCGTTGGGAGTCCACCATGTACCGCACCCCATTCTTGTAAACAACCGCTTAGGGCCTCAATAACTTTGCGACAGTCATCAGTGCCTCGGCCCCTTCTCCAGCGGTTTCGCTTGAACCGCGTCCGTTCGAGGTGGTCAACTCGGAATTGGGATAGTACCAAGCTGTGACAGCAATGATGATGTAGACGATCTAATCAACGCTGGTTAGCCATGACTTTCTTCTGGGACGTCCGATGCATACCACAAGCAGACCTCCTTCAAGGTAGTTGGAGGATCCATCTCGCAGAAAATTGCCCACCACCAAGATAGCCACGATTAGGAGTACGACCATGAAGATTTCGAAGTTGAGGTCCATCGGCTTTCCGAGACCCCAGCCCACTATAACAACAAGAGGTGCGTTGAAGAGGGCGGTCTGGATCGAGGGACCGAGACAATGGTAAAGCGCGAAGTTCTAGAGACATTAGCAACTCCTTCTGGCGGGGTTCGCAACACTCACAATCTGGTTGTCATAGGCTTCATCAACCGCGGTGAGATGTTCGGCGGTCTTTTCGACTAATGGTACCAATATCAGACCCAGAAAGTTGTCCGGAACTCCATGCTCGACCACGTACTCGATCTCCACGACGAGGAATACCGCAATCAAGGAAATCAGAGTCAACGCCAGAATAATTGCCACCAGACACTCAGTCATGGTCAACTTGGCCTTTCGCAAGTCATGCTGCCTGTCCCGGTCAGCTTCCTCGTCAGCCTCGAGGACTTCGGCGAAGATGTTGTCGTGTGAGACACAGTTGTAGAGAAGGTAGAGGATAAATGACGCGATAAGAATGATAGAGACACCATGGCTGATGCTGAGGGTGTCTCTACGAAGCCTCTCCTCCGTGTAGCCTTCACCTGAGGTGACCGTGCTACCGATGAGAGAGGAAAAGAAAGCGGATGGGATCATGAGGGCGAATCCAGCGACCAGGATGAGTCCTGACCCTACTTCGCTGACGGAAGCATGGAACTTCTGTTCCTTATGTCTGAGACCCCCAACGAAGAAGCAGGAGCCCAAGCACAGCAGGAGATTTGTGAGTATAGACCCGAGAATGGCAGCTTGGATCACCTGAATCTTATTCCCGTGTCCCGCCTCGCCGGTGCCGTTGTCCTTGGCGATGAGAACCATGAACAGGACAATTTCCACGACAGAACCAAGGGTTGTCTCGATGATGATGCCGGCGACCTTGGGCAACTTCCTGGCAAACTCTTGCCCCGCGAACCCCAGAAGATTGGCCGCCGGGATCATGGCAATGTAGTTGATCGCAAAGGTCCAGAGGTGATGGTCTCCGTGGATAAAATGGAGGGCAATAGCCGCTGGTACAAATGGCCAAAGGACATTGACCCAGCTGGAAACGGTGCATGAGGACACCCATATAATTTTAAGAGCCTGAACGGGATGAATTCCACGCCGACCACTCTCACCGTCGGGATGTATGCCTGGCGTAACTTCATGACCGTTGTGGTTGAACTGAGGAAGAACTCCGTCACCGGGGGCATCTGCCAACGATCCCCGAGTCTTTTCAGCCATATCATGTCTTGTCGTGGTTTGTGGAGGAGGAGCTCGGGCGCGTCTATTGAAAAGACCCATGTTGAACAGCGGGCAGCCGACACGAAGCTGATGTTGAGGGGTCAAGCGGGAGTCAAGGGCATGTACCAAGGTATGTGAGCGCCTGCGGTCAATGGAGGGATGGGATGAAGGGCGAGGTGGCAGTGAGTGGCGTATGTTCGGCTTCAATGGAGCATATCGAGCACAGAAGGGGTCGAGGTCGTGATAAAGGGTGTAACGAGAGGACAAGCAGTTTGATGGAAACGTAAAGAGCACAAATTGTCCTGGTCAAGATAACCACGGACGCACGCGAGGTATGAAACAATCCGAGTCAAGAACCAACGATTATGAGTGAGACGAAAGATGCGGAATTTCATTAAACATTGGTGTCCGGAAGATGAATGGCTTTTGAACACGGTTTCAAACCTGACCTGGCGCTCCTGCCGCTGCCAATAACGAATATACCAAGGTACGACGAGGATCACACAGTTAAATTGAGTCAAGAAGTCTTAGCTGGAGCAAGCAAACGCCAGCCAAGAGAGGAATGACAGCACTTTGCAGCACAAAACCTGGAATTCCAAAGACCCCAAGGCTTGGCCTGCCACTATCCAGCCACCGGGACGAGTCACCGTATTCGAGGAGGGTAGGTAGTCATTGTCTGGTATCGCCTTCACCAGGGAATGAATGGGTGACGAGCCAGCCGAGCACTGTAGTATCTTAGTTTGTGCAGAGAACGCAGTCGAATCGAAGCTGGCATGATGCCGCAAGTTCAGCTTGAATATGAAGGGGAGCAGTCAACAAATGTTTCATCGAATCAGCTTCGACTCCAACTTTAGTCGCCCTCACGGTCTTAGAGCTCGGGACGGCACGTGAGGCGCTATGCCCGACAGGGATACTGGCACGAGAGAGCGGATGCTCCTCCGTACTCGCCCAACACACTGCGCCAGTTCTGAGGTAGTAGTACAGGTTAGGTACCTACCTCTCACTCAGATACCTAGGTACCTATCTATTATAGTCTCTACTGCAACCAACAATCGTCACCGTGGGCAGGATCGCTTTGATGATCCCAGACGACTCAACATAGAGGAGCAGAGCATGTTGATTGGCGGCAAAGTTGCCCTCCTTCAGGAAGCGCATCTGAAGCCATTGGACTGATGACCTCCCTATCTACAAGGGCTGATTTAGGGTCCCGCCGCCCAGTCATTGCATAAATACATACAGGTAACGTTACCTTTTTGGGGCCCGTGTTTTCCAAGTCATCATGTCTCCATCTTCTTCCCCAGGGTATCATAACCTACAAGGCTTCCATGTAGCGGGTATCACTCGTCATCACACATCATGAACCTCTCTCACTTCTTCTCGCTCATCACTGTCCACTTCCAACTTGGAATCCCGCCCGGCTGCGGCGTCTGTACTCCCATAAAGACTTCCCCGGCGCTGTTGTCGTTGGTGGTGGTGGTTGACGTTGTGCTCAGGGTTGGCATCTGGTTCTCCGGTTTCGAAATATCTGGCGGTCCACCCATCATACCCCCAAGATTTTGCGCATAGAAATTGGATCCGGTTGCAGCAAAATTGCCCTCGGCGGCGCTCTCTGGTGGCGAGGTCTGCGCAAATAGATTGGCGCTGGGTGAAGTTGTCGACCACAGGTTTGCGGCCGGATCAAGCTGCAAATTCGCGGGTTGCATATATTGGTCCCATGATTCCTATGCCATTGTTAGAAAACATCAAAAATAGATCTGATACTTGCAATACTTACCCAGTCAAGACTCATGCTTTGTCCCAGGTCACCAATCGCGCCCCCGAAAAATCCAGATGGGAAAGGACTGGGCGTAGTTGCCACTCCGGCGCCGAAGACGCCAGAACTGAGGGGATCCCCTGCAGCCCCGAATCCTGCATTGAATGGTGGCTTGTCCCACTGCCCTCCGGCTGAGGCCGCCTGGGTGATATTCGCGCCTGATCCCGTGCTGTTCAGGGCCCCAGCTTGTAGCATGCCCAAAGTCATTGCAGCGGTCTGTTCATCATTACTCGATCCCGGCGCTGGTCGAGTCCCAGAGGGGATCTGCGTGTGCTGTGCATTGCTAGGGGAGGCCGGCTGTTTGATGTGATACAGAAGCACATTCAACAGCTCGCTTGCCTTGTACGCTTCCATGCTGAAATCTCGGTTGGCCATCCACACATCTCGGCTTTCTTCCAGTGCACGGATCAGGTCTTCACGGGTGTACTTAAGCCCCGGCACATATGCACCGTCGGAGGTGCTGCTTCCTTGACTGAAGCTGCCACCACTAACAGACGTACTAGGAGTGCTCACATCGTGATCAGATCTCTCCCGGTGGTGGTAGAGATCCGTGCATACCACAGTCGCAGCCAACAGATAGTCATGCGCCGTCAGGGAGTTGACGTGGTTGCGTATGCTCCTCAACCGACCGCGCTCGTGGCTCTGCTGGTGTTGAATAGCCTGAAAGCTTAGTAGCTGCATGGCCGACTCCAAACAAGTCCTTCTCGAATGCGTGTAACGGTTGTTGGATCTCGCGAGGGGTAGAAACCGTCGATGAAGCACACACTGCGACTTGTGGTACACCGTAGCCAAACTAAATCTCGCCATAATCAGAGAAATCGGGGCCAGTGTCTGCTCTGCCATAGGACGCAGCTTCAGATGTTCAGGAATACTGTCATAGATTTCTCTGAGCCCGCTGTCAATCTTGAGCACTTCATCGTACCCTTTGCGGGTGATTCCATTACTCTCCTCCAACACTCGCCCGAAGCCAAATGCCAGGCGCCCTTTGGCTATCATGTAAGAGATTGGTGTCGGTTCGGAGGCAGGCCGAGCAGGCGGAAGCGACGTGGACTCTTCGCCAAATTCGTCGTCATAGATGTTCCGAGGAAGTTCGGTATCTGAGTCTCCGATGCGGATCATTGAGGGCAGCGCCATCTGGAACGAAAACAACAAGTCGGCGCTGCGCACGAAAGTCCAGATTCGCCGGCGCATCTCTCCCTGGAATGGAGTTAAGTTGGGGAAGAATTTGCCATCCCGGTGATAGCCCATGCGCATGGCTAAACGGGCAATCATGCCAACCAGGACCCATACGCTGGCGTCCGCGTCGCGATTCGAGGTGTATTCGGCGTTGAGATGGAAGATCAGAGTCTCAATGATATGGTTGTGAGGCTTAGTGTAGTCAGCTGTAATGAGACAGTGTGCCATCTGCGTGCGATAGTTGGTCGCCAGGTCTTGACTCTTGCCTCGGAATTCGGGCGGCTCATCCCCCTCCCGTGCGTAAGACAGCATGGCGAGTCGCATCATGGCGAATAACATGGCCACCCAGACAATCGAGCTTTTGGAAGGGTCATCCCAGTGTTGGTTGTACTGTTTTTGGAAAGTGGGACCGTGCAGGATGTGTGTGGCAGGGTCGAAGGTATTGAAATACCGACCGACAAGGATGTCACACATATATCGAGACGGTATTTGCGCAAGGATCTCGCTGCGACTGGGAGGGATAGTCGAGCCAAACAACAAGGCGGGCCCGGCACCTATGTCTGAGCCCATAGTCTTCCTCGTCTGCTCAACCTTCTCCAGCTGTGCTTCATACTCCTTCTTGTGGGCGACAAAATAGTTCTTCACTTCGCCGATCTCATTGAGCAACACAGCCCAGTGAGCTTCGCCTATGTAAAAGGTCCTCTGTCTTTCAGCGTCCACCTTTAGTATTCCGAAGCTCTTCGTCACACCGTCAGTTTCACTTTCAGCTTCTTGTCCGTTGCCGTCGTCCATCATAGTCGTCTCGTCAAGATCGTTGTCGAGGTTTGGTCCAAGTGAGCCACTTCCGACAGCGCTTGAGTCGGTGGAGAGCGCATTCGCTGCAGCAGATGGACCGGGCGCTTGGGCACCGTTGGTCATCAGCGACAAAACCAGGCCTTCCAGTCGGTCTATCCGATTCTGCATATCATCGGGTGTCGCAGTCGATGCGCTTTGATTCTGACTGCCCTTCTTCCGGGGAGCCGGAGCAGCATAGGCGCATGAAGCACTGTCGCCTCGTTTAGTGCAATTGTCACACGGCGATTGTCGATTACATTTCAGCTTCCGGTGCCTACATGGGGCACATGATAAGGGAATCCGATTTCGTTTGCGCACAACTCTGAACTGGTCCGGGGAAGCACCGTAGTGCGAGGAACTTGTCGAGGGGGGTGTGGGTGTCATTTTGAGAATCTCCAGCTCAAATGAAGGACGGTTGGTTTGTGACAGGCCCTTGCGCTTAGGAATCACTTGGTCGCGGCCAATATCGCACAGCAGAAATGCGGACACAGCGGATTCCAGAGATCGGCGCGCAATACACGTGGTCTGGTATGCGGTTGTGATGCGGTTTTCGGCTTTGCAGCACACCCTGATACAACGAAGCAAAGCGATCGCAATTGTTGACGTGCCTCGCTGCCTGGCGGATGGGCAGGCTCGGATTTAACGCGACTTATCTGCGCCAGCAGGAATGCGCAATAACACCAAGACCTGCTTGAGACGCGATATTATGTTGCCAGGAGGATCGCTGCGCCTTTGTCACCACACAAACAGGACAGGCCAGACAGGTGAGGGAGGAAAAGGGTTGAGGATGGTGAGAGGAGGTCAGAAGTCAGAAGTAGTAAAAGTGGTAATATTGGAATCAGCAGCCTACCAGGACCACAGGCCGCTGTCCTCGAAAGCGCAGCCAATTGCCAAGCCTAGAGTGAGATAGAGGTAAATAGTAGTGGCGCTATTTAGTACTAGCGGCAAGAGCTAGCGTACTAAAACTGGATGATGATCGATACGCGTCCTTCACATGCGCAGACGACTGACCGTGATGGTGACTAAGGTAACAACAAGGGCATCACATGGTTAACATGCAGTTGGTATGACTCATAACAGAGCAAGGCAGATGTGGAAGAAGATGATATGCATAGATGATGTTGTTTCAATGAAGTTTGTTCAGTGCCAGACACCTACCAGATAAAGAGTTACTTAGTAATCAGTGCCAGGCCTTAACCCCGGTGCATGGTACGGCTCTCGTACCTGTACGTACAAGAGAAGTGATAACATTCATCATGTCAAGCGCATGTCCTCAACCATTCATGGCTGGCATACTCGGTCTATTCACAATTCATTGCAGATCAAGGTCATCGTCAATTTAGCCTGGCCTGCTCTCTTCAAAAGTCCCAAAAGCTCTTCTGAGTCTGACTCCTGCCGTTGGTGGTGCTGAATGGTGATGCTTCCTCTCCAATGGACCAGTGACTCTCCGTACCCTTCCTCAGTCGACTATGGTTCGGGGCCGCCTTGACTTGATCGAGTGATTGATCAGAAGGATCCCAATGCGAATCCATATTATGAGCCGCCTGCTTACGACTGTCTGCGATGGGGTGGTTCTCGTTGTTTGCCTTGTCGTTCGCAGGCGAGACATCGGCTATCGTAAAATGGCTATCGAAATCGTTCTTGCGGTAAGTGTTGTTGTTGATCGTTGATAGAGGCACCTTGGCTTGAGATTCACCTTCACCGTTTTCATCGTACAAGTTGTTCGCATACAGGCCCTGTCGACCGCCTGCGGAGCTATTGGGACGAGCGGATATGCGGGTAGGAGCTGGACTGGGATTATCGTCGAGGTGGAAATGCGATTCAGCATCCTTTCGAGCCTTTGGAACAACGTGTCGTTCGATGGGCGTACCATCGTCTTGAAATTCGAAGTGAGTGTCATTGTGCCACCGCTGCCTTCCGGTCATGTTCTTCGACGGAGTTTCAAAACTGTTGCCATCATCTTCCAAGCTGAAATGTACCACGTCTTGACCGCGTACCTTCTGGCCAGCCTTCCCCGGTGTGGCAAAGTCTTCGAAGTTCCATTGTGACTGATTCTTGTTCGTCTTTGGGCGCATTGGTATGGCCGTCCTTGGACTCAAATTGTTCTCTCGATGCTGCATTGGGTCGTCCTCGATGGCATCACCTATGTCGAAGTGATTGTACTTGGCTGGGTTGGACTTGTAGCCGACAGCAGCGGGCTCATCTCGATCCTCTGCAAACAGACGAGGCGCTACATGTTTCTGAGTGCCATTTCCTTTAGAAGGGATGACCGTCTCCATTGGAGGCTTCTTCGGGGAGCCTGGCTCGTGATCTTCATGTCCAGCTGCGAAAAGCTCGCTCATTTCCCGAGGAGGAGGTCTGGCAGATGTGCGTGGCGCAACAGGGTTAGGTTTCGCAGGGGCGTGGTTTTCTTCGGTTGGCTTGGGAGAGAAAAGATCAAGGCTTGCATAAGGGTCCTTGATATGCTTCTTGCTGGGAGATACACTGCGCGAAGTGGTGTTGTTGTGGTTCTCAGACCGCCCACGCGGGCTATGTGGTGCTCGGGACCCTCCTGCCGGGGCGGAGTTGTAACCTGTCTCGATCAGTCTGATTTGGTCTTTGCCGTCAACGACCGGCCAGTTGCTGCCACGGGATCCAATGACGCCGGCTTGCTTGAGCAGCGAGGCCTGATCCCACGAGATCCGAATCTGCGAGATTTTCTGTTCGCCATCAAAATAGACAATGTGAGTCTGAGACAGGGTGTTAGTCGCCAACCTCAAGACAGGACCTGGGACTCTTACTGTTGGAATCGTGGCTATCTTGTCAACTATAAAGTTTTCAAGTCCCGGCAAGTATGACCCTCCGCCTGAGATGAATTCCAGAACCGTTTCAACCTCCAGTGCCAGAGCATTCGTCGCCTCTATCGATGAGATGATTCGTGCGTTTCTGGTCTTTACAACCCTGCTATTCTGAGATTCCAGATGGCGAACTATCGGCCCGGGCGCCTGGAAGGTTGTCAGAGTTGTGATGTAGTGTAAGGTGGCATTTTCGGAGAGGCTGATAGGATTGGGCAAATCGAGGAAATGTTGGTAGACGTCTTTGAGCGTCATCTTGACAAGACGCGCTGCAGGACTGCGATGGGCTGGCGCAAGGCGTTTGTGCGATACGCAGACACAGAGGAAGGTTCGTAAGAAGGAAACCCCGTAGTGAACGCACTATGGACAGAATAAGGCGGGAAAGAGCAATTGTCAACACAATGCTAGGTTTATCGACCTGAGGAAGGTCGCGAGTTGCGAGTAGAGAGAGTGTTGGCTTTTCCCGCAAGGGTTCTTCACGGTCACTGTCAATAATTGATGGACAGGATAACAAGGTGTCCTACAAAGTTGAGTGAAGGGAATCTTGTCTATTATTCGGCGAGAGAGTGACAGCGAAGACAAGATCTACTGAGGGTCTGTGTCCTGAAAAGCGCGGAGAGTGCATGCATTATTTGATTGTTGTTTCTCTTCAATAATAAATAGAGAAGACGCGTTGCCCCGCCATCGCGCTCAGGCACCGCAGACACCTAGACTGCGCATAGAAACTAGCCGCGTTTCACTTGTTCTTTAGCTGGAGGCGCCATGGTTGAGACTCGCAGCCCCCCACAGCCACAGCCACCTGCGCATGTTCGACAGTGATAGTAGAAGAAGCCCGGCCTAGTTTCACCGATCACACCATGTCCAATTCGGGCAGTCCTTCGCAAGACCCTGGTATGTTTCAGATCTTCATGCGCTCTTTTTCGAGGGGGCGTGCATGTCAAGTTATTCTCGGCGCCCGACGTTGGAGATAGGACGATGGGCAACCGAGGAAAATACGAGGATACGTACTGCTCGTTGAATACCCAGCGTCCACCTGGCCTGCAGGGACATCGGCTAATCAACAATGCGAATTCTGGGGGAATTTCCCTCGAAAGAATTGAGCTACTCCTGCGGCACCACTGCAAAGACAGCTTTGAGGACTAAGGCAGGGACTAGAAGTCTTGCCAGTACCAGCCGAGGCCTTGCAGGCCTCTGGGCGGAAGCAAAGAGATGGCTTTCGATCTCAGTTGATCATATCGGCCTAAACAGGTCAGCCCAGGTCTCTGCATCGCGGATGTTAAGATCTGCTCACCCAAACCATTGGGACGACATCTTCCCAATGGCGTACATGTTGCCCACATCACTTCGTAACCCAATGAGCTGGACTCGCACAGCCGAACCCTTTTCGATTACGTCTCCTGCATTGTTTGAATATTGCGGAGGAGTGGCGTCTGGGTTGTGGCGCATATCTGGAGGCAGATGCTGCTTCATGTTAACATGCATGTTTTTATATCTGCTGTTCATCACATACCAGCTTGGAGACGAATACTGTGAGGGGTCCTGCTTCACAGAATACCCCTTGGGGCTTGATAGAGGATACGGCGCAATCAATCTGTGTCCTCGTGGTCAATATTCCGACATCTTATAACGCGCAATAGCAGTCCTCACAGTCTCTCCTTTGAATGGCTTCCACAAGATGGCGCGGTAAAGAATGGTAAAGTGCGCATCCCCAGAGCCCGGCCTGACTCGTCCAGGAGAGATGTTGTAAATGTCCATTATGCACACAATGTAATATTCGCCATTGCAACTACCTTCGAGGTCCGCATAGAGTTGATCCTTCAGTCGCTGATGCACACTATTGCCAAAGAACGACGGATGGATGCTGATCTCCCTCTCAAGATACCGTAAGAAGAACATTGTGATGGTCTCCCTATGCAGTGACGTCCCCTCGTCAATTGCACGAGGATGCCAGAGGAATGGCAAGTTTATGCACCCGTATTCATCTCTTTCCAACAGCCTGACACAGTAGTGCGCTTCGTGGAGGGTCTGTCGGCGCGCAGAGGTAGCACAGGTCGATCTCGAGATGGCAAGTGGAGATCTCTTTTGTACAAGGACGAGGATACGGCGCGCAGTCGTATGAGATATTATTGTTTGTTGAGGTTGAGGTTGTTGTGAATGCGACACGAAGGTCACGGTGTGCCTTTTTTGCTGTTGTAGTTAATAGCCATGCATGCTGCTGTATCTACGGTGGGTCTTTTGTTGCGCTTCCGCAGCCTGTGCTCAAAACGGCGAATCATATGGACGAGAGTGTCTCCGGGCAACTGCGGCACCTGCATTGTCCGACTAGAAGACTGGAGACCTCGGAGTATGAATTGCATGGCCTAGCGAGGGCCAGTAGCATCCCTTATTCATCTGTATCCTTGGTTGGGAGGCCTGGTGTTGCTGGTGGTCAGATGGCTGCAGTGTGGGCTTCGTGGCAGTGACGGTTTAAAGTTGAACCCCGGAGTCCATCTATGCTCCAACCTCATCCCGCTCTTCACTCACTTTCACTTGCGCCATCGCATCAATCAGGGACCTCACACTTCCCGGCATTGCTTTCAATGATTTGGCTTTCAAGCCTTCCTGTGTGAGAGACACGGTGTGTACTGCTCGACCATGTCTCTGAACCTGGAGAAGCAACTGCGCTTCGTAGGTTCCCTCATTCCGGTTGAGGATAACTGTCCCACTGACCGTTTCGCAGTATGGCGCCTATCATCATGATTCGGTAGCTCTCTAACCAGACTCCTAAGATGTGCGGAAATCATGCTCATATACTCAGGTCAACATCGCCATACACATGGTCGGCGTCCCGGTCATCCTTTGGACATTCTTCCTACTGGTACGTTTCGACTACTACGCCGGCTCGCACCTCACAGCTCACACATGAACAGGGCACGAATACCCCGCCGCTGGTGCAACTACCTCAGTCGGTGACCATTCCTAACCTCGACCTCAATGTCGGCACCATATGCTGTCTGTGTTATTGTGGACTCTATATTTTGCTGGAGCCAGTGGCAGGAACCGCACTTTCAGCATTGCTTTTGGTGGGAACTGCATATGGGAAACACCTTACAACTGTCTACGGAATGACGGCAAACTACTGGGCGTTGTCAGCCTTTCTTACCTCGTGGATAGCACAATTCCTCGGGCATGGGTTGTTTGAAGGGCGAGCACCAGCGCTTCTGGACAACATATTCCAAGCATTCTTCCTGGCCCCGCTCTTCGTCTGGCTGGAATTGCTTTTTGCGCTTGGGTACAGGCCTGAGCTGAAAAACCGGATGGACAAGATGGTGGAAGAGGACGTTGCCAAGTACCGAGAGTCCAAGGCTCGCAAGGCCAATGGGACAACGAATGGAAGCGTCAACGGCCACGCCAAACAATCGTGAGGCCTACACCGCTATTGAATCAACGAAATCCGACTTCCACAGCAGTGCATTTGATGCAACATTGGAGTGTTCGGCGCCGGGGTACTGAGGCGCCACTCGATGTCTCGTGGTCTAGTCTTCCAATGCTAATGTTGTGATGGGCGTTATGACTGAAGAAAAAAGCTACCCCCTTGAGATTCCGATGAATCCGCTTTGTCGTTTAGCCTACTAGAATGGCTGGAATGCTTGTTGTATATCCTAGAGCAGGCGAAATGAATTTACTTGACATGAGATGAGCCCCGTAGGCGTTTGGATATGTGTATTTGTAGCCAAGGCCAGCTGCTTGAAAGTAATAATATCTCGAAACGGATGCTAGTCACATGAAGAACATGGGCCTCAGACAATTCCCACGATCGTGATTGATTTCGCTGAAGAACCTCGCCGTCTTATCTCAAGTTGTTGGAGTACGCAGTATTGAATTTGCCGACATCCATTGCCAAGCGTGTTTCGGCGTAGCAAACAAGCCTGCTCGAAGACATGTTGTTTCCCTCCTCCTCCTCAACATGTCTCTGGACGACGCATGGAAGGAGAACCTACTGAAAGCCGCTCAAGAGCGGAATATCGTCTTTTCCAAGACCGAAGTGGCATCAATCCATGCTGCGAGCCCACGTTCTCCGCTGGCACAATGGGTGCAACGCAATCACATCGCCCCTGGAAGCGCGTTGTTGTCGGTTGAAGAAGTAACATTGTACGCAAATCTCTCGCGATTGATGATGCGGCAGCGACCCAAATTGACCAGAAGCCTTTACCTGATGCAGATGGCAGCACCTTCAAGAAGAAGAGCAGTTGGATTTATCTACTGAGGATGTTGATTGGATATCGGTGCCCACGACGGACGAGGAGCTACAGTCGGCAATAGCAGACCTGAACGCCTCCACTCGATCGATCGAGCGACGGAGCAGAGTTCTCGAGGCTCAAAGCGCACTCGCAAGGGAGCTGGCAGTCTCTGAAACTGCCTCCAGCGAACGCAAGTCAAGGCACAGACAGTATTTCGACCAGAAAGAAGCCGCTGAACTGCAGCATGTTAAGTTCGCCGTATGAATCCCGCAGACCTGACACCTACGATCTATGGTGGGTTGTGATGGATGTTTTGTTTGACTGACAATCATGCAGAATGATCAACTGTTTGGGACGCTGCGCGCCGACCTGCGAGAGGAGCGCGACAGTGTGGCTCGAGACGTCAAATCCGTCCAGGCGACCGTTGCAGAGGCTCTGAAGGCCGATGATCGCGCTCTCGACGCCCTCAACCAGCACGCTGCCAGTCGACCGGAAGTGAGCCTCGACTTCGACGCGATGAGAAAGCGTGCGGCCAGATTGACAGACGCACTGCACCATTTCCGTGTCCAAGCCATCAAAGACCGCCTTGATCACATATACCTCGAAGCACTGGCAACTTGTCCATCAGAGGTCTCGAAAGATATCTCTCTCGACGAACTCCAAACCGTCCAAGCAGACCTGGGATCGTTGTACGCAGAAATCGAGGACGTGGCGACGATGCTGGTTTCGCATGATTACAGTAACAAGCTTGAATCAATCATCTCCCATATCCAACAACTGAGCGTTGAAGAAAGAGGCGCTCATACGGAGCTGGTAAGTATATCCGCCGTCATATCAAAGACAACCGCATCAATCTCATCAATCTCTTCTCTCTATGTATATATTTGCTAACGCAACAATGCACAGGTCCTGGGTAGACTGTCTGCCCTGACAGAAAAGCTAGACGCTCTCTCGACGAGGCTGGAGAACCTGCAGTCTCGCCGCCTTGCACTCCACACACTCCATTCGCAATGCCAGACCATCGCGCCAGATATCGCAACTGTATCCGGCGGTACGAGACGAAACGTACCTGCTCACAATTCGAAGAACTTGGCTCCCTCATCACAATATGATCTGGAAGCCGCTTATCCCGCAACTACCGCATTAATGCGTCATTTCGGCCTCTCCTGGGAAGGAAAGGGGGACTCAAGCCGAAACTTACACGATCAGGTTCAAAGCCTCGTGGCGGACTTGTCCCGACAGTCCGAAAACGATATGGACCAGGTTCTTGGGATCACAGAAACGGCAGTCAAAGAGCGACAGGCTGTGGTGGATAGTTTGTCAGATGCGCTGAATACACAATCCGGACTGGACCTTGAGCGTGACTTGCGTGCCCTGGAGGAGCAGATCGCCGAGGCCAGGGCCGACTTGGAGACGGAGACGAGGCGACCACCTTTGACCCGTGAATGAGGTTAGTTAGAGAAGCGATGCTGCTTGCAGTTTGGAGCTGTGGTGCTCCATCCTTTGATATTTGACTCGTGGTACAAGACAACTTCCGGTACTAGGAGTTTTCTGGCGATCACTCAGAATGATATCACAGAATGTGGCTTCCTCCAATATATGTCTTCTCCGAGTATGTCCAGCCGGCATTATATACCCGCGCCATATATGACAGAAGCAAGAAAAATGCAGACATCCAACCCATCGATCACTACACGTACTTTGGTCAAGACATACAGACAGACGCCCTCCAAACCCCAGGCCGAGAGGATCCAACGACAGCAACACCCCTAGACGACCTCCCTATGATTCAGCATAACGCGCGGCTCGGTCCTCCTCGAATCCCGAGAATGCAGGTCACTCATATGGGTAGTCATGGCCTTCCTCTCCTCAGACTTGGACTTCGTAAAACTTCTAGCGAGGGTGAAGAAGCCCTGCCTCAACCCCAACGAAGTAAGCTGGGACTTGCGGGCCTTGACACCATCTGTCTCTTGGGGCCGGAACCAACCGGTAGCACGCTTGAGATACTTCCAGGCCTCCATGCCCGAGACAAAGACAAAGACACAAACGACAGCAGGGGCCCATTCCCACGAAATGCCCTTATGCTTGAACACACTCGTATTCAGACCGGGGATGTAGACCGCAGGAAAGACCGACAGGGCGCCAACCACGACCGACCAAAACAGGAACTGGTTCTCCCAAATATCGACAAAGAAGGGGAACGAGCGCGCATCATGCGGATTGATGCAGAACATGCTGCGGCGCATGGCTTTGAATTCCCAGGCCGAAATCAGAATCAGCCATGTCAACTCCACAAACACCGCCGCCCGGGCGCGGAACACGACGTCGCAGCTGCCGCTGTATTTCCGGTTACAGTCCTCTCCTAACCCGTCCTGGCCGGGGCCGTACACGATGAACACGAACGTCATCAGACAGCATGTGCCTTGGATCGTGCCGTACACGAGCATGTCGGTGATCAGTTCCCAGGTGAACACCCCCTTTCGGTGGTCGTGAGGAGGCCGCTCCATGACATCTGATGCGGGCTTTTCGCGACCGAGTCCGAAAGCCGGGAACGACGACGTCAGCATATTGATCCACAGGATTTGCAGCGGCGAGAGTGGGAAGACGGAGAAGCCGGAGGAATCTTGGAATCCGAGCCCGCAAATCAAAAGGATCACTTCGCCCACGTTGGATGTGAGGAGATGCAGCACAAAGCGTTGGATGTTGTCGAACATGCGTCGGCCTTCTTCGACCGCATTGACTATGCTGGCGAAGTTGTCGTCCGTGAGCACAATGTCCGACGCCGATTTGGCGACATCGCTGCCATTCAGGCCCATCGCGATTCCTACGTCGGCGAGTTTCAGTGAGGGCGAGTCATTCACGCCGTCGCCGGTCATGGCGACGAATTTGCGCCGGCGGTGAAGAGCCTCGATCATGCGGACTTTGGTTTCGGGTGCGCACCGTGCCACGACCAGCGGGAGCGTCGGGAGAGCGTCCATCTCGGCGTCACTCATCTTGTCGAATTCCGTCGCGGTTTTGACTATCGCCGCCGCCACGTCAGGGGCTAAAGTGCCCATGTTCCGGGGGATGATGCCGACTTCTTTGGCAATCGCTGCCGCGGTCGATGGATGGTCTCCTGTCAACATGGACACTGTGATGCCTGCGGTTGTACAGGCTTGGACGGCACCTTTGGTCTCGAGTCGTGGAGGGTCATACAGTCCAGCCAAACCGAGAAGGCAGAGATCCTTTTCCACTTCGCTGCGGTCAATGTCGGAATGTTCGGGGATGTCGTAGGGCGTGAATCTGCGGGCGACCGCGAGCACTCGAAGACCTTGTTCGGCGAGAAACGTCATTTGCTCGAGGATGTTTTCTTTCAGCTCTGGAGTCATTTCCTGTTGGTTCCCGCCGACGCCGGTAGAAGTGCAGAGGTCAAGGACCCGTTCAACCGCGCCTTTGGTGAATATGACAGAATGCTCGATCCCGGGCTTTCTGTATACCACCGACATACGTTTGATTGAGCTGTCAAAAGGGAACTCCATCGTCTGTGACCATCCGTGCTCTTCTTCGAGCGTCCTCTTGCCGTGGTTGAATCGGTGTGAGAAGACCTGAAGGGCAATTTCCGTCGGATCACCAGCCGTCTTCCATGTTTCCTGTCCATTTTCGTTGACTTTGCGAACGGACGCCAGGTTGCATAGAGCAGCTGCTTCGAGAAAAGCCCCAAGGCCAGCCGTGATGTCAGGATCCTTCTGGACGGACTTTACCTGTCCAGCAGCTTTCTCTGCATCCTTGTGCATCTTGCCCTCGGGGACGTCGAAGGCCACGCCGGCGATACTTCGTTTATGGTCCAGTGCATCTTGCCTGGCTTGTCGTTCGGCTTCGACCTCCTTTCGAGACTTGGGGGCTGTGGCGAAAGTGATAGTCCCCTCAGTCGGGTCGGAAGCATTGTTGGAGTCTTCCACGCTGTAGATTCCCGTCCCTGGGATCCACACCCTGCGAGTAACCATTTTGCCTTGTGTAAGAGTGCCGGTCTTGTCGGAACAGATGTTAGTGACGCCTCCAAGTGCTTCAAGAGCACTGAGCTGCCGAACCACCACCCTGCGTTTCCTCATCTGAGTCATGCCAACCACCATCGTAATGGTAAGAACGGCAATCAAGGACTCCGGGATGATGGCAATACCCGTCGAAATGGCGTAGATGGCGACTTCATTGGTGACGTGGAAGCGGTTGACGCCGAACACGATAATCGCGAGAAGAAGAGCACAGCCAAAAAGAACGTATGCCAGTTTACTGAGTTTGATCTGCAGAGGGGTGCCTTCAGTGAGACCGAGGAATTTGAGAACTGCATCCCAGGTGCGTAGAGCGCCCCCTTTGACGGGTTGAAATGGACCATATTTCTTGCGGGACATTGATCGGTTGGGCTTGCGGCGTTTGCCCTGCATGGATGCCGCGATGCCTCCAATGGCAGTGGACATGCCGCTGAAGACGACGACGCCGCGGCCTCGCCCTTTGGTGACGGTTGAGGACGAATACGCGATATTGAGTCGATCTCCCAGTCCGAGGTCTTCTTTGGCAACACCGTGCTTTGCCTCGAAGTCGACTTCTTTGGGCACAGGCAGCGCTTCGCCGGTCAGGATGGCTTCGTCACATTCTAGATTCATCACTTCGAACAGTCTCAAGTCTGCAGGGACAGTATCGCCAGTCTTGATGGACACGATATCCCCGGGAACAACGTCGGCCGATGGGATAGTCATCTCGTTGCCATCGCGGATGACATTGGCTGAAGGCGATGAAAGAGATCGAAGAGCGTCCATTTTCTTTTCGGCCTGGAATTCCTGGTAAAATCCGATCGCGACGTTAAGGAGAATGACAGCCGTGATCACTGCGCCTTCGACGAAGTCTTCAACGCCGTACGACAAGGCCATCGCGAGCACCAGCACCTATTATCGGTTAGCGATACACTGTCTTTCCAATTGGGGAACCGAACACACACCAATATCATGGCATTGGAGATCTGCTTTCCCAAAATGGCATACCATGAGACTCCTCCATCGCCTTCGAGTTTGTTAGGTCCGTACTTGGCCTGGTATTGCGCAACTTGAGCACTTGTCAAGCCCAGATCAAGGTTGGTTTCAAGATGGCTGACGACTTCTTCAACAGGGAGCAAGAATGGGTGCTTTGCATAGTTCTGTTCCGCCTTTCCATCCTGTTTACCCATACTGGGTGGTACCTGGATTGGCGGGAGGCCAACTGATTGACTCCTTTCTGGAAGCTGGGTCCAGGTCTCCGCCACGATTGATAGGCAGTGGCAGTGGCAGTGGCAGATAGAGATGTTGTAGATAGTGGCCGAGGATGCTATAACAGATGAACGATTGACACTTTTGACGAGCTGACCAGAGTACTGGACCTTTGTTGCGGAACCACAGTTTGTTATATAGCCGGATAAGATGATACGTACGAGTATCCATCCAGCACACAGACTTACCCATGGTATGGATCATAAGAGTCCATCATGACCATCCCTGGAGGCCAAGAGACACCCGGTTGCGTTGCCCATCATCCAGTTCATCTTGGCAGATGGATGCTAAGGCGCTGTCGCGAGACGCCGATACCCTTTCGGCAGGCACGGCATGCAAAGGATGGCACGTACACAAGGTTCGGCATGGTCTTTACCAGGATGATTTTGACATCGGAAGAGCGTCGCTGAGCATCGGCGCATACTTAGAAACCAAAGTCATCGAGCATGAGTCATGGCTATTTGTGTCGCAGTAAGAATGCCGCCTCAGAGGGCATTGATAGGCTCCAGGTCAAGAGCCAACAAGTCGGATGGAGTGGCGGAATGTTACTGTGGCAGATACCTGACCAGGCCTGCCAAGTCGGCGCCAAGCCTGCAGATACGCCGATATTGAGGCGGAATCGAGAAGGTGGAGAGAAGCGGGGCGCCTCCGCTGACGTTCCTCGCCACTATAAGACAACATCTTCTCGGCGCCAAGATTGCCGCTGGTCGCTAATAATGCATATCGAATAATACTTGTAGGTGCACCTACTTGTACAGCGGCGTGGTCATTGAATCTGCGCGTGTATATTGCATATCTGAGGTTGAATTGCCGCCACTGGCCCCGAACCTCAGCTGTTCACAGGCACGTGGCAAACTCAGCCCGACCGGACCCAGCCAGACCTTCGGCGTGTGAACTTACCCGACTGCGCCTTCTCAGCCTTCAGCCCTGCACGATCTTCAATGCAACTCTGTTAAGCTCGACGGGACAAGCTTTCAACAAACCATGGCTCCGGCTGCCCCATGGAGAAGTCCTTTGCGGGCGGTACAAAGGTACTCGGCAGAAAATTGCCAAACTCCTGCGGTACGGATACGCGGGCAGGCAATGAAAAGAGGTGGAATCAAAGCAGCCATACAAAGCAGACAACACTCAACTGTGTCGCCTGCCCTGCCCTCCACTTCCTCCGTCTCGCCGTCCGAAGTATCGCATTTCTCCCGCCTCGCTTCGTCATGGTGGGATCCTCACGGTCCCTCAAGGCTGCTACATCTCATGAACCCGCTGCGCCATGACTTCATCCGATCCTGTGTGAACTCCTCCTCCAACACAACAACAGACACACCCCGATCCCATTCTTATTCCTACCTCGACGTCGGTTGTGGGGGAGGGATCTTTGCCTCATCCGCTGCCCGCCTCCCGTCCACTTCGACCGTGACTGCAATTGACCCGACGGAACTGGTCATCCAGGTCGCCAAGTCGAACCAACGATCCGATCCAGCCATCTCCGCCCCGAAACTACAATACTTGAACTGCGCGATCGAAGACCTAGAAGTGCCTTCTGAAGATCAAGACAAAGTCGACGTCCTGACAGTGTTTGAAGTGCTTGAACATATCGACTCGCCGTCATCCTTCCTCGACCTTGCGATTCCCCATGTCAAACCTGGCGGCTGGATCATTGGGTCTACCATATCCCGTTCCCTCACGGCATTCTTGACCACGAAGCTTATTGCGGAAGCGCCTCTGGTCGGCGTTGTGCCTGCCGGAACACACGATTGGAATAAATACATCAACCCGTCGGAGTTGCGGCAATATTTCGAAACCCGAGCGCCGGGCAGCTGGGGGAGATTTCAGACTCAAGGAGTCGTATATATTCCCGCGCTGGGGTGGCGACTAGTCAACAATAGCGAGGACTTTGGGAACTATTTCTTTGGCGTTCAGAAACTGGGATGAGCAGCGCGGCTACTCAGGCCATCGAACTTCAGCAGTACCACCGTCCGCAGACGCAGAACTGGCGTACAGAACCGTGGCTTTCAGGATCACTCTACTGTTTAGCGTGTTTTCAGGGACATGCACGGCCAGAAATGTCGAAACCGAGACCCATGTCCGGTTTGTTATAACGACCAACGACCAGGGAGCGTGCGAGGTGCAGACGGGGATTTGTTCTCAGCTAGGCACAACACTCGATTGTTCAGTCGAGCAGTGCTTGATCGGGTTCACGACACCCAAACTACTATTGCAATCCCGTCCCGGCCTACCTGTCATACATATGCGAGAGGCGACTTGACAAGCGACACAGGACTGCCTGCGCAGAAGTGTGCCCACCAGCTGGGTGAGGCCTCATTTTGGAAAGTCACTTTACTCTCCGTATCCTCATGGATACCTACGTCCCGGACAAGCCATTCGAAAGGCGGCTGATTGTTGTGGAACCTGTCGAAAAGCGCTTCTTCTATGAAGCCACTTGCTTCTAAAAGCCATGTACCCAAGCGGGGGTCAAGAAGGAAAATGGGTGATGCTTGTAATATAGATAGGGTCCCAGCAGAAAATGTGAGCCAAGCTGGCAGCCTTTATCAGCGATGTAGACATATTCTACTAAAACGAAATTCATATAACGTTTACAGCAGATCGATCATGAATGGTGCCATGCGGTTCGCTTTCAACGTCATATTCATATTGAGAGTACAAAACAATGAAGCGTCTCGCTTCTTCTGGGGTATCATCTTAAAAAACTGAGCCCTGACCATGCAAAATGAACTCAACACCTGCTCGTGATGTAGTTACATCGACTCCTTCACTTTTTGGACTTTTTCTTGCCTTGACGCTTCTTGCCCGCATTTACCGGTTTGGCTTTATCCCCGCCTTCAGCATCATTGCTCTCACTTGCCACGGGCGATGTTGGTGTAGGGAGAAGCAGACCCTCGCTGAGCAGTTTAGTTCGGCACTCACCGAGGATTTGTGTCGCCTTTTCATCATTCCAGTCTTTGGTGCGCGAACTTCCGCCAAAGATGGTATTGTAGAGAAGGTCACCTTCACTACGCTTTTCTTCGGGAGCGGAAGCGGAAGCGGATGGTGATTGCACGGGTTGACTCGGTACAGACACATCGTGGGTTCGGTTTTGTCGTGCGTTGGCCGCTTTCTGGCGCCTCGAAATAGGAACTTTCTTCGCCGGCCCAGCCTCGATGACTGCACCTTCAAGGTCTTCAGCGTCAAGTTCACCATTGGCAACCATTTCCTGCAACTTCTGCTGTGCCGAGATCTGCATCATGGCGTCGCGATGTTCTTCTCTGAGACCTTCCATCAGCAACTCTTGCGTAGCTTTTTCCTCTTCCAGTCGACGAATGGTCTCGTTTAGCTGCCTGACTTGCGTCTTCTCGAGAAATTCGACTCTCTCCATGAGACTGGCACTAAGCGCCTTTTCTTCCTGATACTTCTCATTAAAGGTGCGCGCCATCTCCTCGAATTTGGCACTCCGCTTCTCAAGCCGGGCCTTCTCCTTTTCCAGTTCTGGAACATGGCCTTTAGCAACAATATCATGCTCTCTTTCGAGTTTCGCTAACCTCTCGGTTGCAATGCGGCTTTCTTCAATGGCTCGCTCGGCTTTTTTGGTCGCTTCGGCAGCTTTGTCCACAGCTCTCTCGACCACTTCTTCGAAATACACCCTCTGGCTTTCAAGCTGGCTTGTCAGCAGATGGGTATATTCCAGGGAGATGTCGCCGCTCTTGGCGTCCCCGATATCTTGATTGCCTCGTAGAGCCGTAGGCTCGCGCCTTCCGCCGGGCAGTTCCACCAGTTTCTCTCCTGGTTTCGCGGCATCTTGTATGATTCGATGGACGTACGCATCTCCTGCATAATCCCACACTCGTTTACTCTCGAGATCCATGCTGAATGTATGTCCGCTTTCTTCGAAATGCGCATACGCGTGTTTGCCTTCGTACCTTCCACATCCGACTTTGCCGCAGATGAGACATTGCCAAAGACTTGTTTCGACATGACAGACTTCACATTCGAGTGAGCCGTCATTGACCTCATACTCGCCGCCAGAAGTTTTGCTTTTGGACTTGTAGGAGCCCAGTCCAGATGAGAAGTCGTCGTGAGTGTACCTACAGACAGGACAACCACCGCCAGACCATTTTTCCAGGCATGTACAGTGAAATACATGCTGGCATGGAATGGTCAGCAGTCCTGTGGTTTCGTCCATTCGCTCAAGGCAGACCGGACAAGTAGGTAGTTCAACTAGTGAAGGAGTTCTGGGAGCAACGGGCTTGGTGGTCGCTGACGTTGGAATGAATGGATCATTGGTCATGCGAGGATAGGTTGTAGTCGGTGAACTCAGTCCATTGTTCGATTCCAAGGTGGAAGTCTGCATCACCTCGACCGACTTCAAGAACACGACATGGCAGGTTTCCGGTTCGATACTGTTGAAGACTTTCCCGTTCCACTCATGTTGCCATTCTCTTGCCTTTTTGCCATGTTTGAACTTCATTAGAACCATGTATCGATTTGCCCGTGCCGTGCGGAGCATTCTGAAATGGCTCACTTCGCTTCTTGTGTCCTCGCCGACCCATGATAGGAAATCGGACGGTGTCATGTACGATGGCACGGCCAGTATACACAGCGTGGTGCATTCTTCGTCCTTGGGGGGTGGATGGGTTTTGCTGGATGGCGGATTGCGAAGCCCGTCGCTCCATAAATCACTGGATCGGTAGGCAGAGTCCTTGTATAATCCCGGGGTCGCCTCGCTGTCCCGGAAGAGGTGGACGATTCCCCATCCTTCTTGATTCTCCAAGGCTTCATATCTGGCTTTCATATGATGTCCTGAGATCGCACTTCCAATACCTTTCCCGATTATGTTTTGATTGCCTCCAGCGGGTTCCGTGCCTTCGACTGAGGGTGCCATGTCAGCACTTTCAAGGTATATGCTGTCTAGCCGGTGGTCTCTGGGATCCGAATGAGGTATTGGAGGGGCGGTGTCTTCGGGCTGTGAGGGTATGCGTTTCGTGAAGATCTCTTTCTTCTGGTTGAAGGCGAGGTCTCTAGATCGTCGTCTCGCCGCTGAGTTTGTGAAGGGTTTCAGCGCCTTGAACAAAGGAGCCAAGGCCGGAGGTTGGAGTTGTTCTGGTTGTTTCAAGCTAGAGGATGAGTCTGTAAAAAGTTCAACTACAACATGAAAGAAGTAATCAGGCATATCGCCCGAACATAAGGGCCAAGCAGTGAGAGGTCTGAATATGAAAAGAAGTGAGAGTAAGGAAAGGTGGAAGAGGTTGGATATGGTGGATGAGGTTGGATATGCGCAGTCACGAATAAGTTTGGTCAGTTGCGGTTCGGTGGCGATCGTACGCCCATCGATAATAACAATGGAATATCAGAGTTACTGGCTCTAGAATTTCGCAAAGCTTCCTTTACATGGCATGAAAATAAGATACTCGATGAAAGCAAAAGCACAGCATGATGCAATGAGATGAGAAGTAAAATGATATTCATATTCTTCGTTGGAACTACTTCTCTAAGTAGTATGCTTGGCATTTAAGAGGCCGACGCTCCATGTCCTCGAATTCCTAGCAATGTCGTGATACCATTGATGCAATACCCACCCGCGCAAGACCGCAAAGACTGTACAGAAAGACATCGTTCGGCGTTTATTGACCACCACGTAGTCTCAGCACCAAGTGCAGGGTGCTCTCCTTCTGGATATTGTAGTCAGAAAGAGTGCGACCATCCTCCAACTGCTTGCCTGCAAAGATCAATCGTTGCTGGTCCGGTGGGATACCCTCCTTATCTTGGATCTTCGACTTCACGTTGTCGATAGTGTCGGAAGACTCGACTTCTAGTGTGATTGTCTTTCCTGTCAATGTCTTGACGAAGATTTGCATACCACCTCGGAGTCGGAGCACAAGATGGAGTGTGGATTCTTTCTGGATGTTGTAGTCTGACAGTGTTCTGCCGTCTTCCAGCTGCTTGCCAGCAAAGATCAGTCGCTGCTGGTCGGGTGGGATACCCTCCTTGTCTTGGATTTTTGATTTCACATTGTCGATGGTGTCTGATGATTCGACTTCCAGCGTAATAGTCTTGCCGGTCAGTGTCTTGACAAAGATCTGCATACCACCACGCAGGCGGAGGACGAGGTGGAGGGTGGATTCCTTCTGAATGTTGTAGTCACTTAGGGTACGGCCGTCCTCAAGTTGCTTTCCAGCGAAGATAAGACGTTGCTGGTCAGGAGGAATACCTTCCTTATCCTGAATCTTAGACTTGACATTGTCGATGGTATCGCTGGACTCAACCTCGAGGGTGATGGTCTTGCCGGTGAGGGTCTTGACAAAGATTTGCATACCGCCACGGAGACGAAGGACCAAGTGTAGAGTCGACTCTTTCTGAATGTTGTAATCGCTCAGGGTGCGGCCATCCTCAAGTTGCTTGCCGGCAAAGATAAGACGTTGTTGATCAGGAGGAATGCCTTCCTTGTCCTGGATCTTGGATTTGACGTTGTCAATAGTATCGCTGGACTCAACCTCGAGGGTGATGGTCTTTCCGGTGACTGCGGCTCAATGTTAGTATCATGTTTCGTCTGGCTGGAGATAAGCGCGGGGCAACTTACGAGTCTTGACGAAGATCTGCATGATTGCGGTGGTGATGAGATGAAGTTGTGGTAGTTGTAAGTAAATGAGATGATGGAAGGAGACTCAAGAAGGGGTGAGAGAATCTCAGGTCGTTTGAGGTGTAAGTGGGTGATAAGAAGGAAGGAGGGAGGTTGATAGATGTGAGGAAGCGGTTTAAGTAGGAGGCTGAGACGAGCAACAACGCAGGTGGCAAGCGCAGGTGGCAGTGATGCCGCTTGACTTAACTGGGGCTAGTGCCAGATAATGTATTGGTAATCGAGAAGCCGGTCGAAGCCTCCACCAGCTTGTGGCCAGGCAACTTCAATAGTAGCACAGTACCTATAACTCACAGCCTAGGCTCACTAAGGTACAGCCACTGTATTTCGTGTTTGTTATTCAATTTTCTGCATATCAGAGGCAATAAAAATATCTTTGCGAGGCAAGCGGTGAAGAGATTTCTAGCCTTTCAATTGCTGAGTGAGTCAATTGCTGTCCTCGATTGCGATATCGCCACCTGCGCATGTGACCACTTCCCCCACGCCGGACTTCACCTCCGCGTCCTGCGCCGATAACGGTGGATCAATACCTCACCTAACCTTACCATCAATTACGACAAGGCATAGGAGAAAGAAGTGGAAGGCAGTAAAGCAGTACTCGATAGGAGCTCTTGCGATCCCTTTCTATTGCTTCATTGTCCTCTACAGTGAGGCAATAGAGGAATGACATAGAGCCGATGATAAAGCAGAGTGTAATTCATGCAACACCCCGCAAAGCCCGCCCAATGACGTCGCGTATACTTAGCGCAGTTCCAAACCAAATAACCACACAACCAGATTTACGGTACGTACCATCACTTCCTTTCTTTTGATATGGCCTTGTCGACGGCCCCTCGGTGCGCAGACCCTACCACTATCACATCATCGTCTTTTTCCTTCGGTCTAGCCAACTCACGTTAGTCGGCCGCGCTCACGATCTCCTCCGCATTGCAAAAAATGTGTTGAATAGGTTGAATCACAGAATAGGGGGGAAGAGGATGAAGAACAGCACCGACCGGAAATAGCTAAAGCTAAGCCTGCAACTTCGACTGAATGCAGACCAGACAACTCCTGTGTCGTCTGTTCATGCAAACTCGAATCAGCCTAGCCGTCATCGCTTCATTGTTCCGAATATTTGAGCTGAAAAACTGCTCGGATGGCTCCCAAGCTTCGACCGTGGAATTCTACCAACGGCCGACTTCGTTTCGTGATATATCTGGACAACGAACCTATTCTTTTTTTGTTCTGGTCAACGCAGATTGACGTACCTGGTTTCATGTCTTTGATGTTCTATCCCATCTTGCATCTCTTGCCCAGGGAGTCCTCCTGGATAGCACCGTTTCTCCTCTGATTGGCACATCGATTTGCTGATCCTGATCCGGCGGACGAAGCACACATTTGGCAAATATGGGGAAGCTTGGCCCATTGATTGCACTGCATGTGATAGACGTCCTCGAGCAACACGTATGGGAGGTAAACTCCTACATGCGTTCCGGCGGACGTCAGTGCGATGTGACCTCGATCTGGTGCTTGCTCTGTAGTTGGAATTAAGGTATTGATATTCGAGCATGACCAGGAAGATGGTAGGTGTCCAACGGCTATTGGAAGTGGAATCCTGAAGTACCGCGAATGGGCTCTTTGTTTGTCCTCCTGCCTTCGCTCTCAATCTTTGCATATGTGCATTTATGCTTTGTGCTTGTTCCCTGTACTGTCTGATCTGTTCCTCGGGAAAGGTGTTCGAGTCCTTCCAGACAGGGCTGCTATTGAAGGCGTGCATGATGACTGCTCCCGCGCGCAGGTGATGCTTGCGCAAGGATATGCGCAGCAGTGCTCGCAGGTCAGATGCCTGGACGGTCAGGCGGAGTCAAAAGTCCCGTTCCGTATTTTTGACAGAGACAGGGACCATCGCTGTGCAGAGATATTTTGAGTGCAGCCGGCTCGCAAAGGAAACCCAGAGGCGGCACGGGGATCTATTTGGTGTGATATAAGTCCAAACAACGATCCAACCTACAGTGCGAACCATGGGTGGGACACCGCGACAGACTCATTCACTGATCAGGCTAAGGCGCTGGGCAAACACCATTGAATCCAGCACCAGTTGGAAAAGTCAGCTAGCAGTGGAAGTGTTGGTATTTTGACTCGAGTTCACTGCAATGGCGCATTTCGAGGGGGATTTTCAGACCCCTGTCGAGTTAAGGGTCGCCGCAACTCTTACTTATGGCTCCAAGGCTCATCATGTGTTCTCCAAGAACGCTTGGACCGGATATCCACGAATTCTTGTTGCAACATTCCTGACCATTCTGGCCCTTCGGTAGGTTTCCGTGGCACCCTGGAAATGTTGTTTGTTACCTTGTCTGGAATACATCTCCTCCAGCTCCCCCGTTCCTTGTTGCTAGCTATAGGCACTTGGTGCAAGCGTATGCGATATACGCTGAATGTTGACCATGTCTCTGGCCAGGTCTCCGGATTGCCTGTTTCGGCCAGAAGACAAGGCCTTGAAGATGCTGTTCCCTAATCCTGCGGACGAAAGCAGTTCCTTTGACGAGTTCTTCAACGAAGATATGTACAGGCTCGAAGGGAGCGACGAGGAAAACAAGGGCCACTACCCGGATTTCGGAGACATTTTCAGTAATGAAGGGTTGGCCAAAGATCAATACAGGCTTTCCACTCTCGATCATCCTGCCAAACCCGAACAATCTTCCACTCAACCATGGCGGCAAGGCGTTTGGTGTCTCAAGCAGAGACAACCGCCATCGAGACTTGTGGTGGAAAAGACACGCAGAAACGAGACAAAGCGACCCGAGCCTGTTCAAACAATGAATCATGGCAACCATTATACCGACACATCTCACGAGCCACTGTGGTCGTTCGAGGTGGCCTCGCCCAGTCGAACAAAGAGATTTGCAACCTCACCAACTGCCCGAGTGTACGATCCAACGTCGACTCGACCCCCAATCTCTCGCGACGTTACCCTTTCGCCGAGCCCGATGTATTCTCAACTCCCAATCTCTCCGCGACCTGGTCAGCTAGACAGCAGTGGTTGGCAACAGGACTTTCAGAACTTTCACCTGCGTATGCCATATGAGCCGCATCTGCAGTCTACCACTGGGTCAGTGTCACCCATGTCGAATCCCTCGTCCGCCAGGGTATTGAATGCAGAGATCATGGCGCGAAACCAGGGTGTATCGATGCCCGGCACTTGTTTCCAAGACGACCTCGCAGACTCGGCATGCTCGTCTGTAATCGATCCTTTTCTGGTGGGCCGGCAGAGCAGCGGATATCAGGAATCACGGCCCGGTCATAGTCAAGAGTCACTCGTCTCTCAGCAGCAACATATCAACCACGGACCAGACACTCAGCATTCACCCAGCCATGGCTGTTTTTCGTCATCAGATGGTTCGATGCATTCTCAAGAGGCCCGCAGTCATACCTCGAATACTAATCTCAGCTTTCATTCGCAAGCCATGTTTTTACCACCTACCATGACAGCGCACCCGCCCCTTCCGACTCTAGCACCGGAAGAGACTTACCCTGCGCTGGCTGCTCCAAAGCCCCAGCGCGCCGCCCATCAGATTCTGCATCAGACTTCCGAGACTTCATTTACAGGGTTGGGAATCCAGTACCCGGAGCTGGAGCAGATGGACTCGGCGGTCTTTTACGAACCTCAGGGGTACCTCCGGCAGACTCCTGCACATGTTGGGATTGCTGTTCCCTATCCAGCGACGACAATGTCAGTCCCAGCTCCCATGACCTCATGGCCGCCTCTCCCACCTCCACCGTCGTATGTCTTTACCGAGGCTTCGCCATTTACCGGTCTTCGTAAGCAGCGACGTTCACCGTCTCGGTCACCATCCCCTCCGATATCACCGACCAGCATTAGCCCTCGTCGCAATCCTCGACGCTCGCCAAACAGGAATATGACCGAGTACAGCCACAGTCGACGGAAGTCGATTCATAAATCGGGTCCTATCAGGGATGTAGGGCTGCAGGAGTCTTTGCTGGCACCTCGGACCAGATCAGCGTCACGGCCTCCGCGTACGCCCAAGACTCCAAAGACGCCGACGGGTGGGACTGTGATTGACTTTGTAAATTTCACGCCCAAGGATTCGGCCAAGCTGCTCAACGATGTTGCGCCCAGTGGAAGTTCCAAAACAAGAGCACGCAGGGACATGGAGGCGAGAGAAAAGAGGAAGAAGCTGAACGAGACAGCGTTGAAGGCGGTGAAAGTGGCGGGAGGGGATGTAGCGGCATTCGAGAAGGCCATCTTCACATAGTACGAGGCAGGGTAGAAGACTGTTGTGGTTGGATTGTTCTGCTGTTAGCGATTGTTGTTTTCTACCTTTTATTATTATTCCCTCTATAGTCAAGGTAGGTATGTACCATATTCATGGCGTTTTGTATCATGACCACTGTCATGTGCTTGTTACCTGAGAATCGATATCTTTTGAACTGGACGTTCCACAGACTTGATGAGTAGAGTTAAGGTGGCCCAAGCCGCTGGTCGGCTCTTCGGTTGATCGTCCCACCTACACGTCTCATTGAGCTTGTACTTTTGATTCTGGCAGGGCAGTGAATGTACGGCGAAGAACGACCACGAGGCGGCAATGTGATGAGTGAGTCAGTGAGTGTGGAAGAGACTCGTGTCAGAATGAATGACGTTCTTGCCTCGATTGCTAATTCAGTCAGTCATATGCGGCAAGCGCAACCATGTTGTGTTGAAAATGGCAGGAACAACTCACCATCGCTGACTGCCTACTACATACTATACATATGTGTCCTCAGCTATATTCCCCAGCCTCACCCATTGACTCCTGTGGACCATGGCCAGAGCTTTTAGCCGTTGTCTGGGTCTCCTACCACTTCGAAAAGGGGTCGGGTCGTTTCTTTTCTTTGTTAGCAAGGCTCTAAGCCCTCACTATTGGGGCACAGACACGCGAGGGCCGTTTGGGTTGTGGCTTGGTCCGCTGTCAAACTAGCGGTAAAGGTAACCACAGGAGGCGAGCAGCCCCAGCGCCACTACGAACAAGCACGTCCGAACTACGAACTGGCGATCATCAACTGGCAGTGGCTACAGTCATCAATAAATAATACCACGCTCAACCAGTGTCCTGCTCGAGCGACAGTCATCCCCCTGCAAACCAGTCTCCATCACTCAGGGGCTCGCCCTTCTGCGAGAACCAGTCCTTGCAGGGAGTGATCCGCCGCCTGCAAGGGCTTGTGTCATGCTATATTTCTATTTCTTGGACACGTCTTATTCTGAGCTGCTTCATCAAAGAAAAGCATAAGTCTTACCCGATGTCCATCAGGGGCATCTACGGGCAGCTTTGATGCTGAGATACTCGGTGCACCATCTTCTCCCTTGTCCGTTATACTTGTACCGCTCACTGCCATGGACCGGGCCAAGGAGATCTTTGGACAGTTCCGACTTCTCCGGCTGAGTCCCGAGGTCAAGGATCGAGTAATGAAAGATACTGCATGGGCAGATGTGAGTCCATTCCCTGTTATTTCCAACTAGCATCAGTCTGCAAAGGTTCAAATGTTGACGTTCTATTTCTGTGATATAGGGTCTACGTGGAATTGCCGCCGTCCTGGTTGTCTCATCCCATCTAGTCCTATGTTATGCTAGGGTCCTAGTTCCGCCATGTTGCGCCAACGACAGCACTACCCCATACTTGTTTCAGAGGCCCATCTTTCGGCTCGTCGCCAGCGGTCATTCATGGGTCGCTATGTTCTTCATCCTTATGGGCTTTGTCAATTCCTTGAAGCCCCTCCAACTGGCAAGATCTGGGCAGATTGATAGAGCCTTGAGCAAACTGGCTTCATCGTCTTTTAGTCGGATTTTTCGCCTGGTTCTTCCTGCCAGTGCCGCGACCATTATCAGCTGGTTAGTATGCAACCTGGGACTGTACGAGGTGTCCAGTTCTAGTGATGCGTATTGGTTGAACATCACGACGCCCAAGCCCAGTGATGGCTGGCAACAAGCCTTGAAAGAGCTAGTATCAGCTCTTCGGACGACTTGGGTCTACTATGGGGGGAACCCATATGACCAGCCACAATGGGCTCTGGTCTACCTCCTCCAGGGCAGTGTCATGGTAATTAGTGCTTTGTCTCTTGTCATCTCCATGACACCGCTCTGGCGAACCCTGACCTTGGTCATCCTTTCATTCTGGTCGGTGAACTGGAGCCGAACCATTGGAGATCGTAAGTAAATGAGCATTTGGTTTTGATTGATTCCACCACTAACCTATCTGTATAGCGTTCGCGGGACTATGCTGCTTTGCAGGTATTATACTGGGTGAAACAAGTCTATCAAACATCCCTCAAGCCGCTTCGACATATTCGCCCTATGTGTCTCCTCCTCTCATCCTGCTGGCGCTTGTCCTGATGTCCTACCCTGGCTCTTTCTACGAGTCAGCCGCCTGGTCAACCCGGCTCCACGATTTCGCGATTCAATATTTCCCCGGCGACATCGCGAGCTTAGTTGATCGAATGTATGGATCTCTCGGAGGAATTCTGTTGATGCTGGCAGTTATCATCTCACCTCACGCTCGCTGGCTTCTAAGTCGACGACCCCTACAATGGCTCGGCAAACTCAGTTTTGCAATCTACCTGCTCCATGGACTCCTGATGCGCACTGTCTTTGCGTGGGTTCTGCACCTCGGTCACCAAAAGCAGCCGGTTGTACAGTATAACGAAGAAGGCGCTGAACATTACGTCGATCGATATCCGGTTCCGGGATTCTTTCAGTGCGCTTTAGCAACTATTGTCTTGTTCATCTGCGTTACAGGGGCAAGCCATGTCTGGAACTTGAAGTTTGAGCCCGTGTTTGCCAGGATAACGGCCAAGCTCGAAGGTCTGGTGAGCGGCAGATTTTATATCGAGGTCAAGTCGGAAGAGAAGAATATTCTTCCATTACGGAAGGATTGAGTTTGGAAATCACTGCAGGCGACGATACGCCTTGCTCAGCAGCCGAATAGGCATTCGGATGGCCGTGGATAGGATTTGCCGGCCTGCGCACTACATCCGTTGGAACGATCCACCAGCATTGAGATATGAGGAGACGACTACAGCCCGAGGACAATATACGAACTGGCAATACCAGCCAATGCTTTGTCGCGGTGCATATACAGCGATGCACGGACATTCCCATCCCCCTCGGCCGGTCTGTGGGCGCAACGGGATTCCGCTGCGGCATTAGCAGGGCGATGAACTGTCAAGCCAGGTAGCTAACAATATGGGAGTATGCCTGCATACCCTTATATGTTTCAAACGAAATATCCCACTCGGGCACGAAATGTCCTCATCAGACATATGGACCGGCCTGGCGTTAACAAGCACCAGTCTGTTCAAGACTCTCACACAGAAACACCAGTCTCAAAAGTCACCGACGCTACCACTATTATACCCACAATGGAAAGTACCAAATCCAGCGATTCTATACAATTCGACAAATGTCTTCAGAAACAGACCTTTCTGTACAAATCGTTTCGGATCGACCCTAGTCCGTCTTGTCGGATACGAGGCTGGTACTCGAGGGCGGCCCTCAAATCACACTAGATGGGCATCCCTTGTTGGTTTGGCATGAAACCTGACCTTTACGGGGTATTTGGAACGCTGATCAGAGCACAATACTCGATCCCTCGGCTGCTCAGTTTGCTTAGCCAGGATAGACCTCGACAACAAGCGCTGTTGTTGCCGTACTGTATCCTGGGCCCCGGGGGCCAGATTGAATGAACATACTGAGCATAGCATAGCATAGTTTAGATCAAGTAGGAATGTTGCATTTAGAGACAAACACTTACATTGCATGGAACCGTCCTGGAATATAAGACAAAAGGGGAAGCAAAGAGAAGAGGGCGAGGGAGAGGGAGAGACAAAGGAATTACGGTAGTATTCCGGCAGCATGTGGTACATGCCTAGGTACCACTTTCAAGTCCGACCATAGGGCCTCTTGATTACTCACCGGCCTGACCAGATAGATGTTGTCGGTATGCCTGAAGACCGTCAAGGCTGTTCAATGTTCAATAGGTACCTTACACTCAGGACACCACAAACGAGGCCGGACAATAGGTGTGTTCGTCTTGCGTCTTGGATCGAGGTCTTGTCTTGGATGGAGACGGTATCGATGCGGTCAGCTATTATGTACCTAGTGTTGCTGCAAGTGTGTCCGTCTGGTCTCTGTAGAGTGTGTGGCACAGCATCTTCGGAAGGCCGTTGAACGGACGCCGTTCCGATGGCCTTGCCTTGCATAAAGCTAAGGTACCTACCTACCTATACCCTTAGGTTAGGTAGGCAAGTACTGTAAGTGATAGTATGTACAGTAATCATCAGGCAGCCGGCCCTGCTGTCAGACGGAGCCCGCTCCTTTGAGCCCTGGCCTGATCTCACCTTGCAGCGGATCAGCGGAGATCTTGTTCCATGCATACCCATACCCATACCCATACCCGATCCAAGGCGTACTGTAGGTAGGTAGGTAGGTAGGTAGGTAGGTAGCTTGTTTGGTCTTTGGGCCGGAAGGGGTCTGTCTATGCTGCTGTACAAACAAACAGAGTATGCTCTAAGCCAAAGCCAAAGCCAAAGCCGCATCCACGGTTCTGGCACAGATGGAATGGAACTGGCCGTTAGGTATGTATGTGGTATGTACATTGTCTTGGTTTCAAGGTTGTTTGACGTTGCATTTGGTTGGTCAATCATGTCCTTCGCTCATGCCTTTGGTGTCCTGTCCTGTCCTGCCCTGTCCTGAGGTTATACACCGCGTGATGAATTGACTCAGGTCCGCTGTGCCACAGGAAAGCTGGGCATGAGGTTCAGGCATAGGTATTGGCGGAGCGAGAGTAGTGGCGGTTAGTCTCCCAGCAGGAGATGCAGATGGGAAACAATAGATCATACGTGGTACCTATGATTGAATACCTCGCAGACGAGCGACCGGCACTCGTCATAGATGATGCCTGCATCTGCTCTGTATTGTCGACTATGGCTAGCAAAGAATATCTGTCGTCGTTTAGACTTTAGACTTCATGCCGCGTCCTTGTCAATCCCAGCGGACGGTAAGCTGGTGCTTCATGTCTTTGTCTGTGAGGTCCTCCTATTACTTGTTCATGCCTGCGGTCAGATGCATCGTTGAGGATCTCACTGACGTAGCGACACTAGTAGAGCGGGAACAGGGATCGCCGCGATGGTGGTGGTCGAGCTGGGATCATGACTCTCGCAAGGCCGTGGCTGGGACGATGTTTGACGGAAAAAGAGAAAAGGAGGATTGGTTGAAGCCGCAGCCGCAGTCCAAGCCCCTGGCAGTGCCTCGCAGGCCTGCATTTATTATTAGGCGTCGGATATTTTTGATCTACAGTCTGCCAGTGCAGTGCAGGATTCGAATTCTCTCCTCTCTCGCTGAGAACCAGACACCACAGACTACGGCCCCCGGATCCATGGTTATAGCCCCTTTCCATCACTCAGACACAGGAAAAGCAGAAGATCGGACTTCTACGTCTTTGAACGACGCCTGTGATTTGACTTCGATGGTTGTTCCGCAGCAGCCTGAACCATAGCAACTATCGGCTAAGGGGCACTGCAGTTCGGGAGCCGGGGGCCAAGGAGGGGCCCCAGGGCCTAATGAGCCCCTACAAAGCGGGTGCAATAGGTGCCTCGACTGCTAGATTTGGCCTTAGCAGCTGGCCTAAGTGTCGCCTAAACTGAGACATTGGCCCTGCTGGACAAATCACCAGTGACGCTTTGGCACCCGCGATGCTTATTGAGTCCGTGACACTTCATCCACCTTTGTCACCATCAAACACCACCACCATCTTCACACCATCACCATCATCACCACTGTGCCACCGCCGTCACCAATCTACAAGGTACAGACAGATGGACATGGATGATGCATGACAGGACCGTTGATCATGTACCCCGTAATGCGATGGTTTACCTGTTTTTATTCCGACATCCTCCATCGTTCTACCAACCTCGCCATTTATTTTTGGGCCATGTGTGTGCGTTGATCTTCTCTGTTGCTTGCTTTGCCTGCGCTCCACCATCGGCGATCACTTATATCACTGTCGTTCAAGCTTATACTTACCTAGGTACCACTACTACATACCATACCGTCGCTTGCCCCCAGATTTTCAGCCCTCGAGCCTCGTGGACGTGGGCCTTGTTATGTCTTGCTTGAGACTGGCATTTGGCATCGGCCCCTTAATAGCAAACAACGACAACCGTCAATCCTTCGGCCGCCGTGTCCACATATCACGCTAAACACGCCCATCAAATACTGTGTACTGTCCTTAATCAACAGTCACAGCAGTCACTGTCAATCACCCGGCATCTAGAGCTCGACGCCGCCACTCGCTAGGGGAGAGGAAAAACTATTGCAACCGCCGAAGACAATCGTTGAAAATCGATTCTCTAAGCAGTCACTCGGACTCTGTTGAATGCTCTCTGACATCCTGTACAACATTACCACATACCTCACTGCTTGTGTCGCTCGCTGGAGCTTGACCTGCTAAAAGTCGACTTCGGATACCTGCATTGGCAGACACTGTCGAGCATGGCGACGGCGACGGCAATGACAACGACAACGACGACAGTAACACCGGTCATGCCGTCCAGCGTCTCCCTCACCACCTCGACTTTCTCGAGTCTGCCGCCCGAGGTCCGGAATCTCATCTATACCTATGCTTTCCAGCTACCACAACCCATCAGACTCCGATCGCCGGCCGAAAGACGACTCCGGCCATCTCGACCCCCTCGAGACGATGCTCGAGGTCTGCTCGATAGTTGTCGTCTGGTCCGACATGAGGCCGTGTCGCTCTATTACAACCTGAATCCCCTGATATTCCGCTCTACGGAGCACGTGCTGGCATTCATGTCCGACTCGCACATTCACCCACTGATCAGATCATCGCTCAGCCACATCGCCGTCGACTTTGGCGACAGTGCCGACGCCGACGCCATTCTCAAAGACCACATCCGCCTCGTCGACAGCTGTATAGGCACACTGCCTCGACTGAAAGCCCTAGAAACCCGCTTCTACGCACGCACCTTGGACGCTTGCTCATCCTCACATTTCCACACTCTGGCACTAGCCTTTGACGGCCTGGACGCCGACATGAATGCCCCTCCTCCGTCTCCACGCTGGCCTCGATCGAGTCGTGGTTCGCCACGAAGCTCCGTCTGCAGCACCACTAGCAACAGCAGTCGCAGTACCAGCGGCAGTGCATCTCCAACGTCTGCTTGCTGTTCCTCGCCTTGTCCCGAATTGCCATCAACCCCCGAGCCGCTACCGCAACCCGACCGAGACATGTCAGACATCCAAGCCGAAGTGATGGAGCAATACTGCTTCAACCCCTCGGCAGCCATGGCTTTTGCTACCTCGAAACTCAAATTCTCCGTCGCCGCCTCATCCCACGACTACCCCGGTTTCAAGCACGACAAGCTCATCTGTTATAATCTCCGCATTGGAGTCGATGGTGTCACCCATGCCCTTGGTCCTGCCGAGGATGCCGTCCAACAACGCCTCGGCCGCGTCGGCGTCTTGCCTCGCCGTCTAAGTGATATTTACGATACTGCTGCCGACGGCGGCTTTCACCAGAGAGTGCGGGCCACCATCGCATCCTGCTCGAGGATCGATGTTGGCGTGTCTTGATCTTGGACTGCGAAGTGTCATGTTCGCTCTATCTCTGCCCTTCTCTCGAACTTGGGAGAGACGGATATCCGGAATTGGACCCAGAGGCAGAGAATCGACGTTGAAGCTCGACAT
The DNA here is from genome assembly GCA_024611085.1 of Exophiala sp. LBMH1013. NCBI lineage: Eukaryota > Fungi > Ascomycota > Eurotiomycetes > Chaetothyriales > Herpotrichiellaceae > Exophiala > Exophiala sp. LBMH1013. Next base: position 1,463,344 of record JAMFLB010000001.1, read on the forward strand.
TGACATCGAAGAGGGTTGCTGGCAGCTTATTTGGCATTTACAATTTTTTACATTCCCATATTTTCTCCTGATACCTTGCATACCTTATGTTGCTACCATGCACGCATACAATTTGACGACGCCAATGAGATATGAATATGAATTCGAATATGATTGTGACTATGCACATGGCTTCCACTCATAAACCGATTCTGGTTTCTATTCTTTCACGTGTATAAAGTGCTTTTCTTCATAACTGAGTCAATACCAGGTATCATGACATACCTAAGGTAGGTAGGTCAACAAATCTCCCCACTACAACTCGCACCATAGTCCGCCTTACACGCAAAATCCTAGTATTGGGTTGCTTTCTCTCACCGCCTGACCTGACCTGACCTGACCTGAGCTGACCTTAACTGAAAAGCCGTCTCCCGCCTCAAACGAGCCTAAACTCAATTTCGTGTCACCATGCACGCCCACCAGAGCTCACACGAAACAGCGAAGCATGCCGTGCGTAGGTAGGCGTAGACGTCAAGATCGAACCGGACGCAAGTGAACCGAACCGAGATCTGGTCCGATCTGATCTGATCTGGTCTGGTCTGATCTGATCCGATCCGTCTCTGCAGTGACATGTTTCCCTCGATCTTGACGCATCACACGGCGAGATTTCCGGGACGTACAGAACAGATCGACGGGGAAGGGAAGTGGAAGTGGAAGTGTTTGCCATACCATCCCTAGTCATGTACCTTGATCAAACCACCCCTAGTCATGTACCTTGATCAAACCACCCCTAGTCCTGTATGTTTGTGTCTGTGTCCGTGTCTGTGTCTGGATCAAACAAACGTCTAAACAAGCATGGATTCTCCGCCCAATACCACCAAACAGGCACGGATTCTCCCGCCAATACCACTGGTACTTGTTGTTTGCACGTGTCAGAACGAAACGAAACGCAACGCAACGAGACGTCACAAGGCTTGTTGATCTGCTCTCGCAGTCCTGACACGTTGTAAACGCATAGTCTCGGTACCGTTCCGTTCGGTGCCTGTTTGCGTTCCTCGACTCTTTCCATATAAATATGCTTGGGATCTGTCCTGGGCAGGGACGATCGATCGATCAATACTCCAATACTTCGATTCCCGTTCCCATTCCCATTCCATCTGTTCAACCAAAACAGAATATTGATATAAAGAAAGGTGTTGAGCCACATCCTGACCAGTCCATCCACTCGGTTCCTCCTTCGAGTATTGACGTCCCAAATATATCTCAGCTCTTCTCTTCATTCAACAAGACACCAACCAGCCCGGTATGTGCGAAACCACGAAAAAGCACACCCATTGCCCGACCCGCGATTGCAAGGGATCCGAAACAGTCAAGACGAATCTGTGCCACCATTCGAAGCTTAAAAAACCGTGCGTCAACCATAAATCGCGCACTGTGGTCGTCGCTACCAAGGAGTGCGCTTACCATCGGCGACAAAAGTATGAGGGAGAGAGTGGGCGGGGGAACCCCGGTTGGTGGGACTGAATCCAATTGCAAGTGGTATACTTGAGCAATATAGAGGCGAAATTACTCGGTGATGGAGCTGCATAGCATTGATAGCGGACTGCTGTGCTACGCCGCGCCAGCTCCGACATCATATGCACTTCCTGGGTCATTGTTGGGTTCTGCGGGACAGAGCTTAGATACCTGCATTTGTTTTTAAAGACAGGCCATGCCAGGTAGTGGAAAGAAAGATTGCAGCCCTTGCTAGCAACGTATCAGCTTTATCCACACGCCACATGATACCGATTGTGTATATGCTGTGGTGTCATCGCTTGAAATCCAGTAAAGGGCTGAGCCTTGCCCATGCTGCTTCCACTTCAGCTGGAATGTCCACGTGAGCGATATATCCTTTTCCCTTGGGACCATAGCCTTGTTCGTCGTCCCTCAAGCGCGGGATTTCGCCCATGGTCAGGTCGAAGAAACGGGATTGACTCCAGAGTTCCGACTCCGAGATACCTGGCACGTTGAAACGAAGAGATGGGGTATCTGACTTCTCGATTGACATGACAGGTACAAAAGTTGGACAGGCGGCAAACGTCGGCATAGGTTCAACATCAGCGTAAGTGTGTCTAAACGATGCTAGAGTGCGCAATGCCATTGTGGGATCCTGGACCACGATGACTGATTTAGGACAAGGGATTGAATGGTCCTCCAAAAGACGGCGGGTCTCAATGGCATTGGCGCCACAGTTAGTAGATTTGTTCTCGACCAGAAGCCTTAGAGTATTCGACTTGATTTGCTCATCCAGTCGCGGGTAGAACCTCTGGAGCATCAGATTGAGCACATCAGCTTCCGGCAAGCCTTCGGCCGTGCCTGCTAGCGCGCCATACCTCGGGCTCTGGCGAATAGCTTCGTACAGGAATCGTGTCGAATGGCCTACACCACCACACAGTACCAGGACTTTGGTCAGTCCCTGCTGAGACTCCAAGGCCGAGAAGACATGATCGGCAATGGGAAGGACCGCACTGGCGCAAAACACGATTACGTCGACCGGAGGACAGGAGTGTAGCGAAGGGATCTGCGGACTGGCAAGAAAATTGGAGACAAGGTTGATGTCGGAGACGGCTGATTCGGAGGGAAAAGACATGACCGCCGTCATGTATCTCAGCCTTGCAGGCCGTGCAGAGTGTCACAAGTAGATCGGTTCGGGGGTCAACACTGCTGACTTTTCCTTTGCCACTGGTATTGCAACTGATGGTGCCGACATTGAAATGGCAGACTGCGCCATGCCCATCAGGCTGCGTTTTGATATTAGTCATCATGTCACATGACTTGCTCAGTGCCAAGACCGTAGCTTGGTGATCGACAGGAACCTTACTGTTCTTAGCATAGCGTGTGAGGCTTGATCACGTGAAGCTGTCGACAGTCCCATCGGATTTGAACTGTCAACTGTCGCTGTCACCATCGCCATCTTCGATCGTGTCACCTTCTTCTCCTCAGTTGCAACACAGCAACAGACTATCGAATCCCTCTTCTCTTAATCACACTTCAGCTTGGCTTAGTAGATGTGCCGAACGTCTTGGCTGTGGCTCACCGGTTCCAAGATTGTTGAATAGCCCGAACTTGGGGGCACAAAATAATGCCCTCGGTACAGAGCCAATGCAACTCTGTCTGACGCTACCAAGACCACTATGCAAGAGCCAAAGGGGCGCCAAAGGCTTGACAGTTTCTTGGTACCACTGAGAAGCTTGCTTCCACGGACTTCACGTGTTTGTTTTGGAAACGATACCTCGATAGCAAGGTGGTCCTACTACTATCATCGGCTTCTCAATGTGGGAACGACCGTTGATAACAAGGTACCAATGCTACCGCTTTGCCATTGCGACCGACGATGGATGAGGGTGATCCCTGAACTTCCGCCTTCACCGCCGATCGTGAGTGGTGTTCCTGTTCTCAAGCAGTATTCTGCAAGGCCCATCGGAAACTTACTGCCAATGTACCACCTAGGCCTGGCCCGGAGTTGACGTCGTTTTAGCAAGGTTGACGTAACGATCAGGCCTTCTAGTCGTCTCTCATCCTTGAACAGTAGCACGAGATCGTGATAGCGGCAATGCGGGATGCAACATGGCTATATGCAGCCTTGGCCGGTTAGGTGCGGTAGAGACAGTTGGAGTGGAGAGCTCAGGATCGGGGATGGATGTTGGATACATGAGCAGCATGGAATGTCTTCCTTTATAAAAGGAAAGATTGTTTGATATCCAGCAGCTTCTCATCTGCCGGCCCAAAGGAACTGTCTCGATACTACTTTCGCTATATCGACCATGGTTGCCAGGAAAGCGCTGGCAGCAGCTTTGGCTGCTTTGCCCATTGCAAGCGCCATCACTCCCGAGTATGGACTGGCTTGACCGCTGTACCGTTCCGAACTGACCACTCGTGCAGGGAAATGCTTGCTGCACCAAGGCGAAGTGACGTGTCTCCGAACCCATCAGGCGTAAGTTGATACTCACCGCACAGGGGTGCACGGCGAGCACAGAGCTGATGGTACTTGTGAAGGAAATCGGTATTTTCTCTTCAACCACTTATTCATGGGAGACCCATGAAGCGCAAACGGTGTGGAACACGGTAAACTTGACGTCGGGTGAAATCTCGTTGCTCTACAATGGTTCTGATATCTCGGAAATTGTTTGGGTCGGGCCCAATACGAGCATTCTCTATATCAATGGTACCAATGAAGAAGACGATGGTGGCATCAGTATATACGGCGGGGACGTCACTGCAATTGACGATGCGTATGTTGAGCTTGCCATGGCAGGACGTGTACATGAACTGACCTGCGCAGCTATTTAGTCACTTCGCTACCTGCCCCATACTCTGGCCTCAAAGCCGTCGTGACTCCTTCGGGGGATGTCAACTTCCTCGTGAATTGCCTGGCTTGGCCAAACGGGACGGCATACAATGAGGCTCTGTCTGAACAGCCTTTGAGCACGGCAAGGATCTATGACAGTATCTACGTCCGTCACTGGGATGTCTGGCTTTCTGAGCGCAAGTATGCCGTCTTCTCTGGCACTCTGACAGGAGGAGATCAATACTCATTCTCTGGAAACCTGACCAACCTCGTTTCCGGCATTTCAAATGTCACTCGTGCTGAGAGTCCTGTTCAACCATTCGGCGACTCGGGCGACTACGATATCTCTCCTGACGGTACAACAGTCGCCTTCTTGACCAAGAATGTTGACCTTCCTCTAGCCAACTACACATCCTCCCAGATCTATCTCGTTCCGCACAATGGCTCTTCCAAAGCTGTTCCCATCAATGCATTTAACGGCACGTCTACTCCCCCTAATGCTCGTGGCGCTTCGGCACAACCCCGCTTTTCCCCGGATGGCTCCAAGATTGCTTATTTCCAAATGGATGGTATTTCATACGAATCCGACAAGAACAAGATCTATGTGGCCAATGTCGACTACGAGAACTTCAACATCACCGTGCTCGCAGAGGATTGGGATAGCACTCCCGACGAACTGGCCTGGTCCACCGACGGCAATTCTCTCTTTGTGGCGGCGCCAGATCTTGGAAACGAGCGCATTTTCCAGGTTCCATTGTCTGCACAGGCCAACTTCAAGCCGACCAATATCACCGACGCCGGAGTTGTCGCCTCATACTATGCCTTGCCTGACGGCAATCTTCTGGTATCAGACTCCAAGATCTGGTCTTCCCGCGATTTCTACATTATATCACCAGAAGGAGATGTCGTTAACGACCTCTTCCATGCCAACCAGGTCGACCCGGAGCTTAAGGGACTGGGCCCGGAAGATGTATCTGAGTTTTATACTCAAGGCAATTTCACCCAGGTTCAGAGTTGGTTAATCTTTCCAGAAGGATTTGACCCGAGCAAGAAATACCCTCTCGCATTCATCGTGCATGGCGGTCCTCAGGGTGGCCATTACAACTCTTGGAGCACCAGATGGAACTTTAAGGTGTGGGCTGATCAAGGCTACGTCGTGGTTGCACCTAATCCAACAGGATCCACTGGCTGGGGGATGGCGTTCCAAGATGCAATTCAAAACAACTGGGGTAGCTACCCTTATGAAGACCTGGTTGCGGTGTGGAATTATGTTGATGGCAACCTGGATTATATTGACACGGAAAACGGAATAGAAGCTGGAGCTTCGTATGGCGGATATATGACGAATTGGATTCAGGGTCATGATCTCGGGAGGAAATTCAAGGCGCTGGTCACCCATGACGGCGTGACTAATATGGTCGGGCAGTACGCGACCGAAGAATTATGGTTCACTCAACATGATGTATGTCATCGTCCTATCTGTCCAGATGAAGCTGACAAGAAACAGATGAACGGAACACTTTGGGACAATCGAGACCATTTCGAGCGTTGGAACCCCATCAACTATATCCACAACTGGGCAACTCCGCATTTTGTCGTCCACAACAGCATGGACTACCGTCTGCCAATTGCTGAAGGGCTCATGCTATTCAACATTCTGCAAGAGAGGGGCGTGCCGAGTAAATTCCTGAGTTTCCCGGATGAGGACCATTGGTGAGTACCATTTTGCGACTCCCTGGATTGGTCTAGACTGACGGTCACAGGGTCCTCAATAGAGAGAACAGTCTTGTCTGGCACCACGAGATCTTCGATTGGATCAACCACTACTCGGGGATCAGTGGATGAAGGTGGTGGACGTCTGCAAAGCAATAATCGAGGGACAAAATCAAAGATCGCTTGATACCACGACTGGAAATGGATGACCATTGTCGTCAGGTTGACCACTTGGCTTGCTGTCTTATAGCCTAGATCTTGACAATTCACCGATCCCCTTGTTTCTATCCATGATGGTTGGGATAATGCTCGATCTTGATTAGTCATCTATCAGATTGGTATACTAACTCTGATTGGGTCGGTGTTCGGGCCCTCGGTCTCCTGACGGGTGATAAAAGTCCGACAGCAACACGGCGAAAATGTGGATTTGTAACCGACGGTTTCTCCGGTCGAGGTTTGATACAACTACATGTCTATTTCCCTCCCTACGACAACATCATTCTACCGTCAACAATACAGCCTCTCATCTCGAATCTGCAACCTCGTCATTCAGGCGCTTCGTGCATTTCAGTCGATCCAGGCTCATCTCTTACTGAACGTGGCTGCGCTCAACGGGTCTGATCGGATCACAACTAGGTGCTCAAGTGCGTCATTAGTCATAGGAGATGCAGTGCGTGTTTGCGCTCAACTAGTGCCAGTCACTACGATCCAGCCTTGCCTTGCCTTACTACTCAGTCTATGCCATCATGATGGCAGCAGACGCTACTCCAAAGTTTGAAACATTTCCGCCGGCTCAACAATATCGCTCGCCTGAAATTCTATCGGCCCTGGATGATGCTCATGGACGGGAATCACAGAACACAAGCCAGTCGCCCGACAGCCTGGAACGAGAGGAAGTTTCCGGGACTGACCAACCCAAGCGACCCAAACGGTCGCGCGCTTGTGTGGCATGCCGGAACATGAAAATCCGATGTCTACCCGTTGAAGGTCAGGAAGCATGTAGTAGCTGTGCCAAAGTCCATCGGCCATGTGTCATGCCCGGGCCGCCGCGAAAGCGACAGAAAACCGTGCATAAAGTGGCCGAGTTGGAGAAGAAGATCAACGCGCTGACAGAGGCTCTCTTGGCCAAAACGCAACACACCGAACCAGCTTCAAATCAGAGTCATGACTCGCCCGAAAAAGATCATGCCACGAGTGCCAGTTCGGACCCTCCCAGAACGGAAGCTACCACCAATACCAGCTACGAGTACGATCATCAAATGACTGAGCCGGCGTTGATTCGCACGCCAGAATTCGAAAGACCATGCGAGCCTACCACTGTGGAACCGCCTGCTAGCGAAAGCTATGTGGATGTCATAGACCGGGGCGTGGTTACGATGGAATGTGCAACAGCCATGTTCAATTATTGGGTGCAGAACATCTCGGAAATCTGCCCGATTGTCGTCTACCCTCCGGGGACCGAAGCGCACGATATCCGCCTCCGGCGTCCCATGACCTTTCTAGCGATCCTATCGGCGGTCAGTCCATTGATCGAACCGTCTGTCCAGCCGACCTTGTCTGTCGAACTCAACCGGGAACTGGCTCAAAGAGCACTCTTTCATGGGGATAAATCGTTGGATCTTACCCAAGCCATGCTGTTTCACTGTCAATACTATATGCGGCCTCGAGGCGCCCGAGACCTTGCCTTCAACCAGTATATCCACTCCGCCATTGTCATGTGTTTGGACATGGGTATCGGTAAACGGTCCAAGATCGATCGAACTCGGAGTACTGCTGAAAGGACCGAATTGGCGAGAACATGGTTGGGTGCCTATGTCTGTGCGATCGGGTAAGCAATGCCTCCCTGACTATACTGCTTCAAGGTTGACTAACCCTCGAATCAAAAGTGTTTCGACCATTCTTCGGCTCCCTTCATTCATCAAGTTCAACTCCCGGATTGAAGAATGTCTAGAAATCCTGGCCAACAGTCCCTACGCCGTGACGAGCGACAGATGGCTGTGCACACTGGTGCGCCTACTGCACATCGCAGAAGAAGTGTCCATCATGTTCAACATGGACGATCCTGGAGCCGAGTTGAATTTCACCGAGCCCAGAACTCAGCATCAGCTCCGCTATTTCCAGCGGCAATTGCAGCTTTGGGAAAAGTCGACGGTAGCTGCCAACATTGATCCGCGTAAGAGATTTGTTCCCCTGTGTCATGGGTTGCGGATGTGACTCTAACACATGCCTACAGGACTTGTACGGCATCAAGCAGCTTGTATCAGCCTCTACATGCACGAGATTGCCATCCACTGCGATCACAACGTCGACGATTTCCGGCCAGGAGTCTTGCGCAACGACCGCAAAGCACCGGACCTAGTCACATCCAGCCACGTCGAAGCTCTGACCACGCTTTTTGAAAGCAGCCATCGCGTTCTGGACAGCTGGCTATCGCTTGAGGTCCCCTTCGCACGAGGCCTCACCAACATGTACCTGGTCTGGAACGCATACGCCATGGTCGTCCTCATCAAGTTACACTGGATCGTGCATGCTCCGGACTCACAATATGGCTCGATCTTCCTCGCCGACTTCCGCACCGAATACTATCTCGACGCCATCATCAATCGGTTGGCTGAGATGGCAGCCAATGGCCACAGTCCCTTTGCCGAAGCGTTTGGGTTTGTATTCAAGAAACTCAAGACGTGGCATCAACATCGCGGCGGACATCTTTCGGACGACGAACCTGCAGGCGAGACGGATCTTCGACGGACCCAAGTCGCCGCTCTTCTGCAGAAAGATACGTCGACGATCGTCCAGTCGGCCAAGAATGACCAGCACCCGCTGAGAGCCGGCACTGGCACGCCTTCGATGCAACAGCAGCAGCAACAGCAACAGCAACAGCAGCCGTTTACTACATTACCAGGCATTCATTGGGGCCAATGGGCTACGTCGGATAAATTGGGGTCGAATCTGAACGCGGCGTATGATGCCGCCAGTTATGGCAATACCAATTGGGAGCAGTTCAATTTCACGTCGGAAGAGATGGACTTGTTTGACGTGTATATGAACAATAATGGATGGATGGGATACCTTCTTTGAGGTGTAGGTGTAGCTAGGATTGAATGTTGCTTGTTGGCTCTGCTTGTTGGCTCTGCTAACATACATACCCAGTTCACACGAGGTTCATTTCCCAATGATACTTAAATTATGAATGGAGGATTGCTTTTGGACAAGGGCAGGAGGGAACCAAGGCAATTATAAGGTAGTTATACCATGGTTGAAGCTGTGGTGTGCCACCGGAGGTGTCAGACAAATCGTTATAGTTTCCCCGGGCCGTGAGTCTGGTGATACTGATACATACTTGTACTTGGACAGAGATGGCCATGCTCGGAAGTATTATCGCGGCACACCTGTTGGAGCCAATTCACGCGGCAGTCCTCCCCGTTGAGCCAGAACGCCACAGGTGCAAACTTGTTGGCCTGGCAGCCTTGACAGCGGTCCGAATCTGGGCAATTCGCGTAGACGGTATGACGGTAGCCGATATCTCGAAACCTAGTAACGCAGCATCAGTGAGCAGTGGATCATATAATTACCTAGTAAGCAGGGGGGGCATGGGCATTGCAAACCAGTGAATTCTGGAGACGTCCTCAAAAAGACCCAGCGCGATACTGTGGACTGGTGCGTCTCCCCATCGTTCATAGAAAAACCCATTCGACTGGTCCAGAGCTTGGAAGTAGGATTCGTAGACCGGGCTGCGCCAGAACTCGAGGTCGCCGATCTCGAAATTACTCCAGAAATGGCACGTGCTGTACCCGTGGGCCTGGACGTTGAGTTCGGGCCGCCATGTGCTGTCGGTGAGCCAATTCCACGCCATGTTGTGGCTTAGGTGTTGGGGGTTGGCGGCGATGAAGTCGAGTGTCCGTGGCCATAGGGACGGGAGGGTCAGCGGATCGTCGTATATGTTGATGGTAAAGCCGTAGACTTTGTTGTTGTCCGACATATATTGGAACACGTCGTACTCGACGGAGCAGAAGAACCTGGAGCGAGGTTGCGCATCAGTACGACGTACCGAGAGAGAGAGAGAGCCTGGGAGAGGGCTGGGCTTTCATGCCCGAAGGACCTACTGGATCCACGGTTCCACGCGCCAGTAATACCGAAAGTTGTCAAGCGCCGGGTGTTTGTAGAAAAAGCCCGAATACCACCGACACATCTGGTGGTAGCTCAAGTCGGCCGCATGCTTGACCCCTTGAGCACGCATCTCGGCCATCCGCTGTGCCAGTTTATCCTGGTCGACCGAGTCAGGGACCGCCCAATGCTCCGCAGGGATCTGCTCTGTTGTCACAAGTAATGAGCACCAGTTATCATAGGCCGAAACGATGCTCCCCAGGATTAAGATGACCAGTCCCAAGTCCATCTGTCGTAGTAGAGACGGTAAGACTCAAGAGCGCTTACCATAAAAACATGGGGCCTGGGTCTCCAGGGCCGTGCGACGTTTGAACTCGTCAGTAAAGGGCTCGTTATTGAAAAAGATCCAGGGGTATTTAAATTTGGCATTGAAGTTCTGCTCGATCTGACGCATGGAGTAAACAATACCGTCCAATTCTTCATTTCGAACCAGAGCGATGAATGTCGAGTTGTTACGCGGCGGCCTACGGTCGTGAGCATCGTCGGGGCGCAAGAGCGCTGTCCTCGTAAATGGCTCGTCCATAGCTGCGCAAGAATACAGACCCACGTCAGAAGAAGATCCAGGGGGGAGAAGAGGGTGCAAACAGGGCGCGTACGTATGTGTGCTGACCTCAGGAGGATGTCGCCCGAGCTCATCAAAATGTCACCCGCCAAGTACAACAAAGATGAAAACCCAGTCACCAGCAACAGGAGACAGGCGAGCTGCCTTCGACGTCCTGGCGGAAGCATGTTCAAAGACAAGACACTTCAGAATCAGCATTATTCCGAAAGACAAAGAATGTCATTGAATTGATTGAGTTGAATGAAAGAAGGCTGCCTGCCAGCTGCCAGCTGCCAAGCCAGGACACTGGCAGTCAAACCTTGACTTACAAGTATGACACATCTGAATACCACGTTCCTCCTCTCTTCAACAGGTATCAGGTAGCTCCGTACGCCATATATCCGAGGACACTAACGAGAACAATTTTCAGCGCATACCGCTTTGTGGCTCTGGAAGAAACAGAGAAACAGTGAGGAAGGACAGGTGGTATCATATCCCACCAGAGAATGGAATGGCTATGGGAATACCGCATCCCCTGTACCGAGGAGCAGGATCATCTTCTGCACAAGCCCAAGCCAGTCACGCTTCCCTCAAGCCCAGCCCAAGCCACAGCTTGAACACAGAGTCAGTGGCCAGGCCAGTCTCAAGGGCGTTAGAAGACGATGATGTTGGACGTGGTCGTGTGCGGGGTCCAATGATGTCCGAGCCACCATGGTTACGTACTTCGTCATGGCCCTCGCCGCGTTGACTGTTGACTGGCCCCGCCTTGGCTCGCCTTGGCTCGCCTTGACTTGCTTTGACTCGCCAGGCTCCCAAGGCTTGTGTCACTGTCCTCGTACGATTGGTGAGGCTTCAGGCTAGCCAATTTCCAGCCCCGACCCCAACAATCTTGGAAAGCTTGTTTCGTTTATGCTCGCTCTACGATTCTAGTGTCAGTACTAGCCTGCTTTCTCACTTCTCGTTTCTCAAAGATCCGACTTTGTCCCCAAGCTCTGGTCTGCTCAATGTAACGGCTGCCAACCTCTCGCTCGGGTTCTCATACACTCTCGATTGGGTTGTGGTTGTGTCTTGACAACAGGTCCCCCTTTCACCTCTACTATGTGCCTTGCTGACCTTGTCGTCGTGTAGCGTGGTAGCTGCAGCTTTGCATCCTGTCTACTCGTCCTTGTTGTCGGCTGCGATCGACCAAGTGTTCGCGAGGCGCACGCCGAAGATGGTGCGACAAAAGAGTAAGGGTGAACCCAAGGTGGTGGAAGAGCTGTGACCGGTGGCAGCAATTGTTGGAATGAGGGCCGGGCCTTCAGATCCATTAGATCAATCTTAGGTAGGCATCTGATCGTCGGGGATGAGATCGATGCATCTCAGCGTCTGTACTTGTAGGTGAGGTGGCTCATTATGGTGTCGGGTCCTGGGGGTTTCCCTACGAGAGCTCCATTAGGTTCTCGTGCCTGAAGGTTTGGTACTAGGGATCCTTGCCTGGCCAGTTGGCCTAACGCACCTATCTCTGGCGCGTGCTGGTCCGGGAAGGTGTTGACAGACTACGTACCTGAGTGTCGTTGATATCGATGCCGCAATCAAGGACGATTGGGGACCAAAAGGGCGGGTGGGGGAAAAATGGTGGAGGTCGATCCTGCACAATGAGATGGACCCATTCGATCCGCTCCACCTCGGCCATTGACTATTGGCTGTTGGCTGTTGGCTGTTGGCTGTTGATGACATCTGATGCTGATTGGGCAGGATAGAACACGATGGTAGAGGTCGAGTCTTCCTTGAGTTTGGGCTTGGGCTTGGATATATGAAGTCTGTTCGTCTATCCAAAAGACCTAGGTGCCAACTAACTGGCCTTAAGTACCGTGTGTCTGTCTTGTCGACATAACCAGCTCAAAACACGATCTGATCAACCGACTCCACGGGGGAACAGCCTTGTCGAAGTCTGGGAGCCTCTCGACCTGATTCCTCGAAACGATGCAAGAGAGACCTTGAGGGCTTGCCTTCTGCGCTGATGATACTGTGTTCTAGGATGCGGAACCCTAGTACATCCACAGTGCCGCTGCTATCCAAATAGCTAGGTAAGCATAGGCAAGTCCTGGGTAAGGGTTATGTGGGTTAAAAGTATCGAGTCACCAAGGTACAGTGTCCCTGACAACGGCTATCCAAAAGACCGACATGTCCATTCTCCCGACTTGATGCGAGATTCTATTGCATATCATTCCAAACCAGCCATGTGCTCAGACATCATGTCGGCCTTTACCATCCTGTGCACTGTACTGTGCCCCTTGCTAGAGGATAGGTATCAAGTGGACAAGAAACCCTCATGTCTAGCCAGTCTTGATAGCCAGTCTGCCAGATCACAGATCACAGTCTAGGTACCTAGGTACCCAACCTCATCGATTTTTTGAGACCCCTGATGCCAAAATAACTGTTTGCTTCAATTCAGCTCCACTCTTCATTCTTCGTTCTTCAGGCAAAACCCCCCAAGTCGACCAAGTCCCAATCAACCAGTCCTTGAAGGCACCACCATCCACTCATCCACCCTCTCCCCCCTATCTCTCCAACCGTTCATTCCATGTTCCTATCGGTTATTATCTCGTCGAACACAGCGCCGACACCTCTGGCGTGGTTTTCGGATCGTCGTGATCCGCACCCGATGGTTCTCGCCATACCACGGGCACCGCTCTCTGACCACTTTCTTGTCGTGGCCGCAGCCGTAGAGGTAGATATCTTCCGTACACATCTTCCTTTCCTTGGGATTCTTGAGCGATGGGATGCCAGAGGATTTGTGGTCTGTGGGTCTGGTCTGTCGCAGGGTCTTTGTGGTAGATCTGTCTTCGTTCCACTGAGTGGTGTATGATAAGACGGGCAGGGCAGAGCGGGACCCGGTTCGGAAATAATTTAGAGAGACAAGAACAGAGTCTCTATACGATAGTAGTAGTATTAGTAGTTCGAGAATAGGAGAATGGGAGAATAGAAGAGATGAAAAGTCGTATGTTGGAATCCTTATATATACCTATTTCCATGCAGTGTCTCACTCTCAGCGTTTGTTCTATTCTGTTTGCCATACATATCACTCTCGCAGACTGATCTTTTTGTCAACTTACTGGCTGGCTGACGGCTGAAATATCACCTGGGTCGAGCAAGTACGTATTCATGTATGGCTGGGTGCTGGCGACGGGGAACGGAAGACTGGATCCAGACAGACAAAGGTTATGATCAGATAGGCTGGTAGGCATATTAGTGACATTTTCCCGTGTAACAAGCCCGTTTACACAGTACATAAGCTAACTAGGTAGGTGTTATGCCTTGACGCTCTGTTTGAGATTTGGGAATAGTCGTACACCAAGAAGTGCTGATATCACCCGAGCATTCAGCCTCGTGTCAACCCCGTCGACGAACAGAGTACATGATGGCGATAACCAGTGATGGTGATACTTCCTCGAGCTCTGAGAGGGAAGAAGTGAGAGTCCTCAGAGGTCGTGTAGCCTGTACGGTGACGAGTAAGAACTAGTGGTATCAGCCTCATTTGGACAGCGGGAGCTCTGGTTGAAGGTCAGGATTGACTGACAACGACCAGAGAAAGCGATGCGGTTCACTGTCGAGGTGGCGATACGGGAAACTTCGACAGAATTACACGCTGGAAGCTGGTCCCCAGCTTAGGGCATTGCTCCTTATGGGAGGACGGAGTGTTGACATATGAATTCTTTGCCGACTCCCCACCTTCACGATTCGCATGCTTTGTAAAACGCTGCTTGAGAAGGTCGCTGGCATGAGCCCAGACGGACAGTAGCTGACCGATGTCAAACAGGCCGAGAAGTTGGTCGGCGGGTTCCACGCCTGGTGATCCATTGATTCTGCATCGTAGCCAAGTCAGCCCAGGACATGACCTATCAGACACAATGGGAACAGCTTTCCTCCCGTTGCTTTACCATCGCTGCTCGTTCGACATCTGTTCAGTTCAAAAAGCCTTTGCCGAGCGTCAATCGGCATGACTGGCCTTAGGCTGACGAGGATTCGTCCTGATAGACTATCTCATCTCAGTCAGATACCTTGCCCATCTTCGCGACCCCATAGCTTGACAGTCCGATCGTGACCACTGCTGGCAATCCATTTCGCATCATCAGTGATATCGACACTTAGCACATTTCCTGAATGTCCGCTAAGCTGTTTTGCCAGTGACCAGTCGTCGGCGGAATAGATGTTGACGTTCTTATCAAATCCACTGCTAACAAAAAAGGTGCCTGCTTTTCGAGGTTTGTGTTCTTGTCTAACACCGTCGGACTCGACCAGAGACGACATATCGCCGTCCAGACCTTTGAACCATCTCAGATCAGAAACATTGCCGTTATGAGCGCCAATCCCTCCGATATTCCGGACCTGTCGAATATCCCAGCATTTCACCCATCCATCGCCTGACCCCGAAAGGACGCGATACCCGTCAATCCCCCAGTCAAGGGCGAAGATTTCGCGGATGTGACCGTCCAGGATCATCACGGTTCGTCCGGTCCTCAAATCCCAGATACGCCCCATGCTATCGAATCCTCCACTTGCCAGAAGTGAGCCGTCGGTATTGAAACTGACAGTAAAAACTTGCCTCGAATGACCTTCTTGGAGGAGAAGTTCAGTGGTTGTCTCGACGTCCCACAAACGCCAAGTTGTGTCGAATGAGGCCGAAGCAAGATACTTTCCGGACGGGTGGAATTCAACACGACACACGCGATCAGTATGTCCCTGGAGAGTTGCAAGCGGTGTCTCCTTATTCAACGACCATAAATGGATCTCTGGGGCACCACCTTGGCCACCAGCACCGCTGGCAAGGTTAACCGAGTCTGGTGAGACATTCGAAGTCGGCAACGTCGCCCCGGGACTCCAGGCGACTCCTCCAACGATGCCGGTATGGCCTCTCAAAGTGACCCTCTCGTCCAGATTTGGTACATCAAGCAGTTTCAGTCCACCACCCCAATTGCCAGCAGCGATGATCTCTCCATTGGGTGCGAAGCGAGTGATGCTGACGGGACGTTCTCCGGCAATCTGAGTGCCAAAAAGTTCAAATCCTCGCAACTTTTCCTTGATTTCCTTGCGATGTTTGATATGCGTGCGGAGCGGAATTGTCGAGTCTTCCTTCTGTCTTTGAATGCGAGCTCTCGCTCTCGGTAATGAAAACCGGGCAATATCTCTCCGGGCCTCCAGAAGTTCGGGCACTCCTTCCGTATAGAATTCTTCCTCCTGATCCGCCTCATCTTCGCCCTCTCGCATCTGCACGTCCGCAGCGGTCCCACCATGTCCTGCGGCCTCCTCTTTGTCGAGGAGAAGTTCACGCAACCTGTCCCTTCTGTCGGCCGGTCCTTCTCCGAAAAGTGTGATCGGTTCTCCAAGTTCGCGAAGGCGTGCCCTCACTTTTGCATCGTCCGTAGGTACTGCTACTTGGGCCAGCCTTCGTTTTCGGTCGAACTGCGACAGAATGGCGGAAGCTTTTTCGGGCGCGACACCGCCAGCAGAGGGCATTTCATAATTTCGGTCGATAGCTGAAGACCGGTTAGTACGAATGACATTAGTGAGTCGCAAGTCTTACGTATGCTTGCCAAATCCACGCCCATCTCAACATCCTGTTCCTCAGCCATAGTCGTCAGTGGTTGGTTCCTTTCCATCAGACATTTTCCATAGAAGAGCTCGGGCCTTGAAGCCAATTGTGAATAACGAGGCACATGATGACAGCCTTGCAAGGTTTCTTACCTGGCGCTCCTCCTCCACGTATGCCTGACGCGCAGGGTGCATCATCGTGGTGGACGTTCGTAATGAGATGACTTGGTGCACAGTATGTCTTCGGCGGGGGAATCAGCGTCTCAGCATTTGAATCTCGGCGGTTCTGTAACTTTGGTCTCTGCACAGGATTTCGTCTAGTAGTCAATATCATTTATTGTGCAAATTCAAAGCAGATTTGAGAGTGGAATGTGACTGCTGTATGCGAGTCCTGGATCATGATCTGCTTGATTGTGACGAGTAAAAACTGCTCGCGCCTCACCCCGGATTCGGGTCGGGGGTGACGCCGCCCTGTGTTCACCCCCGGCTCCCTCGCTTGGCGCGAGCCGGGTGAGCGATCTGAATGGTGGCCAAAGGGTCTAGCGCCTCGCCGCGGGCTGTGGTTATTCCTGACCTCGCTCACCTTGGTGGGGACCCACGATAACGGCTAGAATTGGCCTCTTCAAGTCCACTACCCATGGCGCCCACCGAGGCTCTGAGTACGTCCAATGAAAATACAGGCTGTTTCAAAGCAGCGTCGCCGAGTCTACGCTTTAGGAGCACGCGCAGCAGGATTCTCACACTCTAGAAGAGGAGGCCAGCAGATATATTGCGCGAGTTAAGGCCCTCCCATGAGTCCCAAACGCGCGATCGCCCTTCCCCCTTCTTACTCAGCGTTCACGGTGCGCCCAGCTACTCAACAAATCGACATTTGAGCAAGCGACTTAACCTCATGCAGACAACAATCCTGGCTGTGAAACTTGTACGACTTCAATCCACCGACAGAGACCTTTGGGATCGATAGATCCAATCGCCGATGAGCTCAATGACCTCTCCGCTCTCCTGATTTCGTCCATCCTTTCCTTCCGTGCTGTACCTGCTGTGCCCGGGTCGCCACAGGAGCCATCGAAGAGATGGCCACAGCAGGGAACGTGAGTAGACTAGATGAGGGACGTGTTGTTACCCACACTTGTTAGGTATGCACCTAGCGTATTATATGCCTAGCGTTTACAATAGGTATATTCCCCCGCGTGTCATATACCCAACGAGTTATATACCCGACATGTTATGTACCTGGAGCGCACCGGGCGTGGTGCTTGGCCGTTACATCCCTTGCCTATCATACAACGTACTGGTATGTGCCATGCCTGGTACAAACCACGCCGTCAAGTTTGTCGAAACGATCGAGATATTTCAATGCGAGTTATGACAGGTAACCGTCATTCTGATTGACTCGCGGCGGGAGCTCAAACGAGCTGGCAAATGGTGGTTTTCCTGACGCTCCACTTCCGGACAAAGGATCTTTTGGAATGAGATTTGGTGGAAAGCAGTTTTGCAACCGCCTGTACAGTCATGGACATATATACTGTATAACACGCGCGGAATTGGGAAATTTGGACGATCTGAAGACACTATGGAGGAAAACTGCAAATTTTAGCATCCAGAGATCGGCCACAGCATAAAAACTATATTACGGGATCTCAGGAATAAACGGGATTATGGATACGTTCTAGCAGAAGACATCGTTGTAATCCCAAACTATCTCATGCGACTGTGCCCTCGAGTCTTTCGTTATGGCGTCCTGTCCCGTTCTTCCAGCATTGACTTGCACTGACAGATTTCGTCGGATCCTTTTCTGTAACTCTCGAAAGCAGCTACTGAATGCTTCCACCGCTCAGGCATCCACATGTCTGGTGGGTATTTCTTCGTAGCGCGTTCAATGACTAAATCCCAGGGGCGTTTTCCCGACTGGTCAGGAAGCTCAGCATCCATATGCAGACATTCAAGGCAGTGACTCAGCAGTGTTGTGTTCAGGGAGCCACAGATGGCCGCACGGTGGAGGATAGTCTGGTTTTGCGCATTAGATGCTTGAACATCTACCCCAGCTCTTTCCAGTCGCAGAAATCCCTCTAACTCGAATTCTGTCCATGCCGACACGAACAGATGAGCAAGGCTCTCGGCACTCTGACTGCTGTACCTCACATCTGCGCCAGCATCTACCAGTGCTTGGATTATGTCCGGCTTTCCAGGCATCAGCAAGGGGCCAGTCAAATACAGGCAGAGAGGGTCTCTGCCTACGCTGTCTTTGCGCGTAGCATCCACGCCAGTTGCAATGAGTCTTCGAACGACCCCTATTTCTGCGAAGGACGTTCCGCCAAGTGCATGATGAAGAGCGTTCATGCCCCTATGATCGACTGCATTTTCAATTGCCAAACAGTCTGTGCTTTGGAGAATGAACTCGACAGTTGGCAAGTCGTTTGCCTGCGCAGCAAAATGTAAGGCAATATGCCCTTCAGCATCTTCCTGTGCCAAATCCTCGGCTTGCGTCACCAATATCTTGATCGACAAAACATCGCCAGCTTTTGCAGCAAGATGGATTGGCGTTTTCCCTCCGGCGTCCTGCGCCAGTCTTTCGTGACCTGTTCCCAGCAGGTATGACACGGTTTCGTTCACTGAGCTGTTGCGCCCATAGGGGATTCGATGAAGGGCTGTTCTGCCTTCGTTGTCGGAGACATTGATTGACGTCTTTAGCACTCCGCATAAACAGTCCAAAACACACTGACGCATATTTCGGGCCATTTCAAGCACTCGCTCGACCTCAGCCTCATCGCCTGGATCTCCCCATACCTCCTCCGGCATATACATGAATTCAGACCACATATCGTTGATACGTCTGCCTGGAAGGGTCTGAGAAACTGCCAGATGCAACGGACTGCTGCCGAACGCATCACGCGCTAATGGATCTGCGCCTGCCTCGAGCAAGGCTTGTGTTGCCCCTAGGCAACAGAAATATACAGCTGCATGAAGAGGTGTGAGACCTCTGCCATTTGGATCCGTTACAGGTGCGTTATAATTGGCTGCGCCGATGCTCTCTCTGTCCACAGCTGCATTGACATCGAACCCGGCATCAAGAAGTATCCGAATGAGTCGCGTGTTGTTTCGAAAAGCCGCATAATGCAAGCATGTCATATTATCAGAATCGGCGTTCTGCACCAATCCTCCATGATGCAATAATAGAAGTACCAAGTTCATATCAACGCTGGGTACCTGGTTATCGAGGGTGTGGTGGAGAAGACTTTTACCTTGGTCGTCCAGCATTTTCGTGTCCAGTCCAAGGCCAACCAATTTCGCAATTTCTGTATTCCGGTAATTTTCTCTGGCACCGCGAAGTGCCGCGAGGATATGGGATGCCTGATGCTTGCGGGCATAGTGTCTGAAGATGGTCCACTGTCCAGAACGGCCAGATTCGATACAAGCTCTCGCCAACATGGGCTCCGCCTGCCTTTCGAGAATAGCATGTTTCCATTTCAAGCATTCTTTTGAGGATCGCCTTTTCACATGATCAGCCACTCCTTTGGGCCTTAGCAGAAACTTCTGTAATGAGTTATGGATGAGGTGGACTGTGCCGTTGACGACCTTGACCAGTAAACCGCATCCGTCCCGCATTCGATTGGCAAGTCGATCCTCTAACAGTGAATTCACTGGTGCGGAGATAGTATCAATTTCATGGAAAAGTGCCGCTTCTGCGACAGTCAATGGTCTTCGGGCAAAAATGACCGCCGCGAAAACCCGTTTGGCTTTATTTTCGTCTGGACAGCGGTTGAGAGCACGCGTGTAATACTCTTCAAGATCGTCCGGGATCTCGTTGAAAGCAGCCAGCAGATTCGCCACATCCAAAGGTGGTCGTTTGGTAAGTTGTTTAAGAGCCAGAGCTACGCACAGGAAGACATGGTGCCGTTTTGCTCTTATTTGGGCACTGAGCCGAGTGAGTTCATCGTCGGATAGTCTCAGGTATCTGGTCATGCTCTCCAAATGCTGCTCGATGTACATCTCGATGTCTGTGGAGATGTGATCGAGATTTGTCTTTGCTTGAATCCAGTAACAAGCCTGTGAAGGAACGAGGTCACTAATGATTGGGATATAGTCGTAATAGGGTCGACAACAAATCAAGATTCGGAGGATGTGACCGGTGTTGTTGCAGATTCTGAGGAGTGAAGTCATGCAGTCCACGAAACGTCGTAGTTGCAAGTTGCTGCACTGATCCAGTGCGTCAAAGACACATAGTATTTCTGTTCTGGGCAGATGGGCAAGGCACTCCTCAAGGATGTGACAAAGTGAGCTGAACTCTCGTAAAACGGCGTTGCCATATTGTTCTAGATAGTTGGCGGCAACTTCTAGAAGGTCTGGTCGGACGATTAGGAGCTGATGAAGCAAAGCCTGCAGAGCACACTCCATCGTGCTGTGCAATGGATCAGCCTCCATGAAAAAGAAGTAGGTGACCAACAGGTTTGGCACATTCTGACGTTGCTCCACAATTTGGCGACAAAGCACTGACTTTCCAAATCCAGGATCGGCTGTATACCACAACCAGCCTCCAGTAGGGCGGCTGGACCATTTTACAAAGCCCTCGAGTTGATAAAACCACTTGAGGGTGCCTGGAGCCGCTGGAGGAAACTCTTCCATAGCTCCCCTATAATTGCTTGTCCGAATAGCTTGCAGGACGCCGGAATGCGGTCGAATCGCAGGGGCAAGCCGACAAGGTCTAGAGAATGCTTTAGAAGCATTCATCAACGTTGTAGAAGCCCTTACTGTTCTGGATGCGGGACTTTATTGTGGAACTCTTTCAGTAAATACACGTGTTGTCCGATTCGATCAGTACCCACCTGCCCCGAGACCACGACGCGCTGATCAATTCGTTATTATGTCTGCAAGGCACCAAATGGCGTCTGGAGCCCACTTACCAGCATCCACTCGCCGCTCTGCCTCCCATCGTGCCGCAACCTTGTCATTGGCATCGCGCACCATCAAGCGGAGTTGACCTACCACCGTCTTGTACCCGCCATCCTCCTTGGTGGCAAATTTAACCATGTTGATGTGGTCAGCGTAGATCGCAATGGGTTCGGCATCCACTGCTCCGGGTACCACCGCCGACGCGCGGGGCACGACCTTTATTGTCAGCGTTACTGTGTACATCGAAAAACATTGCGGGTCAGAGCGGCGGCTGGCATACCATCAACGAGTGTCCCATGATCGTGGGTGTTTCATATACCTCGTATGCATACTTCGTCACAAAGTCGCCACTTATCGCATCATACTGACCTAGCAGTCGCAGAAGCTCCTCCGAATCACGCTCCAAGTGTTTCAATAGTCGAGTATTGCTGGCTCTTCTAATGTTGACCAGCAACTTCCCCAACTGCACGCCGCTGCCGCCTTGGTGCGGTGTGCCCATGAAGATAATGCCGTATGTCGACGTCTTGATCGACCGATGCTCTTTCAGTGCCCCGTCTCGGGCGGCATCCGCGTGGATCAAAGCCTGGTAGGGTGAGATACCGCCTCAAAGAATATGATAATGTCACCCACACTCTTCACCACGATGCCACCTAAACTGTGGGCCACGAAAATAATCGGCCGTTTGAATATCTGTTCCACTTAGTATGGTGTACTGCCCCAGCTCTTGTTCCATCATGGCCTACCTGGCTCGATTTTCGCTCGAGACACAAATCGCCCACCAGCTGTCGCGCATGGTCATAGAGATACATGCAAGACTTTCGTTTGCCATGCGTGTTGGCATCGTAGCCCCAACTAAGTATGCGTGCGTTTGGAATATCGCCCGGGAGGAGATCGCGGGGCCAGTGAACCCCGTTACTAGCCGTCCATGTCTTCTCGCGGTGGCCGTTCAGGCCATGGACAACCACAATGCTGCACCAAGTCAAAAATAATACTCTGTATCATGTCCAGCAACGTACTCCACCACTGCATTTTGCCCTTCTGTTTCCACTTTGAGACTGAAAGGAGATGATGCGGCGGGCGCTGTAGCCTAAAGCCCGGTTATTGCTGTACCAAAATGCTGGTGTGACAAACATTGCTTACATCTTCGGCAGTCCGACCTCGATAGAACGGATTCCATCGACGCCAAGTCCTTTCCGACATTGCGTCGGACGGGGCGTTGTTGTACCAGATGGCTGTAGATCCATCAGGCTGCGGGAGTCGCCCTATATCAGCTTTCAGCTGAACCCTTTTAGTGGGATTTCAATCACGTGCGTCCAAATGCCGCACCAAGCGCTGGTTTGGAATGCGGAGCATGTTATTCCTGGCCATCTTCTGCCACCCCGAAAATGTACGGATTGTGGTTGTCGGCTCTGGCCCCAGTCCACCCGCTTGATATACCAAAACATATTCAACATACTCTTAGTACTAAATTGTCCAGGGCTATTTCAGGCTAGAATTTCGTTCATCTCAACCTCTTCCTACAATCAAACGGGAACGTCATGTCGCAGGGATGTGAGAGGCATGAACACCACCCTGAAACAGCCGTGAAGCACACCAGGCAGCGAAGTTAGAATCACACCAACGGTTCATCGCGAACGGAAAAGGACTGGTTTCGGGACCAACTGTGCCCTCTGCCAAATTTGGGTCCTAGTTGGTGGTGTATGCGGTAGAGCAGGTTCAAAATGAAGGATGAGTGTCAAAAGTGCGAAGGTGAGAGGGAGGTGAGTCGTTATAAAAGCGGCACGGTCGGGGTGCGTCGCATGTGAGCTCCGACTTTCCATGCCAAGGCTGGAGGCTCTGCACCCGTCATGATTTGTTGCAGGGATTCAACTCCAGATTGACGATGTCAAGACTGCATCTTGATTAGAACTCATTCCACACTGCACGCAACTCCCAACCACAACCTCAGTAGCCCATCCTTTCATTTCTTCAAAGAACTACGACTTAGTTCTCTCGCACCTCTATCACGTCTTATGTCTCTCAACGGTCTGCTTTGCCAGTGAACGCACCAATGCAGACAACCTCAACCTCCGCTCGACAGAACCCAACCTCAACTGTACTCTTGTTGTAGATTCCTGAACTCCTGCTGTCGTGCAAGTGTGTCCTCACGATGGCCGGAGCCAATGCTTCGGCTGCGGGAATGATTTCGCAGTTGGAAGCGGCGCGTAAGCTTGCACTCGCCGATCCTCAAGTGTACAACCAAGTTCTACCTGGAATCCTACCCATTATCGGTCCAACCGCCCATATCGAAGTTCGAAGATGGGGAGCCGATTTCCTCGCCGAGGCGTTCGCAAGCCCTTCTCTATCAAATGCACAAAAGGAACAGTTGTCGCCGGAGGTGATGCCCACTCTTCGCGCGATGTTGGAGGAACCAGGAGAAGATCCCACAGTAACAAAGAGTGTGGTTCAAGCGGCAGCCAGTCTATACCCGTTGGTTTTCAGAAGAATGTACGTGAATCAGGGTTTCGAGGATCAGATCTGGATTGTCTCTAACAATGCTGTCTAGAATCTCACACCCCAATGAAGCCGCGCTGTGGCAGGATATGACTAGCATAAAGTTGAACATTATGCAGCGGATGGACTCTTTGCCAGTCGCAATCAGAATATGTTGCATCAAGTTTGTGCAGAAAGTCGTGCATGTAGAAACTCCCGGCTTGATTGCAGATCCACGAGTAAGTTGGCATACTTCGCCTACCGTATGTCCGATACTAATCCGAATCAGCGGCCAGAGAAAAACGAGACCTCTATCGCCCTTGTCCCACGAAACCATCCTCTTTTGCACTTACAGAATCTGGAAGCTGAAGCCTCCGGTCTATTGGATAGACTGTTGAGTGTATTTCAAGAAGACTCAATGTACGAAGTGGTTGTCTGCCGGCTTGACCAACACTGACGAATATAGTGATCCGATCCTAGTCGATGCCACACTCAACTGTCTAGCCATCCTCATCCGAAGCCGGCCTTCGATATCGACGAAAATCGTTTCGGCAATCCTAAACTTCAATCCGTTCAAACAAGCGAGTTCCCCCATGACGCCGAAACTCAAAGTGATCATACGATCAATGGAGAAGACTACGAGAGCCTTGTTGAGATGGGTTCTCCGTTCTGTCCCGAATCACCCGCTTGAGCAGAAGATCCAGGCACACCTCATGCGACTGCAGCAATCACGGTCAACCCTGTTCTCGGAGACCACAGCTCAAAAGCGCCCTGCCGAACCTACCGATGGACTGGACGATGCGAAAAGGCAAAGGCTGTCTGCACCACGCAAATTCCCTCCTATGCCACCACCTCCAAATACTGTCGCTCAACTCTTCACTCTTACCGATGATCCTGCTCTACAGCAATTCGATGTCAGTCTTCTTCCAGCTGATATTGTCAGCACAGTCACGGCAGTCTTTTTGCAGCACCTTGACCCGAACTCCCTGGACGAAGCTATCAATGCTATCCGAGCGAGATACAGTCACTTACAAAAGGCCAGTCAGCCGACACCGGTTCCTGAGGTGCCCATGGCTGGTCCAACCGGGATTGACGATGATGATGATTACGATCCGGAGTTCCTCCCAAGTGGAGAAGCGGTTGTGGAAGCCACGACGGAGAAAGCTCTTGAAGAACTGGCTCAGCCGGCTATTGAGTTAGGCCCGTACGAATTACCCAAACCTCCGCCATTGACCAGCTCCGAAGTTGCTCTGCTGTCCGACCAGACTGTTGGTCATGTTTTCCAGTTGGTTGCGTCACTTGAGGCCGCTGGACAAACGCATGCAAAACAGAAATTGGGTCTCAACCGCCTTGCTGCCAGTACCAACGATCGCGATTCATGGGTCACCATTCTTATGCGGCTGGCTACACGGGCGTCGGCTGGCCTGGATGATGTTGCGGCCGCTTTGGTTGGCGAGTCGGAATCCAATCAATTGATAAAGTCAGAAGACGATGGAGAACGCAACGTTGCCAACCGGATCAGGCAGACTCTCTTTATGTATATCTTGGATGACTTCCGACCTCGCTTGAATATTGCCATCTCCTGGCTTACCGAGGAGTGGTATGCGGATAAAATGATGGCCAAGACTCATCCGGAGTTTCAAGGGCTACCCAACTACACTCGATGGGTGCATCGACTGATCGACCGTCTTCTGCCCTATCTGGATGCTAGAGACAAAAACTTTTTGATTCGGTTTTTGTCCGAGATCCCGGCTATTGATCGCGACATTCTGGACAGAGTCAAGACTTTGGCAAGAGATCCGGAAAGAATCAGTATGTGTATACTGGCAATGCAGTACCTGCTGATGATGCGTCCGCCGGTACGGGAGGTAGTGCTGGACACCATCGAGTCGATGTGGTACGATGGTGATACACAGGCCAAAAACGCCACAGCCAAAGTCCTGGCAAAGTGGAGGCCCGGCTTCCTGGAACAAGGTGGACAAGCCAAGAAGGAGGAAGGTATGACGGAAGAAATGAAGATGAACGGTCTGAAGAGTCCAGCTATGAAAGCAGAGAGGAACGCGCAAGGGGCCATTGTTTCAAGCAATGGTTGACAAGGCTTGATTGCGATGGTTTGTGGGGCTCTAGAGTCTCTAAAAGACCTCTACAGAATGATATCCAGTAGGATTTTAGCAACCCGCTTGATGCAGCTCTGTAATCTTGACGTTGAATAAGAACTGGCACATTGCAGAAGATATATTTATCACTAAGGCAGATTGAATACGCTCGGCTTAATGAATTTCATTTCATCTCTTGTTGCTCGCTGCTCGTGACAGTATAAGCCCGTTTGAAAGAGAGGGCTGGCTTCTAGTCGGTAGGGCGAGGCTGGGACCCGCTCTCTCAGCCTAAGGCGCAACATTACCCACCTACTAACTTACCTACCTACCTGGGACGTACATTACCTATCTAGGACTGAAGCCTCACCTCCGTCTTGTATCTTTGGTCTCAGCCTCCATCCACTCCACCGTTTCCCCGTTCCAGGATATGATATCAAGCCAGGCAGGCCAATATAACAGCAGACAAATCATCCATACATACGTACATACCTACCTACCCAGGTACCTACCTAGGCAGTCATGTCTTCTTCGCCAACAATACCATTACCATCCGCGTCGACAGGAGGAGGAGGAGAAACGTCCCTCTCAACGCTTCTCGCAACATTAACCGTAACGCTTCACCTCCCAGTCTACGTGTTTTTGAATATCCCGGTATCTGAAATTAGACTTTCCCAATCATCAGAAGAGAATGAGAATCATGATGGGTGTTCGATCTCTTGGGATGACGTCCTGCTCTTCTTCCGTGAACCAAGATCTGGAAACTTCAATCTAGAAGAGGGAGGGGATACTGTTACTGATACTGTTACTGTCGTTGTGGAAAGGGGTGTTGCTGAGAGATATCTCTCTCGAATGAACGAGGGGTTGAATAAGGTATGTTACCTACCTACTAGGTACTACCTACCTACCTATATGCTGGTGTTCATGTCAATTCATGTCATATCATCTATCACTCACCTACTGTATCCTATTTACCTACCTCTCTACGGTACTTACAGTACCTTACTAACCTTACCTGAAGTAAGGTACTTCCAGGTTCCTTTGGGTACCTAAGGTATCGACCATCACATCATCCATTCCATCAAATCCATTCCCCTTCCCATTCCCCTTTCTCTTCCCTCTCTTCCCTCTCTTCCCCAGTCTTGAAGATCACAAACACCCAGATCATCCTTACCCATATCACTCATCCCATTTTCAAACAGCCCATCGAGAGAAGATCTAAGATCTACGGCCTACCAAACCAATTCTAATTGTGATTCTAATTCTATATCTAATTCTAATTCTACTTCTAATTCATATCTACATATCCAATCCAGTCATCAATCCGATTCTACAAACTCCAACTCCACGTCCCACTCCGAGTCCAACTCCACGTCCAAGTCCAAGTACAAAAACAAACACAAATACAACTATGACGATCTATACTTCTGCCGCATGATCACCTGTAATGTCCATTCCAGCCTAGCCGCCGTCGGGTTCATGGCGGTCCTGGCGACGAAACTGGCCGAGAAGGGCATCAGCGTTAATCCCGTCAGTGGGTTCTTTCATGATCATCTCTTTGTGCCTGTCGGGAGGGCCGAGGAGGCTGTGAGGGTGTTGAGGGGGGTTAGGGACGAAGTGGGGAATTGAAGCGTAGAAGCGTAGAGAGCTGGGCGACGAGAAGGAGGAGGAGGAGGAGGAGGAGGAGAACTTATTTAGCGGTGTCTGGTCGGGAGGTAGGGTGTCGGTGTCCAAGGGAGGCGACCAAGGTCACAGGATAGGAGCTTGAATGAGGTTCTCGGTTGGCTGTATCCACGATATTGATTCATTGATTAATTGTCGAGTTTCAGCATTAATTAATGCTGAGCATGAGGGTTGTTGAGCAAGTGAGGTTGGTCGAGTTTATTGATTGATTGAATCCATGAGAGTCTTGGAAAATATAGAACGAAACGCAGGAGTCGACTCTCTGGAACGGTTCAGATCGATGTTGTGGAAATTGTAGAGTTCTAGATAGTAGATACCTATGGTAAATATACTGTGCATTCAGTGTTCATGTTCATGTTCACGGTCGGATGGTCATACCGCCTCCTCTATTCCTTGTCCGTGGACCATGATGCCAGTGTACTGCATTCCAGCAAGTTGTGCCAGGCTCCAGTAATAGCAAGAGAATAAGAATAATAGCTCAGCATCGAAGAGAACAACAATAATAGCTCAGCATCAATAAAGTCCATAGCTCCCCCATAACGCGATGCAATAAATGTCACTCGGCCATCAAACTGAGGCAGATGCAAGCCGCTGCTATGCGAAAACTCCTCTTTCATGGGTTAGGGTTACTCTTCCATAGGTATCGTAAATCAGAACATGGTGGAAATTCATAAACTGGCTTGCAGGGATTCGACACATTTCGTGGCGGTGATTTTCAGATGCGGCACAAGTGCTCGACCATCTTCGGCGTCGCAGCGGTACTTCTTCTCGACTATCTCCCGGAGAACATATTCCCACTCACTTGAGAGCGATGTCTCAAATAGGTCAGTCTGTTCGATTTCGCCGCGTGTGATATACGAGTCAGTCAGAGCGAGAGTTTGTACTTCCTTCTTCACGGCTGTGGCGTCCTCTGAAATTTTGGTAGTTAGGACCAGGTGTAAGGTCATGGCGTCCGCAGGTATGGATTCAAGGGGGAGCCGGGATGACTTTGTACGGTAGAGTTTCGAATCGCCGCTTTTCCTGCGTTGTCGCATGAAGTATGCTCTGGGGTCATCTTGGGCCAATCCGGCACGTTTCGGTTCTGCTTCCGACATAACAGTTTCCGAGAGTATGTCAGGGCCTTCACATTTGTCGGGGCTTTCATCCACATCCACATCAGAGCGAGACAGGCCTTTGATTGCCGCTAGATATCGGTTTCGATGAGGATTGGACCGTACTGGCTTCTGCAGCGGCGGTCGAGAACCAGTGAACATGGCGGCGTAATCTTCGTTCTCCGTCGCATCGACATCATTGGCCTCATTTGGTGAGGGAGACAAAGTATGAGGCCGCGGTGGTCTTCCTGGTATCTCTTCACCAGATGATGCCCGAAAGCTTGCCCTAAGCTTTCTCTGATAGGCGACGGCAGCCTTTTTGCGATATTCAAAATCCATAATGTCGCTCAACTCGGTATTTGATGCCGAAGAGATACCACGGCTGACCTCTGACCCGGACGAGCGCTGTCCATGAGACTCGACGTCCGGCGTGTCCTCTTCTCCGGGTCCTGTTGTGATATGTGTCCTGTTGTTGTTTGGCTGACGAACTGGAGGTTTTACATTGAAGCGATGTTCAGGCAAATTCCCCTGGAAAGGATGACTGTGATCCGAGGATTTGGAAGGCAGCTTAAAAGGCTTTTGACCGGGTCCCCATCTGAGGCCGCTATTGGGATTTCCGCCGGGAGGTGTCGTTCTGTACTGAGATAGTGAAGCGGTTGCTCGGGCGGAATGCCCTAAGGGTGACCTTCCCAAGCTTTCTCCTGGGCCAACAGGCTTCACAACAGCGTCTCTATGAGAAGCACGCACAACAGAATCTGGTGTTAGCCATGCCTGTAGTCCTGTCGCCCTTGCGTGTAGGATTTCCACATCATCATCTGCCTCTCCATGCTGTGTTTCTTCATGTCCGCTGGCTGTCGCTCTTTGTGTCAAGGTTGGACCAGACTTATAGTGCCTGGTAGGACTAGGCTCCGGAGCGGTTGGCGAAGGCAGAGGTGTCACTGGACCCAACGGAGTCCTGTGAGAGTTGCCCACTGGCCGTGACTCGTGCAATGGAACGTCTGTGTGGTGACCTGGCCGTACAATGCGGCCAGGACTAGTCATAGCACTCCGCCTAGTCGCATCCATTCTCTTCGGGCCCACTATTGTATTCATCGCGGCAATAGTAAACGGGTTTATGAAACTTCGATCCCTTGTGGCTGTATCCTCGGCTTGACCCCATTCAACATCATCTTCTCCTTGTGTAGGAGTCTCGGGAATTTCCAAGTCAGCTGGAACCGCTACAGGCAAGTCCTTCGCTTCAGGTTGATTCCCTGGTCTGGTCGGCAACGTTGTTGTCTCATTATCAATCTCTCCATAGGCCTTTCGAAAGAGAGTCTCTGCAAGTGACAATAGAATGTCAGGTCGGAAGAAAATAACTTCGTCTTTGGCCGGTTCGATATTCAGGTCGTAGCTCTTGGGTGGACATCGGATCTGTAACACAAGAAATGGTCGAGTTATGGGAGAGACACCTGAGTCCTGTGCTGTCTG
This sequence comes from Exophiala sp. LBMH1013, assembly GCA_024611085.1. Lineage (NCBI taxonomy): Eukaryota > Fungi > Ascomycota > Eurotiomycetes > Chaetothyriales > Herpotrichiellaceae > Exophiala > Exophiala sp. LBMH1013. The sequence continues at coordinate 1,493,338 of JAMFLB010000001.1, forward strand.
CGATGTCTTTTGGAGGTATCGCTTATAGAGTTTAGTGACCTCCTTTATAGTCCTTCGGTCCGGACTGACAGGTCGTCGATCAATGGATATATACTGGTTGCTGCCGCGCACTTTGTCAAAGTCTAGACCGTGTTAGCTTGATGAATGAAAGGTAGGCCCTGTTCAAGGACTTGCCAGCTTTTGGAGAGACAAGAAGCGCAGCAATCTCCCATCCATCTTCAATGTCAACATCCAGGTCAGCTGAAGTCATGCTCAACGCCGTGCATTGAGATGCAATGTCTTTCCCAACAATCTTTGCAGCGACTTCAATCAAGGAGTCACCAGAGCTCGCAGCATACGTCCAGTTCATCCTGTCATTCTTCCCCTTGAGAACCTTCAGCGAAAAGCGAACGTCTCCCCTGGCAAAGGCAAACTCAAAAAGTATGGCTTTGATAGCTTGCAAAGTTTTGGCTGCACTTTTCAGTGCTGTCTGTTTTCTTACAGGGATGTTTGTAAGGAAGTTTTGTATGCGGACTGTAGTTCCGACCGGGTGAGATTGCGAAGAAGAACTGAAATGGTCATGATACAATAAGCCTAGAAAGGGGTTTTACCACACCCACCTGAGCATTCCTGAAGCGCCAAATTTGAGAGATGTCCCGGCAATCTCACCATCTACACGAGTGGTAACAATAACGGCTTGGCTCAGTTCAGCCATGCTGGCGAGGGCTTCTCCTCGAAATCCCAGAAACGTGCCTCCTAGTCGATCGAGGTCGTCCAAGGATCTGATCTTGGAGGTGCAGCCTCGTCTACAGAGCAATTGTCTGTCCTCAACTCCGACTCCTGAGCCATTGTCCTTCACCTGAATGATATCAAGCGTGTTGGCGGAGATCTCAATACTGATAGCAGAAGCACGGGCGTCGAGAGCGTTGTCGACGAGCTCCTTGACCACTGATTTCGCATCATTAAGAGCAAATGAAGAGGTGAGGATGCGAGTGTCCTCCTCCGGCAGAGGCTGAATAGGCATGTTGGGTCCATCGGAATAATAGGATTCTATGCTAGTATGACATCTGACGATTGATCTGTGAGGTAGACAGCTACACAGAAGAACACATTTTATGATTGAGCAAACCAGGTATTAAGTGGTAATAACCCTTATATGTACTACTACGCGTCGTCATGATTGACGTGTCGCGTGTCTCACATGGTGCAGAGCTTGGCGCTCACGTACTCACGTGCTATATAGTCGGTGCCGCCTTAGCGTCATACAATTTGACCAACTCACGTGAGCGTGGTGAGCAAGGCGGCATCATCCTCTTTCCTAAAGCAGGGTGAGTCGCGAGCAGATTTACCGCATCTTGGCATCAGGGGCGCGACGTGCTTGAGTTTGAGGTTAGGTATCTCTGCGTATTCTGGGCCAACAGGGAGAAGGGCTGACGCTTGTTGCATAGCATGAAGGATGAAATAGCGTCATGATACTTGCCCTTTGATCTTTTAGCCGGCAGCTGCTCGACTCTCCTCCCTCGATTCGTACGATGGATCCAGGTACGGTCTCGAAGTTTGCTCTGCCGGTGGTGGTCTCTCTAATTTCTTTTCTATCATACTCTTCCCAGTACTTGTTCAGCAAGATCGAACCAGGTCCACTGGACCGATCAGAACTGCTCAAATTCAATGCGCTTGTTGCATGTCTGTGGGTGAGCTACGTGCGTGCATGTACCACCGATCCAGGAAGCGTTCCAGCGGGTTGGAAGCCTGACAAGGCTGAGGATGCAACGCCCTCACCCAGCAGTTCGGCCAGGCAAAGGTACTGTCGCAAATGTAACGCGTACAAACCTCCAAGAGCCCATCATTGTCGAGTCTGCAAGAGGTAGGCAGCAGATCAAGTCGATGAAAGCCCTACTAACTTATGAAGATGTATCCCCAAAATGGACCATCACTGTCCATGGACGGTCAATTGCGTGTCCCATTTCACCTTCCCGCATTTTACGCGCTTTTTGTTCTATGCTGTGTCTGCGATGAGCTATCTCGAGTACTTCCTGTATGTGCGAGCGGATGTCGTCTGGCAGAACAGGAGACTACCTAGTGTAAGATCTCTGCGCCATTGTTAATCATCTGTTGACTTGGAATATCAGTACCTGGGACCTTCCCTGCCGCAACTGGTTCACCTCTTCATTTTGATGGTTGTCAACTCTCTCACCTTGTTTTTGGTCTCTATCACGTTCTTCCGGGCTCTTTGGGCCTTAGGGGCCAATGTTACGACAATCGAGAGTTGGGAGATTGAACGCCATGAACAACTACTTCGTCGAGCTCGTGCACTTGGAGGATATTTGGATGGCCCGGATGGCATCAGAGTGAAGCTGGTGAGGCAAGAATTCCCTTATGACATTGGAATCTGGAACAACATTGTCCAAGGCATGGGCACGGCCAACATCCTTGCCTGGCTTTGGCCATTCTCTGCAACTCCACGCACGAGTGGCTTAGGGTTCGAAACCAACGGCTTCGAGGATCCTGGCACCAGTTGGCCACCCCCTGATCCTGACCGAATGCCACGACGTGACCCGTTCCCACAACCTCAAAATGCCTTTGTCCATGGGCAGAACAGTCTCTCACCGGAGGAAGAAGTTGCAGCATTCAGGCAGCGGCAACACGCCGACTTTGAACAACGTGCCCGTTATTATGGAGTCCAGCGCAGAAAGCCGTTCCACGAACGCTTTGATGATGACAGTCATCTTCCTGTCGAAGATGACTATACAATGCAAGACGAGAGCAGCGGCGAAGAAGGCTGGCAAGATTCAGGGGGCAACCGGCTTAAGGATTATGGAGTGGATGAGGATGTTGAGTTTTACGACGAAGACAATACGCCAATAGCTGATTTGTTGAGGCGAAGAGACCGGCGTACAGATTCCCACGCGGACGCCCTATACGGTACATCTTAGCCCGATCCAATCGTTTGGGACGAAACCCGCAAATAGCAGGGAATATGCCAGCGGTGTACGGGGAACATCGATGAGCCGTCATCAGCACTGTTGAATGTCGTAAAGAATGCCGAATCTGAAGGCGGATTTGGGGGAATTTATCCGCGGTGGGGGCGACACCCCAACCCCCACGCCACCATCCTCTCTCCGGAACATCATTTTTGCCATCTGCCATGCCGACTACGTACCACGCAGTTTATTACGATATAGCAAGCTCACGACACATGAAGGACTCTCCGCGATACGGTGACCAGGAGCTTTGACTTTCTCCCCGGCCTGTCATGATATTATGACCATATTCAGGATAATATGGGCGCCGAACGGATATGTTCATTCGCGGAACCATCACTCCACCCCACGCCTCCACAGTTAGAGGGGTTGAACAGAGTCAAATGATATTCCACCCGTTGGCGAAGAGCGACACAGTCTCATCATGGTCGGCACATCGCCGAGCGAGTCTCCCAGATTATATATCATCAGACCTTTGCTCATCTTTGCTTGACTTTGCTTGACTTTGCTTGACTCTGCAGTGATAGTCAAACGTTGCTGTATCACTACTGTGGAGGTGGCATTCACTCGAGCGACGACATTTACAGACTACTCTCCGTATACCTCTTCATCTGGTTCTACTTTTAGTTCTAGCAAAGGTCAGCCATAGCACGCTTTCAGAATGAACGGACATCGCGCCACACGAACCCTCAAACCTGGGATCAATGTCCCCATGGTAACCATCTTCAAACGAGATACTGAAGACCTGGACCTCGAGGCCATTGCGAAACATGCCGTGAGACTTGCAAAGGCCGGACTAACATCGATTACCTGTCAAGGTTCGAACGGCGAGGCTGTTCACCTGACCAAACAAGAGCGAATCCAAGTCGTTCAGACCACTCGAAAAGCACTGGATGATGCCGGCTTCTCAGATTTCCCCATTGTCGTTGGTTGCGGTTCCCAGTCAGTCCGGGAGACGGTTGAGTTCTGCAAAGACGCTTATTCTGCCGGAGGTGATTACGCTCTAGTCCTTCCACCTTCATACTACAAATCGTCCCTTACCACGGCGAACATAATCGAGTTCTTCCAAGATGTCGCGACCGAATCACCCATTCCTATCCTCATCTACAACTACCCTGGAGCCGCGGCCGGAGTTGATCTCGACTCTGACACCATCATCAAATTGGCCAAACACCCCAAGATTGTCGGCTGCAAGTTGACCTGTGGCAACACTGGAAAACTCAACCGAATTGCAAACGCCGTCAATGCTGCTACGGCCACGTCTCAAGGGTCAGGCTGGTTGTGTCTGGGTGGCTCTGCAGATTTTACTCTCCAGACGTTGATTGCTGGAGGCTCGGGGATCATTACTGGCCTGGGCAATATTGTTCCCAAGGCTTGTGTGAAAGTGTTCAACCTATACGCTGAGGGCAAGGTTGAGGAAGCTCAGAAGGTCCAAGCCATTGTCGCCCGCGGTGATTGGGGAGTCATCTCAGGCGGCGTGCCCGGAACCAAGGCTGCCATGGAGTCATATTTTGGTTATGGCGGGTATGCTAGACGACCACTTCCTAAGCCCACTAAGGAGGAGATTGCAAGGTATGAAGACCTGTTGAAGGAGGCGGTCGAGCTGGAGAAGACTTTGTAGCATATTCTGGTTACGGATGGTCAGTCTCTTAGCACGGTTGACGTAGACACGGCAATGTGGCGGGTTTGAGTGTTCATCAGGGCTTTTTCTGAGCAAGGCATTTCACATAGCAAAAGAGAACCAATAGGTTGTGTACCAACGGTGTATGTGTTGTGTCGCCAGTTTTTTGAAGCGACGAGACTTCGCCTTTCATTCCCTAGCCATGACTGACGAGAGCAATGGAAGCCGTAGCTAGACTGACAACTATTCATGACGACGAGGACCGCACTGTGCTGGCGAGGGTGTTCATTTACAGTACTGCTGCCTAGGCACCAATCCGTCGTTACAACTTTCTCATCTATTGGCAGTTTTCTGAGTTTCTCCAGACTGCGTTTAACTTTCTTAATACCACCTAAAAACTCTTCGCGATTTCAGCCCGGCTTTCAGCTCTTATTACTTCACATCGTGTTTGCGAACAGACCGCCTCTGGCGACACGTCCTGATTGGACTCGAGTCTCAGCTTAGAACCGGTGGCCGCGAAGCCAACGCACAAGCTACATGAAGCCGGCAGTTTCCCATCGATTCTACCTCCGAAGGCGGCCTGAACACCCGTGATCGCCAGACAGTGCATGGCCGGGAAACTCGCTGTGCAAGAGTTGGAACCACGTCTGAAAAGCTGCAGCTTACGGGACTTGACATGGACACGTTGTCGTGGCAGATCGTCTCCGGTTTCAAATACCATGCGATCATTGTCGTCCAAGCGAAATGACAACGCAGCACCCGCGCGGCTTGCGCATCTGGCTATTTGTTACTGGTCTCTCAATCTCTCGGGCCTACAAAGCGCCCAGTAATGAATGACACTGCTGCTTGGAGCCTCCGCTGGCTACTGCACCTCGCCTTCAGGCCGCTTGCTGCACTGCATCGTGATGTTACGCCCAAGGGCGCAGCTTGTTTTGAGCTGGATCAACATCACCGCTCATCCACCCCGACATCCGTGCAGGCTTCCCGCGTCGTCTGTCATGGCCTGTTCCCAGCTACAGCCCGGGAAACAGGCTGCCCATCTGACTTCATGTCTGCGTCGTTCCCACTTCCGTCCTTTGCGCTGGGCGTAGTTTCGTTGCACTGCTAACATGGACCACGGGAGCCACCAGCAAGACTCGTTCACATCTGTTACTGATTGCATCTTAGGATTGAAAAAGAAGGTTGACAGCAAGGCACTACCAGGCTTTGTCGAGCTCATTGACGACTGGTTCGACCCTGACACGGAGGTGGACGAAGAACAATTTGTTCGTCGATTCCTTCACGTTTTCAAAGCATCTGATCAAGATTTCACCTATGAGAAAATCATCGCAGATTATGACGGCGAGATTCAAGCCATCTTCAATGACTTTGTTGACGGCAAAATCAATGCTCAAGAAGCGGCCAAAAGGTACCAGCCATACACAGTGGACGGCATGCCCAAGAAGTTGGGCACTTTTCACAAGGGCAAGCTTTCCAGTATAATCCCAGGAGAGCGCAATGTGTTGGAAGAGCATAGCTCGTTGCTCAAAGCCCTGCCTACGAGCATTCCTTCACGGATTCGTTCCTTCATCGCGAAACTTGTCCCTGCGTTGAAGTTTCCTACACGGGCCCTCTATGTCCCGGTGAGTTCAATCGGGTTGACTATCAGAAGCGAGTATCTGATGAACCTCCTCAGTCCTTCAAAAACCTGGAATTTCAGAACTGGGGCCGCACCGTGACGAACAACCCGAAATATACATGTGTACCCAGCACCGCCCAAGATGTTGCCGACATCGTCAAATACGCCAAAAAGCACAAGATGGGCGTCCGAGTGGCCGGTTTTCGTAAGCTATAGATCCAACCTTGACAGGACATACTTGCTCACCTGGATATCAGGACATTCGTGGTCTCCAGTCTTCGGACGTTCACGAGCTACAGGTGGGAAAACTAAAGGTGATATCTTGATTTCATCTCTGGGGCTGGTCGATGCTAGCGTTCTACCAAACTTCACCTCACTACCCACAAATATCTTTGAGCCCCTAGCGAAAGATCTCAACTCGATAGTCGTGGTTGATAACAACTACGTCAAAGGACCCAAACTTTCCGGTGGTAAGAAGTACGTCCGAGTCGGAACGTCCACGACCAACGAGCAGTTTCGGCGATGGTGTATAGACATCGGCAAGGTCACTTTGCCCATGAATATCATCGAAGTTGAGATTACAATGGGAGGTGCCAATGCAACGATATGGTTTGTTTCCCACGGATATCCTGTTTTACACTCGGAGCTGACTAGATTGCAAGCCATGGGGCAGGCATCAACAATCCCACTCTCTCCGACATGGTACGCTGCATAGAATACGTCGACACCAACGGAACGTTACAGAAGGTCGACATGTCAACGCCTGACATCCTCCGAGCTGCTGCTGGTTGTTTTGGTTTGATCGGAGTCATCACACATCTGGTATTGGAATGTGATGCCATGTCCTGCGCGCTGCTGGAGCCGCGGAAAGTCCCAGTTGTTGAGGCTATCCCGCCACCACCTGATCTGCGCGAGTCGGATATTCCGGCTCCTCTGCGCCCACGGCAACCTCTAAGCAGGGAGCGAAAAGCTCAGATCCAGCAAGACTTTGAAAGACGGGCCCTCACCACCGATTATGCCGAGTGGTTCTGGTTTCCGTACTCCAGTGAAGTGTGGGTGAACAGCTGGCACAAGACTAATGACTTGTCCAATGCCGTGACTTATCCGAGCGATGCTAAGACGATCCTCCAAGTGTTTGGAACTATTGCCATGAACATTGCCCAGAACGCCACGAGCCTATTACAACTGACGGAGTTCTTGCCGGAGGAGCAGACCAAGCTACTAACGTGGCTCGCCATGAAGAATCTGGATGACATAGGCGAGAACGGCAAGAAAATCAAGACATGGCTTCCTGATGCGTTGCATTTCCAGAGAGGTGTGCAGAATATACGAGTCAGGGACTTGGAAGTCGAATTTGCGCTACAGGCGAAGCGGTCACCGGTTGAAAACGGGGGTGCCAACGGTGCTACTAACGGCCATGTGGACTGCCTCGACGTCGGTGTCAGTGGAAGCATGAACATCAACACGAACATGAAGCAAAAACAAGTCGACTTGACGCTGGTCCAACGTGCGTGGTGGGACGCCATTATTACTTGTTATAGTGCGATTAAAGACTGTCCTCAGCGCATGCCTCTCGAAATGCGCATCATGTCGTCGTCGCAAGTGACGTTGGCGCCACAGCGAGGTCACGACCTGGGGACTTGCTCGATTGAGATCCTCACGCTCCATTCCACAGCTGATTTGTGGCACCCTTATGCTCAAAAAGTCCTGGATAAATGGTCCAGTTACAGAGATCCAAGGGGGAAGTTGGTTCCTGTTCGGCCGCACTGGGCTAAAGAGTGGTACGGGTATACCGTTCAGGGACGGAGGTGGGAAGAGATCCTGAAAAGCGAGGACAGTCAACATGGCGGGTTCAAAAAGGAGATCGAGGAGTGGAGAGATCTGGTTGGACAATTGGGGGGTAGGGATGCTTGGACTGTCGACGATGCTAGGGCGAGGTTTGGGAACGATGTGTTGGACTATTTGTTCTGGGGGGAGGACAATGCTGGTGGCTTGGATAGTGGGAAGGTTCCGAATGGATTAGGTGACCCAAATAAGCTGGGGAAGACAAAGAGTGGGAGGAAGTTCTGGGAGCAGTGTTTTGGCAGATGATGTGAACGAAAACATATCCGCACTGGCGCCTATATCTGAGATGGAGCTGACAGACAACGGGAGAGTCGAGATCTGTCCTAGAGACAGACAGACGAAGGTCATGTCTCTGATAAGTACGACAACCAGTTATAAGTTTTTGATGGGTACGTCGGAGATGAGATGCAAGAGGCGGCCAGGTCAGTCAATGTATCTGTTTAGATGGCAGGGAATGGCCAATCTGATGGCTGTGAACCTAGGAAGTGTGATACGTATATGACTTGGATATCTGTATATCTCTATTCTCTCCGTCTACTATGGATTTAATACACTGATAGACAGCAAGCCGACAGTGAATAAGGCTGTGGGCGACGTCAGGAAACTCGAAATGTTTGAAATACCCTCTCCATTCAATATAGACCTACCTACCTTGCCGATTTGAAATGCTCCCATGTTGTCCGTCAACCTTTTCTGCTGATACTGCTTCCACCTGTTGGAGAGGGGGTCTTGTATAGCCTGGCCAGCATCACTCAAGCCGCAGTAGATAGGTGTACCGACAAGAGGCGTATACCTTTTGTGGGTGGGTGGTAGAAGTTTGTAGTTGTAGTTGCAGTTGGTGGCAGGGTAGCGGAGTGAGCCATAAAAGCAGCGACGCATAATCACCCCATCGAGAGATACGAGAAATGCCATCCCAACTGCGACTTGAAGCCTCACTGCACGGCGCCCGCTGCATGTTCCCGTCTAAGACACCTGACTCAACAATCCCACTTCATTTGCCCGTCTTTGTCTGCTATTCTGGCTTTGCATTGTTTATTCGGAGCCAAGTTCACTTCTTCCTCAGTCACTGTCTCCGCGTCACTCGCGATCGCGATCAGACGGCCAGTTCAGTGTCACCTCACTACGATCCCAAGCCATACCTTTTCCGCGTCCCTACTTGGTCACAAGGCGAAGGACGTTCACAACTACAACTATGTACCAATAAGTTCTCAGTATATATTCCTTTCAACCTCAACCAAAGCAAGTACCCTTCTACACCAACCCTAGCGGCAACCTCGGTTCTCCAGATCAGCTTCGACGAAACCAATGGCTCTTGCGATGGAACCGTCAATGTCCTCGGCGCAGGACGCCGATCTGATGGATATTGACATTGACATGGACCTTGACGACCATGACATTCCCATTGATGAAGAGTATCAGCTAGAAGTACGCGATCGTGATCCTATCCATGCGCTCCGCAACCTGACATGTCATCCAGGAAGGTGAAGAACCCTCATTTGTGCCGTCGGGCGCGCCTGTGGCAGACACCTCGAGCCTCATTCCGGCCATCTATACCGAAGATCCAGACACCGAACCGCAATGGAACAAAGTGCATATTCGCGGCGTTGACGAAATGCACACCAACGACATCCTCGCATTCGTACACGACCACTTTAGTGAAGCTGGCGACGATGTACATATCCAGTGGATCGATGACACTTCCGCCAACATTTGTTTCAGAGACAACGAAACGGCCAAGCGAGCACACTTGACATTCCTCGAAGCTCCCATTACGGTGGACGAATTGACCAATGCGCCCTTCGAACTCCGCACGGCCAAACCGTTGGCGAGCAGACCGGCTAGCATGCTTGTCGTGCGAGTTGCGCAACAAGGCGACAGGAAGAAGAAAGGAGCCAAGGATGCAAGCAGATACTATCTCCTACACCCCGACCAAGACCCTACAGAGCGCATGCGGCGCGAATTTGCAAATGGCCGGACATCCCGAACAGAAAGCGGAGACTACAGACGCCGGCGGTTCGACGACCGTGAGCTGCACCGACGACGAAGAGATCACGACCACAATGCTGAGGGGACCGATTTCTCGGCAAACATGTACGATGACGCCCCGGCGACCGATCCCGAACAACCAGCTCGCGGTCGAGACTTATTCCCGCGTGGGAGAAAGGGTCGACGACGAAGTGCGAGTCCCGGCGCGCGGACCCGGAACAGTGACGAGATTGACATTTCAGACTCGGAAACCGACCGTCGAGTACGCAGACGTAGCAATAATAGGTACCGCGACCGCAGTGACCGAGGCCCTCGTTTGAATACCGGAAAGGAACTCTTCGGAACTAGCTCTGACCGTAAGAACGGTGGACTGCATTCCGACAAAATCGAGCTGTTCCCTCCCAGATCTACGGACGCAGATAGCTCCATGATCACTGATGACCTCAGCAATACCAGGTCACGAGCTGTCGCAGACCCGTCGAACACCCGTGCCAACGCGGCGGCGGCGAGGAGATTGAAAGCCGACCTGTTGAGTGCCGTGCAGACCAGCCCTCGCTCCCATCGCCGCAGTCACGCCATGGATGCCAAGAACGCCGAAGACCTCGTCGAACGGTTTGCCAGGAAATCAATCTCCATGGACAGCACTCACTCGTTCAAAAACGGACCGGCCAACAGTGGAGTCGAGCTCTTTCCTTCCAGTTCCAATGGTGCCAGTGGTGGAGGGCTGAGTATCAAAGGCTCGGCGCAAGAAAGGGACTCTGCTGGCTTCAGCATCAAGGGCTCGGGTGGACTAAGTATCAAGGGAAGAGCTGGGGTCAAGGAATTATTCCCCAAACAATATGAACGCGGAGGGAGGAACGAAGGTAAAGAGCTCTTTGATGAACCCGTGCGAGAGAAGAGAGTTCGACGACGCGCCGGCGATTTGTTCGATTAAGAACAGTGGCAGGGAACGTATCGCCCATCCCACCCACATGGCATGCAGGCCACACACGCAATCCAGACGAAGACTACCTTACATGCGCACTCACGGGACTTGAAGCTGCTATCAGCCCCCCATGCCATTGTGGACCGCTTCATGACAACCCCCGAACCGAATCTCGACTTGTGAATCCGAATGACCACTTTCCACCTGAATCAAAGCACTAGCCAGGGCTGAGATAGCACATACGAGCTCCACTCAATGTATGAACCAGTCATGAAGAACAGGCGTGATCTTCAGAGCTGCCATAGCTACGGCATCTTTCTCAGCAGTCTTACGTGCGTTACGTTATGGACGGCATGGAAATAGTGGGCCATGCACGCTCGGGATTCGACCTTACACTGGTCGTACACATGACGCTGGCCTTCGATTTGCGTCCCTGAAGAGCATGAGCCAGATCTACATTGGAAAGATAGGGGTCGAATGCACTCAAGTCTCAACTGACGCTTGGTCGAAATCTTCAATGGAATGGGGAACGAAAGGGGCGGGCTGCCGCCGAATGAGGCGTGATATGATGTGAATTATTCATAGCCATGATCTTGACATCAGAACTGCCAAGTCACGCCAGATAGATAGGACGAAATGAGAGTCGGTTCTTGAGATTCAATTGGGTATATAAGTGATCGACAAGTTGACTGTATTGGGTATCTTCTGTTGGACAAGTCATATATGCTTTCTATCCGGCGTACAGGCAGGACTCGTACGAGCAATGCTTTCAGCCATGCTCATAGAACTACCTACTACCACCGTACTCCGATCTTGTCAAGGTACGGGCATGTCTCTAGATATTCCGTCTAGGGTTGTGTTTTGTGGGGATACCTCTGGGAACGGTAGAGCAGTCACAGTCATGCAAAGCGCTCGCAGCTCGCACTGTGCTTCCAGCATGAATGATGAATGTTGTCTTCGGCGCAACAGTCACCCTACAATTCCGATGGCCCCATAACAGCAGCCTTCCCACATATACCTAGGTAGTCAGGCGGTATCGCTGTGGCTATTCATGCACCAAATGTTGAGGTGCGCGAGGATATTATATACCTTGGCCCCCGGAACTCGGTATCGGTCGCCGAGTTGCCATGATCTTAGCTCTTTGTATACCATAGCGATTGAGCTGTGCAATCGGCAGTATAAGGCTCATTTGCTTCGCAGTGGTGTAACTGCGGATAGGAACGACTGCAGCCGCGCCATTGTCCTGATACGTATGTTTGCTGAAATACCCGTCGTTGCTCGGGCGAAGAGAAATGGACCTGGCCCGTGGGCGTTTCGGTAAGGACAGGCGTCTGCCCTGGCCTTGTTCATCGTGATATATCCCTTGGCAACAACCTAGTACTTCAATGTCTTCATATTTGACTCGGCGGACTCGGCGACCCCTTCCCCGGATAAGCCGCCCTTGACATTTAAATTGCGCGGTGTGTTACACTTACTCCATATTAGAACGGCGAGTGGACGGGTTAAGTTGGCGATACGTATTCTTCTGTGAGATCGCCTTCGTTGGTCAACCTGTCATGTCCCACCTAGCAAAGCCAGTGCACCTTTCAGTTCTCGGATTGCAGTAGGGACATCTTCAAAGTTCAAAGCCGAAATGGCCCACTTTGCGTGCTTCTGAGCCTTCATGATCGCTTCTTCATCGACAACAACGTCTACTGGTTGTGCGGGAGGAGGTGCGTGTGGAGGATGGATCGGTGAAGGTGATACAATCTGTTGCGGTTGAGGGACAGGAGGAACTGGTCCGCGGGCCTGCCGGAGCTGTGGAGGATTTTGAGGGACCTGCGGTGGAGGGGCTTTAGGCTGCAAGTTCGGAGGAATCTGTGGCGGTTGGCCTGGTTCGGGCTGTGGGAGGAATTGCCCATGCCGGTGCGGCGGAGGAGGGGGAGAGTCACGGTTCGGCTGGTTGAGCCCGGCAAGCGAGCTTCGACTAGATGAAAACGGCGGTTCTGAGGGAGGCGGAGGAAGCCCAGAAGGACTGCTCGCTATATTCGTTGGAGCAGAGGGTAGAATAGGCGCTCCGCCAATATCAGTAGGTGTTGAAAGACGCTCCGGCGCCGGCGGAGATGGAACCCTTGGAAAGTAGTTTCCACCAATTGATGATCTGCGCTCTGAAGAAGACTCGAGCGGTGATGCATCAGCTTGACCTGGCTGGTTCTTGTAGAACGATGCCGCATCGTCTGGTACCAATGGGGAAACATTGTTCGTCGGCGTACGCGGGGCAGACGCGGCCCTGGACGGATGAATAGACTGGTTGATGGTCGACTGAGCGGCAAGATTGCTTTGAAGGGAATCTGCGTCGTCTGGCACCTCCTTAACAGAAGGCTGACGCTCAGCGTTCGCAGCCGGTGGAACTGAGGTGTCTCTTGAGGGGTGCAACGACTCGTCCAACGAGGATCTTTGCGCGAGGCTCTGTTGGGCCCTATCAGCCTCATCGGGTACCTCAACGACAGAAGGCTGTCTGGCTTTCCCTCCACCACTTTGAAGGGCTTGTATTTCTGCATCGTTGGGATCCAGGGCTGGTAGAGACTCTCCCGCTGGTGACTCGGGCTTTGGATTGGATAAATTGGGATCTTCACCAGCTTGAATGGCCTTGACTATCCTCACAGCATGGTATTTTGCATACTTGATTTTGCTGCTGATTTCCGAGTCAAGAGGGCCCCATATTTGAAGAAGTTCCAGAAAAGTAGCGGCGGCTCGGAATGTGTCCGCCGTCTGCTTCGTAGCTTTGTTCGCTCGCACAGCATTGTCTGCTCTTTCAAGTGTCTCCAAAGCGAATTGTTCCACGTAGGCTTTTCCAACTATATCGTCTGACACGGCAGACTCGTCGGCGTGCTCGGCTTTGAACTAGGTCTAGTCGTCAGGTGACAATCAGGCATGTACTGATCGACACCTACCTGTTCCAGTTTGTCCATGAGCGAGGTGGTATAGGCGAGGCTCTCTTGGTCGGCATTGTGTAAGCCTTTGGATAGGATTTGGTTGACAATCCAATAGTTGCCTGAGAGACAGAGACAGTTAACGGGACTGCCATTTCCCCAGGCGACCGATGCAACGTACACCAATAAGATATTATAGGCTTGACCTTCTCGAGCTGGGCTGCTCGATGAGCGAAGACTGTAATGTCGGCCGACTTGAGGGCAGCCGGGACCTGCGCGGCCATTGCGCGGAATGACTGTGTTCTCGAATGGTTCACAACAAGAAGGCAATAAGGAGACCAGAGTAGGTGAATGTGATAGGGAGGCTTGTATGCTTGTATCAAGTTCAGTGTTTCCTGGCTTGTTGTCGCAGATGAAGCGAGTTCGATAGCTGCGCTGCCTGCGGAGAGTTCCGCCCCGCAATTGCTAATACGGTGGGGTATTTGCGTTTCTAGTGCAAGGATGAATTGCTCCTCCGTATTCCGCCCCTTATCGTTCCAGCCTGCGAGACGCATGCGAGAAGCATGCGACAAGATGGTATGTAGCTGTCGTCCAGCACCATCGACATCGCGGCATATCAACACCAGACGCCAGACGTAGATAAGCAGCTGATGCTGCAGGCTCATTCGCTACCAAAGACACACAAGTCTGCTTGTCTTGGCGCCTTGAATCCGTCACATTGCAGTACCAGTACCTAGGTACTTGTACTTCCACCTCGACCAAGGTAACCCTGCGCCAGGCTTCTCCTCGCTTTCTCCTCAGGTTTGGGAACGGCAACTGAAGTATCAACCCTCGTACTCTCAAGAATCACTTTCCTCTTGTGGTTGTCACATTGCATATCAGGTCCATGCATGAGATCCGTATTTGATCCAAGGTCCAGGTCAACGTGGAAGGTGAGTTCAACGGCATCGAGCGGGAACGCAAACATGTTGATACAGCGAAGCGGTGTATCTGACCCACGGTTAGTCCAGGTAATTACTCCTCTACAAGGAGTCACTGTAAGAAGTCACACTGAACTTCGCTGTTGCGGTGTCGACAAACACAAACATCGCCTTTTCATTCAATCCTCCTCCAGCTATTCGTCTGTATCCGGGTCTTCTCCTTCACCTAGAGCTTCAATTCCCTCTCAGACGAAATGACAAGAACCAATCAGCTCTATATCGACGAAGACGACGGCGAATACCGGTGTCAATCTTGCGATAAATCATTCTCCACGCGCAATGGGGCTGTGAATCATTGTCAATTCGCCGCAGTCCATTGCGGTGAATGGTGCCACCGATGCCAATGGCTTTTCGTCTCCCCTGCGGCGTTCAAAGCTCATGAAGACAATTCTACGCGTCACAACATCTGCCGGCGGTGTGGTTGGGACTTTGCTACCTGCGATGGACTCGAGGCTCACAATGTTGAAGTCCACCACCAATGTACAGATTGCGGACAGGAATTCGATAATGATAACAATCTTCAACAGGTGGGACTGCGCCCCAAACATCTGACTAGATAGGGGTGGTTTGAAGCGAACTAACCTTGGTTCTGTACCAGCACAAACGAGCCCATCTACCACGAGTCATAGAGTGCCTAGGCTGCCAACGCGAATTTTCCGAGTTTGCGGCCATGGTGCTGCATCTCGAATCTGGCAACTGCGAGTGTGGGGTGAACAATTATGCTATTAACAATTTCGTCTTCGATGACTTCTATTCCGATGTGTACCGAAACGAATGGATGGATTACTACCGGTATCGTTGTCCCACCTGCGGCACCAACTTCAGATTCGTGAGTGGCCTATTGCAGCATGTGGCGGCTCAAATATGTGATCAGAGTCTGGAGAGCACCATACAAGATTTCAAGTTCTTTATTGGCAATCGGATCCGGTAGGGATTGGCATAATGTTGAAGATAGCGAGGGCATGGGGGTCACTTTGCTCATGGGTTTCTTCCTGTTGAAGGCTGTCCAAGGGCCAGAAAGCAATGTTGCTTTCCTGTTTAGCACCGCCTATGTGTTACTCTTCGCGAAGCTTGCAAGTCAATGCAATCCACACACAGTCCTTGATCTGTTCTAAAGGTCATAGCTGTGACCGGTACCAACTTGCCTCCTAGGAAGCTCTCAACTGTCAACATTGACCATGAGATGGAGACTTACAGAGCAGCGTCGAACAATGTCTGCATCTCCGCGAGCAGGGAATGACGAGAATATGTAGAGAGTATGCAGTATTTTCTCTACCTTCAGCCTGCGTCTCAAGTAGCGACATTATAGAGAGAGATGCTCCCCCGAATTTATATACTACGGGGGCGTAATGTGCTCGAGCGGCAGTTCCAAACTCCGCTTGATAAAGAAAATCGCAGGTCCGAAACCTCGGAGTCAAGACACGATTTGGTTACATTCCCAGTCGGCGGTATTCTGCTCATTTGCGCTTACGGAACAGATAATGTGTTGAATTCGCTCTCTTGGTCTTTTTTCTTTCATGTTTATTGCCGCCATCGCCGAGGCATAAGGCGAGCTCGCCAGGTTATTCTACGCCATCGCCATCGCCGTCATGTCGACAACCGGCGCCGTACGAGGCCCGACATTTCTCACTCGTTCTCTGATTTTTACTCCGTCTCATGTCAATTACCGTGCGGGCAAATCCTCTCGTCAAGATCCAGCCCTTGCTTACCGTATCTTCCTAGACTTGCGCCGAAACATCCGAAGAAGTCTCGATCCCTACAAAACCCATGCGCGCAGAACCATCCATTCGTCACCACGGTCTACTGCCGGCAGTGCGGCAGCTGGTTCTGCGATCCCACATATCTCATTACACATCGCGGCGTCTTCGAGCGGCAAGGGGAGGAAATACCGACCGGAACTCAACACCTTTGACTATCAGCCCAGCAATACTGACGGACTAGGTCTTCAACGTGGCTCGACGCTGCAGGAGAAACGTTCACACCGTCCAGACAGTGGCCAAGATGCATACTTTGTCGCACGGGTAGGGCAGGACTCGGACACCACGGCGTTTGCAATTGCAGACGGCGTAGGAGGATGGAGCGACCATGGCATAGATCCGGCCGACTTTTCGCACGGGCTCTGCAGCCACATGGCCGAAACGGCGCTGTCATGGCCCGACAATGAACGACTGACACCTCAGCGGCTGCTAGAGATAGGATACGAAAAGACCATCAAAGACCCGACCATCCGGGCAGGGGGCAGCACTGCCTGTGTTGCGGTTGCGGATGGCGATGGACGGATGCGGATTGCAAACTTGGGTGACTCGGGCTTTCTGCAACTCCGCCTGGGGACGGTGCATCACTACTCTAGCCCACAGACCCACGCGTTCAACACTCCGTATCAGTTGAGCCTGACTCCGCCCGAGATCCTCGCTCAGGCCATGATCTTCGGCGGTGTTCCTCTGAACGACAAACCCGACCGCGCCGACCTTGCGGACCACATGCTGCGGCACGGTGATGTCCTGGTGCTGGCCACCGACGGCGTCTGGGATAATCTCAACTCACAAGACATTTTGTCCATCGTGTCTAACACCATGCGTACGGCGGGCGCGTGGCTCAGATCGCCTGATCAAGGGTATGCCGTGTCCCCCGTGCTTTCGGAGCTGGTGGATCCGTCTGTAGCTACCTCGAAACACAAGCTCCCTGGAACCTTGCAGAGTGTACTGGCAGCCACCATTGTCGGAGAAGCCAAGACGGCGAGTCAGAATTCCAAGCGAGACGGTCCTTTTGCAAAGGATATGCAAAGAAACTACCCGTATGACTCGTGGCACGGCGGCAAGGTTGACGATATCTCCGTTCTAGTTGTCATTCCCGTCAACGAGGCCAGAGCGAAAGAGGATGAAAAGATCAGACCAAAGTTATGAACTGTACTCTCCTGCTTCATGTTGGGACGATTGTGTTAGGGCCTCAGGCGAATGTCAAGTATGGACCCTAGCAGAAGGAAGGTTGAAGGTTTCTTTGAGACAGAGCAACCCTGGATGAAACGATAAGCATAGTTACCATGACCATGTTCCGGGGTCCCAGGAACAGCTCGGATGGAGTGAACGAATCGATTGGCACTTTGAGGAGGAGGCTGTCCTTGCTCCTGTACTTTTATGGCACAGCAGTCCTTGACCATGGCCGCACCTTTGGCTGCTCTTGAAATTAGAAGAGCCCTGGGATGACATTGGCAGTTATGTCTTATGCTGGAGTTGAAGCTCGGACTGGAGCCGGAGCGGGGACCTCAATTGCGGTGGGGGTCTTCAGGACTGTCATAGATACCTTTATCGATGGAAGTAGAGTCTGATTGACTACATGTACCCAATAATCAGTACCTGCCCTACCTACCTGTTGGGGTACGTACAGCACAAGGCACGATTGATGAGACGTAATGTCCAAGAGTCTTCCCTCCTCTTGTAGAGACTTAACAAGTATGAGCAGTGGCTGTACATCATTCAGTATCGTGGACCTAACATAACCTAGTTTTCACCTGGCAAACAAACCCCAACAGTGCCTGAAACCAGAAGAGGGTGGACATGGTGAGAGTCAGACGTTGCTATGCTCTGCCCTGCTTCGAACCAACCGCCCAAAATCACCCACATCAACATTCAACAAGTCAATTCGGACCACATCAGGTATTCCTCATCCGGATTCCGACGTGGTATCCCAACGGCTTCCTCAGAAACCCTTCTCTAGTCTCCATGACTCCGGGATGTTCATCTCTGAACTCGAAATTTCGAAACACCGTGCCAACCATACACTTCAACTCCATCTCCGCCACGTTGCGACCTACACACGCTCTAGGACCTGTCGAGAACGGAATGAAAGCCTCCTTCTGACGCGGGGTCAGACGCTTTTCGTTCCATCGTTCAGGCACGAACTCGTCGGCATCAGGACCCCAGATTTCCTTCGAATGATGGATGGTATAACTGGGGACGCTGAGCACCGTGCCTGGTGGGAAATGGTAGCCTAGAATATCGACGCCGTTGGCGGTGGGATGCTCAGGGGTAGGACCAGGCACGACGCGAGGCAGACCTAGCGAGCTGGTGCTGTGGATGCGCATGGTCTCGTTGATCACTGCCTGTACGTATGGCAGGTCGCGGACTTGTTCGTACATAGGCACGCCGGGAGGGATGGCGGCGTCGAGTTCTTTCTGCAACTTCTCAAGCACGCCGGGGGTGCGGACGACGTAGTATAAGATGGCACAGGCAGTATTAGATGTCGTGTCGCTGCCGGCGATGAGCTGGGTCAGTGCCTCGGCGGTGAGTTCTTCACGGCCCAGCTTTTCGCCTTTTGCGTCTTTCCCTTCCATCAGGCGAGCGAGCAGGTCGACTCGACCTGTATTGGGGTTTTCGAGTCGTTGCTTGACTCGTGCGATTGCGATGCCTGCGAGATCCTCGACTGCTTGAACGCCCTGGGTGAAGAATGGATCCGGGAGGTATTTTGCATAAGGCTTGAGTTGCGGAAGACAGCCTAATGTGCCGGACACTTCGCCACGGCGGTTGAGGACTTCAATGGCCGGGGCCGTCGTCGGTGGTGCATCTGGGGATTTGCGGATCTCTGCAAAGTCCTTCTCGCGCTCGAGCATGCCGAAAGGCTGACCGAAAGCCAGGTCGCCGATGATGTCAAAGGCCAAATAGTTGAACCAGTGCAGAGCATCGATAGAGGCGTAGCCAGTCGAGGGGTTTTGTCTGGTTGTAGCAACATTCGTCCACTTGCGCACGAAAAGATCGAGGTTGGCATGGATGTATTGCTCGAATTGCCCAATTGATTTGGCGGAGAAGGTATGGGAGACAACCTTGCGCTTCCGGGTGTGTTCAGCTCGGTCACGCGTGTTGAACAGACCTCGACGGATCGAGACGAAGGCGTCATAGTATTCACTGAAACATCTTATGAGTATTGAAGTTCGATCGGGCAGGTGGATAACTCACCTCTTCAAAAATCCGTTACCATGCCCGTAAATCGTGTCAATATAGTGATCATCTGCGATCGAGACATGGTTTGGCTGTATGCGGACGACTTTGCCATACTTCTTATGTGCCTCGTCGACAGCAAGGTATCTCCGCCCCCGCCGACATTGGTACAGAAGCCAGAGATTGGATAGAGCAGCTGGCAATGGACCAGGGACTTTGCGCAGATTCCAGTTCCGCAGATATGGGAGAAGATAGTAAAGAATGGGGAGGAGGAGCAAGGTCCATGGGGAGATTGCACTAGCCAGCAGCATTTTGGCAAACGCTTTGCAGCACAAGTAGGAGGCTCAGTTGTAGGAAAAGAAGTTGGTGGTGGCTCAGGACAGAAGATGAAAGCTGCACATGGTCTTCTGGATTGAATGTTGGAACGAGAGTGTCTTTAATATGTACAATCTCGGAGTCGTGAGCAAGGTGAATGAACGAGGTCTGTCTGACTAGGCCTGAGAATCGAAGAGAGTGACAGGTCCGCCGGGGGATTGGCGCCACACAGTTGGTGCTTGTGGCAGAAGGGTCAGCAACGGAGTCAGTCGACGGAGAGAGGACAAACCACGGTAATGCAGCACGGGAAGTGAGATTTGGCAATTGTGGAATAGTGATTGGTGCATGGGGAGGAAGATGGAGAAGAAGATGAAGATGGAGGTGGAGAGGGAAAGGCGCAGGCGGGCGACCGCAGGTGGAAGAAACAGAAAATGTGACCAGTGACGTTGAAGCGGAAATGGATCAAGGTTTCTCCTTCTCTCGCGTCGCGTCGCGTCCCCGGATCCCATCCACTTTGGTGCCCCAGTGGCTGCTGCTTTAGACGCGGGGCAGGGATACCCCACATTATGCGGTCACCGTGCCAGGTTCGGGCAATTTGACCACGCCGCTCTTGCAATTCCATTCAAATCTTGTGGAGGGACCTCGTTCGACCGAGGCACACCCGTCGACCCTTTCAACTCACCACTGCACATCGAAGGAGCCCGCGAGTAGTATCAGCTGAATAAGCATGACCTTATTGGAGAAATTCCATTGTTGTTCCTCAGACCCCTTTCATCTCCCTTTTCCGCCCTCATCCGATGACCCCAGTGGGCTCAGTGGGCCATTATTCAATACCACACTCCGCAACCTGGAGCCAGTCGTACAGCAATCCCAAGCTTCATCCCCAGCAGTCGGATACCGGCTCAATCGGCGAGCCGGTGGCCATAGCCCTGATCTGACCAGCGTCGTCATTTCCCACTGTATCGTCAACATGCCGCAAAACCTAGCCCGTAAGTCGGCGGAGCCTTGTCCGCCCCAGCCTGAGCCTGAGCCTTCGACACACAGTAAACGATGATCTGCAGCGCCAATGAAAGCGCATCGGGCTTGGTCGGTATTAGGCCAGTCCGAGAGGTTGTATGGGCATTGCTAAACGATCCGCTCGGTCCGTCGACCTCGCGAAATAGCATTTTAGGAGCGGACTCCGGCATAACGAGCAGGACTGGTCGTTGCAGTCGTGCTCAATGGACCATCTGCCTTTCCGCCAACTCCTACAAGTAGTGGTCAGCTTCCATTTCTGATCGACATCGGCATCTCACTTACAGGAAAGCTCTCACTCAGACCGGCAGCACACCGCTCAACGTCCTCCACCAACCCCTGAACTGCATAATCCCAAGCCCGGAGCTCCCGAATAGGGCCATTCAATTCAACATCTGGAATAGTTTCAAACAAGACTACTCCGGCAATCTGGTCGATCGCGCCTCGCAGCCTGCCCTGCTCGATCATTCTTGCTGCATAGTCCTCGGCCCTTTCTGCAGCGGTTTCATCTTTCCCGTCTGTAAGACCTAGGATGTGACCCAAAGCAGCCGTCGTTATGTTCTCGTAGAGTCTGCTGGTAGCTAGTAGGTTGTGTTCAATCACGGCCTTACTGAGGACGGTACTTCCGTCAGCGGTTTTGGCGAGTTGGTGCGGTGCTAATGTTGATGCAAATGCTTCGACCTCCGCAGGAGACAATAAACGGTCCAGAAACATGTTTTCCAAGATTCCATACTCTTCTGTCTCTGGCGATCTCTCGTCCTTGTACAGTTTGGCCAGCATCCGACTTCGTTGGGGACCGGCCGGAGCAAGAATAGCTGTCTTGATGGCGGCAGAGAGTGCCCGCCGACGCTCTTCTTCGTCAATCATGGAGTTAAAGGAAACATTGAAATATTCCGCAGACGCGGTCAGGAAGTCTCTCCGGGAATCCAGAATCCGGGCTTGGGACAATTGGTAGTGCAACCTTAGATCTGGCGCCTGCTTCAAGACTTGTGCTGCTGCCGCCGAATTCTTGATTTTGTTCAATGCTGTCTCCGCTGCAACAGTATCGTCATCTTCCAAGTAATACCTCACGATACGGATCCATGTCTCGACCTTCGACCGATCCGATACTTGGCGTTGTGTCGTGTCCAAGTGAATCCCCTGCAGAGCCTTTGCGGCCGCACTATACTCTTCCTCCGCCTCGTATCCGTCCGCGAGTACTTCTCTGACTGCTGCATCCTGCTCTTCATACGATGCTAATTGCGACTGTAAAGCTTCGGCGATATGTGAGCCCACTTTCACCTTGACTTCGGCGGGAGCGGTGCTGAGGGACTGGATGATGCTTGCCAGCAGCGGGCGGACGGCGATGATGCCCAGCGAGGAGGTTAGGATGGCATCAACATAGGCAATGAGATCGGCTGCATGTTCGTCAGGCGAACTAGGCGGATGATTTGTTAGCTGTGATAGGAGGTCGTTGTATGTCCGTGTCTTGAGGCTGGCAGGACTATTTGCGACCGACTCCAGAGCTTCTGTAAGTTGCGCAGAGGCCATTTTGGCCCGAGGGTCACGTAGAGAGTGGCCAAGTGAAAAAGGTCGGATTTCACAACAACTGAAAAGCAGTGGCAGTGATGATATAGGGTCAGTTTTAAAAGTACTTCCAGCCTGTTACACCAACGCAGGCACGGGAATCTAATAAAGTAACGAGTGGGATGATGCATGTGAAGTAGAATGACCATCGGTGCCGCTTACTTCACCGTAACGGTACGGTGGATATTTCCTCTGCCGGTAACAGTATCAATCACTTTCACATCGCTCTATAAAACTGGCCGCGTCCATTTGTACTTCACATCATACATCAAGTAATTTTAGAGTAGAGCCATCTTCAGATATTGATGATTGAGCCCCGTCAGCTCTAACCGCAAGAGCGCCCGATGGACATGTTCACCCATCGGTTGCTTTCGATCAGCCTAAACCGATCCTGAAGCCGCGCTGAAAATGACACTGGACCCCTCCGTCTCTTGATGACTGCAGGATCGTTTCGAAAGACCATGACAAGAGGAGCCAGAAAACTCCCATCGTGCCGGAAAGTCGCTCATGTTGGCAATCGGGCAGCCATCACAAAATCACATACCAAACCGAAACGCTGCGCAACCCGTGGGCTTACACGTCACGGTTCAGATAAGACATTTACCGCGCTCGTGGTTGCAGACAACAACTGAATTTGAAGACCGTACATAATGGACGCTGCTCAAGGTTGTGTTGCCCTCCTCGCAGACATGCAACTTCGAAGTTGAGGCCTCGCAATCGGGACAACTCCAGGAGGACTTTAGGTGGCGAGCAATCCAATCCAAAGGTGCACATGCCGGAGTCTGCTCAGGGGATATATGCTGATTTGAATATCACCAGGTAAGGCACTCATCAAGCGCTCAGGAACCTGCTGCACTGGACCGTTGCGGCTTGTTGGCGTAGCATTTCAGGAGTCGGTGGACCTCCCTTCACCGCTGTGTGCTACTTTTTCTTGCAAGGGACGGGGTTCGGGAAAACAGCCTAAGCCGCGCGTCAAAGACAACGCGCGAGAAGGTCGAACCAGATCCCGAATTTTTGCGTCCTTATTGCTCTCTTACCTCAAACCCTCGTTGGAGAATGCGGTAAGGTCGGCTAGGTAGTCGGGACGAACCAGACAGAATAGTCAGACTTACATTGTGTTGATGTCTCAGGCAAAGGATCCCGGGTTCTGCATATGCATATCACCCGGCTGGCCGCTGCCTGACAGGTAGCCTTCGAAGAAAGAGGACATTTCTCGAGCACTTTCCGCACCAAGTCCCAGATCCCACTCGTCAAGCATGCCGTCCCATTCCTGCAACGACATGGAAATATCTTGATGACCAATGGTATCAAACTGCATGTCTGACGTAAGAGAGGAGCCTGCTAACATGCTCGGAGGATATCCTGGTTCGGATGGGCCTGGCTGTTGATGTTGCTGTTCCCTTCCTGAATCGCTCGGCACAGTACTGTGGCCGAGGTAAACGGTGGCAACATGGCAAAAGATCCTACAAGCACGGTAAAGCTTGTCCACCGCAGAGCTCTTCTGAGCTGCACTTTGCAAGGCAT
Organism: Exophiala sp. LBMH1013; assembly: GCA_024611085.1. NCBI lineage: Eukaryota > Fungi > Ascomycota > Eurotiomycetes > Chaetothyriales > Herpotrichiellaceae > Exophiala > Exophiala sp. LBMH1013. The sequence goes on from JAMFLB010000001.1 coordinate 1,517,535, forward strand.
AGACGACGTGCTCTAGAAGCCGCAGGTCCTCCACATTGCGGTCCGCAATGACGTTCCCAAAGACCACTAGATACGGGACAAAGGGGCACCACACATGCGTCCAGTGAATGAAGAGACGCCACTTGTCGCTTGTTCGGTTTGTCAGTATCTTCCATGCTTCGTTGTGTTTCAGGAGCGCTTTGCGGGCCGTCTCGATAGCCTCATCGCAGGACTTAAGTGGATGCACCAGAGACACCTGCCTAGGGGGAATCATTCGGTAAACAAGGGTAAGGGTCGAATCGAGAACAATCTCCACGGAAAGCATGGCATCACTCAAAGCTTCGGGAGATGGTGTACTGCCCAAGTTGCAGACTAAATTCTCTTTGAGTTTGATCAGGCGAGCAACAAGGCCACGGGCGAGTTCCGCTTTCACTTCGACTGGTTGTCTTTGGGCACGGCCACAGTACAATTGCTCATAAATATGACCCTGAAGCTGGGAATAGTCCAGCCAATTGGCGTACAACGCGCCCCAGGTGCCATTGACCTCCTCGGGGATCTTTGGCCGGTCAACTGTGATGTCGCAGTCTTGAAGAGTGGGTGATCGGCCCAGATTAAGGGCCATACCTCGATCCATGCCATAGACGATCCAAAAAAGAAGCCTTTTCTTGTACTTCTCCGGCGCGGCCGAGTAGGGTGGCAGGCGATGATAGCCAGCGTCTTGAACCATTCGGGCTGCTGTGGCGATGAGTGACCATGCGACCGACGACCGAGAGTTCTCCATCGCCAACATTCCCTGTAACAAAGTTTGCATGAGTCGTGGCATCGACCTCAGCTGTACGTAGGTGGGCTTACCGCGAGTAGGATTGCCTCGATATTCTCGTAAGTGATCTCCATACACAGCCTGAAATTCCGCATCGCTATTTCAGCATTCTTCCTGCAGATCGCAATGGTTTCATCTCTTTCGTGACACGTATAACCTAGCTCCCGAGCTTCGTCTTCGGCAAGGTCGCGGAACAAGTAGAAAGTGGAGACATGAACAGTGAGAAAGGTTGCAATGGTGTATTCTTCGGCTGGAAAGTACACCTTCTGACAAAGTGCAGTGATATAAGGTACATCGAGTATTGGCACGTCGCAAAAGAGTCTTTGAGGATGTGCTATATGGAGATAAGTTAAAGGTAACACAGTCCAAGAATTGATCGTCATACTTTTAATCCATCTGAGCATGCTTAAAACCAGCGGCATCGAAGGAAGCGTCAGATTTGCCAGCTCGGGGTAGTTGACCACGTTTTCTAGGGACTTGTGTACAGGCACTGAGCCATTGGCGGCGTTGGACATATCATTGGAAGTCTCATTCAAAACGCTCCTCAAGCTGGCTACAGCAGCAGACATATCGTGAACAGAGGTCGGATGAGGCGAACATGCCAAACTGGTCTCGAAGACCTGAGTGACTTGCTTGGAATGAGCGGTGAAAGAAGAGTCGCCCTCATACTCCAAACCGCCTTCAATACGCTGGCTATCGCGGAGAGTTGCTAGGTCCTCAGCATAAGACGGCAGCGGAGTGATTGAGGCATTCTGTTTCTGGCTGTCGGCGAAGCTCTGCAGAATGCGTTCAAGGCTAGCGAGCCTGTTGTTGACATCCTCGATTTCGCGTTCACTGGAAGACGACAGAATCAGGTCTGGAGCAGATGGGTGGCCTGAATACTGAATACTCACTACCGCGCGGAGACCAGAATCCGCTGCCTCTTCTCAGGACTTCTCTTTGTGGTCCGGCAGGTCGCTCTAGAAGTCCTACAGCTGGAACAAGGGCTCTTGCGATCGCATCGGATCTGGACGAATCCGTCTTAGCATTGGTCACTCACTTCACAGGCATATCTGCAGATGCTATACCTTCCGAGCCCGACAGCTATCGCACTAAAGCATATAGAATGAGTAAGACGACTCGCACGCATGTAGGGCGGAGCGGACAAGATGGGTATATCATACAGCCGGGACTCTGAGAGGGTTGTTGAAATCTTGGTCGGACAGATTGTGGTCGGACATATTTTCTCCTTCAAGTTCGACAGACCAGGGACGACTGGTCACATCTGATTCGCACACTTCAGGGCGACCGGAGGAAGAGAACGGCGACACGAAGCAAGGTGAATAATAGCAGAGAGAAGTCCAGACAAACGGTTGTCGCAGTCGGCGGCCGCGGAACCCGGGCATGCCAAGACCAGCAGAGAGCGCAGGCAAACTTGAACTCAACTGCAACCTCCAGTCATTGTCTACTACTAGCACCTCATGTCCAAGTTGTTCGTATTGCCGTCGAGGGACCCATCCACCCATCGTCTCCTTCTCACGAGTCTCCGTCTTTATCTTCCGTTGGTGAACAGCCTTCTCTCACCATCAGCAGGTCCTAGTCAGCGCCGCGCTTGGCTCCCCTCCGTGTCAAACGTCCCCGCTTTACCCGTCAGCTCGATATACGTACCGAATAGTCTCGGCCTTTCCGACAGACAGACTCTTGTATCGTCTTCCCCACAGCGACCTCTTTTATGTTATTACTTTGCTCTGGGTTCCCATACCGGCATCCGAGACTGATTGATATCTCGAACTGTCCTGGGGTCTTTTCTTTCCTTTCTCATCCTATCAAAAATCGGACCCCACGCCTAGTGGTGACAACTTGGGCAGCCCTACGCCCCTGACTGTACCACTACCTGCGAATATCCTGGGTAAGGTCGCCGTCGGCGAGGGCGAGGGCGAGGGCGAGGGCGAGGGCTCAAGCGAACTAAAACACAACGGTAATCAGATACGATCCATGATAGAATAAATGCCATATTGGTAGTGGTAGTGGTACCAGGTCCTAGTCCCGACTCAGGGCCATACTCATACTTCTCTTTCAAGACCACAAACGTCGCAGAACCATGACTATTGACTTTCAAATTGATCAGAATTGGAATCGCTTGAACGCAAGGCAATAACGACAAACTCCTTCTCAGCGCCCATTGATCCTGCTCCTGCTCCTGATATGGGCATATACGGATCCAAAGACCCATGCGATATCGTCAACGTCAACATCAATAACCAGAAAAAAAGCCCCGAAACCAAGCACGCCAAGTAGATGACCAGACGGATTCAAACAGCGTCCTGTTCTTCAATGTCTGCAGACGGACACAGACGTGTGCCCGGCGTCTCAGGCAGATAATCGTAGATGGATTATTCAAACAAGAAACGAGCTGCCGACGCCCTTGTTTTAGTGGTCAAAAGGGAAGACAACCTTCACCAACCCATCCTTTTCTCACCATGCAGTCCCCTCCTCCTGAGCTTGTCTCAACTTTTCATAAAAGGCCAAAGGCCATCCCTTCATCTCCTCATCTTTTGGAAGACAACTGACGCCTTCAGCGGCGGTGATTTCTCCTCTCGCTCTCATTGCCTCTTCTCTGCGTCGACAATAGCCGACCACGTTCCCAATAACTCGACCCAGCATATCAGGACTGATCGCCACAGGATTAAGAAAGGGATCCGAGTCGCTGAGCAATTCTTTGATGGTCGGCCTCAGGGACTGCTCACGCGTAAGGCACCGTCGCAAGGTCTTAATCAAGCCAAACGGAACAACGGCGCCGCCAATACCAGTGTTGGGGAACTGGATCTCAACTTTTGGATTGGGAATGCTCATGATCCGTTCGAACTGCTTGGTGATATGCGCGAACGGTGGCTGGCCGTATGTCATCTGATATAAGATGCAGCCCAAGCTCCAGACGTCGCTAGGTTTACCCAGCTTGAGCAGTTTCGTGCCTGGTGCGGAGCCCGCCGCTGGAGTGTGGCACACCAAAGACTCGGGGCTCATGTAGTTGGGTGTCCCGATCTGGTTTTCGCGATGGACGTTGACGGTATCATCCTGGATGGCGTTGGCGATACCGAAATCGATCAACTTGAGTTGCCCTTTCACCAGAAGAAAATTGGCCGGCTTGAGGTCCGAATGCACAATGTCATATTCATGAACTGCTTGGACACATTCCAGCATTTCCTTCCAATAATGTCGAGTGAATGTGATGTCCAGTTTGGCGTTGTCCGACTTCAATTGCTCATTGAGCATCTTGTTGAAGTCCGATTCACCCAGCTCCATCATCACGTTTAGAACCCCTTTCTCCTCGTTAACCTCGTAGTCGTATAGTCGGATGACTCGGTCCACGTTTTCCAGTTTCTTCAGGAGATCGATCTCGCCCTTGTACCCCGCTATCGCCGCCATATCTGCCTCCTCGAGGTTCACTCGTTTCAATGCAAAGATCTTGTAGTTCTCTGCCATGATTCGGAATACTCTCGAAGATCCTCCTCGCCCAATGCAGTCCAGTCGCCTGTATGTTTTCCCATTAAGCACGTAATGTACCGATTTCTTGTTTCTGGACCCTGCATTCGAGGTAGCTGCGTCCAAAATGGACATCTTTGGCGGCGGAGCAGGAGCTGGTCTGTGGGCGATATTGTTCGATTTCGCGGCTAGAGGTTGTCGAGACGGGGAGGCCTGGTGTGGTACAGGTTCCGTTTGTTTCTGGTCTGAGTGATGCTCGTCTTCATGCAGTTCCAACACTGCAGCCGTGGGCTTTGCTCTTCGAAAAGTTGGCGGCGGCTCGTTTTCTTGGTCGTGTGCAGACGGATGGGACGGTAGAGGAGGGATCTTGAATATTGGATTCCTTTGAGCACTTGAACTCTTCGATGACGGCGGCTGCGATTCACGTGTGCCGGGTGTGGGCAGAGCCCGGTTCGCGGATGTAGGTCGTGATGGTGCGGGAATGGGAGATGCTTGCTCGCGTGGTTGGTGTTGAGGTTGCTCTTTTGGCTGATCAGGAAACGAATTCTTTGGTGAAACATGAACCGGTTTGGCTTGCTTTGGACTGCCCTGGATTGCAAGCAGATCATCTGGCAAATCCTCGAGGTCAGGTTCTCTGGCCCTACGACCCAGTTCCACCTCAGGAGTTCTCGACCGTTCCCCGTCCTGATGATCCAGGCCCACGTCGTTTTCTTCGCTCTGCCGGCGCACCATCCCCCTTCTCACAGGCCTGTTTAACAGTGCACCCCCTATACGGCGGACTCGCATGGTACTTTGAGCTCCACTCTCGTCACATCGTCGGGATCGCATGATCGTGGACGGAATCGCAGCACCTTCCTCTTCCGGGCTGCTCTGGGGTTCTTGAGCCCGCGGACTTGGGGCATGGCTGTAGGCATCTGCCATGTCGGGCACTGGCTGTTGTTCTTGTTGCCGTTGAGCTGAATCAGGAGCCTGCTTGGAAGGAGGGGATCTCGACAGCCGTCTTGAGTCACTTATACGGATCCGGCGTATACGTGGCGCCGGTGTCTGCGAGTCGTGCAACTCTGAATGCAAACGCGAAGACGGCTTCTCGTGAATTTTGTACATGAACGACCCATCCCTTCCCAGAACGGTGGGCAGTCCAGGCCGAGAGCCTGAAGTGACACGGACAACGCGCGGAGCAGGACTACCGTCCCTTTCATGGAGCGGGCTGGATTTCTTCAGTATCTCAACTGGGGTCTCTCTGGGTTTTCGGTACAGGTCGACCTTCGGATTGGCAGGCCGCAGTTCTGGATGCCAATTTTCCTTGTCCGCTGCGGATTGCGAGTCAACCTCCCCCAATATGGCCTGCGCCTCTGCACTGAGCTTTATAGGAGCAAGATCCTCATCGTCCGAGCTATCGCCTGTCATGTTTCGATCTGGCTCAGATTTGTACGGTACTGCAGTTTCATGCGCAACTGGCTGAGCACGATTTATTGCCGGTCGCGTCGTGTTTCGGGGGTTGGTTCGATGTGAGTTGCTGAGATTGGAAGGAAAAGCTACAGGTTTCGGTGTAGCATAGGTAGCCATTTTAAAGATTGACTAGCATCGAGTATTAATATTCATGGACAAGTTCATGGCTGGCAGTTTGCGGGTGGTCAGCTTGGAGTTGATGGCACTCACAAGAACGCGATTGGGAGCAAGACTCATTTAGGTGACAGGCGACGGCGGATAAATATCGGGCCGTCCAACACATTGGTTGTCAGGGCAACGCCAGAAGCGACATCAGCCTCGCTTCGAAGTCGAGAAGAAATCCACGAGAACAGTCCTACCATCTTCGCCATTATATATTATTATTATTGGTGTTGCCACGAGGCCTTGGAGAGCACCTCAAGTGCTATATTGAGGTAAGGCCATTAAATGGTCTTCCAACACACGTCGCACAATAGCATGTCCGAGGATCCATATCCTTTCCTTGCGCCAATGCCAATGCCAAACAATGCTCGCTTATTGCAAACCATTTTGCTACAACTTCGCTCAGAAGCCATGTCCCAGCGAGCGGTGCCAGGGGAGGCACATTTGCCCGATGATATGCATTAGGCCAGAAACCATTACAGTTCAGGTTCAGGCCATGAAGGCAAATCCGGCAAAGATGCTACCCGCCAACAATCCTAATCCATAGATCTGGCCAATGTTCAGGAAGATCCTCGTAGCAGCCGACGTGCCCGATCCACCAGAGCTTGCTGTAGTCGCGGCAGACCCGCTGCCGTCAGCTCCAGTAGAAGCAGCAGCTCCGGCAGTTGTACTGGTCGCGGACATTGTTGTCATCGTGCTTGTATTGACTCTTGTAGGGTTGGTTGCTCCGCATGGATGATCTTGAACACATGCAGCAGCACAGTTATTGTCGCTCCCGCAGGCAGTCTGACAGTTTGTGTTGTACTGGGTGCAGATATAGTACGGAAGAGTCTGAGAGTACTCGGAGGCATTGGGGGCGAGGCCGTTCGAGCACACGCAGCTGTAAGTGAGGGACGCAGGGTCACAGGTGTTGGAGTCTGTAGCAGCCGAATTGCCCGCCTCTTGGACACAAATCAGCGGACATTCTGAGATTTGAGAGTTACACCAGGCCTCTGCACTCGGAAGTCAGCATCTGTTACAGCGTTGAAAGGATTGGGGATATCACTCACGCCTCGTGGAGAGAGGAACCGAATTCGGGTCAATGGTCTGTGTAATGACGAGACGAGCGAGAACAGCCACAATGGTGGTGAAAAGGAGCGAGTACATGGCGATATTAAGCTGTCTGTTCGTGGCTCTGACACAGGCCTCTGTGTATCCAACACCGGAATGTTACCGATTAAGAATCGAGTTCAAAGGACAGACGATATGTCAACGAAAGAGTTCGAACATGCCCACAGTACAACGTCTTAGAAACCAAGCGGGAAAGAGGTCTGAAGCTTGTGGAAGAGAGAAGTGCCATGGACATGGAAGGGATAAATACTCAAGCCATGGGTACGATGGGTTCACAAAAAGGGTGGAGGAGGCAGGGTTGCGGAGAGTCCGTCGACATGCCAGTCATTCGCTTACGGCGCAGTCTCTCCCTCATTTGGCGGCCAGATTCTTCTTCCCGCCACTCAGTACTGCGCCTATGGACAAATATTACTCTTTATGGCCTAATTGTGGCACTCCTGAACGAGGGATGATCTGTGTGGGAGGTTGACTTGTCTCAGAGATGCAGTATGTCCGTCGCCATCTGTACAATGCGCAGCCGCGGGTCTTTTGGCTTGGGAGGCAGTGGGACGCAGGGAGTGTGACGCCCAATCGCCGTTAGCCCAAAGGGACCCGGGGGTCATGAATGCACGATCCAGGCTCACACCGTGCCCGGGGACTAGACAGAGTTTGTGTTAGCTGCAACCTAACACACCTAACAGATACATATAACTTGGCTGGGCTTGAAGTTGGGTGGTCCGCTGTGCTGCACTTCATCAATCCTATCTTCAGAATTTTGGTGTTCCATTTTTTTATGTACTGCTGCAATCGGTTTGTGGTGATCCAGACTGAACAGAGTATGCTGCATGAACGGAGGATATCTGAGTGCAGTTTCTAGATACGACGGCTGTGGTGCTAATGCTGTTGCCGGGGCCAGGTAGTAGAGAACTTGCGGAGGGTCCAATTGACTGACAGTATTCCGCGACAGGACTAGTGTCAGTTGTGACCCAGCTTAACCAATTTAGGCAATTGTACCTTTAACCAACCATGCCCTTTTGCCCTTTGTCAGTGCCAGACTTCATCCTCATTTTCGCTCCGCTGGGACGCGTGAGGACTGATTCAACCACCGTTGTCCTGCACTTGTTGCATGGCTACCGACATCTTGGCCCAACGGTACACCCCTTTCCCCCCTCGCATACTTGACCCCGGACGGCCAAATGTATACAGCGCATGGAGAACCTCAACTCCTCATTCGATGCCGGTTTGGGCCGAAAACCGCAAGCACCCACCTCTGATGATTCAGTCTCAGATCGTGCATATACTCCTTACTGGCAACATTGCTGTGATCCTGGTCATTCAGACGACCCTTCTCCGGATTGTCCGCCACCGATCATTCTCGAGGACCACACCGAATCTCGAGCTGCCAGCAGAGGGGCGCTATGGGCAAAGTCCATAACGATCGATGATTATGTCATTGTTCATGGCAGTCCGCCGGGAATTGGCGCCTACGTTGTATGGAATTGCAAAGTGCAAACACTCGACGGGGGGCCCATGATTATTCGCAAACGCTACTCGGAATTTGACGAGCTCCGAAGCAAGCTGCTCAAGGCATTTCCTAAGTCGAATAAAAGCTCACTTCCTCCATTACCCCCCAAAAGCGCCATCTACAAGTTTCGACCCAAATTCTTAGAAAAGAGGCGGGAGGGCCTGGTCTATTTTCTGAATTGTGTTATGCTGAATCCGGAATATGCTGGTTCAACTATCGTCAAAGACTTCATCTTTCCACCAGAGTCGTGACCGGCTTTCACGAGGCTTGAGGCCAGGATTTCTACTCCGAAGACGCCTGCTGCGCTCAAATCTCCTTCTGCGCATCGTGGCCCCAATTTTTCAGAGACCGATATGAGTTGCTATTGGTATCCTGCTTGGCCTTCTCCTCCTGGGCCAGATGCCGTTTGTTGTAAGCGGCAACTTTTCTCATATGAGCGATGTCTTCTTGGTCATATTTGGACGGATCCCTTTCTGGATTTTTCCGCAATATCTCGACAATTTTCCTTCCGCTACGGACGTCAGTGTTGGCGTGAGCGACGTACTCCAGCAGTCTCCAAGTCTTGAGCTTTACGACGCATCTTACCTTTCATGGCCAACGCTCTCGCCCGAGCCATCATCTTTTGACCAACCGGACTTTTGAGATTCGCTGCCCTGGAGCCATTCCTCAAGCTCGTCAGCATTCATGTTGACTGTATTGTTGAAGTCACTGGTTCTGGTCAGCCGGGGCTTCGATGGAATGTTGTCTTTCAAGATCGTGGCGCACCTGATGACATCTTGCTCACTTTTGACCATCTTGAAGGAAAAGCGCTGAATGGTGTACGCGATCTAGGTGACACGGGTTTTCGTTGGAAGTCTGCATAGGCAATAGAACGTATGCCATCAACGGACGACTGACAGTCGATGTCTGCTTCTTGTTATTGAACACCAATCATTGGTTACGTCATGACTTGGACATTGACATGCATGGAGTTTTGGGCCAGAAGCACGTCAAATGGTCAAGGCGCCGAGTGTCGCACATGGCGCACCGAGTTTCAGAAGCCATGGCTGTCATTCAAATGATCTGCTCTGCAAGGCTGCGACTCGAACGGGCAATGACGACCGCCACCAAGGATTTAGTTGGTGCGCAGTCCGTGGTAAGGATATTATTAATATTTACTGTACGATTGCTACGTACCTGGTAGATGGCCGGGCACTATGCAACAATTCCACACAACAAGCCAATGTAAGCGCATTCCTGAAACGGTAGGGAGATTGGCACAAGGAGATGATCACCAGGATCACGGCATAAATTCCTCTCCCTATAAGTACGTACGGGTGTCCAGATGCCTCTTGACTTCCGCATGTGCAGATTTCGGTTCAGACTGGCTGAGGCGTAGCGATAGATGCACCAATCTGCGGCCTGGGTCACAAGCCAATCTCACTAACCGCATCTCTGTGCCATACGCTGTGGTTCCTGGAAAGTCGAAATGGGACGATAAACTTGTGGCTTGCATTGGGGCGCTCTCCTGTTCGCAGAGAAGCTGAACGACTACTGAGTTGGTTCATACACCAGCAGTATCAAGCGGGGGCCTCCCTTGCTCAATTTCTTTTTTTGGTTATCTTGCAAAATTTATCCCCTTCAGTTTTGTGCTTCTGTCTCGTATCGGGCACAAGAACTCGATCGGGCATGGGATATGGAGTCGTCGAGGAAGGTGAGAAAGGTTGCTTAAGCCGGAGGTGAAAACAAGGATGACTGGCAGCCTGAGAGAGACCGTAAAAGGACGCAGGCAACCCGAGCCACAGTGAGCCATCGGGATGGGAAGATTAGGTGCAACTATAATCTGCCGGGAGCAACTGTCGTCAACGCCTTTTCGCCGTTTTGGGGGCGCTGATGGCGGACATTGGACGGTCCATTGAACGGAGGTAAGCGATGATGGGTTAGGTATGCACTGTTGATCAATTTGTAGTACTAGTGTGGCTGTGATGAACTTCCTCATCTCATTGGCATCTGCAGCAGCTGAAGATGGAACAAGGCCAACTGGATGCCACCTATGCAGCCAGCAGCAAAGACAGAGACCGAGCAAGCGGCTGATCAGGCTCTGAAAAAGGCCGCCTGCAAGCCTCCGGGCCTCCACCGCCGGCGAGCCTCCACTACGGGTGCCACTCCGACTGCCTGCTACTGTTTGGTCCCTGAACTTTCATCAGAAACTCCTCTTCTGAGAGCCTCTAGCTGGTTAATCTGCCGTCCACTACATCTCTAGGCTGGTTTGGACTGTCCTTCAACTCACGGCACGACACGTCGCGTCTTGCCCACCGCCCATGTCCACGCCTGAATCACATTTCTTGTTTCTGTTGTCGTTTGCGCAGAAACGTGGCTGTCTTGACCACAGGGGACGATCAGGCCTGTTGTTGACCATTGTATGATTTGCGCAATTCACTGCCCATCTACTGTCTTCAACCTCACTCGGCTGTACAGCACAGTGAACACCCAAGTCATCTTCTCCTTTTTCCTCTTGCCTCTTTCTTGATACTCGCTCTCCTGTTTGAAGCCCGATCTCAGTTTTTCAAATACATCTCCGCCAAGGGTGGTCCGTGGATGTTCTCCGCTCTCACAATCGTCCCGAACCGATAGACCCCTGAAACTGCGACTGGCATATGCAACTTTCCTGACTGCAACGATCATCATCCTCATACGTCCTGCGTCGTATGCACCACCATCTTTGGACCTTTCAAACCGCTCTTCTCCCAGTTGTGACTGTTCGACCATTTCTATCGCCTTAACCACACAATCGCCGCACCGATGTACAGGAGCTTCGAAACCCTTCCCTATTAGCGTCGAGCCTGCTGTCGACCATGCCTTTCTTCTCAAAGGTTTTCAAGAGCAAGGACGCTGCAGTGAAGAAGGCCGCAGCGCCTGTGGCAAATGGGGATGCACCGAAGAAAGTACAATGGTCCGATGCCTGGCTGCGAACAAGAGTCGATCCAGAAGAGGTCGCAGAACTGTTGCATCTGTGCACCGCTGAGTTGAAGTCTAGAGGTCAGTATTCACTGCTGAGATTGCTGGCTGCCCATTGTTTCTCACATAGCAACAGCACTCGATGTCCCATTCCTACTTCTTCCCTTCCGACCATCTTCGGACCCCTCAGCGGCCAGGACGTTTGTGCGCAATTTCTTTTTGCCCCCTCAAGAGCGGGAGCCATTACGGGGATCTCTATTGGAAACAGAACTACGAATGACGGAGGTCATGGTAACAAGAATCGTGCCACCACACCGTAAACTCACTCACAATTGTTCTAGGTGCTGATTAGTGTCATGAAATGGTGCTGGGCTCGGTTACCTGGCGGCGTCGTAACATGGGAGGTTTATGAAGGGTTCCGGGTTGGCGAGAAAGGTGACGGGTTCACCAGCCAATGTTGTGTCATACCTGCTAACATGTGGCAGACTCGGGGTTTGCGCGCAATGCTTTCAGCACTTTCGTTCCGCTTGGTGTGGATTCGACTGCTCGAATTCAGATCATCCAGGACTTTTTCGACCTGTTAGCCGCCGTTGCAGCCCATGGTAAGGTCAATGGTCTTGGAGGTCACAAGCTATCTCGGTATGCTGGCTGGTGGGCCTTTGGCCATTACGACACTGGGAAGGGATTCGAATCAGGATATCAATCTTGGGCAAAGTACGAGCCGAATCTGGAGTTTCTGAAACCCATGTGCTGACCATTGACAGCGCTGCCGACGCAACGTCTCATCTTTTCTTCGCCTACCTTCGCTCACTGTCCCCTAGCACAAGCCAAGCAAGCGGCATCCTTGGTCTTCCAAGGTCCCTTCAGCAGCTCCTAGATGCGACGGAGTACCCTCCAAAGCATGCGTTGCTTTCAAACGATACAACGAAAGTAGTGATGATTGTCGATATGGTTTCGCCTACTCCCTACGCTCTATTGCGCCGGGCCAAGAACTTCGAATATCGAGACGATGACCGCGCCCTGCAGCAGTTTGCCAGTTACGAGGATCCTGTTGAAGCACTGACAGACGAATGTCGTCGTGTCCTAAAGGCAATATCGTCCACAAACCAGTCTCACGTCTCTAACGCCAAAACATCCACCAGTCTCGCTGATCCCTCATGGTCAAGGTTCGAAGATATTGGTTTTGGCAGCTCCCTTGAGGATGACGATGACGACAATGACAATGACGATGGACTACTTGGACCCAAACCTCTCACCACGAGATCTCTGCGTCCCTCAGGTCGCGCAAGAGGGTACGCGGACCTAGCTCGGCCGACCACTCCGTCCTGGGCCGACTTTCTGTCCTCGGGATTCACAGACGAGCAGGGAAATAAGGCTCCCGCACCTATTCTACTCCCGCCTGACAAGATTCTTCCTCCTATCCAGTCCACCATGCTACGAGGCCAAAGTTCGCAGTCGCATCGAAGGAATCTGGACACCCAACCAGATCTCGACCCTGGCGAGCTCGCAAGCATTACTAGAGTGAATGTGGACGACTCTTTCTGGTGGGTCTGGATCACCAGTCTGGCGTCCGAAGAGCCGACCTCAAGAAAAGCCGTATTCGGCCGATGTGCCCTCATCGAGACCATACTCCCTGATGGCCAATGGATGGTTATGGAGGAACAGGTGAAAGGGGCAGCACCCGAACCTGCAGTTGGGGCTTATATTGCGGAGAAGAAGACATTCCTAGGATTTACCACCAAACGAGGACGCCTGGGTAGGAGACGGTCAGGGAGCAAGAAGAGCCCTCTTTCTCCCGAGCCGCAGTTCGAAGCTAATCCCAGAGCCACCTTGGCTCCGGACCAGCAAGCAAAGATCCAGCAAGCGGCGGCGGAGCTTTCTCGAAGAAGACAGGTTGAGGAGAGGGAACAGCAAGCTGCCATGGCCACGCGACGAGGACGCACTCAAGAACCTGTGGCTCCATCAAAGACCAACAGCATCTTCACTCTTGGACCCTTCATAAAGGACGAAGCTTCGCCAGCATTGCAATGGGCGAATCAGTACGACAAGAAGGCCATCCGGGCTAAGTACCTGGGTGAATCCCTGACCGGAAAGGACTCGCGTGAATTACTGTCCATACCCTCTGACGGTCTCGGGATCAGTAGGTCAACGTCAACTCTTTCGGTGGTGAGCAGGAATAAAGACCTGCCAGCGCCACCGTCGGAGAACAGCTCGCGGCCTGCTCCATTGGAAAGGAGTCGATCAGCCGAGCACACACCTGCCTTGCCGACCGCTCCCGTCGTCGTGGAACCGGTTGTTGAGAACGTCATTGAGTCAGCTCCTATTCCAGTTGAGCCTGAAGTTCCAGCCCAGGCGCTCGCCGTTGAAGAAGCTGCAGAAGTTCCCCTACCGCCTGCAACACCAGAAATAGCAGAAAGACGTATCTCGGACCAGCCGGAGATAGTCGAGAAACAACCTCCGAAGCATCAACATGCTAAGTTGCGCAAATCGGCTGACGTGCGACCGCAGTCCCCGGAGCAGAGGAAGCCCAGGGGTAAGAACCCTGCCGGTCCACCTCCAGTACAACAAAGAACCGGTATTCGCCGATTGTTTGGAAATAAGAGATCCAAATCAAAAGATCGAGCGCCAGGGCCTTCTTCCTCACCTGCTACTACAGACCCCGAAGACCCTGCTGTTGCGGCTGCAAGGCGTGCATTGGAAGGAAAGCCTGCTCTGCCTGCAGATGGCCCTACATCACCACCTCTAAGTCCTGCTCACTTTCATCGGCTTGCGACTGTGAATGCGCCTGCTGGGACAGGATCCGTCCACAGTGGAGCGCCTGAGGCTGCACCAACGTACTCACACCAGGAAATACCATCGGCGACGGAACTGCCTGCTGAACCAGAAAATGCCTCTGAGGAAATCATCATGCCACCCACAATACATCGAGAGGGAGACCATGATCAACTATCACGTGTCGACACCAACGAGCGGGAACATGCTGACAGGGAGTTCTCGACGTTTGATCAAGGACCTCTACTCGATCAGCCTGCGTTTGTGCCTGCAGATACGCCCCCTAGGAGCGCATTTCTGACGCCCACGCGAGAGATGGGGTATGGGCCCTCCAGTGCGCATTCGGGTCGGTCTTTCCATGGAGCGGAGAGTATGGCATCAATGGAAGAAGAGGAAAATGAAGAAGAGGAAGTGCCATTGACGCATCAAGTGAGTCCAACCGATCGATGGGCGCAAATCCGAAGAAATGCCGCCGAAAGAGCAGCAAGAGGATCGGAGGAGCAGACGACCAGAAGTCGTACCGAGACTCGGACCGATGATGGCGAAACAAGCGGAGAAGAGAGTAAGTTGGCCAAAGCCTAGTCGTCATAATCCCAAAAACTGACAGGAGGGCAGCAATTGAATCACGAGTGGCACGAATCAAAGCGCGAGTGGCCGAGCTCACTGGCAACATGGACGGTGCAAGACGATAGGCCGAACAGCGTCTCTGATTCAGCATGGCCTCGCACTGTCGTTGTCATAATGGTTGAGCGCAAATGCTAAGTCGTGCATTCCCTACACGGTACAGCAAGGCGTTATATATTGGGTTTTGGGGAGTTCGAAAGTCGTTCGTGCGTCCGAGAGATACCACCTGAGCGAGCGTTGCTGGATGAATTTGGTTCCATTCGTTTCTCCCGTTTTTCTTTTCTCTTTGTTCTTCCCTTTTCCTCGATTGAGCGTTTTTGCAGCACAAACGAGCTGTTCTATCAGGCTGCAGGACAGCAACAGGGTCTACCACGTGTTCTACAGCAAGTTTACACGTTTTTGCGACCATTCTTTACATTTCTCGCTTTTGTGGGTTTATGGAGGATACAATGCGGGAAGTGCGATTCCATTCAGTACCATTGTGGGGGTTTCTCGTGATTGTGGTTATAATACCCTTTGCGTGGTGGATTCAAAACAGATAGACGAGTGAAGAGGCAACAAGGAACTACCCGGGCGGTCTCTGCACCAACTTCGAGGCGGGAAATCGGATTCGAAATATGTAATGAAGGAGGATGGCAGACAATGGCGGCACAGGACGAGGATGGGTTGGTAGACATTGTGGTCTGCTGCGTACATAGCTACCTAGGTAGATATACATGGTAGACTGTCCGATCTCTGGTGCAATGGGAAGTGAAAGGTCTGCAACCACCACCACTAGTCCGTATGTCTTTAGTATGCATCTATGCTCGATTGCCCGACGCCAGATTACCAGGTAACAAGTTAGAGCTGCTCACAAGGCAATGCGCGCTGGTCAGTTTACGATACGTTTGAAGGTAGGTAGGTAATGGGATTCGAGCGCCGTCCGCAGTGCTTGTCTAGTCAGCGCAGGAGAGTCGTTCAGGTAGGCTAGGAGAGGGGCCAAGATAGAAGCAGGATCCCTCTTGAGAATGGAGAATTGGCGACTCGAGTGGGAGGATTTGAGGCGAAGCAGTTTTTGCAGTAATGTCTGTCACAGGCCAGCTCACTAGTATCTGTTGTCGAGTACCCTGAGGTGGAATGGGCGCTGAGAAGGAGTTTGTCGTTATTGCGTTGCACGGCACGTAGGTACGTAGTCTCTGTTCTATATTTAGCAGACCCTGCAGTACGGTTCCAACCCTCTGCTCGGGATATTAACAGCCAATAACGATCATTGACAGCTGTACGCTTGGACCGCTAAAACATACCACTAGCACTTATTCAGCAAGTTACCTCGCCCACTATCCGCGGAAACTTCGAAGCGAGGTGGATGGTGGTCCGAAGAGCCGCATTGCAGATGAGACGCTCAGACATGACAAGACCGCCCCAAACCAACCTGAAACGCTGGTTGCATCCATCCTTCCGTTCCTCTTCGTCAGGCTAGATCAGCTGAGGTACCAAGTGAAAGTAACATTCTGATAATGACTATCTGAGGTAAGGTGCCTGAGATACTTCGAGGAAACCCCCTGCTGTGTGGTCGAGTCTGAGCTGGACTCAAATAGGTCGTGAACGTACAGGTGTATACTCTGTACAGATAGATCGATGGTTGAGCAAGAGTGAGGTGCCTAGGTACCTGAGGTACTACCGTTGTAGGCGTTGTTGTTGCGTTATAGGTCAGTGTCGTACAGTATATTACCTATCTGGCCTAAGCAAACAGTGCCTGCAAGATACTAGCTGGAGAGGCTATACTAGAAGTGACCGCGACATGCAGTAAAGGAGTGCTCGAGTTAGCAATTTGGTTGGAGAAAAGGACCTAGAATACAGACCTTTACTGGGTACCAGGTACTGTACCTGGCTGCCTAAGAGCTGGTTACCTTAGGTAAGAATTGAATATACTACAGGTACGTACCTAGGTAGTAGGCTGAGTTATAGGCCGAAGTGCCTAGCACTTTAACTATCCGTGCCTATACTGTAGTATTCCTCACCGAGAAGGTCATAACTCCAGGCATCGCCTTAGGCCTGAGGAGCCCCTCCGATATGTACTGTAAGCATCTCCACCCGCCATTTGATTCCACTGCAACCGGCATACGCCAATCATCCAGCTATAGTACCGTATTTCATCTGTCAGTGTCATGCCGCGCTTTAGCCTCCATCGCCGCATCATTGCCGCATCGCACCGCAGCGCAGCGCGTCCTTCTTCCCTTTTCCTCTCTTTCTTTTTTCTATCTTTAGCATCTTCCATCATACTATCCACATCAAACCCCTTCAGTCGCATACACTACACAGTACCATCCACTACACCCACCGCACCGCACGCCGCCTTCGTGTCCAACACGCGCCATAACCCAATTGCCAACTGTCGCGCCTCGATCCAGCCGGCTGCCCACAGCAGTCTATCTGCTTGGTTCGATTGCCGCGTCGTTTTGTGTATATTCTCCCCGCCGTTCCCATCCCAGCCCGCTTCCAGCCCAGCCCGTTCTGCGACAGAAGTCCTTTTTGTCTCATCATCATCCGCCTTGGGTTGTTCATTTGCGCCTGCGACAAAGCATTGAGTTCAACTTCTTTGTTCGCCTCGAGTACCTGACCTCGGGTCTAATCCACGACCACCACCCATTCTCCACCCTGGCCTGAAGCCACTGAGACTTGGCAGCGTGTTACCAGCTGAGGAGCGCAAATTTGGCAGATTCCTTCGAATTCAGATGCACAGGCCTTGAACAATCATGGGCCGTAGAAAAATCGAGATCCGAGCGATCAAGGATGACCGCAATCGTTCAGTGTACGTCGC
The DNA here is from genome assembly GCA_024611085.1 of Exophiala sp. LBMH1013. Lineage (NCBI taxonomy): Eukaryota > Fungi > Ascomycota > Eurotiomycetes > Chaetothyriales > Herpotrichiellaceae > Exophiala > Exophiala sp. LBMH1013. Next base: position 1,535,154 of record JAMFLB010000001.1, read on the forward strand.
GGCGGACCCTCGCACACCTGTCTGGGAAACATTGTTGCTGATATACTTCCAGGACATTCCTCAAGCGAAAAGGCGGCCTTTTCAAGAAAGCCTACGAATTGTCTGTCCTATGTTCCGTCGATGTTGCAGTCATTATCTTTGGCCACAACAAAAAGCTGTACGAGTTTTCGTCGGGAGATATCCATGAAACACTGCGCAGGTATCAATATGTGGGTGTTATAATATTGCTGTCTGGTGAAGTTACCGCTGACCATTGGCGCAGTACGGACAACCTCATGAACACAAGGGTCCGGCCGACTTCAAGAACAAGAGTGCTGGCGGTGAAGACGACGACGAAGAGGATGAAGACGAAGACCAGCCATCTCATGCTAGAGAAGAGTCTCTCCCACCCCAACATGCTGTCCCTCATATGCAACATCACAATTCTTTTGCGCACATTCAACAACCTATGGCTTCTGTCTCGCCTCCAATGCCCAATGGCATGTTTCAACCTCGACACGCAACGCCTCAACCTACACATATGATATCGAGACCGGCTTCCCAGAATATGATCCGTCGCACCAGTTCTAATCTTGTCCCCATGCAACATCCTCATCCAACTCCTCCTCCGCCTCAGAATGGGTTTGCGTATGTGCCTAATCCTTCCATATACAACCCTCAAGCGGCTCCTCCTGTGGCGCCTCAACCATCGCCGCAGCCTCCATTTCACCAATATCCTCAACCTCCACCTCAGCACCCGCACTCGCACCAGCACCAGCCGCATCCAACTCCTGCTCCGCCCCCTCCCCAATCACATCAACAATTGCAACAGGCCCATCAACAATACCTGCATGAACAGCGCCGGTCATCTCAACCCCCGCCAGTATCGCAACCTGGCTTTCAACCTCCCGCACAACCCCAAGCACGAATTTCGCCTCAACCCGAACAACAAAGTCTCCGACCGCCGGAACAGTCGAGTCCGCCACAAGGCAAGCATGGGCAGTCCAAATCCAGAAGCATTTTCACCCCTATAGATGAGGGAGGCTCGGTCCTAGCACAGCATTTCTTCGGCGCTCCAGACCCTCCTCGGTCACAACCGAAAGAAGATTCGCCTCAGGACTTGAAACCGAATCCGCGCAGTGTCACTGCTCCTTCCATTCCTCGGCCCACTTCACAGCCGGCCAGACCCAAAACGACATCCGCCGAATTCGCTCCTCCGCAACGGACGGACACGTCGGGGTCGAGGTCGGGAGGTCGACCGAAGCTAAACCTTCAGATTCCCTCTGAAGCCGAAGACAACGAGTCTGGTGGGGGAGGCTCTCCCTCGCAATCAGCTGGCCCGTCAGCGAACCCGGCCAGAGGCACCGACCATATCGTCCTGCCGCCACCGTCACCTAGTGCCTCGGCGGTCATGTCAGCTGGGACAAGTGGTCCTCCGAATCCCTTTGCTCGACCGCCTCCTCCGACATCGAACCAAAACCGTGACGCCTACAACGATAACCGGAATAACATCGAGACCCCGATATCCGCACTGCCCAGTCGGTATATGAATAATGATCTGTTGCCAAGTCCGAGCAATTTCTTCAGTGAATGGTATGAGTCCGGTAGGAACGGAGGGTTGAATTCGGCGGTCTTGCCTAGCCCGCTGGTTTTCCCCACGCCACAAGATGCTAGAGGCTTGGGATTTGGAAGTCGGGATGCGGCGAATGCGGGTGAGGGTACTGCAGAGAAGAGGAAGGGGAGCGTGGATTCGGCAGAAAAGGAGGGAGATGCAAAGAAGGTCAAGACGTGACGATGGGCGAGGGTTGAAGTTGAGCGGAACACCAACAGACATGCCTTGGATATCGCTTGGGCTGTCCCCTTGACGCGGTGACTGAATACAACATTCGATGACACGTTACGGCCTTGTAAGAGCAGGGAAACTGGATAAGCTTGGGTGGGTTTTTCATGACAGTTTCTGCCGATGCGTTTGGGGTTCTTTGACCAGTTTTGAAACACTTTTTGAGTGCAAAAAGAAATTGTACTGTTTGGTTTGGTTTGGTTTGTTCGTTCCAAGACTACGGTATCGTTGCATAGCGTGGGTGGCAAGGCATCGGACAATGTGTGGGCTAGGGTTCGTGATTTGAAGTGTTCTTGGTTTGGAAGCCTGGGTGGTCATCCTCCTTTATGAGGAGACCGTGTTTACCTCTCTACGCGCGGCGCCCTGGGGGAAATATAACTCGGGGACGAATCAATGGGAAGCTGAGTTGCTGGACCTTTTTGTCCAGGTTGATACCCCGATGGTTTCTACTCGCTGATCTGTGCGTTTTCTTCCTCAATAAGCTGGGTATGGCCCATTACAACCTACACTGTAGGTACGGTCTGATGGGTATTACAGAGACTCAATATCTCATATTCAAGATCCAAGAGTTCAACGTCCAATGTCCAATGTTCAACGTTCAAGACTCTTCAATACACGGACACTCTCGCGAATGACACGAGCCAGTTCCGTCCCTTGAGACCAAACCTCATTATGCCGGCCCTTGATCTCGATCACGCGTACATCGATATCATTATCAACATCAGAGCCACCTTCGACTCCAAGTTTGGCTTCACCTTCGTGCTCATTCACATCACGACCTCCTCCCGTGCGAAACACGCCCTCCATCGCCTCGACCTGGTTCCAATCGACGAGTCCATCATCGCGTGAATGAGCCAGGATCAGCGCTCTCGTCGGTTTCTTTTCCTTTTTCTTTTCCTTTTTTTTCCTCCTTTTTCTGTGTCTTTGTCGCTTGGTTATTGGTATTGGTATTGGTATTGGTATCGACTTGCCTCTGCTGGTCATTATCATTATCATTCTTGGCCCGTGCCCATACGTCTGTATATTCCTGGGCGGGATAACACGCCGGACTGGCCAATATCTCGTCTCTGCTGTTGGGGATGGCGTTCCTCGTGAGGCCGATGTACGTGGGGAATGAAGCGTGAAGGAGTTTGAAATCGTAGATTCCCGAAACGCCCAGGACGGCGCTTGGGGGTTGGATTTGCGGATGGGGAGGATGATTGCTTTTCTCCCTCTCCTTCTCCCTCTCCCCTCTCCTTGGGTGGAGTCGTAGTCGTAGTCGTAGTCATAGTCATACCAGCATTGGCATTGGCAGTCGCAGTAGTAGTAGGAGTGGTAGCAGGGGTCGCGATTGTGGTTGTGATTGTGGTCGTTGTAGGTGTCGTTGTTGTTGTAGATGTCATTGTCGTTGTCGTTGTCACGGTAAACGTCTCTTTCCTCGCCAGAGTGCTCAACACCGCCATGGTCGCACCCACACTATGCCCCACCAGCAGATATTTGTCGCCGAACCCGTATCGTTGCTGAAGATGCGCAATCGCAGTCAAAACGTCGCGCATGTGATCTGGCCATTGTGCATTGCGGAGTTCATACGCGGGAGTCGTCTTGGGGTCTTGAAACGCCTTTTCTAGGTGAGGCGACAGTCGGTAGTTGATCGATGCGTAGCCTGCTATATATCCCGTGATATCGTCGACTGGAGCAAGCAGTGGAAGAGGATGGTGGTGCTGGTCGCCGCTGTGGTGACGGTGATGGTCATGGGTCGATTCATGGGTTTGGGTTTGTGTTTGGGTTCGGGTTCGACTTTGGCTTTGGCTTTGGCTTTGGCTTTGTATCAACTGTGATAGAGCAGGATAGAAAGATGAAGACGTCACTGCCGGATCGCGAAAATACCCACCATGGATATATACGACCCAGTACCGTTGGGCGGTTGGGTCGGAGGAGAGATGCGACGCGTCCAGTTCGGGGATATAGATCTCGTAGGACTGGAGGATGTGGTCCTGGCCGTATTGGTGGCGGGTCATGTTGCGACGGATGGATTGATATTCTGGGATCGCTGGTCGTGATGCATCTCGGGGTCGGTCGAGCTGTGCGTTGGAGGATCGGGGTGTTTCTGTTCCTGACGATGCTGGGTCATGGATGGGAGACCGGTGTGCGGTGTTGGTGTGTGGCGCTTGGTGACGGCCGCGCTGTTGAGGCTCCTTCGTGACGGGGGAAAGATAAGCTGAGCCAGAGTATTTTTGTTGGCTGGCTTGGACGGCTGAAGAAGACGTGATGGACTGTTAGATAGCTAGGTAGGTAGGTGTATGGTGGGAGATGCTGAACTGATATGGTATATATATACATCGTATCATAAGGGCAAGGCGGTCTTATGCCTGCTTACCTTGGTCCTGAAGGTATTTGATGAGCTTCTTCATTTTGGCTTCCTCTCGCACCCACTCTTGCACTCTGCTTCGGTGTGAGCCGTTGTTGTCTGATATAATAATGGACGGAATCTTGGATTCTTCGCCCCAGATTTCGATATATATTCAACTTCCGCTTTGGGACGAGACCGGATTAGTATATTGGCCCCCACTTGTGCTGATTAACCACTGGGGAACACTAATTGATATGCAGAACAACAGCCAGCGATGCAGCACAAGATATTTAAGCGGTTGGAGACGAGGAAGAAGAGGAGGAGGAGGAGGCCTGGCCAGATCATGTGCTCGAACAAATACCGCAGCTGAACAAGGGATACGGGTTATTCAGTCATATCATCTTCAGGTAGTAGAGCAATGACACGCTGACAACAAGATCCGTACTTCCAATCGGCCTTTGCAAGGCCATCCATCCACCACCTCCGCCCTTATTTTCCACCCTTCCTCCTCTTCCACCTCCTCTCAATACAACAGATATGGCCGAGAAAATCCCGTAAAGGGTTCAGGGGGCAAGTAGAACTCGACCGAAGAACGACGAGTCTCTTGACCGGATTCTTGCCAATCCCAGTCAGCTTCCTCGCCCGAGAGTTTAGCCTCTCGATCAGCCCCATCCACCCTCTCATACACACCATCTGGCCGGTGAGAACTGTTCAACACACGATCATCTGCGCCCCCTCCGGTCCTTACAGTCCAAAGCTGGAGTTGTGGGGTGGATTGTCGCCGGTCGTCTATGGCATCCTCGTGTCTATCATTGTCCATCTGCCATATCTCATCGGAATCGCCAGCATCTTCCGTCATCTGCAATAAATGCGCATCGAATTCGTCGAGCTCGTCAGCTAAGGTTTGGACGGAGTCTAACGTATCCTGGTGCGCGTTAAAGTCGTTACGATCCGCCAATCCCGGCTGGCTACGCCATGAGGTACGAAGCTGGCTGAGTCGTGTGGGAGGAGTTGGAACTTGACCTTCGCCGTGGACCAATGGTGACGGGCAGCTGTGCGTGTTGTCTCCTTTCCTACCATGATCATGAACCCGTCCAGCAGAGTGCGGCAGTTTTGAGGCATCATCAAGACGGATCTGAGACTGATCGCAAGTCCCTTGCGAGTCCGGGCGCAAATCAGCCAAGGTGTGTATGCGGAATCTATTATGGCCATTGTCGGTAGGATTTGCTGCACCTGACATTTCCGATCCCCGATTGTGCTGTACTGTTGGCTCTACCGAAGGGGCATCAATATTGATCGGCGACCGAAGTTGGCCTCTACTTTCTGCTCCATTCCATTTCTGGAACACGACGTCGTGGCGAGTCGATGCTGGAGGAGGGACCGGATTTTCAATTGCAGCTGCAAGTTGTCTGCCTGATGAAGGTGTCGGACCCATAACCAGTCCATCCAATACTTGGTTCTGTCGCGTGCCATGAGCCGAATCGTGACGGTGACCTGCCTCAGGAGTGACGGTCGAGCCTCGTCTCTGTGCCAGCCTCTTCAGGTCATTCAACGAGTATCGACCTTTTTCTCTGTGTGCAAAGGCCTCAACCCCTCCCAAGAGCGCATCTGTCGTCAAATCTTGCAGAAACTCATCGCTCGCTGGGTATGAACTGTGGACCGACAAAGCCCTTTTTGACTGAGGTGAATGTTTTCCTGCATGGACGAACCCCCCTCGTCTGTCCGGCAACCCAATCGACTCCTGCTGTTGCCCACTGCGTCGACCTATCTGTCGCAGAGGTGAAGTTGACCATGATATGGGAGTCCCGTTGGACGTCATGCCTGACGCTACGGTATTTCGGTGGGACATGGGCCGGAGATGTTCAAGTCTAGGCGTCCTACTGTCGGGCCGCCAGCGATGCCCGTCCGCTGCTCTTGTGTACCTATTGGAGAACTGGCCTCTGGTAGAGGCAGATATGGACCTAGCTTGCGGAAGGTATCGGGAGCCTGGAGATCGTGCTTCCACGTCATGATGCATAGGTTGAGAGAAAAACTCGCTTCTTTCGTGATTGGTTGCGGCGCGGCTTCTCTTCTTAGCCCGTTCTTCCTTGTGGCCGCCCATCTGACCGTCATCGCGAGGCCTCTTCCTCTGGAGGAAAGCCATGTCTGAGAAGGTCAGATCAGGGACTCCTTGTCGATCAAGAGGTGCTGAAGTCCTCCCTTTGGCAAACAGCCCCGGTCCAACATGAGCTCTGAGGGTCAACCTGTCAGAATCGACATTCGGTGCTTGGAACTTTTCGTTGAGCAATGCTCCAGACGCTTTCGGTGCTCGTCTCGCAGAAGGCCGTTTGCGTGAGAGGGTTGGATGCTCATCTTTGAGCTCATATTTGTCTGGTCTGGTCTTGTGCCTGGGCCTTCGAGCATATTTCTCGCTGGGGTCGTCAGCAGTCCAGTCAGCTTTGGCTTCCCTAGACCGACGGCGCGGGCTTCGATAGTGTACAGCGTTCAGTTTGTCTTGGTTCAATGCTGCAGAAGGCTGTTGCCGATGACTTATCCTTTTTCCACTAAAGAATCCATTGCCACCTTCACCCTCAATATGCTCATGGCGCCTCTCATCCATCCGCTTCAGTCGCTCATAGTGCTTCGCATCGTAGGAGTGTGAGTTTGGAGAGTAGAAAACTGCTGCGTTGTATGTCCTGCAAACCCTACGAGGTTAGCGCTGAAGACTGATTCCAGTTCTCACGGACTTCCTCCTTAGCTGCCTCGTGCTCGAGTCTGGACCTCCGATCGGATCTGGCGCGTTAATTTCAGCGTCGACTTGTATTGTCAGGGGCAGGGGGCGCACCTCAGCGCCAGTCCCCCTCCTCGGGACTCGTCAACCTCGTGCGGACGGATTCTGCGCTCGCCCGTATCTGGCTCCTCTATCAGACTGCCTTGGAGGGTTGACAGCCATCTAGTCACACGCTCAGTGTCTCCAAAACCGGCATCTTCGGCTGTCTGCATCAGGAAACGTTTTAGGCGAGGCACAGATGGTAACAATGAAAGCTGGGGAAGCAGACGCGACTGTGGCATGAATTGCAAGACGAACGGTAAGTTACGCTGCCATTCCTCCACCGGCAGGCAGGAGCTCTACAAGCTCTTTCAGGCAAGAGGAAACTTATGAGTAAAAGCGGGTGGCTTGAATGTAGCTTTGCTATGCTCGAGGTCGTCACCAACTCAAGCAGGGTGTCTGATGGGCCTGGGCAGCAATCATTGCTGCCTCTAAGACACCAAGATTGGGGGCGAAAGACCGCAGACCGGATAGACCTAAGAAGCTTGTAGGGCTGGCTGCAAGTCATTCCTGCAGGATCTCCGTGCGTGCATGCTAGATAAATTTCCGGCAGCGTAGTGGTTATTGCAGTCTCACGTATCTTTCATATAGCCTGGCATAATGAAGAATGTTCCAAGTGACCACATTTGCAGCTCATCATCAACTACCAATGTCCGTTGACAGATCTTCAACCAGGTGCCGTTCATGTCAAGTGTTTGTAACGTAACACCTCATGTCGCAATGCGGGAAAGGAAGACAGTTTGTGACATTCGCTGCAGGTCATCACACCACGTCCATGAGCGTCGATCAAACCGTGGGAGCGAGGCAACTAGAAGAGCGGAGAGAAACCGTTAGGACGCAAGCGAAGGCGGTGAGGTATTGATACTGCAGCTAAGCTCCCAAAATGAGCAGCTAAATAGATCGACGGCGACGACGACGACAATGACGACGAGTGTTCCCCGTCTGACGGGTCTTGGTTCTCCGGCACTGTCAGCCACGGAGTCACTGTAGTTCGGTTAACGACGGGAGAGCGGCATGAGGAAAGGCAGAGGAGGAAAGAATAACATGAGGTCTGATTGGTATCTCAACAACACCAACACTGTCAACGGCTCATGATTGCATCAATCGGGAGGATTGGAAGAAGTTGTAGAAGCCGCAAGCTGCGCCTCTTCCAGCTCTCAGTGTAGTGCCGGCATTTGGAGCGTCTACTGTGATAGTGTCCTGCACCTTTCTGCGCAGAGTTTGGCCCATCACGAACCGCAGCCAACCACACAGCAACCTTCACCACCATCCAACACCGTCACTGTCACCACACACACCACCATCTGCCGCACGACGACTCCTCATCTCCTGTTCCTTGGAGAGCTTTCTCTTCGCATGTCTATGCCATGTTCTGCCAGACTGCCATGCTTCACCATCTCCTCGTCGGGCGCAACCTTAGGCCCAGTACCTCGTTCGGTCCTGTTGGCCCTAGGGTCCCACGGCTCTTCCTACGCCAATTCCTCATCTCCTTCATTACCTCTTTTCCGACTTTGTACGGACGCATGTTCTTCTCCGTCACGTCAAGAGATCCCACTATCCAGACCTGTGTCTCTCTTCGTTCTGCACTGCATGAAAAGGATTGGTTCTGCATATCTATTATCCTCTAGCCCGCCATATACGACCAAGTCGGGTCCCAAAGAGCAACCATCCTTTCCAGGAAGGGCGGGGTGCGGCTCCTGCTGAGAGTAGAAGCTTCTGATAAGCCCATAGGCTCCATCTCTCCAGCACGAGGCATCCCCTACCAGATAGCGGCTCCGTTTCCGTGTTCGTGGTTACCGTTCGATTCCTGAACTGGCCTCGAAGCCCTTGCCCTGGACGATCCAACTGACTGCACCCGAGGTGTGCGTGTCTGCCAGCTGCCAAACCTGTCAGCTGGTACCTCCTGCATTCTCCATGGTGAGTCCTGTCACACACACCAGCCGTCCTAGCGAGTCAAGGCCAGACGGAGAGATTCCGAGGCATCCCCCATCGTAGTGCTACAGGCTCAAGCTGCCCGCATCTGTCATGTCTCCTTCGGCGCTCTGCCCTGGCATCTTATCACGTCACGCCCAGAATCTTTTGCAAGGAATGAAGGTGACCGTCGCTGAGACCAACGAGCCTCACAGGCTGATATCCACAGCGAAAGGGGCCCAAAAGGCATTCTCCCCTTGGAAACAGGACTCTGGAACCCCAACTCTTATCTGGGACTTTCTCTGTCCGGTCGGGCCCACTCATATCCGCACCTCGATGCTTCGGTATGCCCCATCGGCAGTATGTCAACATCACTGCACCTTAGGTAGGTACTGTACGTTGTGATTGATCCCCACTGACATCACAAGACCATGGAAGCTCGACATCGCGAGCAGATCAGTCGTTGGAGGCTTCGCTTTCCTGGCCCTCGGGCAGCAAAGAACCGCAATGAGTGCCTTTCGCATTACATCTTGACCGGACATTTTGACTCCTCCTACTATGCTGGTCAGTAATGCCCCTCTAGCACGAATTGGTCTTTGGACTGTTTTCCATATGGTCTCCCCAAGCTTTTGCCCGGAACTTGCTTGGTTCTAGATACGTTAGTCCGGTTGATATAGATCTCCCCAGTCGCAAAGTCGTAGTGATTCTCAGAACACAGCTTATGGTGGTCGGACTACCTCGCTGTACCTGACTGTTTTCGCTATCATTGTCTCACCTCGCATCCACTGGACAGACATTCTCTTGTGCTGATATCAGACCGCTGATTGGACTTGCGATACTCAGGATCTAATTGATAGATTGCATGACTGTTGCCATTTTTCGACCAATGAAATCTTCATCGCCATACCAACCTCACCATTGTTCCATCTAGGCCTGCGTTGACCTTGTAGGTAAGCTCTCGGAATCACAGACTGCTGTTGCGGCTTACCATCAGCGCAAAGGCTGTAGTGGTACGAAAAGTGTCTGTTTTTGTGTCCGCCGCCGCACGATGGCGAAGCTCTTCATTGGGTAGGCGACCAAACTCTACGGGTATCCGGCCGTCAACTGACACAGCTGTCATAGCGGTCTCGCCTGGCATACAACCGACGAGACACTATACGATGGGTTTCAACGATTCGGCAAGATCGAGGAGGCTGTAATGACCCATTGCGCGAGCATTCCGCCATAGAACTGATCATGTACAGGTAGTTGTTAAAGATCGAGATACGAACCGAAGCCGTGGGTTTGGATTTGTGCGCTTTGCGACAAAGGCGGAAGCCGACGAGGCCTTGCGAAGCATGAACAACACAGAGTGAGATGACTAGAGAACTGCCCGTGGGAACCTGGCATTGATCCTTCTGCAGATTCGACGGTCGTTTGATTCGAGTAGATCACGCGCAAGACAATAGAGCAGGCGCCGCTGGCCGCGGTGGCGGGTTTGCTGGAAGAGGTGGATATACCATGCCATTGGCAACGCCAGGAGGGTACGGACAGCCTGGGAATCAATCGAGGGAACCGACCACTCAAGGATACGGCCGCGGCGGCACATATGCTCCCTTCTGGGGACAATACAATGTGCAATACCCACAACAGGGCGGATCCTATGGCGGACACCAACCGCAAGGCGGCAATGATCCTTACGGATCTCAGGGACCCCATCGACAGTAGATGGAGAAGTGGTATTGAGAAAGCCGTTTGCGTGAGGATACCCGTTCAATTGGCCAACCCGTCAGGAAAGAACCGTTACTGGGAGGGCGTAATATCTGATACATGCCAGGAGCCTTGCAAGTCGGGCCAGCGAAAATGTCAAACTTGAGGTGGATGTCATGGGGAAATCAGATCTCTTTCTCAATCTCTTCTTGCTCTTCGGTACTGTTGACCTTCTTCAAATCGTGCCCCGGTGGGGAGATGGCCGGACCTCGAGCCGGTGCAGGTAATGCTCGAACACGGCGAGCCAGGTCACTAATGTGTTCATCGCCACTGTCCGGACTAAGGTGATTTAAGGCGTCTTCGAGGTGCAAGAGGTATTCTCGGTTCTCTCCACTCGGCCCTATTCTTTCATTGATGGTTTCTGCAAGATCTTGGGCTGGAATGGGGCCCAAGAACTGTGGATTGTCCGGCATTCCGATATACACCAGACAGCGAATATCCGGAACCGAAGGGTCGGCCGGATGAAAAGGGGTATGTTGGATGCTGTACCCATTTCTGATTGATAGTTAACGATCGGATTGTCGGCAATAGGGGGCCACGCACATCTCGCGGAGGTCGAGATATTCTCGCACCTCTTGAACTTTGGACGGTATTATATGATAGGCGACTCCCCACACACGGTCGCCCTCGGTATGGCGCAGCTGTCCAGAGTCAGAATCGACAAAGCCGCGTTGAGACAACGCAGAAGGGAGGTCGTACAGGATCTTCCAGGGTCTCCCAGAAGGACCTTTCTATCAACGTGACCACTCTGCCTGGGGCTTCGGGGGTTCCGCGATGGTCCTCGCTGATAATGTTCAATACTGATCAGTGCTTTGTCACGGATACTCACCTTGCCTGCAGCGTCGAGATAGTTAGTGAATCGGTCAGATCTCCAGAAAACCGTGTCATGTCACCCCTACCTGCCAGAATCGCCGGACATAACCCTTGATATAGCCGGGAATGCGTTGATCTGGGTCCCTCAATGTCAGAATATTCTTCGATACAACCAGGTGATCCCCATGCAATACCATAATGTGGCGGTGGCTTCCAAATCAAACTCCTGAACGTTACAAGAATTTATGAGCTTCCGTGCCAACTAGTCAACTGTGCAATATCGGTCGGTGGTGAAAAACCATACCCATAGCCAAATATCCAGAAATCTTCATTCTGGACGGAACCCATTCTTTTTTTGGCGGAAATGAGGAGCGACGATCTAGCAGGGAGTCTATAACCCAGGTCGGACGCATATGCCGAGAGAAGGAGAAGGTTGGGACAGCGACGATTGTGGCACGAAGTACTTCGGGATGTTCCACCTGGATCTTGTGTCAGTGGTAGGTACAGGTTGACAACGCAGGTTACGCTGGAGTTGCAGCAGCTAAAGGGACCAGCCAGCGATAGTAGCCTTCGCCTATCCGAAAATTGTATGGTGCTTGCGGATCCCTGGATCTAAGTCGATATTGGCGTTGCTGAGATGAAGTTCGGAAGGGAGAGGAGGCTTGCCAGGGTGAGAACCCACCACATACGGGTAGGCTAATCGGCATCAAATCCTGGCGAGCAGCTGGAGCAGCTGTGACAGCTAGAAGATCTCACAGCTTCGAGTGAAGTTGTATCCTTTGCAGCTAGGAGTCCACTGCTTATTTCAACCGCCAACGTAAGCCCACAGTCCCGTGCGAAAACGTATGTTAATAAGTTGAGGAGTATGACCTCCGTGGCTGGTCAGCTGGCTTGCGGGAAAGAAACGATCCTCGTCAGGACCGAACGGATAGGTTTGAGGAAACTCGAAGGGAAGGCCAAAACGTTTCCGGCTGGAAAGGGCTCGATTGGCCTTTGTGAAGTGATGGCGCGGTCACAGTCATAATTGAGCATACGGAATTTGTTCAAACGAAATCCAGCGCAGCAGACAGTGCCGGTACATTGAATACTTTGTGGGCGTATCTCGCTGCTGCGAAGGTACAACTATTTGGAGGGGCTAGGCTTGTGCAGACTGCGCCAGCCTGCCTCGTCGCCTACTGTGTGTATCGTGGGGATGTTCTGCCTCAGCAATTACCTACATATTTAAGATCGAGAAATCCACCAAGCCCGCAGGCCATGACTTGACCTCCGTCTATCTTCAGCTTGCCTCCCTATTCACATCCCATATCCCTAAAATCCTCCCGGCTCACGGCCAGCTGATGGCCTATAACAGAGCATTCAACCCTGATGCATTGCCCGCGTACGTATTACCCCCACCGCGCCTCATAGCGCACTCATGAAGACCATTGACTGACCTGCTGTGTCTTCTCTACAGTCATGCAGAGCCGGAGCAGGCTGCTCAAGCCCTCAGCCAGCTGCAAGCAAATCGCAAATCCTCGCCTCATACACGGTTTCCGAATCAACAACCTCTGAATCCCCATGCGCCTCCTCCCTCGCAAGGCGTCCGACGAACCTCACCCGCAGGCATCCCAGTCCAAAATACACATCGACCCTCACCCGTTCCGACCTATCCCCCTCAACATAGGCCTCCAAATAGTAACAGTCAATCATACGGCGACAACCAGCAGGGCCGCATACAATCTCCCTCTCAACCGGCCTACGGCTACCCTCCCGGACCCGGAGCTCGACCTCAGCCAGATCCCGCAGGATTGCGACGACCCTCGAATGAAACCCATCATTACCCGGCGAGAACGCCTGCACCACCTGATCCTGACTCGGTTGACCTCCTACCTCTCTTTCGAGCTGCAAATGCGTCTGGAACAGGGTCGCTTACAACGGCGGAGTTGGGTTCGGCCCTGGTCAACGCCGATTTCACACCGTTTGACAGCCTGACGATATCGTCGCTAATGCGCATGTTCACCACCTCGCCACCGAACCAGCCTCAGGGACCCACGATCACATTTACAGAGTTTGAGAGTCTTTGGCGGTTTCTCGCGGCCTGGCGCACGCTGTTCGAGCGCTTTGACGAGGACAGAAGTGGCCGGATCTCATTGGGGGGAGTTCTCGAAAGCACTGACAGCTTTTGGGTATCGACTGTCGCAACCATTTGTCAGTGTGATATACAATACCTTCAATGAACGAAGCCCTGTTGCAAGGCAAGGCATGAGCTTTGATTTGTTCGTGCAGGCGTGCATCAGCCTCAAGCGGATGACCGATGTGTTCAAGAAATACGACGACGATCGAGATGGATATGTAACTTTAAGTTTCGAGGAATTCTTGACGGAAATTCTCCGGCTACGAGAATGATCATAAATGAAAGATGCATCTAGTTCGGTCGGCATTTGCTACTTATCTGCCGGTCAGTTCGAAGAGGCACCAGAAGTCCGGCCCGTCGACGAACCATAACGTCAATCCTTGGATACAGTACGACTGAAACATTTGTGGCTGTTGCGCTGCGCACGCGGACCCCTTGCGGGGGGAGAATGCAGAAGGGCTTCAGTCAAGTCAGACTAGAGGTAAGCTCAACGTACCGGATACGTATTCTGCTTCTTTCTTTTGCCACAACAGGAAAGGACTGCAAAGCAAACACAGTATGTATCATCGATCGACTCGGAGCGCAGAAGATCCACCACCACGACCGGCAAACACGTACGTAGCAAAGACCTCTGCAAAGTGTTCTCCGAAATGAACACTGAATCGGGCAACAGGTCGGCCGCGCGGGATCGGCGGCACGAGCACCATTTAGGCCTGGTTGTCAGACTCCGGCAAAGTGGTGAAGTCTAGCGCTGCAGCAAGGGGGTCGTCTGCGGCAGTGATAGAAGCCGATCCTGCAGACTCGCCGTCCTAGGCCTCGAAGGGTTGATTATTGACTCTCATTGAGACCTCGAGGTCATGTACTGGCATAGGGAGCCCGCTTACAGTGAGTGTCAAAAGGACCGTTTGCCACGTGGGAGACCTTGCGAAAGTCTGGTCCAACGTTCTAAATATCTTCGAGAAGGTCAGCTCGTAGCTTGCAGTACGCACTGCACATATACATGTGCAGGCGCTAGGACACCAGTCAAAGATCGACCACATGGTCTCACGCATGGAAAGACGCACACCACACCACCTCCTGAAGCTCTCTCATTTTAGGCAGAATAGGCTGACTTAAAGCCGCGTGGTGGTTAAATCAGCCCAGACACGGGAGGGAGTTGGTTGCTGGAAGGTGACCTGTGCTCTGTTAACTTTCGCCCCGTACCACGGCGCAGCTCTTTATAACAATAAGGTCTAGCTGGGCGGCATAGCGGCACAACGGTGGGATCATGGTCTGGAAGATGGGGTCGATACCGGCGCTTTTGATGGAGCCAAGGACTGGATGACACCGGTGGCTGGTTGGTTACCAACACCAAGTTTGGATAGCAGCGGGTTCTTGATATGCCTAGGGCTTTGGCTATCCTGTTGACCATCGATGCTGCTGGCTCTCCCACACTAGACACATCTCTTCGCCATGCGGCAACCCAGTCATTGCTTCCTTCGCGCCCAGTGGCACTGGCTCTAGAAGATGTCTCGAAGGCAATCGGTGAATGGCTACGATGGTGGTTTGGAAGCGCCAGAACGTTGGGTGTGGAACGCCGAGTTCAGGCACACATGGCTCTTCCACTCAGGCCAGTTTAGTGATAGGAACGGGCCCAAACCTCGTCTGTGAAGCCCACACCTGCTGCCGCATGGCGGACCTTGTGATGTAGCCATGCCCTCCTCCTTTCGCTAACGGTTTGGTTGAGAGGGACGTTTGTGAGGGAGGTGGAGGCTGTGGCCCAGAGGCTATGCGTAGATAACGATGAGATTGTCAACTGTAGCATGTGTGAAAGTGAAGCCACGATGAGCTGAGGATCGGTCAAGTGGTTCTCTCTTCTGCTCGCTAGACATTGATCGAAATGAACACAGAACCACGGGACGGACGATTGACGGACGACGCCGAGCAGCAGGTCAGTGCTCAGTGCAGCAGTAGGAGTGGTTTGTAATAATAATAAATGAAGAACTCCATGGTAGGTGCCTGGTACGTAGAAGGACACCGGAGTTTAGCAGGGAGCATGGCTCATGGCTGGCAGGGATGCGGTGGTTACAAGTGCTTCAAGGACCAAAGAGATCCGGGCTCGCGGGCCCCCTTCAACTGTCATTTGTTCGCCTCCCGGGCGTGCCTCGCTTTTGGCTGCGTCGCCTGCGCTGCCACCCCCGCCACGACCCAGCAGTACTGCAGTAGCCTGCAAGCTGCGAAAGCATTGTAACTAAACCACAGCACCATCTACCAAGTACTACTACAAGCATCCTGCCACTACCACCATGGCACCGTACTGATTGCTACTCCTGCTGGACTACCACTACCACTACCACCACCACTACCACTACCACTACCACGACAATCACCTTAGGCCTACGGCGCTCAATCGTTAACGCTCACAATTACCCTTCTGCCAGACCACGCTCCTCCTCCTCTCGCCGTCAACCTCTCGGACAGTCTTGCTCACTCTGCCTCGCTCCTCCGCTCCTCCACCCATGCGTTCCTCTCGGTCGTAAACGCAGCTGCCCATGTACTGGGGTTGTCGCAGATGAGGCAGGTTGACAATGACTTCCTTCTTTGGGAAACTGAAAAGCCAGGTAAGTGTAGAACTGGTGGGATACTTCTGTTTCCAGCTTTATCAATCCTTTGCCATGTCGCGCACGCTCTCCACCCTGTTCTACAATGGTGGTACTGACTCTGTCTACCCCAGAATGCTGCCAGTCCGGCGGTGGGCACAACTCCCACCAAGAAAGACCCCAATGCGCCCTTACCCACTCCTCTCGAACGTATGCTCATGAATGCTGGTCCAATTCGTAATGATGGAAGCGACAAGTTCTTTGGCATGGAAAATGTATGACCCCTGCTGCGGACCCAGCCCATGGATTCTTTTGGACTGACTGAGACAATATGCAGTTCGGTAATACATGGTCAGTGCCAGACCCTCGATGCGCCTGTACTCATGTCTAACGTCCACAGCTATTGCAATTCAATTCTACAGTGTCTTTACTATTCAGTTCCCTTTCGAGACCATGTCCTCTCTTACCCCAAGCGGTCGACACCTGAGTCTGTTGCTCACGCACAAGCAAATGCCCCGCCACGTATACCGCCGAACCAGCAGAATGGCGCAGTCAAAAAACCTCCTGGTCCATCTTCAGCGCGGAATGCCGGGACTCCACCCCAACAGCAAAAGCAGGAAGATAAGGACTCTCCAGAATATAAAAAGAAGCAGGCATTGTTGGCCGGTCCCATACTAAACATGAGTTACGAGAACTCGCAAGAATATGAAATGCCGGAGACGCTTTTCACCTCTTTAAAAGATCTTTTCGAGGCGGTGGTTGTTAATCAGTCAAGGATGGGTGTCATCAGTCCAAGCAGGTTCCTCGAAACTCTCCGGAAAGAGAATGAGATGTTCAGGTCGGCCATGCATCAAGACGCCCATGAGTTTCTGAACCTTCTCCTCAATACAGTCGTGGAGAATATCGAGGATCACGACAGAAAACTGATCGCCCAGAAAAAGGCCGAGCAACCCCCATCTCCGATAGAAGAACCGGCGGACATTACCAAAATGGAGTCTGGGACCGTTTCCTTCCCTCCTATCCTACCAACAGCGACGGCGACATCGCCCACGCGGTGGCTCCACGAACTCTTTGAAGGCACTCTTACATCGGAGACGCGCTGCTTAACCTGCGAGAATGTTTCGCAACGTGACGAACCGTTTCTGGATTTGTCGGTCGACCTTGAGCAACATTCTTCTGTCACTGCTTGCCTACGCAGGTTTTCCGAGGAGGAAATGTTGTGCGAACGGAACAAATTCCACTGCGATAATTGCGGCGGCCTTCAGGAGGCGGAAAAGCGGATGAAGATCAAGAGACTGCCACGAATACTAGCGCTTCACCTCAAAAGGTTCAAGTACACGGAAGATTTACAACGGCTGCAGAAACTCTTTCACAAGGTTGTATATCCTTATCACTTGAGGCTTTTTTAATACGACAGATGATGCGGAGGACCCGGACCGACTGTACGAATTGTACGCCGTGGTGGTTCACATCGGCGGCGGTCCATATCATGGTCACTACGTTGCCGTAATCAAAACCCAAGATCGGGGTTGGTTGCTCTTCGACGATGAAATGGTTGAACCCGTTGACAAGAATTTCGTCCGCAATTTCTTCGGCGACCGGCCCGGGCTTGCTTGCGCTTACGTCCTCTTCTATCAAGAAACGACGCTTGAAGCGGTTCGAAAGGAACAAAGAATGGAAGGCAAAAAGAAGGGCTTCTCAGGATCTTGCGGCTGGGTTGGGAGTCCATCCAAGACATTCAGCGGAATTACATCAAGTCCAAACGGTCAGTCCGGTCGGCTCACCCAATTCGCCTTCAGAAGCTGCGTACTATGCCGCGCTCGATCATGCCATGACAGCTCCGCCTCAGTTTAAAACCAACGGACATGTGGAGTCTCCGCGGTCCCCGCCGCTTTCTGCGATGAGACCTACCAGCCCTATCTTGCAGAGCAAGAAGGAACGGGCTAAAGAGGAGAAGGCGCAAGAAAAAGCACGCAAAGCTGCGGAGAAGCATGCCGAGAAGGAGAGACAGGAAGCAGAAAAGCAGCGGCGGAAAGAATTGGCTGCGAAGCTGTCGGATGCTCATAGACAGCAAGAGGCCGAACTTAAGGCAGCGTTGGAAGCAAGCAAGGCCTCCAAGGCAGAAGAAGACAGACGCCACGCTCTGGAACGAACACAGACGGCCATTCCCAGTGGTAGTGGCAGTGGCTCGTCCGGCTTCGATCGGTTCAAGCGCACCAAGAGTCTACGGTTCGGATCGTTAAACAAGAAAGAGAAGCCACAATTGAATTCGTCTGAGGAGAACATTGCTGCTCCGACTCCGGACGAGGCGACACCAGAAAAGGAGAAGGAGAAGAAAAATCGATTCAGCATTCGGAAGAAGTCCTTCGGCATGTTGCCATGAACATCAAACGGCATTGAGGCCTTACTGTCTTCGACACACGTGCATATACAGCCTTTTGATGAATATGTCATGATAACGGGGACGAAGCGAGAGACTTGTTTGATTCTGGTACATACAGATGTGCTGATTGTACACGCCGCATATAAAAAGAAGATTTGAAAAGCATCACATTTGCGAATGGGCTGTAATCTCGACATGGGATGTTGTTCCATGGACGCTTTGTGCTCCTGGTGGCCTAGCTATAGGTGGTGATCGCTATCGAGGTTTGGCAGGGTACTCACCATGTCCACTTTGTCAGGATATTGATCTCTGTCCATGAGAGCTTTCATCGCATAATATCTGTCCAATGCTGAACCTGAGCGGTGGATGGGCCTAGGGCACTCCCCGAGTTCCTGTCAGGGGGCCCTCTCTTGGTGGTTGATCCAAACGGTTTGGTCCGGGCTGAAAGGGGGGGCATATGGGATAACTATCACCGTCGATAGAAAAGCCGGGATCTACGGTTGCTCCCCCCTGGCTATCATCGCCATCATCATTATCATGCAGAAAGTGCGAGGGAAAAGCCAGTAGAGGGAGTGGCCTCAGCCCGCTGCTCCCAGTCGATGAGGTTGATGAACAGACAGAGACGGCATTCAACCCTGGACAGAATGAGGGACGCAGAAGATTAAGGAGTAGAAGTGCAATCGCGAGATCATAGGGTCTCTGAAGGCATTGCACAGAAAATACTGAAATGCTGTGATCCAAGATCTTGAAAGGACTTGACAGAACGGTTGCCCTATCTACCGTAGCATCTACCGTATGTCAAAGTGCAGTATTGTAACGACCCTTCTGCCGAGATCTTTGAGACTCCGTCAGAGCCAATGTTTCTGAACCTCCCGTGGAACCGTAACATCTGCTGCTCTCGACGCCCACTGATGATGGCGATAGACGGAATGAGCCGTCCTTGATGGCGCAATCATTCCTCCATACCAGATCTGCTGAACGAATCCCGAAAGAAGGGGGAATGACGCAGCATGTCCTTTGGTGCTCCCCAGCACCCTCATCTACCTGTAAGGTCAGAGGATGGTAGCGCCCGACGGGGCATCAAAGTAATAGACAAGCTTATGAACGGTACAGGTCGCTGAAGCTGCGGTAGCACAGCACGCATTGCACAATAACGGTGTGGCCGTTGATGGTTCTGCATGAACCTCTGGTAATGGAGCAGTTCCGGCGCGTCATATTCTGCTCCGAAGAGGACTTAGGCTGAGGTGTAACTTCGCCATGCGCGTCGAAGAACCAACCTCGAACCTTTGGTACACTGAATTAGGTCAATGATGGCCGCTGTAGAGCCTGTCTAAGCCGGAGGAGTGACAGGGATTGCTTGCTTAGACAACCTTGCGTAAACGGCAGATCTTAGCGCTAGGTTCACCATGTGCCTTGACGCACCTTCGCAACCAACTTTTGATCTGATACCCTTATTCGAGAAGGCCTGGGTTACTCCTTCGGAGATGGGTCTTTAGTATCGGGTCCGGACGTGATGGATTGCGCAACCCAAGGCCCCAGACGCCGTGGCTAAGCAAGATGGTCAGGATACGGGCCTCAATAGCCGACTCGAATTTGTAGCCCCATATCCGGGATGAGGTCTCTCGCCTGATGATATTGGTCTAGTTGTATTTTTGAAGAATCGAATTCCATCTCGTCCAGCATTATCCAAGTATGACCTCGTAAATAATGATAAACGTATTGACAAGGATCAACGGCACTGTCGTTGTTCTCGTATCAGTATTCACTCCGTCATCATAGTGATGGGGCAATCCGGGCAACGAACCTCGACAGAGCGTCCTAATGCTTGAAATCAGGTTTATGGCTTTGCTGCGAAAGCTTTCGGGATCTTGCACGGGAGCGCCGAACGCGACGCCGGTGGATGGATCATTCAGTTGCGATTTACCCCAGCCAACTATAAGCAAGTGGTGCACGTTAGTTGTTGGTCGCTGGGCTGCTCTTGTTCATGCAGGGAGTAGGGCGGTCACTGTAGGAGCGGACATACTTCGAGCGAGGAAACGGTCTTCGGAGAGGATTGCTACGGCGTTGAGAAGCAGGCAGCTTGCTAGTAGACACAGAGATGTCAGTTATCTAGGTCTGGATATCTCGCGAGAAGCAGAGAGCACTGGGCTGTGAGGGTGTCGGTTGACCTGCGCCTTACATACCGTAGATGAACGGGCCAAAGCCGAACAGACTGAGCATTGTGTCGTTTGTCGCGGACCAAAGATCAGAAACCTGGAGAAGCGGTAAGAGTGGTGGAGGGCTATGTATTGCGCGAATGCTTGAAGGACGTGACAGATGTATTGTTGAGCAGATCAAGCGTGAATCTGTAAAGAGAGACGTGGACAGTTCGTGGAAGTTCGAGGGATGAGGTTGCAGTTGTGCGGTGGAGTACAAACTACATGACGCGGTTGTTAGCAGCAGACATCAGGACAACGGTTATTCATCATGTCAGGCTTTGCTTTGATTCTATCAAAGACAAGAATGGGATATTTGATACGGGTGTCTAAGAGGGAGATCCTTGGATTCACGCTTGCTCTTACCTGTTAGACCCGTTCAAGCAGAATTTAAGGTAGGCAAAGAACAGTCGAGTCAAGCTGGATTGGACGACCCCAAGGCACGAATAGCTCCTCATGGTGAGGTGCAAACCTGTGAGTGTATCGCCTGGTCGTACTCTATGGCTTCAGTGCCGGGAAGGCTGGCGCGCGATGAGGCCTGAAAGGCTTCCCCGAGCAAAGAAACCAACCTCCCCTTGCGGAGGGGAGGGTGCCTGGAGCGAGCCGCGAGATACACGAGACCAGGTCCTTTGGCTTTTCAATCTGCCTTGTTGGAGGAGTCCACCATAAAGTTGATGACGGAGAAGTCGTGCAGTTGAAGCAAGGGGGTACGCTTCGCAAACACCCCCCGACTCTTCGGCATCATTCTTTCCTGCGAGCTGCTGGACAATGTGTCGAAAGGTGGGAAGTCCATCTTCTTAAGCAGCCAGCCCATGAAGAAGTATGGTAAGAGAATGGTCATTCATCGAATGCACTTGCCCGAGTCCTAAAACCTGGATGAACTTTGCCATACCTACGCGTGTCTTCACCTGCGCGCCCGCACAACCTCCAAACCCTGTTCGACCCAAAAAAGCAAAAACTTTTTCTACAAGCCCCAGGATTCGAACTGGAGGTTGTAGGAAGTGAAAAGCCATGGCGGCGTAGGCTTTTTTCCGAATTGATACGATACGATTGCGACGATTGCGACGATTGCGACGATTGCGACGATTGCGACGATTGCGACGATTGCGACGATTGCGACGATTGCGACGATTGCGACGATTGCGACGATTGCGACGATTGCGACGACAGGCTCCCGGTGATTCTGGGCTGGACACAGTGCTTATTGAACCGGGGATGTTCAACGGCCATGCCTCTACACCATCATCCCACTGAGCCACCGAACCCTGTGGAGGAGGTTGGCAGCTACCAGCTGGGGCAGACTTAAGGTGCGACTGGTAGAAATTCCGGCACTGCAATATATATGGTGCACTTTGTCGGACTCCACCCTCTCGTGACCTGAAGCAGTGCCCTCCCGCTTGTTGACCAAGTCTTTATGCATATGTAGATGCACCTGTAGCACTCATACAGATCATTTGTGCCCGGTCTCTAGATATAATGCTGCTACTCTTTGCATGGTGTTTGGTCGCGCAAGGCTGTGCGATATCACGTGACTGACTTTTGACGAGGCTGGCCCCTGTCTTGCATCTCTTCCACCACATCAACACACCTAAATGATGTTTGTATGATATACCACTACCGACGTTCGTGCTCATAAGCCATCTCTTCTTCCATGGCTGGTTTCGAGCTCTGGCAGCTCGCATATATACTCTTTCCGGCTTTAATTTTCCTTCATCTCCGCGTCTCGCCATACACCAAAGTCGAAGAGTCCTTCAACATCCAAGCCATACATGACATCCTGAAATATGGCATTCCAACGCACAATGTCTACCGGCGACTTAAAGCGCAATACGACCATATGACATTTCGTGGCGCCGTTCCAAGGACATTCATCGGCGCTCTTATACTTGCCACATTTGCTCAGCCGATAATCCAAATCGGTCGATTCGATGGAGAGCAGCAACAACTGTTAGGTGAGCTGAAATGGCTCCCAGGTGATCCAAGACCGTGCTTGTGGACCCATGCTAATGTTCTGGTACTCAGTCCGTGCTATACTAGGCGGCTTCAATGCCATCGCCCTGATCAGCTACGCATCTGGTGTGAAAAGGGCATACGGCAAGACCACGGCGGAATGGTACACAGTGCTACAAGCCAGCCAGTTCCACATCCTCTACTACTCGTCACGGACGCTCCCCAACATGTTCGCATTCGGAATCAGTAAGAAACCCCTGGCTCTCTTTATCTTCCGTACCATCCATCTTTGAAAACATCCCAGAATCAGCTGGACTTCCTCTGACCAGAGTTCATCCTAGGCACCTTGGCCCTCGGCTTCTTCCTTCCAGCCCACACCAGTCCAGAAATGCAAGCCAGACGGTCCCGAGTGGCATTCTATCTCCTGACGCTAGCGACGGTGGTGTTCCGGTCTGAGCTGGCACTGCTACTGGCCTCACATTGTCTATACATGCTCTTCAAAGCCTCGAGCAATCTGTCGTCCGCCATCGCACTAGTCCGCCGAGTCTTCCTCCCAGCCATTCTGGCCGCGACTGTCGCGGGCCTGATTCTGACCGTCAGCATCGACACCTTCTTCTGGCAATCGCGCACTCTACTGTGGCCGGAACTGGCGGCTTTTCTCGCCAATGTGTTCCCATCCACCAACCACCAGGGTGCATCAGCATGGGGCACCTCGCCGTGGCACTGGTACCTCACATCAGCCCTGCCTCGACTTCTCATGAACCCAATCCTACTACTCCTCGTACCGTGGGGGTTGACGACCAGCTTACGCCCGATGCTAGCGGACCTTGTCGTCCCTTCCATGGGATACATAGCCCTGTACTCTGTCCTGGCACACAAAGAGACCAGATTCATCTTCCCCGTCATTCCACCCCTCACCGCCGCCGCGGCATTATGCGCAAACTACATTTCGACCCGTCGGGCGCGATCCCTACTATACCGGATGACGACGTACACGCTGGTGGTGAGCACGATTGCCTCGGCTCTCGTCTCGCACGCCGTGCTCTTGCCTCTCTCCGCACAGACGTATCCCGGCGCGCAGGCTCTGAAGGCCCTCCACAGCGTGACTCTGAAGTACCGTGCTCAACCCATCATCCACGTCCACATGACCAATCTGGCTCTGCAGACCGGCGTGACGCATTTTCTTGAGGATCCGCCCGCTCATATCGCCGCTAGGCCTGTCTTTAGACTTCCCGGCTCGGCTGACGGGCGGAAACCGCCCATCACATCCACCAGGCCGACGGTGTGGAGGTACGACAAATCGGACAATAGCTCTGAGTTCCTGACTCCGGCTTTCTGGAATCAGTTCGATTATGTCGTTGTCGAGGATCCCGCTCATGCCGTTGGGAAGTGGGATGTCGTCGAGAGAGTCCCTGGCTTGGGGAGGCCGAGCGTGCTGGATCCAACGACCGGTCGGGGCCTTTTGGCTCTAGGACCCCAAGAGCAGAGGAGGGAGCACGACGGCCTGTCGCGCTTGGTAGAGGCCATGTACGGAGACGGCGCGAAATGGGTGTATGGAGTCCTTCATGACATCGTGAGAGAAGGGTATGGCGTTGGTAAAGTGTTTGGTCGAGACTGGAGTTGGACGAAAGGATGGTGGTTGCAATGGGGGTTGGACACGAAATTGTATATTCTCAAGAGAGCGGGTAGTTGATTCCAACCTTGACTGCCATGTATCTGATTCATCACCTTGATTACCGGCATGAAGGTAATGTATTTAGACCCCTTGGGGAAGGCTATTCCATCCATTCTTGCCGACTGGGACTTGTTCCGACCGAAAACATGATGGATTCGGATGGGTATTCATCTCCCTCCCTGCTCCAAGATTCCTACCCTCCTCTCTAGCCCGGACACCATGTCCCCTACGACTTTGACATTCCCTTTCATGGCGTCTTCCATGTCAGCCATACCCTTCTCGACACTCTCGACGGCTTCTCTCCACTGGGTGATCTCGTCACGCATTTCAGCCTGCCTCTTTTCCACCGCATCAAGACTATTCTTGGCCTCGGCCGCACCGGCATGAATCACACTCAGCGTCCGCAACCTCTCCAGAACGACGGGCAATAAAGGCTGCAGGTTCTGAATAGAAGGTAGAAGCTGATACAAGGCGGTGATCTTGGACGCTTGCTCATCAAGAAACAAGCGGGACTGGATCTGCAACGACTCGTCGCCGGGTCCCGCAAGGTCCGCGACCGCCGGGTTGGTCGTTGAGGCGTTGGACAGGCCGCGTCGTGGGCGCGTGTTGGTGTGTACGGTCGCAGAGACCAACTGGCGCATCCGAGTTTCGTGCAGCTCGGCCAGCGATTGCATGGCTTGTTTCCTGGCGTTGGAGAGCCGCTCGGCTTCGGCGATCAAAGTCTTAAGTTTCGCCGAGACAGTGTCGAGTAAAGGTGTCGTGGGCGGTGCTGTTGGCGAGGATCCTGTAGCCGTTGCTTGCGAGTCTTGTAGTGCCAGAGCGCTTGACAATGCGTTAATCTGCTTGGAAAGGGTGTCTAGAGTGGGTAGGACCGAGGATGTCCTTTCAGAATCGGCGCTGACGGTCGATATCCCCAGCGCTGCTTCCAGGGCGCTCAGCCTGTCTGAAAATGCCGCCACAGCTGGGAGTGGTGATGCATGTGGCTGACTGTCTCGCTGCTCTGTTTGGGCGGGTTTCGCGATATGCCGCTGTCTCCGGAGTGAGTGCGAATTCAGTGTTGACAGGAAGTCGTCCTCGACCGTGCCGTTCGGGTTCGGTCTGGCTTTCGTACTCAGATCATCAAGCAGTCTGCTTAGTTGGTTGACATCGTCTTCGTTCGGAGCCTCATCCTCGTCCTTCTCCTTGTCGTGGTCTGCGCTGTGCCGTTGTTGGTCCTCGACACTATCCTCGAACTCTCCGTCGGCGTCCTTCTGGCGGTGCTCCCTTCGTTCTAGTTCGAGTCGCACTTCTTCGGCTTCTCTTTTCAATCGGGCCAGTTTTCTACTCAAAGTCTCATCTTCACTGTCACTGAGGTCGCCAAGTTCCTCCGCTCCGTTCTTTTGAATCCTTCTTCTCCGCCGTGAGCTGCGGGTCCGGTATGATCGGCGAGTAGTGCCGATGGCGTCTGAGAAGTCGACGTCTCTTGCATCCACCAGCGAGGGTTCGAACCTCCGTCTGGCGCCGTCTCGATCGAGCGGGTGGCGGTCCAGACCTGGACGAGATGCATCGTCCGAGGGACTCGGTGATAGGGTGCGTACTGTACCAGTCTGTGGAGGAGGACAGGTCAATTCTGTGTCTGTTGCAGCGTTGGTTGCTTATTGCTTATTAGCGTACCTGGGCCGTCGACACATCGTCTGCTAGTTCGGGGGTCTCGTATACCTCGGGGGCAGCGTCCTAGAGGTCTTGTTGTTAGCACCGACGCTGTTATTGCAGAGGGCTGTCACGTAGCCCGTTGTGCTGACGGTGACTTACAAGGTCGGGTAGACCAGCGTACTTTTTGCTGGCAGCCATAATGCCTGGGCCTGTTTACGCAATCGGGCAGCTTGAGGGGCAGGATTGAAGCATTCCGCAGCTATCTCGACAAGTCCAGTTCAATACCAGACGGCCTTTAGTGGTACCGTTTACTGCCTGTAGTACGTAGGTTGCTGTAACATGTGCATGCGCACGATCTACGCGTTCCCCTTCCAGGAGGCCCAAAACAATCTTGGCAGCCCCGGATTTCGAGTCACGGTCCACAGCCTCGTCTCCCTGGTATTGAGTCAAGATTTGTAGCCAGGGAACATACCAGGACCGTTAGGGGAAATGATTCGCCCCATCTACAAGCCTCGTCATCAGTTCCCAATCCGAGATGGGCCCCTTACACCGCTGCCGCAATCTCCTTTGCAGAACTGAGGTGTAAACACGATGCGATGACCCTTTGCGAAGGACTAAGGTAGGTTTGGAACATACTCTTCATTAAAGACCCTACTCAGGTCTGTATTTGGGACCTGCTGAGATACCACAGTCATTGCCGTCGATAGCAAAGATACTCCTTCGTCATCAAGATGGCGCCCTTCCCTTGTCCTTGTGCAACAGCTTGTCCGCATCCATGTCCACCAAGAACCGTTCCCAAGTCGATATCACATTCTCATAAAAGTCCATGTGTTGCGAGGCTAATGCCCCAAGGGTATCTTTGAACTCCAGGCCCTTTATTCTCTCGAAGTCTGCCACCTCCCGGACGACTTGCTCATCGAACATCTCACTGGTTGACTTTGCACTCTCAACCTCGCGATTCAGCTCCGCGATTCTGAGTTCCAGTTTCCGGGTTCGTTCCTTCCTCGCTGTTTCATGATCGACGCCTCTTATGTCCTCCACTTTATGCCGAATGAAGGTGGCGGGGTTGAGATTCGACCCGTGAGAGTACGGATTATTCGACGCAAGCATGTCACGCTCGGCTGTTGCTTTCTGTAAGTACTCGGTGAGACCCTCAAAGTCAAGTTGTTTCTGCTCCCGGGTCTTCAGCAACGATTTCACGGAATTGATGTAAGCTTCCATGTCGCGCAGACTGCCAAGGTAGTTTTGGTCGGTGTGATCCTTGATAGCTTTCCAACCCCTGGACGTCTCTTCCACGCAGCCAGCAAAGGTCTGTACCGGAGCTTCAATTGTGGGCTCCAGAGGAGTAAGCTTCCTCATATTTGTGGCCAGGTCGGCATAGTCAAGTTCCAAGTCACCTTCCCTCCGAACCACTCTAGCAACGATCTTTTCCACGTGTGAAAGATCCTCGTCCAGCTTGTTGGCTCTTTCCGTGACTTCAATGAACCTCTTGTCGGGCTTATGGACCTTGGAGAAGGCGTTGAGCATAGTGTCTGCGACATTATCGAAGAACCCTGACCCAGCGGCTGCATTGGCGCCGCCTTCTCCAGTGACAGTACCCCTCGCCGGCCTCAAGCGCATTTGCGAGTTCCAATCGGCAGTTTCGAGAAATAGTAAGAGTATAGGTGCCCTGCGTAGAACGGGGTGTAGAGTACAACGCTTCAGGAAACGATGTAACGACCAGGCTCGTCGTTGAGTAAAGTCGGTACTGAATCGATCACCCCTCACGTATGCCATGTTATTCTTTTCCGGCAGCGGCGGGACTGCACATGCTGGGTAGTCTCGATGTAATGTTTGTCTCAGGAATACAAAGTCGGTGAAGCGCCGTCTGACCGAGAAGTCGGTTCTCTGAAACGTCTTGAAGTCGGTCTGTACCCAGTCAGTCGCCATACGCGCCACATCTGCAAGCAGGTAAACTTACGTGAGTGGTGACCAAATATGAGACATATGCGTCCTTTGTGCCATCGTTCTCCTTCAGCGGGCTGTCCACGGTGACTTCTAGGATGCCGTCGCGCCCAATCCCCGCCAAATCCACCGGATCAGCATGCTCACCTGCCTGCGGCTCGCTGGACATGCTATTGCTTCTGCGCTCATCGCTACGCCTGGTTGGTAGGTCGGCTTGAAATGCCGCAGACGGCTCGGCCTGCTGCGTATCCTCCCGTTGCCACGAAACACTGTCAAAGTCGCCGTGGTCATCCATTCTGAAGTGATCCCCAATGCCCCGCAGGCAACACTTCTAGATATGTCAGGACGGCCCTGCGCCGTGGAAGGTGTCGTCGGGTGGGCTGGGATAAGGTAGTATTATGGCGCGGTTAACATTGACAGAGAGGATCAGTCGAGAGCGTTTAAATGGGTGATTCCGACGGGCAGGTTGGCATGAGGTTCGCTGTGAGTCCGGGGAACGAAATGCAGTGGCTCGGTGGCAGGAGCTTGTCAACTGCGACGACTGTCCCTGCCACTCCAATGACGCCCTTCTTGGCAGTAGTCGATCGCAGCCTGATCACCTGACCTACACAGTACGCATGTGCAACTCCACAAGGCTACGACGTTGGTACGTGAGTTGTCAGCCCAAAGTGCTAGCTATGTATGATATATTCCATGAAGATTCCATTTATCTCGTTTTCTGCCATTTTAGAATTCAAACTCGTTTCTGAACTGGTCCAGGTCCATGCCGGCACCCACTCGCTCAGTCAAGTCCCTTCTCCCCATCCCAGTAAACGCTCTCCTCAGGGTATCGTAAAGATTCGTGCTCTCATTTTGTTGTATCATCCTTTCCAGTTCAGACTCGGGGATCCCTCCGTTGTCATCTCCCACAATCTCACGTGCTTGGTCCAGGCCTTGCTCACCCACAAGCCGGTGTAGATTCAACGCTCCAAGCAAATGACCAGCTGCTTCAGGATAGCAACCGATGTTGATACACGAAACCCCGAGATTATATCGAGCTCGCACAAAGTTGGGGTTGACCTCCAGTGCCTTACAATAGGCCGAGATGGCATCTTCCGACCGGCCGGAGTTCGCCAGCGTGGCACCAAGCCTGTTCCACAATAAGTGCACTTGTCCTGCACTGTTGGCCGACCCGGTCTCTGCTGATGCAAGTGCAGCTTTAAAACAGTCCACGGCTTTTTCGAAATCTTCGTCCCCATAAAAGAGTACTCCAAGACCCACCTGCACGTCAGGGTCCATATGTTCTCCGGACGGCGATAGTTGAGCCGCTTTGATGAAAAGGTCGACAACACGCTCGTGCAGGATTGCTCGGTCTGTAAACCCAACTTCGGAGGCCTCCGACAAGTTCTCCGGAGGGTGGATTTGAGGGTATTTGACACTCAACCACCGTTCCAAGGTTCGATAGGCCGTACTGTCGTAGCCTTCATTGGTGTAAGAAACTGCTAGACCCATAAGAGCATCCAGGTTGTTCGGATCCAGTTGTAATGCTTTCTCCAGAGCGCGGATGGCAGGCGCCTCTTTTTCGTTCTGTGCTTGCGCTGACCCAAGAAGAACCCACGCCTCGACATGGTTGGGATCTTGCTGGACGGCCGCTTCAAATGCCAGAGCAGCAAGAGAGAGATTGCCGTGCGACTCAAGGATTTCCTTTCCTTGTTCGAAAGCTGTTTTAGACGTCTGGTTGTTCTCTAGGAACGGGTTATGTGACTCAAACATGTAATCTCCCAGCATTGGTTCTTTTTCAAATGGGTTGTGGGTGCCCATGCCCATGGTAGAGTCGAAGTTGTCCCAGGCGGCAAAGTCTTCGTTCGAGAACGCAGTATCGTACATGCCAGCGCCTTCGGCCATTTGTCTGTATGCATGTAAGTCTGGATTCCAATACCACACATCTCCAGAGCCATCAGAACTAAGCAGGCGGTTCGACTGACCTATCCATTTCATTCAATTCGCTCTCTATAGCATCATTGGCTTGGTCGGAGAGACTGTCTTGCTGCGTTTCAAGCTCCTTGAAGTGAGCCTCCCAGTTCGCATCGTCGAGCTCGACCATTCTGCCTTTGCCCTTATCCATGGTCTGATCCGGCTGCTGTTGCATATGAAGGGGGGTATAATGCATGCCCATAGCCATGCCGCCCATACTTCCCATTCCCAGCGGCCTCTGGTAAGTGTTCATAGTGGGCATAGTGTAGTTGGCAGGGCTGGCGGACCGCAGAGGGGTGCTATGTTGGAAGCGGGCAAATTCTTGTGACGAGAAGCCATTCGGTCGGTGTGCCGTCGTTTTCGAATTGGCGAATGCCATTTCCATGCGTGCTTGTTCGCCGGCATCAAAGTCCGTGGCCCATCCGGGGGAAGGCGATCGACGAGCTATCCCTTGGACGTTTGGAAGGTCTTGTCGCAGTTGTTCCATTGCAAAAGGTTGTGGCAATTGGCCGGTCTGCTGCATAAAGTCGTTCATCATCTGTGTCTGGTTAGCCGGTTGACTTTCGGAAAGCAAAGCAATCACTTGACTGACTTGATCTGATCCATTCGAGGACATGCGGGATCGCATGCTTTCTTCCAGGCCGCCAGGGCCTCTTCCCACGAGGCGATCCCGCTGGAGTGAATTGTCATTTTGGACATGATTTTTGAATTGTGTAAGAGGATTGCCCGCCGTCGAGCATTCGGCGCCACCCAAGAAAGACATCGTAGAGCTCAGTAGGACGGCGCAAAGTGAGGAAGCGGATGCTAAAATGGAATTGACAACGAGCAACCGACAATTCAAGATGTGTTACCCGGATGGAATATAATAATAAGTCAGCGGCGATGTCTGGGGAGCGCAGCCGAGGCAGTCCAGCCGTTCTCCACGAGTATCAGGACGATTCCGCTCAGGGCCGCGAGTCATGAATTGCACGTGATCCTTGACACGATCATGTATGTGATTCCATATGAGATCGACCCGAACAACAAGGCACCTCTCGGCAGGCACAGTACGCTCAAGACTCGGGGTGATACAGGAAGCAGATGGTCATTCATCGTGATTGGAGATTTATGGTACACTATGGACGGAATATCGAGGCCGAATTTTACATAAGCGGCTCCCGCCATTTGCCTCCTTTTCCCATACCTACTTAGGTAAACTAAAATACAAGACTCCTACAATGGCCAGATGTACACCATGCCGCCAACTTCCATATGGCGGAGAAGAGACAGCGTATGAACAAGGCCCGGGAACCTACTTTTCCTGGCGGTACCCTTCTAGGACCTGACCAATATGTACGGGCGTACATATAATGATTGGATGAAGGGTCGTAGCGCCATACTCACACCTGGCACCAGGATTCGGAAGATGGCCTGTCCGTCATGTCCTACCCAAACTGACTGGTCCATAAGAGACGTCTTTTGAGCTGTCTCCGCGCGTGCGTACCATGTAGGTCTTTCGAGAGGAAGCCGATAAGAACTTCCCGAAAGGAGACACGGATCGACGACGTCTCTTAATGCATTAAGAGCCTCTTCCGCCATGGAATGATGCCTCAACCGGCGTTGTCTCGACCTTCTCCTCCCTTAACGGATGCATCGATTTATTGCGATTCCGGAGCAACTTCATCAGAGCTGGCGGCGTTCTCGTTTCTCGGTGCGCGGGAGGCAGAACTGAAAGAGTAGTCGACTCTCAACTTTCGCCCGTAGATCTCTTTCTCTGACAGCACCTTCATGGCCTCCATGGCACTCTTGGTGTCGATGAAGTCGGCATGAGCAAATCCTCTTGGCTGGCCAGTCCGGCGGTCGATGGCAACTCTGACGTCGATGACGTTTCTGATACCACGGAAGAGGTTGCTCAGGTCACGGTCGGTCATTTCGAAGGACATATTGCCGATGAAAAGTGTCTTGGACGGAGGGTTCATAGGTCTGCCAGGGGTTTTGTGCGAATCCATGACGCCGCTGTTCCGGGCAGCGTATTGGACAGTAATGCGACGGCCTTCGAACAGTTGCATGTTGAGGGCCTCGAGAGCTGCATCTGCAGCCTCTTGGGTGGAGAAATCGACATAGCCAAACCTACAGCATATTAGCAAGGGTACAGATACGTGATGGGGTGGAAACCAACCCTTTGCTCAAGCCACGGGTGTCTCGGACAATCTTGCATCTCGTCACAGTTCCAAATCGTGCAAATTCCTTGACCAGATCCGTCTCCGTGACATCGAAGAACAAGTTGCCAATGTAGAGAGTCGGCTTGCGCTCGAATAAGCCATTCCAGCCTGCTGGCGCTCCAGAAGCTTTCCGATTCGACGATGAGGAAGCAGCCACGCCCTCGTTGATTTCGGCGGCCGGGAGTGACTCTTCGGTGGCCTCAGTCGCATTGGCAGTTTCAGCAATAGCTGGCGCCCGGTCTTTAGGAGCGCTGCGACTTCTCGGTAGTAAATTCTCGTTAGTCTCAGCAGCGGGGAGTGCTTCTTCGGTGGCTTCTGTCAGGTTGGCTGGCTCTGCAGCTGCCGGAACGGAGGTTTCGGTCTGTCGCTCTGCAACAAGCTTCTCGTTCGTCTCGGCGGCAGGCAGGGTCTCATCAGTAGCCTCTGTCAGGTTGGCTGGCTCTGCAGCACCCAGAGCAGACTTCTTCTCCTCGGAATCGGTGGAAGCCCATCTTCTTTGAGGTTTCACTGCGAGAATCTTCGAAGTTATCCGTGCCGATGGGGCGCTGCTGGTGATGTATGTTCGGGAAGGGGAGATCAGGGAGGTGGAGGAGGAAGTGAGTAGGCGCGAGGCGCAACGGCGAACGGCAAACCTGAAACTTAGTTAGACATGCTGTCGCCATAAAGAGGTAGGTACACTAACATCTTGACGGCAAGGTGAATATGATCTAGAAGAGTACAAGGACAACCCTATTGTAACAGAAAATGAGACGTGCAAGATGGCTTGATCACAGGAGATATGATGAAGGTATATGGCGCTCATTGAGTCCTGCTCCCGGGAAAAAAGTTCAAGGACTATCTAGGGAAATGATCTAGCCAAATACGGTTAAATGCCTGGTACCTTGGCATCATCTCAGCCTCGTCCGCCAGACTTATTGTGTACCTACGTTACTGTCCCTAGTAGACAGACATGCCCTTTGTCGTGAGAAGCAAAATGTGCAGAAGGTGATGTGATACCGTGGTTCAGTAATTGAAAAGCTACAGCATTTCACAGAGTTCCGACATTATTGACACATACACCGAGCATGACAGTGTCGAAATCGCATGATATTTCCCTTCCATAAACCTGGTGCCCTCTCAATACGCATAGCGAAAGTACGCGTTCTCCTTGTCTGTCAAGTCGTCAAAAGCAATCCTCTCTGCCTCCTTCTCATTCAGCGCCATCCGGTCTCTCCGCTGATTTTCCTTCTTGAGCATGAAATAGGGTACGGTGGCTAGAACAATCACCAACACGTAACAGCCAATGATTCCCTCCCATAGCCTTGGATAATGCCGGTCCACCGTCTCATATACAATGAAGAACGGAGAAGCAATATTGCCGACGGTGTAGAACACGAAGATGGCTGCAGCCATATAACTCTTCTTGGT
Source organism: Exophiala sp. LBMH1013 (assembly GCA_024611085.1). Classification (NCBI taxonomy): domain Eukaryota; kingdom Fungi; phylum Ascomycota; class Eurotiomycetes; order Chaetothyriales; family Herpotrichiellaceae; genus Exophiala; species Exophiala sp. LBMH1013. The sequence continues at coordinate 1,568,616 of JAMFLB010000001.1, forward strand.
GTTGCCGGCAGCGTTGGCCATCCCCATACTGACCGTCAGACTAGTCACAGGCGCAAAGAACCCGATGATAGTATATCCAGCAATGGGCGTAGCGGCATGCTCATACCAGCTGCTTTTCCAGATCATGGCACACCCGGCAATGACAGGGAGACAACATGCGATAAGCATGATCAGCCGGATGTTGGGCACTTTGAGACTGAGATACCCAGCAAGCAGAATCATCACAAAGCAGACGCCTCCCAATGGCATTTGCCAGAGCAATGAATCATAGGCGGACCATCCAAACGTCGATACAATGAGAGGACCAAACCCGGATACGGCGCCATTGACGGAATATGCCGCTCCCATCATGATCGCGATGATCCAGACCTTCAAGTCGAAGAGTGCCTCTTTGAACTGCGACCATTTGATCTTTTGGCATCGGACTCCCATTTGACTCATGCGTAGCCGTTCAACAGCAACTCTCTTCTCTTCTTCCGTGAGCCACCACGCCTGTGCCGGAGAGTTGGGGAAGAAAAGGAAGATACAGCCATATATCACAGTCAACGCACCCGTCATGAGGTATAGATATTGCCATTTCTTGAGAGCACCTCCACTGATATGGGCGAAGCCGTAATTGATGGCGGCTCCGATGATGGTCCATGCTCCGGTTGCGGAGTACCATAGACACTGTCGCCACGTCTGCTCCGCCTGGGTATAATATCCGCTGACAATGACCATGAATGCGGTCGGCACAATGGATTCTGCAACGCCCAAGAAGAACCGCTGCGCCCACAGTCCTTTGTAGGTTGTCACCCCTGCTGTGGACATCGCGATGGCACCCCATGCTATTACGGCAAGGCCAACGGTGCGACCCAAATGGAATCGCTGGAACAGATAAGTCAGAGGCCCAACCCCGGCAAGCATGCCAAAATAGAACAAGGAAGTTGCCCAACTTAGGCGAGTCGTCGACACTTTGGGTGGTGTTGTAGTCGGGTCCGTCACGACCTTTAGCTTGAGATCCGTCACCATGCCAAAGACAGCTGCACCTCCCAGTATGGCCTGTAGGATGTTTGTCAGCACTAATGTTTGCGAGCTCTGGAAGTCTTGAGGCTTTTCAAGGCCCACTGCATGGACGCCTTGCAACTCACCTTGTCATAGTAGACCAGACCATAGCCAACGGACATCAGAGGGATCAATGCGAAATCGATCTTACGGACCACGCGCCGTTCAACCGCTTTGTCCCAGGGTTGTGCATATTCCGGCACCACCGAAGCGGCGATGTCTTTATCACCTACTCGAGGATAGAGTCAACATTTCTGACCCACTGTGAAACTTCTGCAGAGCAACTCACCAGGTTTCCCCAGCATAGCTTCTCTTCTGGTTCGGTCGTTTTTGAGACCTTTCAGTACCTGGATGATTGTTCAGGCAGGCAGCAGAGCTCTCTCCGTGCAACAGGGTTCAAGAAAATATAATTTGATAGTGAGAACCCCCAAGGGACAAGCCCCGCCAATCGGTCTGAGCCAGCGCTATGGCTCGAACGTATGAAGCCGTGAGCTTGACCTCAGGAGCTAGGGTGTCGAATTTCTCAACGGACGCACAGATGGCAAACCTTAGTCCCTACTGAGGTAGATGGACTCGACGCCGAGACCGGGCTTTTTCTTGTTTTCTCACCGGAAAGACACGAAATACTCTGTCATCCCCACTTGAACTGCGGCAACACCTGTCCCGGGGTCATGGAGCGGAGACCGGAGCGTCTCTCCAGTCATCTCTGTTCTGTTCGCGGGTCTGGAATGATGATGGTGTGGACTTTGAGCTCTATTCTGCATGATGCCGTCCCGGCCTTTTCCTATTCTGGGTTAGACAGAAAACGCCTTCAGCAACCAATAGGAAGAGAGAAGGCTGGGGAATAAGGGTAGCAAATTGTGTAAGAAACCCAAGTGTCATGCTGCCGGCCTTGGAAAGACTGCCTCATGTTAGATCGACCGAACCTAAAGTACTCGAAAAGGGTCGTCTATCAAATACGACACGGCATGACGTACCCGTCAAAAGGTATCAAAATCGGTACCGGCCATCAGTCCCAGCATCCGCCCTTGGAATTTCCTACCAACTTCCTGCCATTTGACCTGGATACCTGCCACAAGGACTGGCCAGGGCATTGCCATCCCTAGTCCCGGATCTGCGTCAACTTCTGTGATTGTAACACGGTCCCCCAGCCCGGCAGCCCAGGAGACGAGCTCAGCCACCATGGGCCCGTACTCTGTAACGAGGCGCTCTTCCGCCGTGGGACCTGCTTCGACGTTCAAATCCAAGAGCGTCAACAAAAGCTGAAGCGCTGGAGGAAGAATGATCGGGTCATGGGCCAGTGATGGGATGGTATGGAGCTCTGTCAAGAGCAGAAGACTCTCGCGTGTGAGCGTCGGTAGTTGCAGAGCGTTTGGACCTATGGTGGAAATGAGGACGATGAGGGTCTGCAAGGTTAATTTCAACAATGAGGGGTGCAATAGTGTCGAATTCGCGAGGTATGGAGTGGCTGAGAGAGAAGAAAGCAACATCATCAGTCGTGAGCAGAGTGGCAGATATATTGCCTCGGAGAGTAATTTGTGGAGGTCCTTCGGGATGCGTTTGGAACGAGCCTCCGCCTTTGCGGCTTCCTTTGCAGCAACTGCCATTCGCGATGAGAATGTGCGAACCTTCAATGCGTTGGGTCCAGTAAGTTTGTCAGCCGCTTCAAGAGCCATTGGTTGCAGGGTCCGATAAGAGAGTGTGTTTGAGAGTGTATTGATTGTGGATGATGAAGTGGCATAAGTCGATTCGAGATGCGGTGGAAGTTTCCTCGAAGGAAAGGCTGAATCTTCAGTCCCTGGGAGAGTGGATTGCTGCTCGAGGTCATCGTCAATTCCTGCCAGTTCTCGTGCTCCAAGCCCAATAGCTGTTAACAACGATGCCCGTTGTGAGATTGAGAGGTCGCCTTCAAAATACATGCTTGCAAGCCAGGGGCCCATCACTGCAGGCTTTGATACTAAGCATGCAATCAAAGCCTGGACCCTCAATTGGTGCATCTCATCTTTTGACATGCCTTCCTGGAGATTGACAAGGACCGATGCCAGCTGAAGGACGTTGGAAGACAATTCATCGCCAAAATTTGCTTTCCGGCGGATCAACGTTGGAGCTGTCTTGAGAGCGAGCTCTACTGTGGACGGATCGTCGCTGCTAGAGAGCTGCTTGATGAGTGTTGTGATGTAGACTGGAGCGGTCGGTTTATTCCTGTTGATCAGAGTCGGATCATCATCTGAGTCAGACGGATCACTATCGGGACGGGCGTAAGGACGAAGGTCAGACTCCTCTCCATCCGAGCCTGCATCTGTGTCGGACAGTTCTTCGATTGCGATGATCTTTGAGCCTTGGGACTGAGAACTCGCGGGCACGCGCTTTTGACGAGCAGGTTTGACGATCCTTGTGCTGAGCCTCGCCTTATCCGGCCGGGTTTCTGTTTTAGGTAGGTCATCCAAGCTCCCAATGTTGTCTCTGATGTAAACGAGATCTAGCCATCTTTGCGCCTCTTCTCCTTCCATTTCTTCTACCCCAAAGTTCATGACCTTCTCGGGCTTGTCCACCAATCTTGACACTGCAACCGCAACTATCATACCCAAGAATCTTGCACGTGGTACGGACGCGGAGAGACGGGCAGAAACCATACGCATGAACGTGCTCGAGCTGGAGACTTGCTTGACCATTTGAGGGTTCAGCTGACTGAGATAGCCGATAGTAAGGAGTATCGTCTGGGTAGTCGCTGCAGGTTGGGGATAGACGTAAGCACAGATTCTGCAACCGTATAGACAGGAAATAGCTGCCCTTCAAGGGAAACACTGAGCGCACTTACACTCCTGCTGTACGATTGAATCATGTTGAATCTGTAACTTGTTTCCAAAGTGTTCCAGACTTTTCTCCAAAACTTGACGAAGTTTGTCTGAAAAGCATTAGCGGTCTGCTTCATACTGGATCGAAGACACTTGCCTTGGTCTGTGGCGAGAATCGCGATAACAGCTCTTCTCGTATCAAGGCCAAGCCCAGCGTATTGCCCATTGGTGCTTGTCAGCCAGTGAAAAATATGAGCTTCCAAGATAGCATTGTTCTGTATGAGTCCCTTCACCATAGCTGCTATTCCTCCTATTGCGGGAGGCTTGCTCATCAAGAACTCCCGGTCTTTCAGAGGCCCGAGGCTGCCTGGAAGGAACTTTCGCGCTAGGTCACGAAGTATGGTATCAAAGAGACCTGTCTGATCATAGGCAGGTAAGGACTGCACCAAGTTGTGCAGAGTCGTCCATAAGGCTCGCTTGCCTAGGAGAAGTGAAGTGTAAAGTTCAGTTATTAGAGAGTCTATACTTCAGTCAGTGTACGACTTGGACAAGAGCAATAGGATAAGTTTTACCGCGAAAACCAAGACTGAGGCCGCGTTTCAGCACTTGACAGAGCAAGTTCATCTGGTCTGTGTCCGGCTCTGGGGATCCAGGGAGATTTATGGCGGCGGCCGAAATGTTTGTGGCAAGCCATCTTGAGTACTGGTGTCCATCGCCAAGCCATAAGGCCGCCTCATCTTGTGTCTCTGAACCTCGTATGGAGGCAAGCACGTGGGCCATCGTTGAGAAAACTTTGCTGCCAGCCAGGAGGGAGGTAATCTCTTGCCAGAAGACCTGCCGCTGTGTTTCGGTCTTGAAGAGGCTAAATGCGTCGGAAAGGAAGCCTCGTAGAGTGTGGTTACCAGTAAGGATAGCCGAGAGGACCGAAATCAAATCGTCGAGCAGGGGACTCTTGTGGCTTGGTGTCGTTGAAAATACCCGTCTGATCTGCATCAGCAGAGCCCCCAGCCCTGCGACACTATTCAAACAGGCAAGCAGAGACCTCTTTATCTGAGCATCACTTCTACCAAGATCAGACTGCCGTAAATGCAACCACTGGTCTGGAATGGTCACAGTCACGAGGACGTTGACAATTTGAGAGGCTTTGGGACTGGGCACGCGCACGTTGAAGTCGTGTCTTCCATCAATGCCACATTGGAGGTATTGCAGGACGGCAGCAAGGTCTTCTCGATCAGGCTGACTTTTCAGAATTTCCCGTGCGTCCTCTGGCAAAGATGCCGCAGCGCTGTCATGCAGGTAGGACTTTTGGAGGAAAGCTGTCGAGTCATTGCGTTTGTGCTTTCGGTTGTTGGCCGGCACTGAGACAGAGCTTTGGGACGAATCCACCGACGGCCGGAGAGTGAACGCCTCGCTTGGGGCTTCGCTGATGGCATTGTCATCGAGGACGGATATCTTGGATCTAGTACTCGCCGCCCTGGATGCTGTAGCATCCACCAAGGACAGGTTCTCGAACTTCTCGATGTTGCTCTGTATTTTGCGCGTGGAACCTGCGGGTCGAATGAGTTCGTCCATGGCTACTGCCCATGTTGAGAAATTGGGTGAGAATCTCAAAGCTGAGTGAGACGTCACCTGCGAGATGCGCATAAAATAAGTCCTTCATTCTTTCGCGGTAGAAGTTGAGGGAGCCTTGCGGGCCAACCGCCAAGAACTCCACGAGGCTGAGTTTGACCTCATCAGGCTGACCTTCCATCTGGGTGCACGATATCATCCGTTTCAAGATGGCATTCATTCTTTCGATCTGTCATTCGCAGAGCTGTTAAAGTTGTCCTTTGTGATACTTACTGCCTCTTTAGCGTCTGTATACTATCCTCACCCAAAAGGCTCACAGTTTTGCACTCGCGGCATGTGCGCCCTAGTGTGTCTATGACCAGGTATTCCCAGAATCCGTAACGGAACGCACTCTCGAGGCTTATCACGTCTTGTCGACGTTGTACGACTCTATTACAGCTCCTCAGATCTGAAAGCTGGCTGTTTTCCGTGATTATCTGTCGCGACAATGGCAATACCCATAACATCACTTCTTACTAATGGTGCCGCCACCCCTGCCCGTGAGCGATGGTAGGACAATTGTACTCCCAATCTTGTTCCCATTATCTGACTACTCAAAGGACCTACCTAGACAAAGTATTATCCACAACGTCACCGTTTGCCGGGGAAGAGTATGTGCCAGGAGAAGAGACAATCAATGCTCTCGAGACATCAAGAGTTCTGGTGATCGGCGCTGGGGGTCTTGGATGCGAGATTCTTAAAGACCTCGCCCTGTCAGGCTTCAAAGATATCCATGTCATTGACATGGACACCATCGATGTCTCCAACCTGAATCGACAATTCCTCTTCCGCGAATCCGACGTGGGAAAGTCAAAAGCCGAAGTTGCTGCTGCCTTTGTGGAGCGCCGTGTCCCGGGAGTCAAGATCACCCCTTACAACGGCAAGATCCAGGACAAGGACGAGGAGTACTACATGCAGTTCAAGCTCGTGATATGTGGGCTCGACAGCATCGAAGCACGGCGCTGGATCAACGCCACCTTGGTCGATATGGTCGACATGGAGAATCCGGAATCTCTGAAACCCTTGATCGACGGCGGCACCGAAGGCTTCAAGGGCCAGGCTCGTGTCATACTCCCCACGCTCACATCTTGTATTGAATGCCAGCTTTCGATGCACGCGCCTCGCGCAGCCGTCCCGCTATGCACTCTAGCCACGATTCCGCGGCAGCCGCAGCATTGTATCGAGTGGGCGCACATCATTGCCTGGGAGGAACAACGAAAAGAGGAAACCCTCGACACGGACGACCCGGAACATATCTCCTGGCTCTATCGAACGGCTTTGGCACGTGCGAAAGAGTTCAACATCCCCGGCGTCACGTACCAGATGACCCAAGGCGTGGTGAAGAACATCATCCCTGCCATCGCCTCCACCAATGCCATCATCGCCGCCGCGTGCTGCAACGAAGCCCTCAAGATCGCCACCTCCTGTGCCCCTTTCCTCGAAAACTATATGATGTATACCGGGGACTCGAATGACTCCGGTTTATACACCTACACCTTCGCAGCCGAGAAGAAGGAAGACTGCCCTGTATGTGGCAACCTAGCACTGGATATGACTATCGACCCGGAGATGACGCTGGAAGAGTTCCTGGCTGGTCTGGCCGAGAGGGCTGAGGCGCAGTTGAAGAAACCAAGTATTCGGACTGAAGCCAGAACCCTCTACGTTCAAGCACCGAAAAGCTTAGAAGAGCAGACGCGGCCAAACTTGGGCAAGAAGATGAAGGAGTTGGTCAGTGATGGGGAGGAGGTTGGAGTGTCAGATGCCGCGTTCCAGATCTCGTTCAAGTACAGGCTAGTTTTCCGGAAGTAGACGCGTGGGATTCACGAATGAATAGGACACAATACATGAATCCTACCGTGAGGTAGGATCATCAATATAACTACCAAGACAAAGACCGGAACAAGCATCCGTGAGTGGAAGAACACAGGTTGACAACACACTTTTGATCTCGCAACCAGAGGTATCTGAATCCTGATGCAAACGCCTTACAATGCTATAACGCCGCCAACCATGCTGCCAACTCATGCCTCATCATTAGTGACATTGACGTGAGTCGTCTAGTTCTCCATCTCATCAAGCGCCCGGAGCAGTCTCTTCGCCTTGTATTTGAGGACATTGACACTCTCCAAGAATAGCATGTCGCTGGGAAACTGTCCCGTACTTTCGACGTTGAAGATGAAGTGGTCTTGCACTCGACCCAGCTTCACCTTGTCCTTGAACTCCTCGTGTCGGAGGCACTCTCGGGATACAGTGTCTCGCATGGGATCTTTCACGACTGCCTTCTCGTCTCCCTCACGGCCGTGGTATGCTGGCTCGTCGGACGCAGCATCGGATGGAGTGACACGTTCAAGGTCAATGACGCCAGGCGGGAAACACTTTTGGAATTTTCTCGCATCGGCTCCAAGAATGGGCTTGGTAATAGTAATGGTTGGCAGCAGACGATACGTTGCAGTTGCGACAGGGCTGAACTTTGCGTGGTCGCCTCCTTTCCCAAGATGGGCGTGCAGGATCATGTCGATTTCTTGCCCTGGTCGCAACTTTGCGATCAGGATGTCCGGGCTGACCGGCTCGATGGGGCCGTCCTTAAAGTATTGCTCCTGCAGGCCTTGAACCGACCACTTTATGTGCCGCGAGTACACGCTGCTGTTGATATATTTCTCTTCCGGCTCGGTCGCATTCTTGTCTGCATGCGGGTTGCGCTCGCATTTTACGTTCAAACTCAGAACAACAGTGTTGTAGTCGGTTCGTTCCATCCCTTCGAAGCCGAGGTCCGGGTTCGGCTCAATGAACCATTTCAGCCATCGGAGGCCTTCAATACTGCCTTTCAGAGGTATGAGGCCTAATCGGTGAGCCAAGACCTCGTCCGCAATCACGGATGTGTTGTTCTGCACGTAGACTTTTTCGATGGCAAGTGTAGGGACTTCGGCAATGAGGATGCGCCGAAATGCATTGGCGATGGCGGCGTCCACGCCGATTAGAGAAAAGGTCGCCTCATCCGTTTCATTCTGATGAAACTGTACTTTCAAATTTTGCGTGAATCTTGAGAGTGACCAGGAATTGTCTTCGCCAGCATGATGGCCTGGAAAGTCGGTCGATGTGATGTTCGTGACAGTCTCCGGGTTGATGCCTACAATCTAGAAGCATGTCAGTACCGTGACAAAGCGCAGTCCAAGACATGTCTTACCTTCCGCTTGTCCAGGCTATCCTGCGATGGCTGTGTGGGCGCCATGACTGGATTTGCAGACTGCGCTGTACGTTCTGCGAAAAAAAGATGCGAGAGTCTCTGATACTTTGATTTCTCCAAAAACCTGAGCGGGGAGGAGTAATAAATTACATAAGACAGGCTGTTATCTGCGCAACCAATCATCGATGCTTAGATTCCTCGCTGCCACTAGACATTCCGGAGCTTGTCATTGACTTCCACCACGTTTCGCCCACGGCACTCAAGGACACTTGGTTCCTCCCCTCTCAAGTTGTTGTCGTTGAATACAAGACGAACAGCTTGAGCACAGTCACTGCCAGCTTTTCACCTGGCCTTGGGCCGTCTATGACAATGGCGGCGTCATTCGTACGAGCCGCAGGCCGGCACTCCGCCAAAAGACTCTGCCTTCGACCCAGCATCAAAGCCGTCTCGCGACAATCGCCGCTCCTCTCCCGCGCTATCTCTACGAGTCCTAGCCGAAATGCATATGAGAATCTCTCACACGATCCAGAGGCTCCCATCGGTCCAGTGGGCATGACGATGAGCCCGACAGACGCCTCGTTTACCAAGCACGTACCGGAACCAGCGATGGGTGACGAATATCAGCCGAGGAAGATTCGCCATTACACCGTCAACTTCGGACCCCAGCATCCTGCCGCACACGGTGTGTTGCGCTTGATCCTCGAATTGAATGGCGAAGAGATCATTCGAGCCGATCCTCATGTCGGATTGCTGCATCGCGGGACAGAAAAGTTGATCGAGTACAAGACATACCTGCAGGCTCTACCGTACTTTGATCGGTTCGACTATGTCTCCATGATGACAAACGAGCAAGTCTATTGCCTTGCCGTCGAGAAGTTACTGAACATTGAAATCCCTGAAAGAGCACAGTGGATCCGGGTAATGTTTGCGGAAATCACCCGAATTCTGAACCATTTGATGTCTGTTCTCTCCCACGCCATGGACGTGGGTGCGTTAACTCCCTTCTTGTGGGGCTTTGAGGAGCGAGAAAAGCTGATGGTACGTACGCTTACTTCGACATTCCATGGAACAATGTCTAACTTTACCAGGAATTCTACGAGCGCGTTTCCGGCGCACGACTTCACGCTGGCTACGTCCGCCCCGGTGGTGTCAAGGCCGATCTGCCTCTTGGTCTGCTAGACGACATCTATGCTTGGGCTACTCAGTTCGGTGATCGCATTGACGAGACCGAGGAACTTCTCACTGACAACCGAATCTGGATCGGGAGAACGAAAGGCATTGGTGTCGTTTCTGCTGCCGATGCACTAAACTATGGGTTCTCCGGTGTCATGCTTCGAGGTTCAGGCGTCCCTTGGGATATTCGGAAGAGCCAGCCTTATGAGGTATATGACAAAGTCGAGTTCGATGTCCCGGTCGGCCAGAATGGTGACTGCTACGATCGATATCTTTGCCGCATGGAGGAGTTCCGACAGTCACTCCGGATCATCCACCAGTGCTTGGAGAAGATGCCACCTGGCCCTGTCAAGGTTGAAGATTACAAGATTGCGCCACCACCTCGATCAGCAATGAAGGAGAACATGGAAGCCCTCATCCACCATTTCCTGCTTTTCACCAAGGGTTACACTGTCCCACCCGGTGATACCTATACGGCGATCGAAGCTCCAAAGGGAGAAATGGGTGTCTATCTGGTCAGTGACGGAAGCGAACGTCCATACCGATGTAAAGTTCGAGCTCCGGGCTTCGCCCATTTGAGTTGTTTCGATCAGATCAGCCGTGGCCATCTCCTCGCCGACGCCGTCGCCATTATTGGAACCATGGACCTCGTATTCGGCGAAGTTGATAGATAGTGGATTCTGGCAGAAGAATTCGAAGTATTCGAGCTCAAATAGGTTCAATATAGGTAGGATTGATGCATTTCAGCCTTGGAGTGGCCTCAAGACACAATACACAGTATTTGGTCTGTCCAGAAGATATTCCGAGAGCGGGTCCGCTTTTTATGTTTTACCTTACTGTTTTCAGCTTAGCATGAAATTTCTGTAATCGCACTCTCGTCCACTTCCGAGTTGAAGTTGTATCTAATACTTAGCATTACAGTATTGATTACGATCTGCTACAGTCTAGGTCTAGTGCTTCTGGAAATGTTTTCTGGACAGACAGAGAAAAGAGCATGTTGACTGAGGAAGTGTCGAGCAGCAGAGCAAAGCATGTGTGCCGCGTATATATTCTGCTAGTCGCGTGGCAATTTCCATGGTCATAGGGACCGAATCCGCAAGTATTTCGTCCCGCCCTTTGTCCGTTTCGTAGAATGTCAACAATGACACCCTCCACGATAGCAGCAACAATCCAAGCAGTCAGGAGGTGTCAGGAGGGGTGCCTTGTACAACACTGCGGCGGTCCTTCCTCTCAGCCATCCCGTGCACATGCTCCGCCACAAAATGCGGCCCCCAATGGACCAACTTCACTGTATACTACGTACTTAGGTAGCGGGCTGAGTCCAGCTCAGCTCGCCAGCCGTAAATCACTTTCTGCCTTCTTAGCAATTCCTCATTGACTATTCTGTGAACACTATTTACCTGATCCTTCGCTCGACTTTCTCCACCGATCACGGTTACCTCTCCCTATCCCTTGTCCACGTTAGCTTCCATCGCCGTCTGCCTCAACCATCTCCTACCCCGCAATCTGGGAGAAGCCTACACTGTGCGGCTGTCGTGAAGAGAGTGACTGAAGCGTGAGAGTCGAAGCTGTGGTCCTAGGAGGTTTCTCTGCGTCAAAAACCAAAAGATACAGCCTACTTTCCTTCCAACAGCCATCAACGACCCGAGAAACATCGACAGCGCCGAAAAGCTGGTGCGCAGGCTCAGCCTGAACAGTCACAACCATGAGCTGTAAGTTCATGCCTGCATACAACATGTAGTGTTACTTCTCGTCGCTTTGACTCCGTTCATAGTGGACCTTCCATGTGGGAGGGCTGGCATTCTGCAATGTTGTCCCGCACAGGACAACACCTACTCAAGGGACCTTGCTAACCAATTGGACTTTCAGTGACGGGAATGTTGAACAAGCTACAAGGTCAGCCTGACAGTTACGAGAAAAAGGCACATTATCGTTTTGGGAAGACGCTTGGTGCAGGCACATATGGCATCGTTCGCGAGGCCGAAGTCAATGGAGAGAAGGTTGCGGTCAAGATAATCCTCAAAAAGAGCGTCAAGAACAATGAACAAATGGTCTACGATGAGTTGAGGATGCTCCAGACTCTCGATCATCCTCATATTGTTAAATTCGTGGACTGGTTTGAGTCAAGAGTAGGCTAGGACATATCTTGCTCTCCTGGATCTTGTGAGGGTTAACTCGTGGCAGGACAAGTTTTACATTGTCACCCAGCTGGCTACCGGCGGCGAACTGTTCGACCGGATTTGCGACAAGGGCAAATTCACCGAAAGGGATGCATCACAGACGATCAAGCAGGTGCTGGAGGCGGTCGACTATCTTCACGAACGAAACATCGTCCACAGGGGTAAGTAGTGTAGCCTAATCTCAGGCCCAAACTAACATATCAACCCTGCAGATCTGAAGCCTGAAAATCTTTTGTATCTGACCAGAGACCCCGACTCTCAATTGGTCCTTGCTGATTTCGGCATTGCTAAAGCCCTTGACGGTCCCAGCGCTGTCCTGACATCCATGGCTGGATCATTCGGTTACGCCGCTCCTGAAGTCATGCTTAAGCAAGGACACGGCAAGCCGGTCGACATGTGGTCGTTGGGCGTTATCACCTACACACTTCTCTGCGGCTACTCACCATTTCGGTCTGAAACCCTCGCGGACCTGATAGACGAATGCAAGAGCGGTCGCATTATTTTCCACGAGAGATACTGGAAGGATGTCAGCAAAGACGCCAAAGACTTCATAATGAGTCTCCTACAACCGGACCCGAAGCGACGAGCCACTAGCAAAGAGGCACTCAAGCACATCTGGTTGACGGGCGAAACTGCCTCGGAACACGATCTCTTGCCAGAGATAAGGTCCTACTTGGCGAAGATGAAATTGAAGCGTGGTATCGAACTGGTCAAATTGGCCAATCGAATCGAGGCTCTCAAGGTGCTAGACGAGGAAGAGCCCGGTTCTCCAGACGCAAACGACATACCTGCCAACGCACAAAATGCGGCCGGCTTGGCTGTCAAGAACCATGTCAGAGGCGTATCACCGGGACGAGGCCTAACAACGAGCGACGGCTCTGAAAAGAAAGCTCTCAGTAATGCAGCCAAGAGTGCCATCTTCCGAGAGGTTGTCCTCGCCAAAGTGAGGGAAATGAAGGACAAGGAGCAAACCGAAAGGCTGGTCGCCGAAGTCACGAAAGAGCATGAACGAAGAAAGAGCTTCTCCGGGCAGAAGTAGGCGAGAACTGTAACGACGGGATACTGGTCAATTGACGGTCCCGGACAACAGATGAGAGTGCGGTGTGTTGAATCCCTATGAACTGCTTCAATATCTTTTACTCGAAAAAAGACGATACCCTGATCGACGGACGACGGTCGTGTGTTACGGTTGTTGTCGGATAGTTGACGATGGCTCACCATCGACGAGTCCATCCCTTTATACATCCATCTCAAGTTGTTTTAGCGGAATCACTGAATGCAGGCCTATGCACCTTTCCAGTCGATTGATTCAAAGTCCTAGTAGCCTGTCCATTGAACACATTCCTCGAATGGCTCAGTAAGAGTAAGGTTCTCTCGGGTGCAATGGCACCGATGGAATTGGCCATTTATGACATCAGCCGTCCTTGTGCAACCTTCTCCTCTCTCGCCTGATTCTTCAAGGAACCCGGAGTGGGACGGGACAGATGCAGAAGCCGGAAATGCCTTGATATCTCAACGAGAGAGTTCTTGATGGCCCACGGATACGTTCTAAGTAACGAACTGGTATACCAGTATAAACCGTGTTTGCTCCAATCTATGCACTTTGTTTCACTCGGTCAAGGTATAGTGCCCTCTTGACTGTAATGTTGCAACTCAACCGTGGCGTATAAGTGGCCTGTGGCTAACAGATACAGCTTCCTATCAGCGAATACGCTTGACTGGCTTCCAGGTTGTGGTCAGACAATCTGTCGGAAATTCTCCTCATCCTCCTCTGTCGCCTGGCTTGACGTAGTGGAGCATGATGTTGGCATGGTCTCGCCAGAGTTGTCTTCTTGACTGGGCTTTCCCGCGCTTGACCACACACTCTCTATCGTCGTGACTCTGGTACGGACAGATACCTCATCGGCAGCTTCATGGTCCGCCGAAGAGACCACTGCGTCAAGCCCTGAACTAGAACCGGCTTGCGAAGATGTCGAATTCGGTGCATCGTCGTCGGGAAACGCCATCACAGTCTCCTGGAATTGTTCCCTCACATCTCTGAAGTCCTGAACTTTCTTTCCGGTCTTCAAGTTCCTCCAGATTCTGTTCGGGTATGTCAGATTTTCCTCCTTCGTGAGGACACTGTCCGTTGAAGAATCAAGTAGCCTGTCAACGTCTTGACTTCCCAAGACTGAATCGACATCGTACGTGGGTTGGGAAAGGCCATCGCCACGTATGCAAAACGGATACTCTTCATGACTGGACAGTGATTTTGCTTCTTCGACCAGGAGACTATCGAGTGTCTGTTCCGTCTCGTCCAAGTCGTGGCGGGACCGGGGTACAAATAGGGATTCGGTCTCACCCAGTGGCCTATGTTTCCGCACAAAGGCGAGCCGAATCCGTGTTTTGAACGCCTCCACCATCTGACCGTGTATCGACCTTGGCACATGGTTCTGCTCGTTCAAAGTGTTCAGAAGGCCATCTATTTCCCACTCTGATAAGTCCTTGGTGCTCTTGCAGGGAGCAGTCTCTTGAGGCAGATCACACCAGTTCCAAAATTGCCAGAATCCACTAGGCTGGCAAATGAGCTGCCGGAAATCATCTTCGGAGCTGCCAATGAATGCTAGCGCTGCGAAGGTGAACTCGTGTTCCTCGAAAGGGGACCACCCATGCTGATCGCTATATGGGGTTTGAAGCTTCCGTGTCCCTGGTTGAACGGACAGAGGCAGTGGAATGAAAGAAGGCGAGGGGGTCCGTTGCACATATTCTTTGATGGAACACCCTGAAACAGGTGAACCCGAGGTTGTAGAGGGTTTCGGCGCACGAGAGAGACAAGCCTTGGTCGTGTCGTAGACCTACGATCAATTAGTGATGGTTTCCCCCAGTTGGAGGCTTCTCGGTATCTTACCTTCCCACTCCTCAACGTGCGACTTCCGGTGGTTTCTTCGTCGTATTCCCCATCGGCGCGATGGGTCTCTGGCGGAGACCATGGTTCCATTCCAAATGGATTTGTGCAGGATTTGCTGCTTCTGAGAGCGAGTTCAGCACTCCACGTGTCTACTGCATATCTAGCTGTGACTGACTGCAAGCTTGGAGACAGCTTCGATGGAGTGGTCGGATTTTCAGGTACCCATGGCACCGTGATGTGCTCTTTCTGCCCACGAATCCTCTTCTCTTGGGCCTCCCCTCCCACATAGCGAACATCATTTTCCGGGCCATGAACACCAATGCATCCACATTGGTGACCTCCCTCTGTGACAAGCTCTTCGATTTCGTTGACTGACGGCTTTGAGCTTTGGAAAGGAGCTGCCTCTCCTGACTGCAGCGCAGTATGGGTCGTGGAAAGACCGGAGCAGTTGCGAATGCTCTCGTGGGTTGGATTCAAGCTTCGTTCATTGCTAATTCCGCACGGCACCGACAACATCCCTTGCGGCTTAGCCATATTTTCATCCGAGTGGCCCGACAGTGGCTCATCGGTTCTGGGGGGATGCCTCAAGCTTATAACGGGACGAGGACTGGGCGAAGGTGATGGGATCGGTGAGGGAGACTGCTTTTCTTGTGCATACCCAGTATGAGAGTAAGATGGCATTTCACCCGATGTTGTAGATGTACTAGTCGACTCGCACTGGTAAGCAGCTGTGGTCGCCGGATGGTCAATAGCTTCGTGAGCCCTGATCCATTCTAGTGCTGAAGTTGTTTCTGAATTGACCACATTTTGACAACTCGCTTCACTGGGGTTGACACGATGGTCAGACGTCGGCTCAGGACCGTGTTGACACTGCTGTGTTGTGTTATGGACTTTGCCCCCATACTTGCAGAGCATGTCGTCTGTCGCTTCTATGTCGGTTACATTGGCTGGATCTTCGAATGGATTGTCACTCCTATCGCTCGTCCCGGGTAGCGAAGCGGGAAAACTAGACTGCGGGTTCCGAACCCCTTCACTCTCCTGGATGCCTTTCAAAATGACGGCAGGGTCTGTGGCTGCAATTGCTTGACGGAAAGTGGTTGGAGACTTCAAAATCTGCGGCTCAGGGGGTCTCGCAGTAGGTACAGGATCGGACTGGACCTGTTTCAGGCATTGCTGTAAAGGAGTGGTGGCCAACTGGACTGGTGGCAGGAAGGGACTGGGCTTGGGAATATCAATAGGAGAAGAAGGCTCCGGCTCGATGAAAGATTTCCCCGGTCTGAAACGGACTGATTTCTTGAGACTGGTGCTATGACCTTGTGTGGTCTTGCTTTCATCGGGCTCGGATTTCCCCTGGCCGGAGCCTGGACTTTGCTTGTTCTCCCTGTAAAACAAGGAGGCCGGAGCCTTGATGGCATCCGCCAGTGTTTCAAGAATGGATTTTGATGGCGATGACTGGGTCAAGGAGGGCTGCGAGCGTGTCTTGTTCAGTGTTCCCCGATTCATCTTGGACAGTCGTTGAGTCATTGAGGCCATGGATCCCTTGAGTGGATGTGGGCTTGGAGCTCGACGGAAACGTCTGGGCTTATCGACCGAGGGCGTCCGGGAGGCTTGTGGAGGACCGTCATCTGGCTTGGTCGCGCCATAATCAGGAAAAAGGTCTTGTACAGGGTCATCTAATTCAGACTTGGCTGGAGAAACTCTGGATAACATGATCAGTGAGATTCAATTCTAGCTGCGGCAGGATGTCACCGACGTTGTAGACCGGACTCGCTTAGCCGAGCCTAGCAGCGAGGAGAAGCTTTTGCGAGGCGAGATTGAGGGAAGAGTGATAGAACGGCCTCTGACAGAGGCGGATGGGGTTTGTTGCTCTTCCTGCGGCTGGTTCGTGCTCGCTGCCACAGTAGTACTCCTCCGCCGAAGACTTGCAAACGGCATGATGAAGAAGTTCGATAACCATGCAGCGCCAACAATGATGAAGCGAAAGTTGTCAATGCTGACAGCGGTTGAGATCGAAGAGTACAATCTGGATAATGCGTCGAGGATGAATTGGTGGGTGCAAGAATGTCCATGAGCGTCATGCGAAGTCGGGATGATCTCAAGGAAGAGAAATGAGGAAGGCGCGAGTCGGTGAAGTGCCTGCCATCCGCTTCAATGACGTCCAAATTGAGCACAAAGAGAAGGTGCGCAGGTGTGACTGCCTTGCGTACCGGATGCTCTTGCAGCCAGCTTCGCTACTGACGCTGACAGATGGTTGATGCTGTGACATTGACCCAGACGGATTCCCAGCATCCCAACATCAATCTTGATAGGTAGGCTCCATTATCGGGAGGAGGGTGTGTTTCTGACATCGCACAGCTATAACTCCAGTTCAATCTCCCGGCTGGCGGGCTTGGAGCAACATATCAGGACGCCATCGTCGCCCTCGAGGCAGCCTTCGATCAAGCCTTTCAGCAGCTTCACTTCGCACGTCCCGCAAGCTCCGGAGCGACAACCAAAATCTGGGGTCAACCCCGACTTCTCCGCCAGCTGGAGCAACGACAATCGATCTTTTGCCAACCACTTGACCTTCAAGTTGGATTTGCGGAAGATCACGGTTGCCTCTTCGATGTCCTGCATTGTGAGAGATATGCGATCCGTTCGCTTGAGGACGACAAACGAACGGGTGTGATTGCGGCCGTCCTGGGGGGTGTATCTCCCGGTCAGAGAAGATACCGCACCTGCAAGAAAGGGAGTTAACTCAAAGAAATTGTGTAGTAAGTACAGTATGCGATAGTACTGCTAATATAAAAAGGCCGAGGTTGGTGGTTCATCTTAACCCAGTACGCTGTACGATATGGGCCCCAATTTAGCCATGCTTGTTGCCGCCTTTAAATGCTACAACAAGTCGAAATGGTTCAGGGCGACAAGGGGGTAACAATGACATCAGGACAGTTGCAGGTATTCGTCTATACAAGCCAACAAGCCAACAAGCCCTGCTGCTGACAGCGGACTTCTGAACGACGTGAATGACACTGTGTCCAACATCTACACATATATACATACCTTTGTCGACGGTGCCTCTGTCAACATGGGCATCCCCTATTCAAGAGAAATTAATGCAGCCTTCGAACAGGTAACACCGCTCGTGGCCGCAGGCTATGAAGTCCTTACAACCACCAAAGACATTGCGATATTGTTGGCAGTGATTCAAGTTCTGACGGTTGCGTTGTTGTTTCTGATCCTCCTGGCTTTACTCGGCCTCTTGGTCAGTGTGAACCCGGACCTGGCAAGTGAACGCGAACGGCTGGTGACGCCGGCCTTGAAAATGCTGGCGGGTTTGGTTTTGGCATATGGCCGAATTGGTAAATGGTTGCTGAACATCCTGCTTGTGGTGGTGATGATTGGCTATGGAATGTTCCTTTGGCGGGGATATTTCGCAGGACTTACACTCCCCAGGCCCGAGGATGAGGAGTCTGATGAGACACCAGGAGAGGACAATGAAGAAAAGAATGGTGCCAAGGACCCAAAGAGCAAAGCCTCGGAAAAGTAAGGGAAAACCATCAAAGGTCGATGGAATGCGGTGAGTGACTTGCCCTTTCGCGGCCTATACGGTGGGATGAAAGGCGCATTGACAATTCTGAGCAAGCCATTGTTGTCCTTTGACGGGGCCCACCAGACTCTGCGTGTCTGCGCTTCACGTTTGACGACTTCTTAGTGTGTTCAAGAGCGATGGGGGTAGGCCCGGTGGGCCACAGACCAAATCTCCCAAGCTTCGATGGATAGTTGCCAGCGGCTTAAGGGTGCCAGTTCCAGTCGGGATGCAGATGGATTCACCATCAACGGACATACCAGGTTTTAATGGTTCGAGAGTGACTTGTTCTGCACCCGGCCGGTATAAAAGTCAGTGATGAGACGAGGCTGTAAGGTAATAAGAGGATGATGATGACGAGGCTGTAAAATATCTGATATGTCTTATCTCAAGCGTTAAAGCAGCAATATTAGCGTTATCTCCACGTGATGGCCAACTTGATTTTCAGCTGCAGCAACGAATCTACATACAACTTTCAATGTACATCTTTCGTATCTTATATCGCTGAATTGTACAGCGTACCTCACCTGTCCAATTTGAGATCTTGTACTGGGCATTGCCCCTTCTCTCACGATGACTTGGGCGTGGCGGTAACCACCCGCAGCTTGACATGGCAGCACTTCTGAGCCAGGGCACTTTTGCCCATATCACACGCCTCCGTTCCAGGCTGCAACGGCTTTCCCTACATCGTACGAGTCGATCAAGCCAGAGATCTGATGCATAGCTAACAGTACGAAGCACAAGAGTTCCAGCGTCTGTGCAGGCGATATGGCAGTTCTGGTAATAGTCTTCCGAATACAGAGTCACGTCTACTCAGAGTAGCATCTCCCACCAGACTCCCATCATCGACCTACCACAGGAAAGGAACAGTGTCGAAACATACTGGGAACAGATCTTATACAATATCCCCGGCTCAACTATCGCATGCCCCCGATAATGCCAGAAAGCTCAACTCACAATCCAGAAATGCCCAATCTGGAAATATGTCAGATGCGGTTCGACGACTAATGCGTCATGTGCCTCATCCTGTGGCCGTCATCACAGCAACCGACCTGAGCCTGAGCCCTGATGGAGGCCCTGAAGGCTGGCGAGGGGCTACGGTATCATCTTTCAACACAGTCACTTTGCTTCCTCGGCCAGTGGTCTCGTTCAACATCAGAAAGATCTCGTCCACCTACGACGCCATCCGCAGCTCCGGCCACTTCTATGTCCATCTCCTCTCGGAAGACGCCGAGGAGGCACACCGAATAGCCTCTAAATTCACCAAAGGCAATGCGAGCTACCCTTTCCACGATGACAATGGCGAACTAGAGGGGTTTGCTCTGGTCAGCGATGTCCAGCCCAATGCGAAACGAATGCCGCCGATCCTGCACTTTGAAAATGAAGCGGGCGATCTGGTGGTCCCCTTCCGGCTGCATTGCCGATATCTGAAGGACAAAATTGTTGAGGTAGGGGACCATGTTGTATTGTTTGGCGAGGTTGATCATGTTTTCCACGATGTCGGGGCATTTTACGGCCAGTCTTCCGAGAAGCCAATTTCTTGTTTGGTATATGTCGATGGTTCGTACTGTCGTGTGGCGGTCAAATCCAAGCTATCTCAGTGATGTGAAGTTCGAGTTTCATGGAATTTCATGATGTGGCATCATGGACGGCTATATATCGGTGTGATGGTGCCACACCAGTGCATGTATAATCGCTGGCTCCTCGAAATATGACCTTTCTATAGATGCAGGTATATGGTTCGTAGACAGACATAAGCCCGTTAAGGCTCTGTATATTGATTTAAGCCCCTGACCGCAATGAACCCCTTGTCATGGCATATACCTTAATAGAGGTACCTATATACAACCTCTTGTTTGTATCCACTTGCAGTACGAGCCACCGGCGAAATATGGCACTAAACCCGAATAGGCACCAATATCAAAAGCCTCGTTCGAGCTTCAATCCGAATCATCACGTCGACGACATTGACACTCTCCATGATCTACCGCCCAATTCTAAAGACCGGTTTTCCCTTCTGAAGCCCCTGTCACAGGCTGCTCCGTCTACTCTGGTGGTGGCCATGCCTGCCAAACTACCCAAGACGACGAGCCGCATCTCGATATGCACACAGTGTCGAAAAGCCCTATTGAACCCTTCCAAACGAAGACGCTTCGCAACCGGCGCATCATCCACCCCTGAGATCTATGATGTGGTAACAGTAGGCGGCGGACCAGCCGGGCTTGCCCTGCTCGCTGCTCTGAGTATGTTACAGCTTTACCCTCCCCTCCCATCCCACCTCGACGAGATATATATCAATATATATATACTGACCAACTACTCCTAGAATCCTCACCAATAACATCACACCTCAAAACGGCATTAATCGAGACCCAGGATCTCAGCAAACTACGCCAATGGAGCCTCCCAGCGGACCAGTATTCGAACCGCGCGAGCAGCCTGACGCCGTCATCTGTCTCCTTTCTCGAAGAGACCGGGTCATGGCGGCACGTCGACCAAAGCCGCGTACAAGCGTATGACGAGATGCAAGTGTGGGACGCATCCAACGACGCAACGCTCCAATTCGACTGGAAGGCCGAAACGCAACGATACAATGCGCCGCCGCAGACCGTGGCGACCATGACCGAGAACGCCAATTTGACTCGAGGCCTGCTGCATCGTATCGCCGAGCTGGGAGCCGAGTCGGCTCTTTTCTCCAACACGAACGTGTCAAGCATCACTATGGGCGAAGACGATCCCCAGGGATTCAATCTCTCGACCTGGCCGGTATTGAAGCTTGAACCGAAGAATGCCAACAACACCAGCAACACCAGCCCCAATGCCAATGCCAATGCCAATGTGAATGGGGACGAGAATGCCACCACTCCATATGCTCGGACAATCGCAGCACGTCTCCTCGTCGGCGCCGACGGATTTAATTCTCCAGTACGGAAATTCGCCGGCATCGACTCATCCGGCTGGGACTACCAGCGACACGGGGTGGTAGCGACCCTGACCGTCCAACCCATGGCCAACCACAGCACGGCTGGAGACACTCTTAGCATCGACAGTGACAGTGACAGTGAGAAAGCATCCGAATTCGAATTCGACCTATTCTCCTCTACCGCCAAACCCAACCGCGCAACAGCCTACCAACGCTTCCTCCCAAGTCTAGGCGGTCCGATCGCCATCCTCCCACTCCCCGGCGGCAACCGCGCCTCGCTAGTGTGGTCCACGACCCCCCAGCGGGCGCGATACCTCGCCTCACTGCCACCATTAGGCCAAATCTCCCTGATCAACGCCGCGCTCCGCCTGTCCGAAGTCGACATCAACTACCTATTCACCCTGGACCCATCCACTCCCACCCAGCACGACGAGGACCTCCGCTGGCGTCTCCAACATACTTCGCCGCCACCGGTCCCCGCGCACCGACAGCCACCGATCATAACAGGCGTGCAAGAAGGGTCGCTGGCCATGTTCCCCCTCCGGTTCCGCCATGCCGCGAGCCTCGTCGGCCCGCGCGTCGCACTTGTCGGCGACGCAGCGCACACGGTCCACCCGCTCGCGGGCCAGGGGCTGAATCTCGGGTTGGCCGACTCCAAGGCCCTCGCGGATACGGTCGCTTACGCCGTCGAGCATGGCATGGATCTGGGCGATCTCTTCGCTTTGGAGAGGTATGCTGCGCTCCGATTCGGGAAGGGTCTGCTCATGGCTGGTAGTGTCGATGCTTTGAATTCCTTGTATCAGCTTGGAAGTGGTGGTGGTGGTGGTGGTGCTGATGGCTTGCTTGCTTCTTTACTGGGTCGTGCTAGGGGGTTGGGCATGAAGGTCGTGGACAAGGGCTTGGTGCCGGGGTTGAAAGGCTTGATTATGAAGCAGGCCAGTTGAGAGAGAATAAAAGTGATGCATGGCTTTTTCTTTTGAAACACTGTGAACTAGTTGTTGGCTTGGCTGGGTTCAATGACTACCTGACATTACTGTATAATGTACCTACCGGAATCGGATGGTGTGTTTTAACTTGTGTGATACTAAGGTACCTCCCCTATGCATACATCGTATGGCTTGCAATCCTTGAAATACTGTGGTACGAGTTGCTGAAGAACTTCCACGGCAAAGGGGATCATGCATATGCATACCATACTTATACATACCTTAGTAAACAGATTGTACAAGGCTGAGCCAGGCCGAGATGTGACCTAATGGCCAGTAAATGGATTTGTATGAATCACCCACATTCATCCAACAATCATGCCCTATCACTTCTTGTCAACCATCCCCTAGACCCCAAGCCCCCCAGCTCGACTCTCTCCTCAGAGAAGATCTCGACTCTCAATACCTCATCTCTGGCAACCTCCTCCGCCGCGTTTCCCCCTTGCGCCAGTCGTTCCAAGACCAGCCACAACCCTCCTGTCCTGGGCGCGCTCATCGAAGGCTGCAAATCCACATCTCCAACCTTGAGCCCGGAAGCCACCGTGCTGAACTCGGTATTATCGATCTCACTAGTGGCGATGACTTGCTTGTACGGCCCTTGGCCATGCTCTAGAGTCATCTTGAACAATGAGCTGTGCGCTGCTGCCACGCCAAAGTCGTGGCGCGTCACAAAGCTCATGCGGCTCATCCGGGACAAGGTCAGTGGTGCAAGCAGTCGATTTGTGCCGTTGGTAAAGATCGCTGGGGCGCTTTTGATGCTTAGCCGTCCGCTGCCGTCCGCGGGAAGTTGGGCTAGCGTTGGAAGTGGATCCACTGTTGAGGAGGTGTATAAGTCGAGGCTGAATTCGGCGTGCTGGTTGCGCTCGAATGTCGAGCAGATCACTGTGTAGGAGCCACGCTCGAGCTCGGTTTCGACCACGGCGCTCCCTCGTCGGTAGTCACCTGAATGGGCAAGTACATCTCTGGGCCGGAGACGGGTGATTCTCGATCCGTCGCTAAAGACAACCTTGATACTGACGTGGATATCGGAAACAGATGCAGCCTTGTCTCCAGGTCGGTCCATGACACGAAGAACCAGTGCGACCTTTTGGGGTGCGTTCAAGGAGAATCGGAACTGTGGATTGGAGAGATAGTCTGGCGAATCTGAATTGCCTCCAGCATTTGATCTCGTCCATGCTGATTGTACATTGTGAGCATTAGTGTACTGAAGCTGAGCTTCCGAGAGCATGACTGGGCTCTTGGAGAATGCCGAGATGGTGAAATTCAGTTTTCCGGGCGGCAGATCCTGTGCGACCAGCACTGCAGTATACGTCGTGTGGGCAGTCGCATTGAATCTTAACAGGGTATTTGGTGAATCCACGAACGGGCCGCGCTTCTTCGCTCCATCGCTGGAGATCACCTTGTTCCCGTCCCGCGAATAGAGGTATAGACTGATGTATCCATTCTTCCCAGCCGTTGCTTGCGTATAGTCGCCCGTGCGAAAGTGACGATTCACCAGTAGCCAAAGCTCGCCATCAGCGGAGACTGTTACAGCAAATTGCGGATTGCCGACGATGATATTCCCCACGGACCCTGGTTGATTTTGATGATGCCATGAAAAGTGCAGGTCTTGCCGGTGGGAGAACAGAGCAGGATTCCAGTTGATATACATGTTTTCGAAGTATTGTAAAACGCTGTTGAAATCCATCCAGAAAGTGCCCGGCATCATGCCATCACTCGCTGTTGCAGT
Source organism: Exophiala sp. LBMH1013 (assembly GCA_024611085.1). Taxonomy (NCBI): domain Eukaryota; kingdom Fungi; phylum Ascomycota; class Eurotiomycetes; order Chaetothyriales; family Herpotrichiellaceae; genus Exophiala; species Exophiala sp. LBMH1013. The sequence continues at coordinate 1,592,693 of JAMFLB010000001.1, forward strand.
TTCCTGGACGTCGTCGTCCTCTCGGTTTGGTCTTCTTCTTACCGTTCCACGCCAGACATCGCCATCAGCCCAGGGATTCTTCACTAGCATTTCCCTGACACCGCTTTCTGAGGCCAGCTCCAAGATGGCGTAGTCATGTTCTGCTGCAAGACCTAGGTGCTTTTGCTCACGTCGCGGCAGTTTTCCGGTCCCGATTGTGATTAATACATCACCGTTCTGGAAATTGCTGACTATTTCTTCCCACAGACGGTCGGGCTCGACGTCCTCGTCGTGCAGGAAGATCTGCTGCGGGATCCATCCCGTCAAGACTGCAAGGTCCGTGCCAGAATTGCTCCCGGGAAAATCGTAGCCGCCTCGAACTTTGAGATACGCCTTCTCAACCAGCGCGGGCCAAAACAATCCTGGGTGACGACGGTCGATTACGTGAAGAACCCGCGAGGTTTTGGACGTAGGGAGATAATCGTCGATCGGCACTCGTCTCCAACAGCCATTGAAATACAGCTTCAGGATGTACTTTCCATTGGGCGACAAAGAGATGTGGTCGTTCTCATGGTCATAGGGATACACAATTGAACGAAGAATCTACTCACAGGTCAACAGAAAACATGTCAGTCAATGTTGATCCTACCTTGGGGTGACCCCGTTCAACTCTAGACGTTGCTGCACATAAGCTTGCAACGACTGAGCAGTCCGACGTCATGTCCTGGATGAGATCCATGGCCTCGTTCAAATGCATTATGGCTTCTTTGGATGGCATCTGTGCTTCGGTATGGACCATAAGGGCTGAAAGGGCTTCATGAGGTCTCTTCCAGACGTCGAATGAATCTAACTGCGTCGGAGAAAGGGGGAGGGAAGTTGTATCCGTGAAAGGCTGTCCTCCATCTCCCAGACGGAATTCGTCAGGTGAAGGTGGTCCGGTCCATGGCTTGAAAACAAACCCGTTCAATTTGGATCCTTCCAGGATGATGATATTCTCCCTAGTCGTAAGTTTGCGGGACGAGATTGGCGCTTTTAGAAGCGCGGACGACGCTTGCTTGCGCCTAGAAGGGGGAACTGCATCTTGGCTTGATTTGAGATGTTCCGCCTGTGCTAGCAGGTGCTTACATTTGGCATCGATTCTCTTGCGATCGGCAGGCTTGTCGGCGAGGCGGAGGGCTTGAAGGTACAGCTCGGCGCTCTTGATGGTGGCTTCGAGAGCGACCTGACTGATGGAGGCTGCAGGTATTGTCTGCTCAATCAAGTACGCCTGGCTCTCGAGCTTTGAGCGCTTCCCATCCATTACGTGGTGCGTTTGGTGTCGCTGGTAGTAAATGGCGCAGCTGAGCCCGGACTACAACATGCCAGTGAACCTCGAAAACGTTCTGCATATCGCATGTGTATGCTCTACCCTGGTGCGGCTTGGCATAGAAATACTCTGCAGTATCCCCAATCGCTCCCGGGTCAAAAGTCGGCAACGGGCCGGGTTTATAGGCCCGGGGTACACACTCGGTGGAAGTGGGATGGTCATAACCTCGGCATGGCGATTGAACTGTATGTCAGAGCCATTCGCTAATGCGATGATCCCTGTGCTGCTCCCCGGGCAGCATTCGGGGAGATGAGGATCTGATTGATTCCGACATCTTGATTGTGCTCTCATAGTTCTATGCATGCTCGTCTTTGTCCTCGCTAAACTGTTCTTCCTCTTTTTCCTTAACTTGCCCGCCGTTCAACCCTTCGAGACCTATCTACTATATCGCCCTGCGCTCGTGCTTCCTCCTCGTCTGTTACCTCCCACCGTGGTCCAGTACCTCGGTGCTTCGATCGTTATATAGACCGCTCACGTCGCCTACGTCACGACTTCCCCGAGCTGTAAAGGCTTCCATCCATATCTGCCTCCAGGAGAGTCCGCGGAGACAGCGCTAAGTTGAGGAGGCCATGTCGAAACCCGCGGAGCTGGCGCCTTGGGAGAGCGCCGTTGCAGGTGCGGCGGGTGCAGTCCTCGCCAACGCCATAGTATACCCCCTTGATATGTACGGACAGCTAGACAGCGTGGAGCAAGACGCCGGACTGACAAGATTGCAGTGTCAAGACGAGACTACAGGTCCAGATCAAGAAGAAGAACCAGACCGTACACCATACCGAAGAACACCATCACTACGAGTCAACATTCGATGCCATTAAAAAGATTGTTGAACATGAGGGCATTCACGGTCTGTATGCTGGATTCCACGGTGCCCTTCTGGGAGTAGCTTCCACCAACTTCGCATATTTCTACTGGTATTCAGTGGTGCGAGACCTGTATACAAAGTATCAGACGGCCCCGGGCCAGCACCCGGGCACAGCAGTCGAGCTGGGCTTGGGAGCCGTGGCCGGTGCAGTCGCACAGATATTCACAATCCCGGTGGCAGTGATTACTACGCGACAACAAACACAACCGAAAGGCCACAAGAAGGGCTTCTGGGATACCGGGAAAGAGGTCATTCACAGCGAGGATGGCTGGAGCGGACTCTGGAGAGGATTGAAGGCCTCGCTTGTGCTGTGCGTCAACCCAGCAATCACTTACGGCGCTTATCAGCGCCTGAAAGATATCTTATACCCTGGACGGCAGAGGCTACAACCTTGGGAGGCTTTCAGTAAGCGCAAATGCAGCACTATTCGTTGTGGGACCTGGCTAACCATACTACAGTCCTCGGAGCCCTCTCCAAGTCCATCGCCACGCTTACCACCCAACCACTAATCGTCGCGAAAGTCGGTCTTCAATCTCGGCCTCCGCCAGCCCGTGAAGGTAAACCCTTCAAGACTTTTGGTGAGGTCATGGCCTACATTATCGAGCATGAAGGCCCACTTGCCCTGTTCAAGGGTATTGGCCCCCAGTTGGTCAAGGGCCTGCTGGTGCAAGGTCTGCTTATGATGACCAAGGAACGAGTCGAATTGCTCTTCATTCTACTCTTGACTTATTTGCGGACGGTCAGGGAGAAGAGGCTGAAGGCTGTGGCGGAGAAGTTGAAGGCGAGCGCTACCCCTTTGACGGATGGGTTGAAGAGCAGGGCCATGCCCGCCGCGGAGAATGTGCTGGACAAGGCCAAAGCTGCCATTCCTGCCAGTGTTAAATGAGTTGCCGACTATCGAACTAACGATCACCATCGATGAGCTTGATCTCAAATTGCTTCATGCTGGTATTGAGGGAGGGACCCGACGCCAGTGGTGTTATCTCGGGGCTCACAAGACGACCCGTGGTGTGCAGAACAGGTGGACGTCCGTAAGTATCTACGGCAGGGACATTGCCAGCATCATCAGGTGTACGAAGGGGTTGGGGAATTTACGTTGTTTTGATGTCTTGAATGGCTTGGTTTCTCGAAGGTGGCATGTTCTAGCTACCTGTACCTGTACAGCTTCTCCAATTGGAAGGTAGATGCAACAAGCAAATGAGCTGAAGATTAGGCAGAAAAGACGGTGATCGAACTTCTGGCTTCGCAGTATTCGTGTTCCGCTTCACTGGGCCGCTGTAAATTCCATTGGACCAGATCCCAAGGCGCATTTACAGTGGTCAAGACAACGGCTGTAATCTTTCCAGACCTCCGTACCAGCAGCTCAACATTCAGCGATTGCGCTTCTTAGCCCACCCTGTGCTTAGTTAGCAGTGAGTCCTTCAATCTGCAAAGGGAGCAAGCGTACCGGTCTGGCCGCGCCGCCACTCAACCGCCAATGCGGCAGTCTCGGGAGAAGTCTTCCTGAAAAGAGCGATGAAGCCTCCACCGAACGTCTTCTCGCCAACCAGAGGTCGACACACCATGACAGGTCCGTCCTGCTCTTCATCAGGTACTGCAAGAGTGGCCCCGTCCGCCGAGTCCTGCTCGATACTACCGTCGCCATCTTTGGGATCGACAGCCGTGACCTTCTCGTTCGCTGAGTCGACATCGACGGAAGAAGTGGACGCTGCAGACTTCGGTGCATCCTTAGGCTTTCGCGGCATCACTATTCTCACATCCCATCGGCGGCCGCTGCTGATCCCTTCCCCGAGTTCCAGCACCTTCTCCATAGTCAAAGGCAGGGAGCCTTCCTGGATCACCCGAGCACAGTCTCCAATTTGAGTCACGGACGGCACGAAGACCACGAGTTTCGCCCCATCACGCATCGCGGAATGGACATGCTTGAGTTGCTTGTGCACGCCAGGCATGTCAAGCAGAACATAGTCCAGAAAACTGTCTTCAGTGTTCGACAGAGGGTTCCACTTACGGGAGCGCCTCAGCTTAAACTGTTCTTCAATCCACTCCTTCACACCGCCGGCGTAGAAGTCAACGTGAGGCCAGTATAGCGCCTTGTGGAAGCCACGAACGATCTTCTCGGCATGATACCTGTTTGCTACCACCTTCTCTACAGTATGAAGGACTGCCCGCCGCTTCTTCTTCCACTCGTTCCAGGATTGGATCAGACTATTCTGGGCTTCCCGCTTGTCGTCTAGCTCCGGGCGCTGTACATCAACGGGAAGGAGTTGGGGCAGTGGGAAGTGAGGAGGCGGAGGGTTTGCGGCTGCTATCGCTCGCGCAACGTGGAGAGTGAGGCTTCCATGGCCTGTACCAGCCTCCAAGATTTCCAATGAGGGAGCAGAAGCATTGTCGGAGGAAGTGTGTTCTTCGTATTGCGCGGGATGGATATCCAGCTGTGATACAATCGTGGAAGCATAGTTCGAATAGACCTTGCCAGTAAGTCGTTGCTTATGGAAGCCATGGTCGGCATTGAGCTCACCGGTGTCACAAGTCTCGGAGTCAACGAGACATATTGCTCAAGCGAGGGATATTCAATCTTGTAGAGTCCACCTTTCCCTGACCGAGCATAAAAAGGCGACAACGGTTTGCCGAGGATGTCGTTGTGTTGCAGTGCTCCCTGCTGAAATTCGGATTTGGAGTTTCGTTGTAGAGGAGCGCTCAACCTCGAGCCATCAACAAGCACCCTGTCACCCTCTTCAAGAAGTCAGAGACGTTCTGCGTACAAGGCCTGGTTGGAGCAATACCCGCAAAGCGCGTCAAGTCCCTCGAAACGATATTGCTAAGGACATCCTTGCTGCTGCGGCCTTTCGAGAAACCGAAGGCTCGTCGCAGATACTGAAGGACCCCGGACATACCACACCACACCTCAGCACTGTCGGAACTCTCGTCTCATTTTATACGACGTACGGGGAACTCGTTGTTCCTGAAGCACGATCCCGAACTTTTTTTTTGGCGCAGGCAGAACGCGGCAAGTCGGCCGAAACCCCAGATTTCTAAAGTTCGCTTGCGGGAATATCCTGAAGATCACGGCCACAAAATCACAAGGTGTACAGGCATCCGTTTAATTGTCCACTCCTCAACTATACGCGATTAACTCTCCTGTCTGCTCGGATGGGCTTCAATCAGCAACTTATTTCTCTCGATTAGGCGTCGCCCACATTCACAGCCGCGCCAGGGGCGTGGGCTTCATCCACATGCCAGCATGACCAGAAGAATCGTACAGACCACCCACAACTGTGAGGAGTTTCAGGATGCTAACCACAATCCTCAGGTGCGCACCGGCATTCAGCTTGGTGTAATATTGTCTCTCGTGCTGTTCACCGTCATTTTTCTCGACAATCGATACCGAGTCCTCCCGAGCTCGATTCACAATCATCTGCCTGCGCATCATCCCGGGTTTGTGGTCACCGATGTGACGGTGGTGACATGCTCGTCCATCAACCCTTTTAGCCGATGCTCGATCGACGGGGGCCATTGGCATCGCATCAACAAGGACCTCTACCTCGGTAGTGGTTATATATCGAAAGCGTACCTCCATGTCGAAAGGAAACGGGAGGACGATCTCGACCCGCATGAAGAGGTTGTGCACGACATCAAAATCGGTCGCTTGCAACCATCATCGGTCGACCCTCTAGCGAAAGATGAAAGGTGGGAGTCGCGTCCTGCCGGATTATGGATCAAGAAGTCCGCAAAAAAGAAACGATCCCAGTGTAATCGTGACTGGGGTTGACGTTCTCTTTGGCGCCGATGCTGTTGATCCACGGTCGAACTGGCGCGTGCAGGATCTGGGTCTTTTTTTGTTGATGCCCATGCGGATACACCTGAGCCACGGCTCACTGTCAGGAAAGGGCCGGCACTGAAAGTCGAAAAGCCGGTGCCTCGGATTAGAAAAGATGGCAAGTTCAAGATAATGCAGGCTGCGGATTTGCATCTTTCCACAGGCCTGGGCAAATGTAGAGACGCTTTACCAGAGGGACAGAAATGCGACGCCGATCCACGCACTCTGGAGTTCATTGAGCGGTTGATTGATGAGGAGAAACCGGACTTTGTCGTGCTGACGGGTGACCAAGTTAATGGCGACACCGCCCCGGATGCGCAGACAGCCATCTTCAAGTACTCGGAGATGTTTGCAAGGCACAAGATTCCCCTACGCCGGAATCTTTGGCAACCATGACGACGAAGGCAATCTGGACCGCGCCGAATCGATGGCCATTATGGATGGTCTCCCCTATTCGCTCTCTACAGCCGGGCCTGAAGATGTCGAAGGAGTGGGAAACTATGTCGTTGAGATTCTCGGCCGTGGCTCGACGTCCCACTCCGCCCTGACACTATACATGCTCGACACGCACTCATACTCGCCCGACGAACGCCAGTACCATGGCTACGACTGGCTCAAACAATCGCAGATTGACTGGTTCAAATCCACCTCGCAGTCGCTGAAACGCAAACATAAAGAATACACTCATATCCATATGGACCTGGCCTTTATTCACATCCCTCTTCCTGAATACCGCAACCCGGATGGGCTGCCTTGGGTGGGCAATTGGACTGAACCGCCTACAGCACCGGCATACAACTCGAATTTCAAGGATGCGTTGGTCGAGGAAGGTATTGTCTCGGTCTCTTGTGGTCACGACCATGTGAACGACTACTGTCTTCCCGCGCTGAATAACGAGAAGAAGCCTGCGCTATGGATGTGCTATGGTGGCGGAGCTGGCTTCGGCGGGTACGGTGGCTACTACGGCTACCATCGGCGCGTTCGATTCTTTGATTTTGATATGAATGAAGGTCGGATATCGACGTGGAAAAGGCTGGAGTGGGGCGATACGGAGAAGAGGCTTGATGAACAGATCATCGTGGATGGAGGAAAGGTCGTTGTTGATCTTTAAGACCATAGTCTTCTTAGTGACTGCCCTGGCTCAGGTCTCTACCATGGCATCCATTCGCATGGCGTTAGGAGTCGGATGGGCTGAATATGGTCCTGGTAAACCTTTCCTGCTTTTGACGTAGAGGCAGCTGATACATCATGAGGTGGCAATGGGATATATGGCTAAAGATGGCAATGATAGCCCATTCTCTCTAATAACATATCAGACCAGGCATAGCCATGGACAAGCGCTTGGTGTCGTTGCCCCCTACTTGCGTTCAAGGAGTGGTGCCACGGGCATCACCACCATTTCTCGCAAAGCACTCTTTTTCTCATCCATCCCGGGAGCCTGCTTCAACAGCGACACAAACTCGTCCGTCATTGTCGGCAGACCGCAGACATAGACAAAAACGTGTCCTCGGGTGTTTTCTGGCCCGATCGCCTCGATCAGGTCATCGTGGTTGATCCGCCTGTACCGGGTCGTCATGTTTGCTTCATGCTCGTCCTCTTTCGCGTGGCCTCCGCTGGTCTCAAAGAAAGTGTATTGGTAGTCTACATCTTGACTGTCGCTCCAGTGACTGGCGATATCCCTCAACCTCTTTTCAAAAAAGCACTTCCTCTTCATCACCTTGAACATTCCTTTCTCGTCTAGAGGAGTATAACACCCTCACAATTCTGGGTAGTCCTTCAGGTGTATTTGTCGGGCCCGCTTCATGCATTGCTGAGATCATGCTCATGATGGGGTTTATGCCCACTCCCCCGGCAATCAGCACCACCTTTTCGAGTCTGTCATGCTGCTGCTCTGCATCCACTGGTAGCGGAGGATAGACGAAGTTCCCGCCGACCTTGAAGGTGACGGTGGAGTCGAGAATTTCTGATTCCGGACGCCAGAGGTATGCCGCGGGAGGATTGGTAGGAGAAGATTGGATTGCAAGCTCAATATGCGGGTCTTCCTTTTCTTGCGACGAGGCTTGCGGCGGCGAGGTTATGGTGAAGCCTCCGACGATATCAACATTGGGGATGTACAGATCTATGTACTGGCCTGGGAGATGGCGTAACGGACGCTACTAGAATCATGTCAATGTAAGCCGCAGTACTCAAAATTCAACTTTCCAAAAATGGTATTCGAGCACAAAGAAGCTGTCTCTCATGACAGATTCATAGGAACGCAGAAGTGGCTTCTCAAAAGCAAGGGACAAAAGGCTTGATAAATTGACATATGAGGATTCCAGCGAATATGAGGGATGCTTCTTTAGGACATCTGGATTGTTGATATCCTTTGAGTCTTTGTAGTCTCTCATTGAGGCGTCACATGCAAGCTGAGGTATGTTGATTGAATGAGAAAACAACCTACCCCTTCTCTTGGAAGACTCAGTCTTATTAGGCGTATCTTGGAGTTGACTGGGTTTATCCTGCTCAGCCGGGCGGTCCAGACGCCCTCCTGCCGAGGATCTTCAGCCGTCCGGATGATATGCGGTATCGAATCCTTGAGATTGGCCATCGTTCTGAACAAGTGGGAGGTAATGGAAATGCGTTTGTTCCACGAGCAGCGATGAGTGGTGGAGCGACGAAAGAAGTACGGTCGGTAGAAGGCCGATATGTTCATAATCTCTCATGGGAGCACATGATCCTCAGGACTGTGGTCTCAACAACTGGTCACCATGTTCATGGCCCTTGTTGCCGGCAGGTCGCTCAGTATGCTGAGGTCTGCACTTTCGGGAGTCAACGCCAAACTGACATCAAGATGTACGTAGTGCCCTGGCTGCGGGAGACCCCGCCTGCGCCCTTCAGTACTAGAGCAGGACAAATTGACGACGAGAGACATTCAAGTTAAGAGTCAATCTTGGAGCTCATTCAAATTGTACAGTAATAGGTAGCTTCCTCGATTGTCAACTTGTTGGGGAAATTCCAGAAGGTGCAGACAGGCGGGCATGTGGTCATCAATCTGCGCGTTTAATGTCTGCGCGTGTAGAGAGGGGGTGGTATGGTGTTACTATTATGGCTACACAAACATAACAAAAGCCATAGTACAACCTGGGTTCTTATGATCCTTCTAATGTTACTTTGTGAGGACACTTCTAGAATGGTACCTGTAATATCCACCGAAAGGAAGGAGTATAGGTATCCCGGCACCTTCACATTCACGCTGTTGACCAGGTCCGACTTCTTTCAAGCTTTCCACGACTCTTGTATTCCAAGGAGAGAGGTACTCGACTGATAGGAAGACTCAACGGGGAATCGCATCCAGCGGTCCGGCAGCATGCTGCGATGCGGTGGGCGGGCACATGGATCTTCCAATTGCTCCGAAATAGTCAATGTCTGCTTCATGTCAGCTTTGGTAAGAGCTTCAACTATCTTACCAATATATGCCATGATAGGGAGAAGCAAACAAAAAGCTCTGCATCGACAATGCAAGGGACACTGTAATAAAAAAGGACGACATTAAGAATATCAATCTTAGCCTTGTAGTCTTGACCATGTCCAATTGCAATTGGTTGCAACCCATCACAGCAATTATACCATGTGTCCATCATGAGGAGTAGGTACGGAGATCATGATATAAGGAAATTTGAGCTTCTGGCCGAACACGGTGAGGCAAAGGAAGCAGATATGGAAAGTGTGAGGCTGAAATAGCAGCTGGTGCAAATTTTTCACAAGACCGCCATGTCCATCACGTCGCCGGTCAAAAGGTCGGACGAGGCCGAGGCTAAAGGAGACCAGTATACGAGTGTTTTGAGATGTTTTCTGTATGCAGTTCCATCATTTTCATGGTTGTGATAGGTGTATCTAGACCAGCGCAGGAGATGTTCCTGAGGCGTAACAGTGAGGGGCTGCAGGAGGAGCAGTTGAATGGTTTCGTGGTCAATTGCATCAGGGGTCGATCTGACATGGTCGGGAAGGTGCAGAAAGTATCCTGTTCATGAAATAGCCTCATCGAGACTTATCTGAATGATATATGTGTATACAGAGGATGGTCGTTGATGGGTTGAGGTTGGAAGAGACGTTGAAGGTCCCATTTTAGTGGCGGCGAAGACGGCTCAGGTCCATCTCTTGACCTCACTCCTAGCATTCTCGTTCCTCTACTCAGTGGCCTGATAATGCTTCAACGCCCGCCTACACCCTCTTTTCGATCGATGTATCTGATTCTCCTCGCCGGAAGGACGTCTGCATGGTACCAGTGATATAGGTTGTGGGAGAGCACAAGATATCAGGGGAGCATATCCTACAAAGTGACACACACACAAAAGGTATCAAGAACAGGACGCGGCCAATACTCCTACAATACCATAAAGGATGCTAATATTCCCCAGTATCTTGCTCACGGGGTTCCTTTCGATCACTCAATCTACCTGCTGGCGCAATTCTACCGTTCTGACGGCCAGCTGTTGCCAAATCAAGACAGTCATTACCTGATTCATAACCTCACCAGATGTCTGCATGGCGGCTGCGATAACACTTACCAACCCCTCACAAACCATGTCCACGATGATGCCTGAGGTTGAGATGAGTACAATGGCAACGTTGGATCATGCAAGGTATGACAGAGGTGTTATGCAGATTAGGTCAAGATGACCATATAAAAGCATTGGTTCTGACCCTTTCCAGCCATGCTCAATCTTTAGACGACGATTCGGACGACTCCATGGTGAAAATGGAAGAAGACGATGACGATGACTACTTTTCCTCTAACGGATCGGGTTCTATCCTCAGACGTCTACAGAATGAAAGCGAGAACCGTGACTCTCCCAACAGCTCCATGACATCGGGGTCAGTCGCCTCATCGGTCGCAGAACAAAAGACAAGTATCACCGTCAAGTCGGAGACAAAACCCGAAAGCTCGGACAGAGTAAGCCCATATATGTTTTTGAAGGCGCCTGCAACTTGTCGAGCAAAATCGTCCATCCCTTCACGTCTATCTCCATCCGAATACGCAAGCCAATGTGTGGCGGCGGCTGAAGCATCAAGGCTGAACCCATACGCCTTACACGAAGATGAACATAGACTATTACAGGACAAGTTATGTTACTCTCACGTCACTGTGTACCTGAATATACGGAATGGCATTCTCAGATTATGGACACGGAATCCAAGTGTCAGCGTCACCCTTGAAGAAGCCATTGGCTGTACAAAAGACGAACGATGGACTCGTCTGGCCTGTTTTGCGTACGAATGGCTTCTAAGACGAGGATATATCAACTTCGGTTGCGTGGAGCCTCCCACAATTCCCAAGGCTGTGGGCCGCGGTCGCAAAAAGGAAATCCCGCGAGAGACCATTGTCGTTATCGGGGGTGGTATGGCAGGGTTGAGCACTGCGCGACAACTCACGAATCTGTTTCATCATTACCCGGATCGTGCTCCTCCTAAGATCATTGTCTTGGAAGGGCGTGACCGTATAGGTGGGCGCATCTACTCACATCCCCTTACTAGCCTGCGATCCTCGATATTGTCACCCGGCCAAAGACCCACGGCGGAGATGGGTGCCCACATCATAGTCGGATTCGAACGCGGAAACCCTCTGAATGCTATTGTTCGAGGTCAACTGGCCCTAGACTATCATCTGCTACGAGACCTTTCTACCCTCTACGACATCGACGGCACCCCTGTCAACGGCGTAAACGATGCGATGATCGAGCGACTCTACAATGATGTTCTCGACCGGACGGGACATTACCGGCTCAAACATACGGTGAAGAAAACTGCACAAGGGGACAAGGCGTTTGTCGATGCCGGGCGTGATCCTCCTGACGAAGAGTCTCTTACAATCAAACAATACGAAGAAGCTACTGCTTTGGGCACCATCGATCAGTTACTGCCAAGTAAAAAGTCAAGAAGACGGGGTGCAGGCCACAGGGCCGCCAAGGGAGATAAGTCCTCCGAACAAGTCGATACAAACATGGAGACCAAGATGCAACTGCCTGCGGCCCAAGCAGCAAAAGAGTTTGGATTCTTGCTCAGGAAGACGACTCAAATGCACGAGACGCTGGAGCTGGATGAGCTCGCCAAGGAGCTCAACCAGTCCCCTAGGCACGGTCATGGATGCCGGAATTGACCAGTACCAGAACTTTTTTGGATCTGAAACCCTATGCTCTTCGGCTGATCAATTGGCACTTTGCGAACCTCGAATACGCCAACGCGGCCAATGTCGATAAACTGAGCCTCCGAGGGTGGGATCAGGATATTGGAAACGAGTTTGAAGGCGAACATGCTCAAATTGTCGGTGGTTACCAACAGGTGCCGCGTGCCTTGTGGCGCCACCCCGAGCCCCTTGACGTGAGAACGCGCAAGTCGGTCAAAAGCATCAAGTACAGTGCTGCTGGTTCGCAGAGTCGGGCCACCGTCACATGTGAAGATGGACAGTCGATCGAGGCTGACAGGGTTGTGTTTACAGCGCCTCTGGGCGTGCTGAAAGAGCAATCCATCCAATTCGACCCTCCGCTGCCCCAGTGGAAGCGCGATGCCATCAGAAGGATGGGCTTTGGCTTGCTCAACAAGGTCATACTGGTGTTTGAGAGACCTTTCTGGGACGTTGACAGAGATATGTTCGGTCTCCTTCGTGGCCCTCGCAATGGATCCGGTCTACACCAGAAGGATTACAAGGAGGGTCGCGGGCAATTTTATCTGTTTTGGAACTGTATCCCGACCAGCGGTCTTCCCGTGCTCATTGCCCTCGTCGCAGGAGAGGCAGCACATGAGGCCGAGAAGGTTAGTGACGAAGTACTGGTCGGGCAATGCATGGGCCAATTGCGGAACGTGTTCGGCGCTCCGAATGTGCCGCTACCACTAGAATCCATTGTCACTCGATGGGGTTCTGATCGGTTTGCAAGGGGTACGTATTCTTACGTGGCGGCTGAAGCCAGACCCGGCGACTACGACCTCATTGCGGCGCCAATCCAGAATCTGTTCTTCGCCGGTGAAGCCACCATCGCCACACATCCCGCTACAGTACACGGCGCATACCTCTCTGGTCTTCGAGCGGCTCATGAAGTCTTTGAGTCCATGGTGGGACCCATTCCTATACCGCCGACGCTGGTACCACCGGCCATGCCCAAAAAGGCGTCTTCTGCCTCTATTGACTTGACACAAATGGATACGCATATGGTCGTGGGGGGGAAGAGGAAAGGTGATGAGCTCCTTCCTGCGGGGACCTTTACTCGACCCGTGAAAGACAAGGACAATTCTCTTCAAGAAGCATGGGACGCTGCGATGTGGGTACGGATTTATGATGACCTGGGGCCTCCACCTGTGAAACCTCAGAAAGCCACGGTCAACGCTTTTCTTCTCTACTCTGGCGAGCATTGGGAGGAGGTGAAGACGCGTCTGTTGGAAACCCGGCAAAAGACCGGCAAGAAGAGCAAACAATCCGAACGCGATCAAGTCCGGGTTGAGCTTGGAAAGATGTGGGCAGCACTTTCCGAGGAGGAGAAGAAGCCTTATACCGATCGCATCAACAAAAACCGAGAGGAGAACGAGCGAGCGATGAAGGAATGGTCTGCCAAAGCTGCTGAATGGGATCGGCGCACGTGGGAAGTCAAGGACGTGTGGATTAAAGAGGGCAACAGTTTCGAAGAGTTCTGCAAGCGCAAACGCGAGGAGGATGCGTTGATGGATGCAGCAGAAGCGAAACGGGCCAAAGTATAGCATGGTTGGGTGAGCAAGCGGTTGGAGAGGATAGGAGAGCAAGCGAAGCGAAGCGCAAGCACCAGTGACTATATGCGCAGAAATGAGGACTGGGATGACTGGCACTGGCACTGGCACTGGGCTCGATACGCATATAGCAGGGCGTGTTGGTCGTATGGTTTATAGCGAGCACCGTCAGGTCGAATCCAGCATGAGAACAGAAATGAACAATCAGTGAAACAACGCTACTTGGCATCTGGTCTATCTGTACCTGCATTGCATTGCATTGCATTGCCGCCGGATGAAGAGGCGGCGGATAGATGTGCTGTGGATAGATGTGTGCGTGAGTGGAGGTGGGTGCTGGCAGTATTGACATTAGCTATCGCAAGGCTATCGCAAGGCTATCTACAGGATAACATGAATATCCGGATATACGTACGTAGAGATTAGATAGCGATCGCATAAGGTGACTGCGATTGTGATTGCGATTGCGATTGATTGACCACCCACCACTAACTCTCCACTTCAACTGGCAACCGACATCGGATTCCCCAGACTTGACGCTCTAAATAAATGACGGCGGCCGGCCAGTCATTGATTGTTGACTCACACCCGTCGTTTGCCCAGCAATTAGGTACACCCTCAAAATCAATGTCCTTCCTTTCGAAGTATACGTACCTACGTACCCTCGACCTGCGAGCGACAAGACTCGAGAAGCCAGCGTTGATCAATCCATTCATTCATTGAGCGTGATTCAGTACGTGTTTGTTGAGAAAGCCGAAAGCCGCCCGACAACTGTGACTGCAAGTTCAGCCACAGACAGGGACAGGGACACACGAGAGACAGACCGCTTCCACTTCTACTTCCGCGTCCACCTCGGCTCTAAACACTCGCATCGCAAACAAACAATATGGGCGCCTTCTACGAGACGCTCCCGCCTTCACTGGTGACTTGGCTCCTAGAGCAGAAAGTGTTCTGGATCGGCTCGGCGCCTCTATCGGGCGACGGCCACGTCAATGTATCGCCCAAAGGGGTATCTGACAAAGGAGGGCCCTTTTTCGGCGTGATCAAGGAACGAAAAGATGGGAGTGTTATTCAAGAGATACAGGGCAACAAGCAGACGCAGAATGGCACTGTCAATGGTACCGCTCACTCCGACACCGACACCGACAATTCCAAACACAGGGATAAGGATGTTGTTATTCGCAAATTCTGGTATATGGACCTCACGGGTTCTGGGATCGAAACTACGAGTCACCTGCACGAACCGGGGAATGGGAGAATCACAGTCATGTTCAATGCGTTTAATGGCCCGCCTAGGATTCTGCGGATATTTGGAAAAGGTAGGAAGGGACCATACCATGTCTATGATGGATATCCAACTAGCTCGACATTCTTCTACCCTCTACCTGTCAACACCGGATCCGTTGTGACCACTATGGCATGGTGGTTTGCCTTTTCGGCAAGTCCAGACATGGCTTTGCAGTGCCTCCAGGAAACTTGGTCGCTGCCCACTGGCTACGGCTGATTACTTCGAGTTAGCTGAGGATTGATTGACTGATTGACTGCTGGAACCGGCTCATATGATGTCCACGATACATACATGCAATGTCCATCCAGGTCGACTGATTGGTTTTGTCTCAGGAAACGTCCTCGAATACGGCACGCCGGAATTCAACGAAATCGTATCTTCCCAAAACATCACCATCATCCCCGGCACACGATCCATCATCCTAGTCGACATCCACCAGGTCGGCACGTCATGCGGGTTCTCCATGCCATGCTACGAATTCGTTAGTTTCAGGCCGACATTGAATGACTTTTTCGAGAAACGCGTGGCTGCCGAGAAGGCCGGGCAGAGGAAAAACGGTATCGAAGTGTATGTGAACCTGGACCTCACCTTCTACTCTTTGCGATTGTTTGTATATGCCATCTTCATGAATTGCTTTTCTTGGGTTTCTGTCCTGATCTACCACCACGTCTATTTCGCTTTGTGCTTCTGTTTCGATGCATACGCGCATATCATACCGTATCTTATCACATCACACCATACGTCACCTTACCATATCATATCATCTTACCTTACACTTTACTCCAATATCAAAACCACACTCACAAAGACAATACTGATTTGGTTTCATTCATGTCCGGCGAACAGATACTGGGCGCATAAAAACGCCCTAAGCATGGACGGCCTCCCAGGCCTCCAACGCGGCGTGAAAACAAGTATTACCGACAAAGTCGAACCGATCAAGAAGATGGTCGGCCCTTATGCGCCGGTCAAAGGGCCAAAGAGACCACGCCAGTCCTTCACGGCAGGACATTTGATTCTGGTTGCTCTATTGAGTTTTTTGAGTACCGCTCTTTTGATTTTCTTCCTGTTGAATCTGGGGGTTGGTGGGTTCAGGTTGACTAAGGGGTTGAGTTGACGGGTGTATGGTATGTGTATGTGACATAAGATGATCATGATGATGGCGATGATAGCCATGATACTGACGATGTGGTGTTTGGTTTTAAGCGGTTCTGACTTGTTGAATACCTTATTTAAGATCGTATGGCGGTGGCCTTATGATATCCCTGTTATGAAGCAAGGAGATGACCACATGGATGAATTTCGCGGAATGTTTCAGTTGAATTGAC
The DNA here is from genome assembly GCA_024611085.1 of Exophiala sp. LBMH1013. NCBI lineage: Eukaryota > Fungi > Ascomycota > Eurotiomycetes > Chaetothyriales > Herpotrichiellaceae > Exophiala > Exophiala sp. LBMH1013. Next base: position 1,609,064 of record JAMFLB010000001.1, read on the forward strand.
TTCTCAAAGATCAAAGATTGAAGCTTGAAGATTCCAATTCAATCGAAGAATGAAGGTAATATATACCACCCATGCGTACTTTATGCATCAAAAAGGGCCACGCCACCGACCTTACTAAATATAGCCTTAACTTGAGTGAACTGTCCGTAAGATTTCCCATTCAATCAGGCATACAGCTCCGGGAACAAGTCGCTCAAAAAGTCGTCCATCATCGCGTCTGCCTCTGCCTCTGTGCAAGTATTCATGTTAAGATCCCACCGAGACCCCCCCATCCAGATCCAGATCCAGACTCAAATTCAACCCCTGATCGAAACTCAAACTCATAGATAAACCCTGGTCCACAGTCGGAGCCAGACTCGTACTCGTGTATATGCCTGGATGTATTGTTTGTGATATATCAAGGTATTCGCTGTGCTCGACGTATCTGGGGTTCACTCCCCCTTTTCTTCTTTGCCTTCTCCGTCGTCGTCTGTTTCTGTTTCTCTTTGTTTTTCTCTTTCTTCTCCGCCCTGTTCTTCTCCGCCCTGTTCTTCTCCGCCTCCTTCAAACGAAGTGGGCATGGCAGATCTCGCTGGATTTTGATCACTCGAGGCACTGATATCCCGTTGGATCTGGGAGTGCCTATTGCCGCCACTGTCATTGTTGTTGGTATTGGCAGTGTTTGTGTGCCCAATGTTCGTACAGGCAGTACTCAGACATTTGTCAGCTGTCCTCGTAATCCTCGTAATCACCTGTTCTGCCATCTCACGCGGCGTCACTCCTTGGAGACGTTTAAACACCCGTTGAAGATGCCATTTACTCAGCCCGACCTGCTGGGACAGCTGAGATAAGCTGAGGATGCGGCCTTTGTCCCGTGCTGTATTGCGGATGAGGTGGACGGCTCGCTGGATTTTCGTGCTGATCTCGTCTGGATCAGTGTCGGTGTCGGTGTCGGAGAGGGTATTTGGATCTGTATCCGCATCTTGATGTGGAACGGTGGTTGGATTTGGATTTGGAATCTGTTCGGGCATCCCCTCCAAAGACATGACCCCTAGTCAAAGACCGCGCAAAGTCGTCTCCCTTACCCAAAGGGTCTGCATGGGACGATACAGTCCGACGATTCCGCACATCTGACGAGACTCGACGACCTCTCGTGCCATAGTCCAGATCGCCATCTCCATTCTCAGAGCCTAGAGGAGTGGAAGAAGAAATGGCACGACCATACCCGTAGTCTCCATCCCCTTCCCCTTCCACCATCGAATCGATACAGTCCTCAGAGCCTGCTGCTCCAAACCCACTCGCCGATGAACAGGCCAGTCGTCGATCAGAACCAGATATCTGCCGTGCATTTGCGTTTGCATTTCCACCCGACTGGCACCTTTGTACAGAAGCTTTCTGTACCGCACTCTCAACCACGGTACTTGTACGGCAGAATCGTGTTCTGACTCTTGCAGATTTCCCAGGCTTGCATCTCTTACAAGCTCGAAACCCGGCTTTCTCCGCTTGTATCGCAGTATCGTAGAAGACGACATTTGCTCGACGCGCCAGTCGAGCCTTGCATGTCGGGCGACAGTAGATCTTGGTCGTTGTCACGGCGTAGATGAATGCGTTGGCTGCGTTGTTGTCGCGGGTGACTAGGGCTTGCCACCGCGATGAAGGGGTTGTATAGTTGGATGATGGTGGTGAAGAAGGTAGAGAAGGTAAAGAAGGCATAGGGATTGCTGTAGCTGTAGCTGTAGCTATAGATGCCGCAGTAGAGATAGAATGAACAGGGACAAAAATAAAGCCATCAGCGGAAGTAGTATTACCACTATCAGCAATATATCCCGTCGAATCAACCTGGTGGAAGTCTGATCGGCCCGAGTCTGCTGCCTCTTCATACGGCCGAGGCGATAGTTCCAGAATTGCCTGAGAATGACAGCCGAAGGACGAGGTTTCAAGAAACTGGTGTTGATATGGATATGGACATGGATCTGGGTGTTGACTCCTCGACGAATTTGTGCTGAAACACAAGATATAATTGCCCTGCCCTGCCCTGCCAAGCGAGTGAAATCTGTGCCTGTGCCTGTTCGTACGGATTTGGGAAAAAATGAGAAAGTGAATCAAGTACATAGGAAGAATGTCGAACGTAGAAAGTGTCTCCATCGACTTGTGGGGGAAGTGATACCGAGTGATGATTGGTCATATCCGGAGCAACGAGGCTGAGGCTGAGGCTGAGCTGCGCGTGCCAGCCATCATCAGACTCAGGCTCCAGCAGCGAAGAGACATTTCGACGTTGTCAATTCACTCGGTTCGGTGCTTTGATTTGGATGTTTGGTGTCTGACTGTATATGTATACAGTATACATATATATGTCAGAATAACATTGAAGTACTTGATACTTGACTGCAATGGTCTATTATAGATATAGATATATGCTTGAACAAGCGGCAGGGATGAGCCCATCTAGTTCTGTATCTTCTCTCAGCTCAGGAGGACTCCATCTCCCATCTCACCCTATACCCGCCCCCCTTCGCTGTGTATGCTGCGCTGCAATCGCCATATCAACCGTATACCGCCTGATATCTTGATGTACCAGTATATCCATCCAGTCTTACCATCATCACCCCCCTCTCACCCTCTCACCCTCACAACCTCCCCAACCTCAACCTCAAACTCGCCCTCCTCCATACCCTTCATCGCCTACTCCCAGCCCTACTGCTCCGCTTACTCTTCCAGCTCTCGACCGAAACCTGACTAACACTATCCTCTGGCCCGACCTCACGATCCGTGACATCCAGATCCGCGAGATCCTTCTGTTTCGACACCACAGACCCGGATCCGCAATCACCAGTGCCAGTTCCAGCACCAGCACCCACGACGCCATGGCTGCGCAACGGATTCAATTTCCCAATAATCGTGCGTGGCGCAGAGATATGTTTCCCCGGCACGACACGGCCTGACGAGGATACCAGACTCCTTCCAATTCCAACTCCCATTCCAACTCCACTTCCTGCGCCTTTCCCACCAAGATCAGAGCCAGCCCAAGTCGCAGCACGGGAAGGAGGGAGTGGATATTCATGTGGTTGTGGTTCCCTGCCCTCGGGTCGACGGGACCGAGAACTGGCGCGTGAAGATGGTTTCTTCGAATGGTGCGAGGAAGGAGAAGGCTGTGTCACGGCCACACTGTCGTGCGTCTTGCTCTTGGTCTTGCTGGTGTGACTTCCTGTGAAATGACGCATGACTTTATCAGTGAGATGGACGACTGTTCTGGCTTCTTCTCCATCATCATCATCACCATCACCATCACCTTTGCCATCATCATGGTTGTCTCCGTCTCCGTCGTCGAATTTATCCCGTCGACTTCGCCTTGATGCTGTGGAAGGCGCCTGGCTGTGACTGTTACCGTTCACCCGTGAATGCGACTGTGAGCGCGATCGGGATCCTTTGGTAGCCTTGGAACCTTTGGAAACATTGGATATCTTCTCTGCCGCGTCTCCCATGACCCGAGATAAACTGCGTGACCGGGACGAATGCCTCGACTGGGCTCCTACCGACGTCGAGCGTGACGATTTAGCCACCGACGCCACCATCTGAGTCTCAGCAGCGGTAAGAACCGACGGAGCACGATAACTCGTGGGTGGTGCATTCATTTTCACACTCCCATTACTGGCCTTGGAATTCGAATGGCGCGATACCTGCGACCCTGACGCTTTGGAGACAGCACTCAAACTCGACTTGATATGCGACGCTGCCTGGCGAATAGTGCTCGACGAATGCGTCGAGTAATGGTCGTTGTCATGCATGGTGATCTGACGCGGTCCAGTACTTCTGTTGTCGTAGTCACTTTGGCCTGCACCGTACGCTGACATTGGAGGTCCAGCTTCGATGGCGCGGTAATGAGGATACACGCCGGCCGATCCCGGTCCCGGTCCAACAGTCGATTGCAGCGCGTACTCGTGACCATAGGCGTACTCGGTCCGTAAAGGCAATGGTGTTGGATCGGTAATGTTGCGGCCTACTACTGACGGACGTGAGCCAGCGTAGCCGCCTTCCAGTTGCAGTCTTTCGGTCTCCAGCCTCTCTTTGGATCGGCTATGGCTGCTGAATGCGTAATGCAATGCAGCTCCGGCAGCCACACCGAGCAATGTCCCGACAATGGCTTCACCTGCTCCAGTACCGTTGTTGCCAGAAGGCGTCCCGACGGGATTAGACTGGCCCGCTGCTGGTGCAATGTTGGCATTGGCATTGGCATTGGCATTGGCATTGGTGTCGGTGGTGTTGAGATTCGGTTTGACACTGTTAATCAGATCCCTGGCAACACTCGCTGCGGTGCGTGCGTCGTTGATCAGGGTATTCAGAACATCTCCCGATCCTGGCCCATTGATGTTCGAAGTCGATGGTTGAGCTGCTTGCTCTGGCTGGTGTGCCGGTGTCTCTATCAGCGTCGGAAGCCCGCCGACATAAGACGGAGCAGTCACACTTCTGATCTGAGACAAAGCGGGCGGCGGTGCCTGTGATGCTCTGCTTCGGGCCTGAGATACCACGGTCGAAGGAGCTCGAGTTTTGGCATGTGAGATGATGGTGGTTGGGGCTTTGGCCACAGATATCACGCTTTTCGGCGCCGCGATTGTCGAAGGAGCTTTGGCACCAGCATCACCGACGCCACTCCTGCTTGTCGTTGATGGAGCTTTGCCTTTCGCCTGCGAAACAACCGTACCACTTCCACCCACTTGGCTTCCTTGTTCTAGTGCAGGCCTGTACACTGCCTCGATGGAATTGCCATCAAAGTCAATCACCGCCGCTGAAAAATACCCCGAGTCATCCCTCTGGGAGGGCTCTCCATGGATCTTCCCACCCGCTTTCAGGGCAGCCACGAAGAATTGCTCCACCTGAGCGCGTGACGAGGCGGGGAATGCCACATGTGCCGCCCCGGCTGGCACCCCGGGGATTTCCTGCGTGATCCAGAAGTCGGGCGGTGCTGATGCTGGAGAAGCCGGGCCGAAGCCGATGGTTTGGTCTTGCCGGCCTCGGAAGACATAGTTGAGAGGTTGGAGGGAGGAGAGGAAGAAGGAGGTTGATGTTGGGAGGTGGCTGACTGTGAGGGTTATAGAGGATGGCATTGGACCAACACAAGTTCAGGGGAGGCAGAATCCCGTCGATGGAAGCTTGTGTTGGAACGATATCAAGTTGTTCCCTTTGTGCTGGAGAGCTTCGGTTTGCAGAAGAGTCGATCTCCCGTAGATCTTATGTTCAAGAAGGTTGTATTGCTGAACCTGCCTCATAAAGAGTCTGGGCCAGAAGATGTGGCAAAGGAGTCGTCACGGTATCTCTGCCTGCAGGGCCGCATGAATCGGTACAGGAGTGAGCAACTGCTGTCAGTTGGGCGTGGGCGTGGGCGTTTGGACAATCCCCAACCACTGTCGAGTTGTACTTCAGCGACTAGTGATGTCTTGTAACTCGGTCTTGACCAACAACTTTGCTGGGAGGTACAAGTTGGAGTTTGTAGAGGATTGCGTGGAACTGGTGAGGCTGTCACTCCGCAGCCGAAACGAGCAATCAGATCTTGGTTCACAAATTGGCCACAATGAGAAGTCCTGTGCAGAGACGACAGAAGGGTGTGGAATGGGAATAGGCGATGATTGAGACAAAGACAGACAACACAGCATGCAATGCAGTCCAATGAGCCAGATATTGAGGTAGACTATGGCCCCAGTGGATAGAAAAAGGGCCGCACGATATCACTGCAATCAGAGAGCAACGAAGCGGGAAGGATGGCAGTGAAATCGGCGCTTTGTTTGCTCAATCTGATAACCAATCTCGGGCAGGGACTGAAAGATCGGAAGGCAACCAGGCGAGAAGAGATGAGACCACCCCTTGGGTCACGAGATGGTACCTGACCCAACCATTGAAGCGAATGACCTGCGACGATCGGGGACGACAAGCAAAGATGCAGCCGCCTCACTTCACTAATGTAGTCGGTGGATGATAGAAGAACTGAAAGGCAACATAACCAGAAAACATTGGTGAGGCGTGGAAAGCCGCCATATGTGGTTGGTGGCGGCCAATGGCAAACAAATACAATGAACGGCTGTTATAATGCCACGTTGGACGCGAATGGGTCGCAGGAAATAGTCGAAAGGCCGAAGAGACGGGACATTTGTGATAGACTGGAGATCGATGGGTCTGGGGATTTGTTGTCTTGAGCCAAATGGCCGCGCGGAAAACAAAGTGATATGCCGGTTGATCGTAAGCAGACGGTTCACGGTCCGTCGGGCACGAATGCATGCATAATGGCCCCATCGTCCATTGGGCCACTTTTTTCACTTCTCTTCGTTTCTCCGTCGAATAGCCGCCTCTTTTCATACAGTCTCGAAAGAGAAGGTAGTTCGGTTGGTTGACAAAAGTTGACGCTAGAAAATGCACAAGTTCTGTAAGCCTCGTAAAAGAATGTGAAGTTGGTCCGGTCTATCGTAGTCATGCCAAACCAGCAGGGTCACAGTACCATATCATTCCATCAGTAACTCCGATATTCCATGTCTGCCTCTTGACCTGTTGTGGTGTGGGTTTTCCAGATTGATCAGTCCTTGAACATGCCGCCCGTGTCCATTGTAAAAACATATTAAAGCCGCGCCGATACGAACAAACTTTTGCTGAGCACTGTCACCCGTCTATTCCAGAAGCCATTCATGCTCGTCATAACATTCAACGCCGGTGATAAAACGCCAGTGTATCCGATGCTAGCATTGCCGTCGGCCGTTATGTAGGGCAGGTTGACATGCACCTACAGCCAGACGCACGAAACCGCCTTGAGGTATGTTGAACCATGTTCTGTCTTGTTGTGAAAACAAACGCCAGATCCAACTCCCCCAATGCACACTTGACCGCATTCATACAAGGTGACTTCGATGTTATGATCGAGCCTTTGCAGAACCGTCACTGGAGCAGTAAAAGAGAAGGAAATCGTTATTGCAAACCTTGACACCGGCATCCTCGTACGATGTTGCATAGGGGAGAGGTGCGTCGATGGAATTCCACCTTGGAGACCGGGGCACTCGTGCATTGTATGTTAAGCGCCCTCGTCTGGTATTCCCTCTAGCATCAGATGATGTTCCAGGCATCTTCACAGGCATGACAGAACTTGCTGCAAGTCACACTGGCGCTGAGACTGTAGTTGCTGATACTGATGGCTTCGTCCTTGAACGCGTCGGCAAAGTCGTCCTTGCCTTTGGCCATAGCACCGATAAAGACGCAAATGCTTTCATCTTGTTCAAGGGTATCAACATAGTCTCGGACTCGAACGACATCGGCGTCGAAACTTAAAGTGACCTTTCTGCAATTCGGCGGGAGGTGGTCGGTGATGGGATTTTTAATCACTTTAAGCAACTTTTCTTGGGAGTTGACCGATCGGATGGACAGGCGGTGCAACAGCTGGACCATGAGACCAGCAAATCGTTTGAAGGTTCGGGGAATCCGCACGGTAGGGCTGACTTCGATCAAGACGCCTTTGGCGGTGTGGATGTAAATCTGCAGCTTTCCGGCTTTGTTGATCGGGGAATCCAACAGGGTCAGTAGACACTAGACGTTGAAGTCAGCTCGCCCCGACACTCGCGAGAGAGGGTATAGCCACCTGATGTGTGATATCGGGTCTGGCATCGCTGATGTCGCGACCCATCTTGCGCATGACACCGATGTGCTCGTCGCTGTTTAACAGAGAATACTTCTCTTCCCGGCCTCCGGATTTTCCATTGTGGGCTGCTCGGTATGTTTCCAGACTGGCGTTGGATAGCACCACAATCAACCGCTTCGTGTCTCTATCATTCGAGGAGATGGGGACATTTTGTTCGGCGACGAGGCGAGGGAGTTCGGGGGCAGGAAGAGACTGCGCTCCTGTGGGTTGTGAGTAAGAAGACAACCGGGGCTTTTTGGCCTTATGCTTGGGCAAATCGTCGCTGTCCATGTCGAAGGCCACGTAAAAATGCAAGGAGACTAGAAGTATTCGACGTACTGGAACGCTTCCTCTTCACACCTGGTGTGGTCGACATGACACAGGTTGGAAAAATAGATGGTGAGGCAAATCTCGACGGCTAAAACTCGTTTTCTCGATCGGGGAGTCAGGCCGAGGGAGACAGGGGAGACTGGCAACCTCAGTATCAGATGACAAGTAAATGTATATGGGCTGGGATAATGTTGAAGAAATATCTATCAATGTTGGACACACCAATATGGACCTGCGGCGACTTTTATAGCGATCAAGATACAGTCAGTCTTATAATAGTGACTGTCGGCCGGTCGTCGCTGCGAGCGCAACTACCAGCAAAATTTCTCCACGCCAAGCTTGAAAGATGAGGGAAAGTCGCCGTTACAGGCCCGACACTCGAACTCAATCATCGCGAACCATGTTGGCTCCGGAGTCTATCACTGCCTTGAACCTCTCCACAGCCCATGTCAATCTGTGTTCGTCTGGTTCGCGTTGTTGTTGTCAGTCACTTCTTCTTCGCCTTTTCCGGATTCTTCTCCAGCAACAAACACCACTTCCTCCACTCTCGAGCACCTTTACTAAAAACATTCTTGAGATCGTCCTTCACCCCCGACATCTCCCACTGCTCATCTTCCCAGTTCTTCTCCTCCTGACCAGCACCACCCCTGTCGCTAGGTGTCCATCCGATAGCCTCGAGCACATCGCTCTCGGTCGGACTGGATGCGTAGCCCGGGAATAACTTGCTATCGGCCTTGTGGCACTCGGCGTCGAGGTATCTCTTCAGGATCTCGATACGCGCAGAGGGGGTAAACGTCAATTTCAGCTGGTCTTTCTCGTGATCTCCTGTCCCACTGCTGGAGGAAAGACGCTTGGTGACGCTCCGTGCTGTTTTGGCGCCGCGAAAGGATGCATATGCCCACACCGTGTCGATCTCCCCCAGTCCTCCGAAGGGCCAAATGAACGTTGCAAGGATGTCAATTCCGTAGCCTACGGGCATCAACCCCGTGGCAATAATGGTGTCACGCTGTGCTTTCGTTTTCGTCCGCAACATAGTGTTGACAAACTCCTCACGCATCTGTTGCTCGTTGAGAGGGAGGCTGGGTGGGTAGATCAAGACCATTTCCTCAACACCTACTGTTTTGTGTGTTTCGTCGCTTTCCCCATCATCATCAGACTGAGCCGGTGATACTCGGCCAAGGAAATCAAGGTTTGAAGAGGTGGTCTTGTTCATGGCCCAGCTAATGCCTCTGGTGGCCTTGGATTTCACTCCTTGCCATGACGCAGTCTTGGCCGTGCTGGTCTTTGCGCTGCGGACTTCTTCCTGCCATTTTCGTTGGACTTTGTGCAACTTTGCTTCCTTTTTGCCCTTCCGCAGGTTTTTTGCAAAGGTGGAGGCGGCGGCGTATAGATCATGAAACGGGTAGGAATGTCTTCAGGCTTCACATTGGGTAGGTTCGGTCGTGGAAATGGCACCAGATATCCTATCAACTTGTGCGGATCTCGGATATAGTGGACTGGATTGGATGGGTTGTCGTCGTCTGCAAATGCTTGTTTGTGACGCTGTGGAGGCGGGAGGAATGGGGTAGGAGCGCTTGGCTGGATTGATGTCTGACCGGCATAGCCCGAAGGTTGCTGTGAAGGCTGACCAGCATGGTCATATGGTTGGTATATTGGAGGTTGTTGGCCAGATGACACAGGATATTGCTGTGGTTGCTGCCCAGCATAGTCTAGGGTTTGGTATGCAGGGTATTGCTGTGACAGCTGCCCACCAGCGTCACTCTTATGGTCACTGTAAGGCTGTTGGATGTTACTGCCCGCCCCGGCATCCACAGGCCGTTGAGGAAGAGGTGGAGGAGGAGGGTTGTAGGCTTGAGTTGCTGTTTGTTCTTGTAGTTGTGCGCCAATCTGTTGTGGTCGAGGTGGCTGCGGCGGGGGCGCATATTCATACCCACCACCTTGAGGATATTGCTGCTGACCGGACGAAGACATCCTCACATGCGGCGGCTTTATCAGATGTTCTGCCACCAGGACTAGCCGAAGGAAGTGATGGTGATGTCAAAGATGAGAGGTAATTCGAGAGCACCGGGAGACACTCAAAACGAGGGCAGACGAGGATGTATTGATGAAAGAGGCCTGCGCTTGTTCTCAAATGATAGTGAGAGGATCAGGGTCACTGGGCAGCGAATCTTGTTTATAATATAGGCATGATATCAGGATATCCTGTTTGTTCTATGTGAGCACTGCCTTAGCTACTAAACAGGCAGACGGACTGTTCAATGGGATGAAGACGCGTCCATACACGACTGCATCGCCAATCATGACGTCGCGGGATGCGTACAGTACCTGTACATACTTTATTTATAGTTTCAACGCACCTGTAACCTCAACAACACCTACACATTCTAATCACGCAGCCTTGCTTCTATCTTAGCAATGATGCCAACACACCAATATAAGAAGCATCCCAAGCTCTGGGTGTCAACTTTGCAGGGCCATTTCTGCTATGCATGATCGATGCTCTGTGATGTCGTCGCGATATAACGGACGTCCTCTCAATGTCCGATCTTTGAACATTCGCACTTTCGAGCACGAGCTATCGAAATTCCGCTTTCTCTCCGAAGACGAGAAGGTTCATCCTCCGGCGCCTCAATCATGGAAAGAAACTCACTTTTCGAAACTCAGGCGATATCCGACATGTCAAAATGTTTGCGTGGAGGAACTCATCGATGACCACGGACTGGAAGGTTACGTTTTCAAGGTCACAATTGACGGAAATGGCCCATTTGCCTTGAAAGTAGTGGGTTGTCCTACCACCTGCAATGATGAGCTCTATGGACATAGCACTGACATTAGGGACAGTTCAAACAAGTTCATCGTCCCGCTGCACCTAGAATCTGGCCATTTCCAAGAGAGTGTCTCTATTACGCTAGGGCAGAAGCCGTCAATGCCAGTGCCTCCATTGGCAAACCCCTACCAGAAGGTCCTCCTCCGGAGCCTTATACTCTCAATGATATGGTCCGATTCCTGAAGCAGTTCTCCTCTGATAGCGATCTTCCTACTACGGAGACTCCCGATCACGAAGGACCGCATGATATGGAAGTCCCCACAATCCTGTCCGAAATGGATGGTAGTTTGGGATGGATCAGGCTTGACCGCGATGATATAAACAATGTCATTCGCAGATGGAACTTAGATCTTGGCTATACGATGAATGGTGCCGGCTTCCAGGAGCACCCGTTTGGGATCGTCAAGAAACTGGTTGTATCTTATGCCCCGTTGGACAATCGAAAACTGTTGAAGTGGTTGGACTTGGCCTACCATCTTGGTTATGACCTCCAAGTGTTCCACCCGCGAAATTGGATCGGTGAAGGAATCCTTGTGGATAGCGGTGACGTCCTAACGTTACCATTCCTAGGCAAGTGGCGGTTCCTGGCTCGATCTTATGAAATATCCCGAGCGCATTTTCAAGCTGATATCAGCTGAATGTCCATCTCCGAAGCGCTAGACCAGGATGCAATCAGATTTCCCCCAGTTTTAGAGCATCGTATCCACGAGCTACGTGTCCCAGTGCGTTGGGCATCAACGGGGTCTCCGGCACAGCGGTCCGCGAATGGAGTCAAACGACCAGTAAATAGAAATGTTACACAACTTGAAGGTAGTAAGTACCTGGTGCAGCCAGGACTGGCGGGCGCCTTCCTTCTCTGCGAAACCTGTCCGCGGACTCGAACAACCCCGTTCCCACCGTCTCTCAAAGACCACAAACCCGCCTCAGCCCCCTATCATCAAATCGACCAACGGCAAATCTGTCCAGGGTAGTCTTTGCCTCATCCATGGCTGCCATAACTGGACCCAGACCGGCCGTATTATTCTGCATGCTGACAAGATGACTCCGCAGTTGTTCGAGCAGGCTTTCCAACTCCGGATCCGCCCCTGCCTGCGAGTCCGGGCATAAATTGATGGTTGTCGGCACAGAAGCGAAGGAGCCGTGTATAAGACGATCAGCAGGAGCGAGAGCACTACCATAACCACCAATGCCAGTGACTGCATTCACTCTTTCAATCTCCTCCTGGACTTTCTCATCTCTCTGTTCGTCTTTGACGGCTTCAGCCCTCGCGAGCGGATGTAGGCCCTTCTCTCTCCTCCGCCGTAGTGTCTGACTACTTTTCAATGCGCTCTTAAGACCATCCAGCTCGGCACGATCCCTTTGAAGCGCTTTCTTCTCGCGTTTGATTTGCATGCGCAGCAGATTCGCGGATTGCGTGTTCAAAGTCAACTGGGCCTGCAGGTTCGCGATGCGGTGCAGCGTGGCGGAAAGATCAAAGGGCGAGTCGTCCACCGCAGACTTGGCTCCACTCGTAGGCGGAAATGGCATGTGTGGAAGGCGCGAAAGGAGTCTGCAGGAAAACGGGTTCGGTTAGCAAGACTTACAACCCAACTTGTTGTAATTGTTGAAAATATAGGAAAAGCACACACACACACCTCTCAGTAACCTCTTCCACGGCCTTTTCATATTCTTCTTCCTGGACCTGTGCTCTCGAGGCTGGTCGGTGTCCTCCGTGCGCCTTCTTCACCACGTTTGGGATCCTGCCCGACCCTCCACCGCCGGCCCTTTTTGTTTTGATATCGAACAAGATCTGACGGACCTTCTCTTGCGAAGATGCCGGTAGGGGTTTCCATCTCTTTCGAATCGTCGACTCTGAAATGTTCTTGATACGCGGCGCGAGAGTCACGAATTGACCATTCGCAGCTTTTGCGGATGATGAGGTCTTGGACGCGCCCATTTTGGATATCTGGAAGCTTGGACGGAGAGTTGTCGTGATTTGCGCGTGGTTTGGGCGTGTACAATGACTGGAAACTGCAGAAGCTTTCAATGGTCTGGAGAGACTTGTCGTTGAAAACGATAACACTACGTTACCTTATCATTAATGTAATGTTTACTTGGCTGGATTTGGTCTAGTGCAGCCTTGCCCAACAGCCTCGTCTGACAGCCTCGTCCACGACTACATACAACTTACCTAGGTACTACAACCACTTTCCTTGGCTGTGAATGCCTACCAATATCTTGGATAGTGTTCGGCATGGAGTTGTCGCCTATATATGTTGAACAAGGTATCTCCAACTACCCGGCCCCACGCTCTCTCACTGAGGCTTATATTCAACAAGCGAAGTTTCGTAACGTCCTTGGTACCCATCAATGGGGGCTCGGAAAGGCTGAAATTGAATACATCCGTTGCGAGCAGAGAGGAGGCTATTCGGGACCAAAGACCAGATCTCCATGTTATACCATGGGATGTATTCTAGCACAGGCATAGTCGTAGCCAAATGAGCTTTCTTCGCTTGTACCAGAGCAGCAGCATTGCGGTATGATGTCCCAGAATCATAGGTATCCTGCTGGTCGAGTGCGGGTGCCCACCCTTGCCATCTGCTGCACGTTCAGTGCAATGTCTGAAGGCTTCCGTATGTCTCTTGAGGCGGCCTCCCGTGCGCCCTCAAGTGATGGCGTCATTCACTGCCTCACATTCGGCCGAAATCCAAAACACCAAAAAGTCTCAACTTGGTATCAACGCAACTCGAACCCGGAAAAGAGCAAAAACTTTTTCACAAACCCCCTGTTTGTCAGGGAGGTTGTGGTAAGTGAAACACACATGGGTTTTTCCGAATGGGTTGTATTGGGGAAACTTCTTCACAAACTCCCTGTTAGGGAGGTTGTGGTAAGTGAAACACACCTGGGTTTTTCCGAATGGGTTGTAGGTTGTATTGTATCGTCCACCGCTTATGAGACTCTTTCTAAACGCTTTTGCGCAACCACCCGGTATTGTCTCTTGCCACTGCGCCACCGCAGCCATTTTTGAGTTGAGTTGTTTTGTTGTGGAAGAATATCGGAAACAATAATATATGAAGGATCATGTGGATCCTGTGCCGCGAGAGCAAGTCACATGGTCTGTCCCCCGACAGTGAATTCGGTGCCGGCAGTATCTTCTTGGCGAACAGACGCCGGAGTGATGCCGATAGTTCGATGTCTCACGGTAGCAGCAACTCAGGTTGTTCATATGAATCTTCTCGCTTGGCACGTCGACCTTCGCATCTTCTTCAATAGGTATATCGGAAGTTTGGCACGCCTTCAATAACATAACCCCCTTTTCTAGCCTTGCGGTTCATCATCCAGAACCAGACAGTGCAGGCGACAACAATAAGTATCATCAAGATGTGGCTTCCAATGCTCACCCAGATCGCCGTCAGATATCGTGGAGCCTCCGGTTGGCGCACAATATAGCTGCCAGCTATGCCGCCCAGACCGTTACAACCTGAGATGGCGGCTGCCACTGTGGCTCGCTTCCACTGACCTACCACATTGTTTGCCTGATATGCGTTGAGGGCTGCCCAATTACTCACATACGCCCCAGTGGCTAGATACGTCCCAATGTATCTCACCGTTACCTGGCTGGGAAACCCCAACATGCAAAACCCCGCGATCAGACTGAGGGCGTTGAAGATGATGATCGGCGCGCGTATTCTGTACTTGTCGCCAACAAACGAAGACAGAAGGACGGGAATGACGGCGTAATAGTATGGCGGGGATGACAACAAGATAGCCTCATTGCTATCGAAGCCCATCCCGCCCTGCAGTATGATCGGCAGAAAGTATGACAGCGCTGTCGATACGAGGTTGAGGAGAAAGAACAAGACGCAGAAGACGTACAGCTTCGGGTCGAGGAAGTGCACCAAGATGGCCGATAGGCTGAACGGCTCGGGCTTTCCGCCGTCCCGCCGGTCGTTGTTGATCCGTTCCATTGCAAGGATCTTTTCGTCTTCAGAAAGAAACCAGATCGAGTTCTCGCAGCGATCGGGAAAATCAACCATCCAGAAATAGGTGACAATGCCTATACAGATGGTGATCGCGCCTTGCACCAGATACATATATTGCCAGCCCCTCAACCCGTGGCGGTGGTCGAGATGGTTCAGGCCGTAGTTGACTATCGAGCCTGTCGCCAGAACCACTACTTCGCCAGACTGGAGCAAAGCGAACCGTAGCTGCTGCTCTTTTCGAGTGTACCATGCTGATATCAGGTATGTGAGGCCGGGATAGATGCCAGCCATGGAAATGCCGAGAAGGACCCTCAACGCTATCATTTGTCGCCAGCTGCTGATGGCGGCAGTGCACATGGTGATCAACCCAAAGGCACATGTCGTTGTTGCGAAGAAGATTCTGGGTCCGACAAGCCGCATCAGGATTGTTGCAGGCAGCTGAAAGCATACCGATGCAACGGTGAAGATGAAAATGGAGACTGAGTATCGGTCTCCGGTGAGTTGCAGGTCCGCCAGCATGCTAGTGACTGATGCGGATGAGATGATACCGCTGTCGAGAAGGTTGAGACTGCATAAAATCCCAGCGATCGTGCAGAGTCGTAGGTCGACCTTGCGCCGAAGACGTGATTCAGCTTCTGCTTCATCCTGAGGCGGTACATGTTGATCGCAACTACGGCTGATCTGGATGGATAGTGCATTGTCATCGCGTTCGTCTGATTGTCTGCTCCCCGCCATACTGCCTGTCTCATCGGGATCCGCGACGACGGATTGGTTCGTGTCCCTGAAGCCGGATTTTGGGGACATTGCTGCTAGTAGGGCAAATTGCCAGACTACTTTCTAGCCAGAACACATCTTTCAGGTCCGAGATATCCTATTGCTTGTGCAACCGAGCGCACAGGGGCCCATGGTCACACACATTATGGCGGAATATGCGAGAAGTCGAGTCATCGCGGCCGAAATTTCAATGTCGTTGACAGATGACGAATCAGAGATTGCGCGAATGTCCGGGGAACAATTTTGTGAATACCCGTATTAGAAGACGAATTACCCGAACATCTCCTACTAGGTACCGTAACCTTGCAATTCCCGGTATAAGTCGGGTCTACGTCATTTCATTACCTTGGTATTATTAATATCGTACCCAGGCCTCCAACCCCCGGCAAGGCTGTCGTCGTCAGGGGCTGCGGTATGACTGATGGGCCGGCATGACCAAGCTGCTCGATGGTTTTCGTCTACAGACTCTCTGGGGTAGTCGGTCTAGGCTGATCGTATGCCAGGGAAGAGCACACGTGCCCGGCATTACTATTATTGACTACCAAGGCGGTCACCCTCATTTCAGGGGTTTCGTGGCCGGCAATGCTATTGTAGAAGGAACAAAGAGGGGGTGAGAGTTCATTGCCTTTTCTGCCTGTGCAATCTCTGTTTCCCATCCACGATTGGTCCGCAATCACTGGGTTCGAATACTCTGACACAGTTGTCGAACAAGGCATGAGAAACCCATCGAATTTTGATGCATGATGTGCCCGCCCCAAACCAGAGCCCAAGTGTATCGTAGAGGTCCTGCTGAGCTATGACGCGGAATTTGTGGCTGCCAACGAGGTCGTAGATCTGTTGTATCTCATTCTTGCCTGCAGATGCTGTAGCCTGCGGTGGCCGAATGCAGCGTCCGATTCTCACACCAGTGGCTGAAGGTGCCACCACGCATTCTCGTCACCATTTGACCGGCCTATCTGAGATCAGCTGCGCGTCATCCCAATCTCCTTTCTTCTGCACGGTCGGCACAAGTGGCGGGTGTATACCAGCAAAGGCAGCGGAATCCGGGGCTGGGTTTTGGGCCTGCTCACCGCCGTAATTGACGTTTTCCAGCATTTCGACATCGCCATCTGTCTGGGACTGGTGGGGCGGTAAGGCACTCATCTGGTTCCGTGCAGGTATTGGAGGAGGATGGTCGGGTGGCGGGAAGACAATATCTCTCTTGACCGTCTCAGCCAGCTCATCAATCCGATCTGCTTGAATGTAAATCAGCAGGTAGGGATTGGGCGGCGGGCCCCAGTTGTCTTGAGTCGGTTTGCCAAAAATCTCGTTACGATTCTGCACCACCGTCACCCGGTCGTCGTTGTATTTCCTCCAGACTTCATTTTTGTGGTCAAAGATGTAGACCCAATAGTGACCTCCTCCCGCACCGCCGCGATGGAAGAATGCAGCGTGCAAGCGATAGGGGTGCTTGCGCATGTCGACAAATGCTTCTTTGACTTGTTGCGACAAAAGGGTCATGCGGGCTCTTAGCTCTGAATTATGGTCAGCTGAGCCCAAAATAGGAGTAAGTCTACGTACCTTCAAGTTCACATTGCGCCTTTTCGGCCAAGGTGCCAAGCATGGCGACGGTGTCGGGATTGACTTCGAGATCTTCCGATACAGGGTCAGCGGGGATTTCTGCTAGATATTCCAAAGCGAGCTTTGCGTCGTTCAAAAGGCCTGGGACGTCTTTTGCCTGCCCCTGGAAAGTGTTAGATGGGTTGAGAGGAAATGCTGGAATAGGTTCACGTACATGTTGTTCTTCCAGGATAGCTTTACGGGCAGAGAGTGTCGCCAGTTCTTTCTTGATCTCCCAGGTCTGTTGGCGTCTCTGAAAGAGTTCAGAATCGCCGCCGCTCTCAAGATAACGATCCATGTATATCGTTTCGGGGACTTCGACATGATGATTGAGCTTTTCCTGACGTTTGGCTTGTTGGTTCCAGGCTACTCGGTCGAGAGCAATGCTCAAAACCGGAGGGAGGCGACAAATAGAAGTGTATGACTGGGTACCATCTTGGGCATCCTGGAGGTCATATTCGTTGTCGATGGCAGAGTAAACATCAGCTGGTTGGTGATATACTCGTGTGATAATGTTGAGAAATGGTACAGGTTGTGGCAATGATCTTTCCGGCTGGGAGTGAGTTACTGCTTGGCCGAAGAAGAGATCATGGACCTCGTCCTCCTGTTCCCCTGATTTGTCAAACCCAGTGGGACGCATTGCACAGGATAGCTGAATAATGCAATGGTTCATGACTTCTGTGACATCCTGTTGGCGGGCATATTCTTCGAGCGTTGAGGTGCTGGTCTGGACCGGTTTCCTAGGTGGAACAGGGGGCGGTTTCCCAGGAGGGGGTTGGTAAGTCGTCACCTCCGGTTTGTTTGACTCGTCTGCTACAGCGGCATCTTGGGAAACTTCTCCGGCCTGGACGTTTAGCTTCGATGGCGAAGTAGGGGCGAGCGGTTGGGATAATGATGTAGAGATAACTTCAGAAGAAGCCATATCCTTGTCCGGGGCCACATTCTCCTTGTTGTCCAACAGCGACAATGTCTCCTGCCCTGCAGTTTCGTCCAACATGACCTGGTCACTCCCCGGCTTTGACACCAGCGTTGCTTCACTGGAATTGTCGTCCATCGCGACATCTGCACTTTCTGGGTTGTCTTGTTCGGCCTTAACAAGACTGCTGGCGACTTCCTGGGGAGTTTCATCGAAGTCAATAAGAGGATCCGCAACAACCTCTTCGCCTTGTATAGGAGATTGCACAATTGCACCGGCGTCAAAGTCAAGTTTGTCATACTCTGCCAGAGTCAAAGGACCTAGCATGACTCGATGATCAACATCACCCAAACTGGGTCGATCTGAAGACTTTAGAGTTGATCTGCGGCGCATCTTTTCTTTAACACTTTCAGTCTCCAGCGTCAGTCGCGCCAGTTCTTGGTCTGGTTTGATAGACGTTTGTGGTGTTTGGATCATGCCACGAAAAAGCGTGGCGAGGCTTGCCACAACTGCGCATGTCAGAGGTAACAGTGCAATTAGCGAGTGCGAACTTACATCTTTGAGCTGTCTGGACCTCTTTGACGCTAACTTTGCGCTGACCAACCCGCTTTCGCTGCATATTCTCCTCGTCTAAAGGCATTTTGTAGTCGTCGAAGTTGAGAACAATGTGCCGCAATTGAGTCATGGTGAAGAGGAATTGAAGAAGGCTGTTGAGATAGCAGGTATTTCCGATGTTCTCCAGTCCAACAGGCTCCTCCAGCGTGCCTCCGGGGACTTGCGGAACTCTGCTGTGCAGATGATCCAGCAAGACCGAACTCCCTCGCCCGGTAGCAATTGCAGCAAGAGCTTTATTGTAGAACTCGACGCTGCCAGGATTCTCCTCAATGGCCATATTGTACTGAAGCATAATCATTTCATCGTCGATTTCACGGTTGGAGATCTGCAGAGCCTGGTAGCCTTCTGCCGGATCCATGGTCGTTTCGTTGGTGAACCCCGAGTCAATCCAGTTGGAGAGAAATTGACTTTTGCGATGCTCAGCAATTAAGCGGACGGCCTTGAAGGCTTGCTGTTCTAACCCCCTGTTGTCGTTTGTCTCGACGTTTATCAGTGGCGGTATGTAAAACTGGGGCAGGGACACAAACCTTGACAGTAAACAAAGCTTGAATATGTTCATCCTCCGTCGTAGGGTCGGCGTCAAGGAAAGCAAGAGCTTGCTCATAGCTATCGATGACTGCAAGACGGGCTGTTAGAGAATGGAATTAGGGCAGTCTGTATGTATATGGGCTCACCATGTTGTGCAGTATCAATAATGAGTTTGCTATTCCGGTGCACTCCAATGATCCGCAAATACTCTCGCAGTTCATGTTCATGGCTGGGTGCGTCTGCTAATGTGGCTGTAAATGCACCCACTATATCCTCATCAGTGACTGTGTCCTCACGCCCGCTTAGCTGGAAAGCTCTATAAGCTTTGTCCAGAGTCTCGGCATCAAAGCGGCCTGTTGAAGTCTCTAACACAACCTCGGTCTCTAGAGCTTCACTTCCACGGTGCTGTGCGATGGCTTGAAGATTGCTGAGGTAGATTGGGGCGTTCTGTGGATCCGTTTCCAGCTGCCAGTGGTACGCTCTCGCGATGAGAAGGTCGGAAAGGTCCATTACACAGCCAAGAGCGGTGAAAGGCCTACACATAGTCAGCCGGTTCCTGGAAAGGGGGAGAAAGCCTTTACGCTATCCTCATCTCTGGCAGAAACTTATTTCTGCTCGTAACATCGGCATCATCTGCAGCCGTTAGAAAATGTTGACCTTGTCATTGGGCTACTCACAGTCCTGACAACCCAATAGGCGAGAGAGCTCCCGTTCTGCGGGAACTGTAGGAGCGATATCCTGTATTTGCTGCTTGTCCTCAACAGGCTGCGACAGGATTAACGTCACCAACTCGTTTTCGGCGTTGTCCAGCCAGACGTTCATGGGACTTTGAAATGGCTGAGTGTCGTCAAAATCTGGCTCTGGCACTCTCCAGCAGTCACCTGACTGGTCTGAAGTTAGAGCATGCGCAACACAATATTCACGTTATGTGCACCTACCACAAAGCGAAATCCCAACCGCTCCAGAACATCCCTACAGGCGTTGCCCTCTGGGCCAAAACGAACGACGAATCTCCGGTTTGACAGCTTGATGGTCCGATATTTCACTTCCTCTCGTGCCTTCCACGAGTTTCTTATGTATGCTCGGAGATCTGTCAGGACGTCGATGGGTGTTGGGTGCTTCATTCCGTCAGTGTTCCCTTCCCTTGTTCGAAATGCATCTTCCGTTCTCTGTCGAAGAAGAATGGGGTCGACCAATGTGTGAACATCACTCGGGCGCAGGACCGGTGGACTTAAGCGCACGGTGACAGTTGCAGAGCATGTCTTTGAAGAGCACTTGTAGGTGTAGATTTCATCTTGGGAGTTTGGGTTTTGTCGTTTCCATGCATTTCTCTCCAGTGGCTCTTGAAACTCCGACCTGACCAGATGATGCAGCTGATGATCGACCGTCGGGCACGGTGCACTCTCAAATCTGATGGTATAGTCCACTTTGACGTGAAGATGCAGGCGGCAGACTTGACAGAAGGCCGCTACAGTCCATATCGTCTCGGGACCAGGCCGCTCATCCAACCCAGGAGGATCCGACTGTCTCGGCTTCAATGCAAATTTGTGCCTGCAGCTCTGGAGAGGTATTAAGTCTCCGAGATATCGTGAATGGATGAACCGTAGAGGGGGATCGGCCAAGAGGTTGGGAGCATCTTTCAAGTCCTGCCATGGTTCATATAATGTCAGGTCTTCAAGCAGTGTCGGAGCAGTTCGACCTGTCGCAATATGATTAGTGTCTCCTTCACAGCCTAGTCCCTTTGGTATGTACGCACCAGATCCTTTAACTGGCGCTATAAAGGACCGTATGTTGCCTTGCACGCCGGCCATGCAAGACGAGTTTGTGAGTGAACGCCGGCTCACAGGTAGGGGCCCGGCAAAGGTAGAAGTGTCGCGGTATGGTGTGGGAAGATGTCTAGTTTCTAGAGTTGGGCGAGCGGATGAGTTGGAATCGACAATCTATTGAGAATGGTCTTTAGCAGTCGATGAACTTGAAAGCAGAGGTCCGGAGTGTCTCCCAGGCTGAGACCGCCGCAGCCTACGTTTGACGCAAGCGGGGGATGGTAGGGTATTCAATGGACATAAGCACATTTACCGTCGGAGTCTCAATCTTATGGGAAATTCAATCATGGCCCTCAACCGGATTGCAATGGCTACATGCGCAACGACGGCGGCCTGCGACTCACGATGATGCAGATGTTCTCCGGCCGTTTAATTCGCATGCGGGCGCATAGAGTCCCGTACTACGTAGCAGTAGTAGCTGGCTTATGTAATGACGCCAAGAGTCTGGGTCAATGAAGCTGCAGACAACTGAGTGAAGCACTCACTGCGATGAACCTCCGGTGTCAACTCGATCTTTGTAGATTCTCTCACCAGCTGTCAACCGCCCTCCTACCCTCTCGACCTTCCGAACCCAGAAGCTGGCCGTCCAGCTACTGATGACGTGATCGTGAACCCAGTCGTGTCAAGGCCTGAACAGCAGCAGGGAGTCGCGGGTATGGCCGACATAATCGATTCCAAACCAAACTACGGTGTCGGCGAAGCAGTCTATCATCCCAAAGATGCTTTAGGATCATCAATACGTGGGGCCACATTGGCTGGCGCGGCTGGCCTTTTTATGGCCTCAGTACAAAACACAGTCACAAAGGAGAATGTCGGTTTCTTTAGCGTCTTCTCTCGGTTTGGGAGCACTATTGGCTTGTTCGGTACGACACGGAACTCAGCAGAAGGCGCAGACATGTATAGACTGACATACTACAGCGGCTGTAGGGGGAACATTCGCGTTCACAAGCGCAGCCTCTGCCAACCTGCGCGAGAAGAATGATTTCTGGAACCATGGAATCGGAGGCGCTCTTGCCGGGTCTTTACCTGGTCTCGCCAGTAAGTACAATAAGGAGGGCCCAAATTCAGTGTACTGACCGCATACAGGGAGGTCAATGCCGGCCACTCTTGGCGGTAGTTTTGCTTTGGGCGTGTCCATGGCAGTAGCCAGCTATACGGGACGATCCATTTTCGAGTCGGCGTCGGATGAGCCCGAGCTTGACCGTGCTGCATACAGAGAGGAAGCCAAAACCAGATACCGAAGACCGATCAATGAGACCATCAATGAGCTCGGAGAAGGCAGAGGTCAGATGATCGAGGACACGATTTGTCGAACAATTCAGCTAATACACTGTCAGGCATTTACGGTCCCGGGTACGAAGAGCGACGGAAACAGAGAATTAAAGAAAGATATGGCATCGATATTCAGCAACCATACTATGCAGGCACGTCGGCATCAGGAGCTGACTGAAGCCCTTCTGCTTTCAGATTTGACCAACAGCCCAGCTTTGAGCTAGGGGATGAGTTGATAGGCTGCAAAGAGTTATGACCGCATCCTGAAGCATTTCGTTCCACTGAGAACGCGGAAGGGAAAGAGAATCCCGTTCTCACAGAGACCTAAGGGACGTTGTAGTCGTCACGACTGCGCTCCCAGGGCAATGTACTATGTAGGTCGATGAAAGAACAATACAAAGAAACGGCCAAAGAATGGTCTGTTCCGACTCCCCTGTCTAGGTCTCCTGATCTCGGCAATAGCAGGCCCTTGGGCTGGTATGCTTTGCTGCTTTGCTGTCTTGCGAGTTTTTGTTCTTTTCCCTTTCTCAATGTCCTATAAGCTGTAGCGGGACTGGCCGGCTTCTATTCACAAGGGGGTTCTAGCCAATGAGAGGACAATCTGGCACACCAAGGACACAGTCATCGAGCGTGAAGGACTTGGAGCATATCAGACATGTCATAGCCGTATGTGTGACGACTGTGACCAAGAACGCAGTATGGAGTGAAGCTTGGTGGACCAACTGAAGCAATTGCCGTTTTCCGGAGATTCCCCAAAGCCAATATCAGTGACACTCCAAACTTGTCATTGAAACGCCTCTATATGCAGCAAAGTGATGGTATTTGAATCTATATCCTGGTCTCTTCCAAGTCATGACGCTTGGGGGGGTTGCTTCCGGGTCCGCTTGTGAGGCTCATCCAAAGCGCAACTCGGATCCAACTGGTATAGTCGCGAGCAGATTGAGATGTCCTCCCGCATCATCATGTCTGTTTCCCCATATGCTTTGACGAGATTGCTCATTATTAAAGTAGCTGTAGCAACCCTTGCACAATAAAATGCACAAATGCTGATCCAGTGAGGTGTGGTCGTCTAATGGCTGATCATGAGATGGGATGAAATCCAGGGTAGATCGGTGGGGAAGAGGCGCACAGATTGGCAAAGTATTTCAGAGGGTTGTTACGTATACATTTGGAGTCAACAATCGCTGAACAGCTGAGCTATAGGTAACGACTGAAGGCACGATGCCCCGAGTTCACGCCTAGACCCGAAGTTCTAAGCTGAAGCTCGTCCCAGTATGATGCCTGTGGACAGACAACGATGAGCATGTGCCAGCTGAAGCTCGAGTCTGCGCTTGCACTCTCGGCAAGCGGCAAGCGCCACACTGGCAGCTCTCGACCTTAGCAACAGTAGATTCTGTCTGACAAGAGGTCAGGAGCACACTTATGCCTATCTTTCTCTCCGTGCTCTTTGACAGACTGCCCAGCTTCCCTCCCCACAGCCCAAGATTGTACGTACACTGCGTGGTAACCCCACCAGCAAGTGCTGGGCAGGGCACTGGGCAGGGCTCTAGAGCCTAAAGAGGTTGCCTTAGGCACCTGGAGTTCTTCGTTAGGCATCACTAGCACCAGTAATTTGATGCTTAGAAGTCGATGGCCCGCTCAGCTTTGCTCCAACGTGTCTTATGCACCTCTCTGATTTGACCATCTTCCCGTGCTGCCGGTTGCACTGAACGACACTGCAGTGAGTGACGAGCATAAACCTGGCTGAACTGCCCTTTGCGATGGAAAGTGGTGGACACTGAACACCAACCGACACTCCACTGAGCCTCGCTGTCCACTCTGGAGACTACTAGGTACTCTACCACTGCGACTATCTCTTGTCCTCTTCACTCAGCTTCCACGCTCAAGACCCATCTCGAGATCTCCCTCCCAACTCGTTCTTGGGGCCGACGTCATCCATTTCCAACCCTCTAGATCTGCTCTCTGTCGCAAGTTCATTCTTCTATCGGGTGATTCTACCTCGAGCTCCTCTGTCTGTTCACCTCCGTCACAATTCTATCTACAACATCCTCGTCGCATTAACCATCACACCCGGCGTTCTGCTCTGTTCTTCCAGCACAACCGCTATCGTCTCTAGACCGGACGATGTCTACAAGCCCAGCTATCTAGCCCCGAAACCCGCTTCTTCATTTGGCGAAAAGCTACAGGCCATACTGCCACTTGGATATTCATCACTATGTCGAGACCAGTCACTCCCGTCTCACAAGCCCATAGCGGCATAGTTGGAGGCCATCATGAGCCTTCACTACACTCTACGCGACCATTGAGCGCCAAACCTCCCTCTCGTCCTGCCTCGTATGTGGGTTCACATCAACCAGACGCGATATCACACTTTGAACACCCTCAAGGTGCACCGCCAGACTCCAACGTATTGTCGCACACAAGTGAATACCATGACGAGGAGGGCGTGGGCCACGATGAAGCGTCAGGTCTCCATCGGACAGGTTCGCATGTGACATCAGGTTCGCAGACGCTTCTCCCCTCTAGAGGCGGAACCCTGAAAAAGAAGGCTTCACTGCACAAGAGCGCCAGTTTCAAGAGGACACCTAGCAAGAGGAGCAGTTATGCAGGGTCTGTACGGAGCGTGAAGCTTGGCGAGAAAGAGAAGTACGGTGAAAGCGAGGAATACAATAGTGTCTTCTATTGTCCTGTTCCCACGTCCGGAAATCCGACCGAGCTGCTTGCGTCTCGGTTCCAAGGTAAGCGTAAATCTCCCTATCTGCTGTGGCGCTTCTAACACCTGGTGGTAGCATGGCGCAAGGTGCTCAAGGACTTGATCAACTACTTCCGAGATTTGCATAAGAGTTATGAGGTGCGGGCTAAGACCATATCCTCGACTTCCAATGCCATCAACAATATCACTTTGCCTCCCAATTTCCTTGCTTCCGGCGGAATTGGTGATGCCGTCGACATTCTACGGGATTTCCACAAGCAGGCTCTTGTTGACGCCAACAAAGCCCGGGATCTGGAGAATGAAGTCATCATACAACTGACTGGTCTCCGCAGTGACCTCCAGCAGAAGATAAAGGAGATCAAGAGCCTGTCTGGTGATTTTAAGAACTCAGTAGACAAGGAACAAGAGAGCACGAAAAAGGCTGTTCGGCAACTCCAGGAGGCGCTCGGTATGGTCGACCACGATGCAGCTTCCACCAGTGGGAAAGGGGATCCATTCCTGGTCAAATTGGCAGTGGACCGACAAGTCGAGAGGCAAATCGACGAGGAAAACTATTTGCATCGGGTAAGTTCTGGCCCTCCCCCTCCGACAACTGACAAGACTAACCTGTCTAGGCTTACTTGAACCTCGAAGCGTCCGGTCGCGAGCTTGAGTCTATTGTGGTTGGAGAGATACAGAAAGCTTACAATGTTGTTGCTGGTATACTCCGTCGTGAGGCTGATGCCTCCTACGATACAGCCGACAAGCTCAAAGAGGGTCCTCTGGCAATGCCTAAAGATCACGAATGGGATGCGTTCACAACGAACAACAGCCAGATGGTCGATCCCAGAAACCCCGTCCGGCAGGCCTCTCACATCGTCTATCCTGGCAAGGATCATCCGGCGGCTATCGAAGTCAGGAGCGGCATGCTGGAGCGTAAGAGTAAATATCTGAAGAATTATACTCCCGGCTGGTAAGTGGTGTCTATTGTGAGCTGAAGATTATGTTACTGACTCGGTCCTCAGGTATGTCCTATCCCCCACACATCTGCACGAATTCAAATCGGCCGATCGCATCGCCTATCAGTCTCCAGTCATGTCGCTATACCTACCCGAGCAGAAGCTGGGCTCTCACTCCGAGCCCGGCTCCTCATCACACAAATTCATGCTCAAGGGCCGACAGACGGGTTCAATGCATCGTGGACATTCTTGGGTCTTCCGTGCTGAATCTCATGAGACCATGATGGCCTGGTACAACGACATTAAAGAACTTACAGAGAAGCGAGGCGAAGAGCGGAACGATTTTGTCCGTCGCCAACATGCCCGGTCATTTTCTGGAAGCAGTATCAAGCCGGCCAGCATCATCAGCTCTGAAGGCGCCATGGAGGAAGATGAGGCCGATCGCGTCGCCTTCTCCGGCGAACAATCCGTCCGTGGGAATTCCGTAGCCGAAGGAGTTGCCCTGGCCGGAGCTGGAGGACTAGGTGTTGCAGGTGCCCACGACCTCGAGGATAGCCGTTCCGAAGCCGGATGGCGTCCTCCACAACGACCAGCACCAGGTGGGCGATTTCCATCTGATGTCAACGTACAGCGAGGCTTACAAGCTCCGCTTTCCCCCTCTAGTGGAGAGAGCTCTGACCCCGAGCGCGATGTCATAGCAGCCGCAGGTGCTCTACCGGGTAGTGGTGTGCCTTTTGCACACACAACTGAGAGACACACGGAGTTGCAGCCTTCTCACCCCCATTCCCAACCGGTCGACGCAGCCAGCAGCGCATATCCGGCGCAAGACCAATATACTCGTGGCCAACACCCCAACATCTTTCCCACGCAACCTGTGTCACCCCCAGCACAGGAGACAGCGAGCCAATATGGGGAATGGATGGCTCCAATCGGTGTCGGTGCAGGGGGCGCCGCGGTAGGAGCTGAGGCAGTGCACTACCACAATCAACACAAGCAGCAGCAGCCGCAAGCAGAACAGCAATACCAGCAGCATGGCTCTCATCCGACCACGTCCCAAGTGGACGGCGGGGCGGCCATCCCAGAATACGGCCAGTCATCAGCACCTATCCCAGCCGCAACTGCAGCTCCCATTGATGCGCCAACCGGCCCACGCGCGATGAGCGAAAGCACCACGGCGCCAAGCTCAGCAGCAGCGCCCACAACTTCCTCTGGGACTGAAACCGCCACTCTATCGACTGTTCCAACTAGCACCAGTCACGTAATCGGACCCAATGATAACCTATTCGACGCCAACGGAGTCTACATTGGACCGCGGACGGCGCCGACCGCACCAACCGAATACGTGGTGAAACACCCGGACCGAACCAAGAGTCATACCACGATTAGCGATTTACATGTTCCGGGCGAATACCCTCCAACGCCGGGTCTCAATGAGGACGCCAGGTTGTACAACGACGTGGTCAAAAGATGAGTCTGATCGTATCAGACCTAAGGCAATCGGCCGGGGCTTTGTCGTTTGGATCGGGGAACTGCGCAAGTGCTGTGTGCGTGCATCTGAAATGCGAAGGAGCACTGGTCCGTACCAATGGACTAGCTGCATCCAACAGGGCATCAGTTGAAGCATCTTGATTAGGATGAGGATGATCTCCACCATTTTCGTTTGGTGCTTGGTTAGCGGCAGAGGTATGATCACAGGGACATTGATTGGATTTTGCCATATGGGGGGGCGGTCTAATGGAATGGTTTGGGTTTGCTGAGGGAGGGCTTACAATCGTGATACCAACAATCGTTTATCGTGTTTGTTCGGTAGGCAAAGCCGGAGGTATCTTGGTTTCCCGTCTTGTTTTTGTTGATGTTTTGAGAGCCGCGATGGCCTAGTTGGACAAGCCGGTTCTACTACTGTTGGTGGTCCGGTCGGGCACGGCATGGGCCATCGTTGGGAAGGAGGAAAAGATGTGTCGTACCTGAATCGAGATGATGTGTTTCTCTGAAGCGCATCTTTTGCGAGACCGGGGTGTGTGTCGGCTTGTCTGCGAGTCCAATAGTAGCCGAGTCAGCACCGTGGTCGGTAAGATAGGTGTTTTGTGTATCGAGACGTCGATCAATCAATCAATGTCATGATCTAATTCAATTACAGCATAGTACACCGAAGCAGAGTATCGGTAAACAAAGGTGGTGGTGGTACTTGAAGTGGTGCTTGATGTAGGCTATGTCTGACCTAGTAGGGTCTGCTATCTAATGTCTGCGTATTGCAATTGCGCCTTACACAAGTAAATCGTATCGAGAGCTCAAGCTGAATTCCTAGCTCTCTCCCTTGATCACGACCTACGCCTCTCACATAGTAGAGCAACGTCTTGCTGACGAGGCTTGCTCTGCTCCGTCTGGTCTGTCACCCAGCTGTACTTGATCGTTATTGCATTCAGTGTCGTGCCATTGTCCCACTGGGGGCATCAACTCCCTACTTCCGGGATGGTCGAAGTAGATACCGTCGTAGCCGAGATCGAAACATTCATCAGAGTCGTTGATGAAGCCATTGATGGCCGGACTGGTCTTCAAGGCTTTTTGGAACTTTGCCGAAGAGCGAATGTGAGCCGCAGCCGGCGCAACCGCGCACCATCTCCATACAGCAGCGATTTCTTGTTGGTCAAGAGGTAGCTTCGCGCAGCTGGGGTTCCAGAGTTCAGAAAACATGGGAACGCGTTTACGGCCAGGCCTATTAATGTCAGACCATCCACTCTCTCTCGTTGATCCATCATCCTGCACATACCCTACCCAAGTATACCTGAGTTTGACCATGGGATCGCCTGTAGTGAGGCGTCTCATATTGACTGCTTCGACGTAGTTCTTGAGAATAACTTTAGGCGGAACAGGAAAGGCGGTCTTCCTTGTGGCATGAGCATCCTCGGATTTTGTTTCGACAGCCTCCACATTCTCACGGTGCGAAGCAAGCGGTGAACCAGGAACGGGAGATGTGCTGGCGTCGCCATCTTGGTAGATTTGGCTCTTATCTGCCCGATGCGAGGATGAGATCGCTTCCCACCACTTCGATATGGTGTCTCTTTGTCGACTGTCAAGCCGGATCCGCCTCTCACCGCTGGGTCTAGCATGGTCCATGAAGACGACACTACACACCGGTGAGAATGTGGCCCGCTCGCCCACTTCGAGATACGTACGTTTCACCAAGTTGGTAGACCAATTCAATGCGTGGCTGACCTGCCTTCTTGCGTTCCAGATTAATGGCACAAATGTATGCCCTGATGATATCTTCCGCTTTCGCACCCATAATTTCATTGGTGGTGCTAAGGCGACTTTTTTTCGGTCAGCTTGTTCGACGCCGAACAAGGGGTTGAGTCCAGACTCACGCTGGCGCTGCTTCCTAAGCATTTCCCTTTCCTTTTTTTGAACTTCTTCCTCTTCTTCGGTCCATTCGCTTTCGCCGCACCTGAGACTTGTTGTGCCGACCCTGAGCCCTTGGGAAGAGCATTATTCGATCCTCTCCGGACGGGCAGCTGGATAGCCACGCCGGGTTGTAGCTGACTGGATGCACCTCCACGTAAACCAGGCTGGCCATTGGACGCATTCGCAGACGTGGGGCGAGAGGCACCACGATACCGTGGAGAAGGAGATCGCCTCTGTCGAGATCTATATCCGTCGAATCCGCGCGGTGACCGGGAACGTCTCCTCGAATCACCTCCGCGAGCCCAAGAGTCTTCATTTCGACCACTTGCAGGTGGTGGAGATCGTGGTCTGGCACGGCCAAAAGAATCTGTGGAATACCAGTTGTTTGGCGGACGATTTGGCAAGCCACGCGGATCGGCCCCTGGCTCATACCGATCATACTGGTCATCCCGACGTTCCAAGGAACCCGGATCCGGCAGACGCTGAGAATGGCGGAATGTAAAATTGCCTCGACTCGCCTTGGGACGACTTGGAACCCGTGGACCCAGGAATTGATCATCACTGTCGTCACCAGATGGTTGAGCAGCACCAGGAACACCCGCAGAATGAAAGCCAGCACGACCTCTAATCTGAAGCCCCTCTGGACGGAGCCCACGATTCGCCGCCTGTATCTCGCGTTGCTTGGTGCCAGGTTGGATGCTGAGGTTGGTAATCTGTGAAGGCGCGAACGACTTCAACGACCATCTAACTGTGGTAGCTCGATCTGCATCTGGGCAATCCCCGACCAAATGCGATTTGCTGGCGCAAATACAACAAGACACCCACAGCTTGAACAAACCTGTACTTGGGGTGGATTCAAAGGGAAAGAACCTCTGTGGACAGGCTTCCTCATGGTGCCCTAGAGCGCCACAGAGGTCACATGGGATAGTGGTCACTTTGAGGTCGGCGGAGCATGACTCAGATGTATGTCCTCGTTCGCGGCACTTCGAGCATCGACGAACTTGCGGGCAGAGGCGGCTGGAATGCTCGCCGACCGCTGCACAATATAGACAGATCTTCTCGGGGCAGGTTTCCTCAGTATGGCCCTCTTGCAAACACCCAAGACAGACAGCCGGACGACCAAGATCGATGTGGTCACGGTCAAGGTCGAAAAAAGCATATTTTAGTTGACGCTCCAACTCCTCTGGTGTCAAGTCTGCCAGGCGCCGGAAACTACCTGTACCATCGGCCGGTCCGGGAGGGGTAGGATATGTGGTCGGCAGGGTATTGGCGGCTTGCTCGAGCTCAGCCTGTAGTTGCTGGTGAGCGTCTTGACCTGTGGAGGACAAGGAATGGGTGGGATGTTTTATGTGCGAGAGTGACTCAACAACTTCATCTTCAGATTCAGAAACCTCCCCTTCCTCTACATCATCATCGAGGACCATAGCATCAGAATGTATGCCGTTGTCAAGGTTGATGACCATCCCACCGTCATCAGACGACTCATCCTCGTCGGAGGAGATCTCAATTACATCTTCATGGGACGTTTCGGGACTAGGGACACTGTCGGAAGGGTTGGTGTGCGTATGTGGTCCGGAGCGACTGTCCATAGAGAGCGCAGTTTGAGGTTTACGAAAGCCAGTAGCAAGGCGATTGCTGCCCAGTCCTTGCGTGGTAGGATTCATGCTGGGCTCATCAGCTTGGTGAGGATAGGAAGAAGCAGGCTCTTCTGATCCTTGAGAATCGGGTCTTTGGGTCGAGAGCGAAAGAGTGTTGCCCATCACGCCGTGGTCACTCGAAGACTGGGACGCAGATTCCAGAGGAGAATGAGGCGAGGCAGTCACTTGACCTTGACGGCGGAAATGGCGACGCTTCGCACCAACAGAAGTAGTCCGAGACTCGCTTTCATCATCATAGTGTGCAGCGCGATGCATCTGCGGTGGCGCGAAGTATGTTGTGGAAGGAAGCAAACGAGTCCTTCCAGCATGGTGAACTGCGCCGCTCGCCTCAATTGTTCACAATTAGGCCAAGGCCAAGCCTTGTCAAGCCTTGTCGCTACTGCCGACTAGTGCCTTACTTTAGTCAGGGCGCTCCCCAGACTCAACGGTCCACCGTAGTGCTTTGGGTGCGTCCCAGTGGCTGTGTTTACCCAGTCACAGCCAGGCGAACGGTCACCCAGTGGGCGCCTGGCTGGGTGCCTGGCATGTACTATTCTATCTATGGGATGTGCATGATTTGTCCCTATGCCTCGACTTCCCTCTCACCAATTCCATCCGTCTGCACTACGGCATATTTACTACTACCACGACGCCTTACATACTACATCTGATTTGAGACTCATCATTCATTCCGAGCACCGTGTGTCTCACTACATACTCGCGTCGTCGGTTTCTTGTACACCATTATCCGTTACTTTCGAACCCTTCCCTTCTGGTTCTACTTAATATCTATCGTCATCTACTCTGTATCCCAACAAGCGCCTCTGGCGTTGGTTCAGACGTCACTTGATCCAACACGAGGCCTTCTCTCTCTCCTCCCAGCAGAAACTCGCTTTGGTATGCAGGCAGGCCGCTTTCGTGCCGAACAAGCAAACATAGTTGAGCTGACCAACCTTGAACAGAATCCAGTACTGGACGACAATTTCATCTTGACTAGTCAGGCTTCCATTTTGCAGCCCTTCCATGACCTCCCAGACCACCCTCCACCGAACGATCTCCTTCCAGGCAGATGCAAACCTTGCACCTCTAGTGTCCTCCTACAATCCAGCCATGAGTACCGGCAAGAGCGGACGAAGAAGAAGATCTAGCAGCATCATCTATCAGGAACCGCCCGAGTCGCTCGAACAAATCAGTGACCAGTCGGCCCTCCCCAATCTCAACTCACAATGGGTAAATGCGAAAGGTGGGCTCACCTGAAACCCGTTTGACAAATAGATGAGAAGCAATAACACTTTTTTAGGAGCCTGGACGATACACCCTGTTCTAATCATCGGTCTGAAGATAT
The DNA here is from genome assembly GCA_024611085.1 of Exophiala sp. LBMH1013. Classification (NCBI taxonomy): domain Eukaryota; kingdom Fungi; phylum Ascomycota; class Eurotiomycetes; order Chaetothyriales; family Herpotrichiellaceae; genus Exophiala; species Exophiala sp. LBMH1013. Next base: position 1,641,369 of record JAMFLB010000001.1, read on the forward strand.
TATTCGACATCATTCCCGGCATGACACAAGAGATCTCCTGGACTCTCACAAATATAACCTACATGGCGGGTTCATATCTCATGTTCCACTGGGTTCGAGGCGTGCCGTTCGAATTCAATGCCGGGGCATATGACAACCTCAACATGTGGGAACAGATTGACAACGGTGACCAGTACACACCCGCGAAGAAATTCCTCCTGACAGTCCCGATTGTTCTTTTCCTGCTCAGCACACACTACACGCACTACGACTTCACGTACTTCACCATCAATTTTATGGCTCTGATGGCTGTTGTTATACCCAAATTACCGCAGTTTCACCGTGTCAGAATCGGTCTGTTCTCGGATCCCCCTGATGAATGATTTCGGCCAAGTCTCTTTCGACAAAACAATCCATCGAAATTGTCCGCCGCAGCACGAAAGAACCTTCTTTCGTCTGTCTTGTTTTCTCTAGCTCTTATGTCTCTTGTTTCGGCACCAGAACGAAAGAAGATTGCATGCAGCCGGGTGTGTAGCAACATTGAAGCAATGGGAGAAGGACTGAAGGGCAGGAAGATGGCGAAAATTTGAGAGGCCCTGGAGTGTTGTTTGTCTTGGGGGAGTTAAAGCGGGATATTGATTTGCCAGCACCACTGGACAAGACCCTGTAACAGAAGGGGCCATGTGATGGGTTGGTGGATATGGATTTTTCAGCAATGGCGACAAGTTGAGGAATCTGACATTCACGTCCCGTAAAATCAAGTCGTTGTCTCTAACCGGGATAATCTGCTCGTTCCTGCTAATGGCTTGTGCTCCTACCGTTGATTGCTTTTGCGAATATCGTTCTTGGGCGTGCTGACCCCGGAATGGGTCATGGAGACAATATGTCTTCTAAAGCACATCTGAGACACGAGGATGCCCGCTGACCAGATACTGGTACCAAACACAGCAGGAAGGACGGTCGATCAAAGACGAGGTCTCTGCTAACTCTTTCGCTGTGGGCGATATAGGTAGGTACATGATCGCCCTCCAGGGACCGAAGCATGGGGAACGACCAAGCCAGACCAGCCAGACCCAGGCCGGTAGGATCCAATGGCTAGGATCCAGTCCTAGCAGATGTTCTTGGGGTGGTCCTCTCCCATTCCCATACCGGTTGAATGTCAGTGTAGCCAAGGTGGACGTTGGTTGCCCGGCCGTTCTTCCTCCTAACCATTCAGACAAGTAATCTCTCTATATCGTTGAGTGCCCATGTTAGGTAGGTAAGTGGTACTTACTTGTAGGGTTCCCTTCTCGATATACTAGTACCGAGCTTTCTTGTATGGACGTCCATCCCGTCTGTCCCCCCTCTTGGTCGTTATGTCGTGATTGGGTCTCCTCACCTTCACTTGGGTACGTAGCTAGGTAAATAAATACGTACATAGTAGGCACGTAACCCTATTAGCCGATCACCATGGGGAGTCAGCCAGACCGTTCCTGGCGTCAGCAACGGGTATCGCTCTCGCATGACGATGGTGCTCTTCTGGAGCTGCCCTCTCAAAAAAAAGGTATTTGCTTTAAGGCCCGACCTCCATAGGATGCGTCAACGTCAACATCAACACGGCGACTGATTTGATACCAGATATGTACGGTACTCTGTTTGTCCCATCCCATCCCATCCCATCCAGTCCGGTCCGCCCACCCCGGAAGGGAAAAAAAAATGCAAAAACAATCAACAGCTAGGATTCCCGCCTGGTCACCCACGGCAGTACTGACTAGCCGGAATTGAGCTTAAGTACCACTGAGCGAACGGGAAGTGCTGGATTCTCAATCCTATGGTCGATTGCGTGATGAAATCGTGTAAGTCAGGGATATATGGATTGTCTTTCTCGAGGGAGGTAGGTTGATGGCCGTGATCAGGTTCGCGGAGTGAACATAAACAAATACACGGAATCTGGATCGTGCCACGCCTCTCAAAGTATATAGGCGTTGCACTGTCACGACTTTGGTCTTGCAGAAGAGAGGAGGGGGTGCTTTCTTGTTGTGCCTTGGGTCTCTGTGGTTTTGAAAGTGGTAGCTAAGTAGGTAGGTACATACTGATTTGGTATGGTGGGTGTTCTGTTCAACCCTTTGGATTTATGCGGACAAAGCGATAATATTGCATGTCAAGCTATATCGTGACCCCCATTTGAACTTCTACTGCTGTAGAGACTGAATAGAGGCCATATTGATCTGGGTTTGTCTTGCGGCTGTAGTTTATCAAGGGATACTGCTTCATGACTGAAGAGAGTGTCTGCAAGAGCTGGAGAGTATATGCTGAGATGGAAGGTTGTACGCAGCGGCAAGGCTGGGAGACCACGGAGGTCCATATGCCGAGGCACTACCCCTGAAGTCTCTCCTACAGTTACGATAGTCAAATACTATGGTCAGCCTTGCGGGCAACAATTGTGTCACTATTTAGGTTGGTCTACTCGGGGCATTCGCTGGGACCAAGATAGGGAAGAGAACACTTTTTCAATTTATACAGTCTAGTCTATACTTCATATTGATCACACATTGTGGATATGTATATGACTTACCTCTGCTGTCTCGGAAGGATATCCATGAAGTCAGGTCGGACAGTATCGTGAACCAATTTAGATCCACTGCTTAGGCATGAGGGCAGTCGAATTCTGTGGTATCCGAGGGATGCCAAAATCAAACGAGCGTGGACTGGGGAGGGGCTTGTTATTCCCTGCCTTCTGAGTAGTCGTATTTGTTTGATTTTGAATCGCGCCGTTTTCCAGTGCCTGTTCTTGGTTTGTCTTTTGAGACTTCCGTTGGAAAGTGAACTTGCTCTTCGTTTTCCGCTTCATGCACCAGCTCAAAAGAAGGATAATGAGCGCTAGACCTGCCATGCTCCCAATGACACTTCCTGCGATCGATGCAGGGGGTGTCGATTTGGATTTCGAACTGTCAGCTGTGGGACAAGGAGTACCGGTCGTCTTGAGGCTTGGGGATGCCGCGATAAGGCTCAATGTCTTTGTGGTAACGGCCGAATTTGATATCGTGGTGCTGATGATGGAAGGTGCGATTGTAGGTACCACACTAGAAACCAATGTTTGAGCCGTATCCGTTGGGATTGACGAGCCCGTTGTGGGAGGCGACCCGTCAGTGCTGGAGATGAGACTGGGGGAACCAGTTGTGCTCGTGGGAGCATTCGGCTCACCTAGTAGCGAAGAGAAAACGCGGCCGATAGGGTTGACTGTGCTTGTTGCAGCGCCATGCAGGATTGTCTGGGTCACGGTTACTGTATGCCAATTTGCAGCACAAGAGCCAGCTTCTGACTCGGAGGGAGCGTTCGTACAAACTCCCGAACCACAAGGGTCATGACCACAACAGCCGGCATACGACACTGCCGAACATCGATAGTAGTTTTGGCCTGACGGACAGGTTTGGACGTCCCGTTGCCAATGGAAGAGCATGGCAATTGTTGATCTGGGCCGCAAAATGCAGTCCTTCGTTGCTGCGTTCCTTGGTAATGAAGATATCGAAGCTGGTGTAGAACTTTGCCTGGATTTGGGCTCAAGCTGTATTGCGGACACAGCGCAAGTGGCATGATTGAAATATGTCAATGTATGAAGAGTATTAGCAGCACTCACCTTTGTTTTTGGCCACGCATACCGCATTGTTGGTCAAACAAGCGGACAAAAGAGACATCTAATTATAGTCGGGCAGACAAGATGCAACCATGGGGACAGGAATAGTCCAAAACTCTTTGTTGGACGTGCCCCAGGATGAGAACCAAGGTCGACCATGCTGTCGGTATATGCTAGCTTCAGCAGTTCTTTATTCTAGACGCATGTTAACATCGAGGGCAGGATTTGACAAAGACGATGAGATTGGGAAGAACGAAGGACGCAGGATTGCATCAAAGGAATGATCCCACCACCTCTGCATCCGAGTGACCGTGCCCCATCAAGGAGAACGTGCTAGAGCACATCCCCCTTGCATAGCGCCTAGATGATCGCGCAGGACGGTGGCCTTCCACGAGACAACCCTTCGACGCTCCATGCATTCCAAGTCGTTATGAGTGGAGCTTCGAAGCGAAAAGTAGGCGCAACTACGCGCTGTCGCTCAAGTTCCAGCCGGACACACCAGTCAGAAACATGAAGCATGTCCACAACTGTTGTTGGGAAGATGTCCCAAACCCACAATCGAGTTGCAAGTCATAGGGGCTGCGGGAGCCGGCTTATACGAAGATTAGAACCTTCCATCGCTGACCGTGATAAAAGCTGTTCGTGATTCCAACTTTGGGCAAATATATCCATGCGGCGAATGGAGCCGACAAGAATTTAGACTTCGAGATGTTGAACTTTGTAACCGTTATGGAAGGCAGGTTGCTTTGGCATGAGCCGGAATGTTGGAGCGAGCGATCTCCGACAACGTTCTCCGATATAACTTAGAGTCCACTGGAAAGGTACAACGGCACAACTGTGGGAACGGTCATCCAAACTTGGGAGTCCGCGAATGTGTTTGGCCGGCTAGGGAACCGGGAAGAAGGAAGGTCGGAAGGGCGAACCCTAGAGCGATGGCTTGCGGCCCAAGGAGCACAGAGTAGATCTGATGGACGCCTTGAACAAAGTCATCATGATCCACCCTTCTGATCTGCTTTCCACGAGGCCTGTCGAACACGTGAAAGAGGGACAGTGCTTTCTCACCAAATACGTACCTTACCATCTTTTCAAGTATCTATTTGATGCCGAGACACAGTCTGACCCTTGAGGCATGGGAGGTCGCCAAATTGAGCCGAGTATGCCGTACGCCTCAAGTTCTGCGCACGCATCTTGAACGCGCCCACTCGCCAGGATAGAGCATCAATGCTGTCCCGAGCAGCAGATTCTGAACTAGAGGTTGAGAATTGCGTCACGCCCCTCAGTCCTCTGCGAGCCCTGGAAAACTAGGTAATGAGCCCTTCTTGACTGTGAAAATTTGTTCGGATGCGCGAGGCAGAGCCGATATTTCGAGACGAGGCGTGAAGTAATGCAAGTCAGATATGTAGTGCGGACTTGGTTGCAGGAGACCAGCCACGTTGACAGGTCATACAAGACAGGACCCAGCCAATGCTACGTGAGGAGCCTGTGGCTCGCCGTGACACTGACAAGTTTGACATATTTGCTGGCGTGTGAAACGTGAAGGATAAGCAGTTGCAGTCGCCACAACGTCGTGGTGTATACTACTGGCATCGGAGCCGTAAGTGTAGCATTCAAGTGGCAATCGAGGACTGACTGGCAGGCCAAGCATCGGATATCTGTGTTTCGCATCTTGCACCGCTGGCGTGTCGTAGGTACGTAGCTAGTACTTAGTGGAATAATAGAGGCCGGCTTCAGTGTGGATTGTTTCGCGTATCTCAGATGTCTTCCCCGAAAGGGCTCAAAAGCACCACACTTTCAGCCTGTCCGGGTCTTCATATTAGGACCGGGAATGCGCAAGGGAACCAAGAGGCTGACAGGCTCCTGAGCCCAACTGATCGTTCTTGAAACCTCCTTGCAGGTCTCCCTGCTTGCTCCAATCATCTATTTGCTCACGTCCTGTCTTACCCTAGTATAGTATGTCGGGTACAATTTCCAATGATTAATGGTTTTGTAGCCAAACCGAACCGACTTCCATAGGATTAGAAGGGGAAAGTAGGCCTGGTGTCTAATGGTGAATTGGTGTGGCCAAGTCATACTGGAGCGGTGGTTGGTGTTGAGGCAAACTGAAGCGTGGAGTTCTGACTCCGATGGCTTTTTTAGGCCAATGGTCTATCGACGCCGCCAGCCACCATTTTGCGTGTTTGTGGAGGAGGGCAAATCTGGTCTCTCGTGTTCCTGCCCAAGCGTCAAAGCAGGGCGGGCGCCAGGGTCTCTGAGCACCCTCTTCCTCACTGACGTTGGGTGCGGGCCATGGCTACCAACCCAAATGGCCTCGTCTATTCTTGCGTACCATGAAATATTGAACTGAAGCAGAATAGACTGCAGGTGAACATGTAAGGGGCCCCCCGGATACAGAAGTCAGAGAGGTAAGGAGCGATATTTTGCCTTCGGATGCCTAGCGTTAAAGCTTCTTGTGATTCATTTCTTGCTCTATGCGGACCGCGTCCCGAGGTTGAGGAGACTTTTGAACGGGTAGAAAGGTGGCGTCAAGAGGTAATAGGAGAGACCGGTTCTGCTTTGAGGAGCGAGGCGAATGCGAAAACGAAGCTTGCGGACAACGCACTCGAATGGGAACATGATCGGTTGGTACTGGGCAGGCAAGCCCACTAAGATGCAGAGAGACAACTGAGTTGAACCTGAGTCCCGGTCAAACATGAGATAGATGACGCTGTAGATGCAGGACTCGACGGCTCGTCCCTGGCTGAAGAGGTTGGTGGCTTGAAGTTTGACGTACAGCCGGGCGCGAAGTCCTCTGGTTGAAAGCCTGAGGTGCGCCAGCGGACAGAACTGGCCGCGGGTCTATACCTGAAAGATACAAGCACCTACAGGGTCAAATATCTGGGCATCGCATCTGGGTGCCGATGCCGATGAGCCCTACTATGGAGCCCTATTATGGGCTACGGCAGCCAGATACAGGCGGTTCGATCGATCCTTCGCAGGTAGAAATCGTCTCCAGCTACCTACCTGGTAAGGAAGCTCACATTTAGCAGGGCCGAACAACACTGGCATGGTATTTTAGGCACAGCTCCAATGCTACAGAGTGTTGTCTCTTTGTCCCTACGGAGCATGTTGCAGTGAAAGCCCGAGGAAGATGGGCGAGGCGCTCGATATCCCTCCTCTTTGTCGATCCGGACTTCTTGGACCAGTTGAAAACCGTGGACCAGTTCTTTCAGCCTTTGAGCATTGGCATCATGCATCTACAAGGATAGATCCTTGACTGTGGAAATCGAGCACTAAAAGAAGAGTCCACAACTCCGCGCCCTTAGTGCATATGTACGTAGCGAACGTGAGTACCTAATGGATCCCATCCGAATCCCCCACCGAACCTCACCACGCAACACTCTCCCTTGCATCGACATCCTTCCGCACTTCAGGTTCTCCAGGCCCGAAGCTTTACGGCTCAGCTCCGTCCATTTCGACAGGGACTGACACCTTGACATTGGAATAGCAGCCTCTCTAGGGCCTGCCTTCGCCCGCCGCTATGGCTCCAAGACACTTCATTCGTCCTCGCCAGCAGGGGAAAGCGATCGCAAAGACATGGGTATCTTCTATGAGCGCCATTCCCAGGTATGACAACGTAAAGACATAAACCCTTCCCATCCTTCGTGCGAGTAGAATTCTTTTCCTCCCAGAGAACGACGATCAGAGGATCATCTGTTGACCATCTCTCACCTCGTTCGTGGCTGCTGCTCGTCCCAATTTGTCCACTGTCACTTGCCTGACTGCCAGACTACCAACCCAGTTAGAGCTCCTGCTGCTTGACGGTACCAGAGGAGCAGTGAGCCAGAAGTTGTTGCTTGAGGACCCTGCGAACCCTGATTAAGTTCTGCTCCCTGACTTCATCTTTCTATTTTCTTTCTCCGTGCGCCTGCAACAAGCCGGCCTCGAGCATTCGAACAGTCTTCCTCATACCGGCTCGTTGCACTGGTTGTCAACACTTATCATTAATCCGTGTTACCACAGCTCACTCTGCCTCCAACAAGCTGTTCACGTCTATCCAGTCGGCAGGATGGTTCTACCGTTGACCTACCGCCGCCCGGCGTATGTCTCGTCACCTCGCCTCTCCCTCGATTCCGAGGATAGCGGTCCAGTCGAATCGATCAGCTCCACCTCCAGTTGCCCATACGGAATCCCCGATGCTCTGTCATTTGACAGGATCATTAGCGGTGGTACTTGTCCGGTAAGTCATATGCATACTACAGCCGGTCAGGAAGGCTGAGCTAATGTATTGCAGCCTGTGACTACTCGCGAGTTCATGGATTTCCTGCGCTACATTGAGCACGATGCCGAGAACCTACAATTCTATCTGTGGTACCGTGACTACTGCAAACGCTTTGCTGAGCTCCCTTTGAGCGAGCAAAAGCTGGCACCAGAATGGACAGCGGAACAGGCATTGGCGGAAAAGACCAACGCTGAAAAGGAGAAATTGCCCAAGAAAGCAGCGGCCATCCTGAAAGGAACAGACTTCGACCCCAAGGCCAGACTGGGGACGTCAGACGCTGCGCCAAACCCGTTCAACACGCCTCCTAGAACCCCATCTGCCAACGACGGTTACAGCGACGCTCCTTCCATCATCGGCTACAGTGAGGATGGCACAACTCTGCGGAGCGGAACCATTGACCACAGCAAGAGAGCCGAGACTGCTTTTGAAGAGGCCGGCGCCCTCCAACCCTGTAAGGCCTGGCATCACTGCGTGATTTGAGATCCCTTCATGGCTAAGCGTAACATAGTCACTATCCAGCCTTTTCGAGAGGAGATTTCTCGCATCATAGCGACTTACATTGCCGATGGTGGTTCAAGACTCCTCAATCTCTCTTCGAAGGAGAGGGCTGTTCTCCTCAAGGCTCTTTCGATCACCACCCATCCTACTGCTTTCCGCGATGTCATTGCCACAGTGGAGTGGTCCCTTCGTCACCAGGCGCACCCGAACTTCATTCGCTGGACCATTTGCAATGGCAACATTCCCAGACAAATCTTTGCGCGCGGCCTCGGTATTGCTGGCATTATCGCTGGCATCGTCTATGGCATTGTCATCACGCTGAGCTCAGCCAATCGTGGATGGAGAGCCCTCGCATTTCTTGCTCTCTTTATCGGCATTTCAACCTTGTTTGCTGCGTGGAAGGGCATGTGTGTGGTAAGGATTGGGTCACTCATCTTGATATCTGCCCGAACGCTGACCAGAACAGGTGTTGCACGGCATGCACCATCGCCACCTTCGTCCTTGGGAACTGTTCGGCGACGAAGACGAAGCCTCCTCAGATTACGCCATGAAGAAAGAATCATTCGACAGTTTCGGCTCGTCCAACAGCTATGAGGATGAGCCGTGGGTTGTCAAGTATGAAAAACGTAATATAATTCGCAGGATTTTTGACCGCCAGGTCTGGATCCAAGAGCCTGCTCTCCGCCAAATCCAGGACACTATCTTTGTGCAAGCTCTGATCATTGCATTCGTCATCTCTGCGATCATAACTGCTATCTTTCTGGCGGTAAGAGCCCCTTTGATTGCAACAAACAGACATGCCTAACCTTATACCTACAGGTTCCCGCAGGCAACTTCTTCTAATCGATCCTTTCCGAGGCCCTTTTCAAGGTGACGGCTGCTTTCAACGCGCATATCATAATGGAAATATTTATTTGCAAAAGCCCCTATTACCCAGGAATATTCGCGGGCGATTCCGAGTTTATACCTAAACTTAGATCGTGTCCGATGGGCAGGATTACACCATAGGTATTAGGAGACGGAGAAGCATGAGGATATGCAGAATCTCTCATCGATTGATCTTGCTAGCAACGGTATCGGAAGCACATGACTGAACGTATTGAGCTTTTCTGGAGCGGGTTGTTGAAAACAGGAATCTGATGCTAGGAAACGACACTCTTTCAGAAACGTAAATAACCTCCACAGCCGACAGCATCGGTTCAATATCAGTCTTAACTGCAACTGGGATCTGCTGGATGCAAGCTGTCTTTCTCTTTCACTCGAAGCAAGCCCTCGTTGGAGCGAAGGTGGTTCCCGGAGATCCAATCGTAGCAAGGCCATGATAGCCGGTCACGTGGTAGTAAGTGGAGTCTAAGTTTGTCGCGTCACGCAGCGCAGCGCGTCTCAACTTTACGTTTAGTCGATCTTGATTGTGTATGTACTCTACAGCGCCACTGCAACTTCTACGTTCCCAAATCGAGCGAAGCGAGTATGGCGACCCGAATAGGGCGTCGCTCAAGGGCGCTTGACTCTGACGACGAAGAGTCCAGAGCCAATACTCCCTCATCGACCGCCCCGAACGACAGCAAGCGACAGCGAAGACCGGTTGAATCTGAATCCGAAGACGACTATGCCTCTGATGATGCCCCTACACCGGCGCCTGCCCCTTCGCAGATTGTACGCAAGCCTCAGATTCCAGCGGAGGTGTTGAACAATGTCGGGCGCCGACAAGCACACCAACCTGGTGCCATCGTCCGTGTCAAGTTGACAAACTTTGTCACTTATACCTCAGCCGAATTCTTCCCTGGACCGAACTTGAACATGGTGATTGGCCCAAACGGCACTGGTAAAAGTACACTCGTCTGCGCCATATGCCTTGGGTTGGGCTGGCCGCCTTCAGTAAGTCCTCTCCGTGCGGTCTTCGGCGCCTTCTGACCTCCCACAGTATCTTGGGCGTGCAAAAGAACCTGGCGAATTTGTCAAACATGGCCGCGGCGAGGCCACGATAGAGATCGAGCTGCAGCGACAACCTACAATGCGGAAAAATCCCATCGTCACGAGGATCATCAGAAGAGAAGGGAACAAATCCCTGTTTACGCTTAACGGCGCGCAATCCACAGCAAAGGCGGTTCAGTTGTTGGCAAACTCATTCAATATTCAGATTGATAATTTATGCCAATTCCTACCACAGGATAAGGTGGTGGAGTTTGCTCAAATGAGCCCGATTGAGCTACTCGCAAGCACACAACGAGCCGTGTCCGGCCCCGAGATGACCCGAATGCATGAGGATCTGAAGAAGTTGCGCAGCTCCCAAACTCAGTTCATGAATGACCACAAGCAAGACCGAGATCATCTGGCGAACTTGGAGAATCGACAAGAAATGCAACGTACAGAAGTGGAGCGAATGAGAGAGCGTGCCCTGGTTCAGAAGAGACTCGAATGGTTAGAAATGTGCCGACCTGTTGCTCAATACTCCGAATCAAAGACAAAGTACCAAGAAGCAAAATCAAGAGCTAAAGTGCTCACGCGAGAGTTGAAGGAATTAAAGGCTGTCTCGGCTCCCACAATGCGCAAGATGGAGGCGAAGCAAGCATATGAGGCTGACGTACGGGCACTCAAGACCAAACGCGAGAACGACCTCGTCCGGAGCGAACGCGAGTGTGACAATAAGGTTCAAAAGATAGAGAAGTGCCAGGATGCGATCCGTGACCTCGACAACAAAATCGAAGCTGAAAAGAAGACTATCCCCAAGACACGCGAGGAACTGAAACGGCTGCAACACAAGATCATCGACTTGAAGCGCAAACGTGATCAACGCCCGGAGGAGTTCGACAGTCGCGCCATGGCTGATGAAATTCAGGAATTGAAAAATCAGCAGCGCGTCCTAGATCACAAAAGGGCGAACCTAGAACAACGCAAAAACGCACTCAAAGAGCAAGGCATCAGGGGAAATCACCGCATCGCCGACCTGAGCAGTCAGCTTCAGGGGTTGGAGACACAGGCTGGTCAACAGGAGAGCAAACTACAAGAACTGTCCCGAGAAACATTCCTAGCGTGGAAATGGATACAAGAGAATCGGGACGAGTTCAAGCAACATGTGTTTGGGCCGCCGATTGTGGAATGCTCTCTGAAGGACCCTCGGATGGCAGACGCGGTCGAGTCTCTCCTCCAGGACAATGACTTCAAATTCATCACCGTTCAGAACCAGGACGACTTCAGATTTTTGCAACGCAAATTATTCCGAGAGAAGAAACTACATGACGTTAGTCTGCGTGTTTGTACAAGCGACAATCTGGAGCAGTTCCGGCCCCCCTCTTTCCCATCAGGAAATGGAGAGATTTGGCTTGACAAGCTGGGGTTTGGATCATCTCGAAGGACCCGCCACCGTTATCGCCATGCTCTGTATGGAGAGAAATCTGCATCGATGTGGTATCAGCTCCAGAGAACTCAGCCAACAGCAACATGATGAATTGGCAAAAACTGCCGTGCAAAGCTATGTCGTCGGCAGAAAGAGCTATCAATTTCTCCGGCGGGCGGAGTATGGATCGGCAGGAACATCTGCGCGAGTCCGTGACGTTCGACCGGCCAGAAGGTGGACTGATCAACCAATTGATGCTGGCAGAAAGGCCGCTCTGGAGCGCAGTATTGCCGAAACCAGAGGAGAGAGCCAAATCATCAAGACCGAATTCGACAACATCAAAAAGGAGATTGATGAAATTGCCGAGCAAAGGAAACAGCTAGAAGCCGAGGCAGAGCAAAAAAAGGCAGGAGAAAGACGCAAAACAGCGAGCGCTGATGGAATGGAGAGCACTTGAGCCTAAGATCCAAGACAATGAAGACAAGGTCAGCAAGCTACAAGAGACACTGGACGGTTTCAAAGCTCGGGTTAGGGACCTTAGGAATCAGATGGACGATGCTCTCGTAGCCAAGACTGAAGCTGTTCTCGAATATGCCTCTGCCACAAGAGAAGTCAAGGTGAAACTTGCAAATTTGCTGGAAGCTGAGCTCATGCTTATCGAAGCCAAATCCGATCTGGAGGGTTTACGAGCCCAGAACGAGGAGATTGTGAAGGCCATTGAAGAAAAGACGGCAGAGGAGGCAGAGGCCAAGAGCATCCACAAAAAGGAGTACGAGCGGGCGGCGCAGGTCCTGAATGCTGTGCACCATGTGAGGGCTGAGGCAGACAGACTTGTCGAGGAGGGTGAGCGTGGATTGCTTCAAGTCTTCACTCTGGTCGTCGAAATCCACAACGAGGAGAATCTGGACCTCGAGATCGACGCTGAAAAGGCCAAGCTAGAGTTGACCGAAGGCGGCAGTGCCAGTATCGTCCGAGATTTCGAAGAGCGAGCCAAAGTCATTGAGAGATTACGAGCCAAAGTTGCGGATGCCGACGCACGACAGGAAGATTTCAAACACAGCATCCGCGAGATACGAGACAAATGGGAGCATCGGTTGGAAGAGGTGGTGGGCAGAATCAACAATGCATTTTCCGACTCATTCGCTCGTATCGGATGTGCTGGCCAGGTCGCCATCTACAAGGCATCATCGGACGATCCAGCGGACTGCACAGAAGAAAATGGTGGACAGGAAAATGGACTGGACTTTGCCAACTGGGCAATTCATATCAGCGTCAAGTTCCGTGAGCATGAACCCCTGAGTTTACTCGACAGCCACCGCCAGTCTGGAGGTGAACGAGCCGTTAGCACCATTTTCTATCTCATGGCCCTCCAAAGCTTGAGCCGAGCTCCATTCCGGGTGGTGGACGAGATCAACCAGGGTATGGATCCGAGAAATGAGAGGATGGTCCACGGTAGAATGGTCGATATTGCAGCGGACGATGGAGGCAGCCAATACTTCCTCATCACGCCGAAGCTCCTCAGTGGATTGAAGTACAGACGAGGCATGACCGTCTTGTGTATCGTGAGCGGCGAGAACATGCCAGCTGCACGAGAGCGAGACGAGGATGGTAACTGGGTTGATGGTCCCAAGGTGGACTTCCGGGCCTTTGTACGCAAGGCGAAGGAGTTGGGGATGGGTTCTTCGAGCGATGGGCGACGTGTTGATTCTGGCGTTGGGTTGAGTAGAAGCTTTGGGAACGTCTCGGGTCAACTAGCAACAGTGGGAGCCTGATGGCCCTGCACATTTGTTATGGGCGAGGACATGTCCATCTCGACACAGGTCAGTTTGAGGGATGCACAGATACTGTGTATACAAGGGTACTTTGGTGAAGGACGACGTCGATATGGTGTCCCTGGCCAATGACGAGCGTTTGCTGAGCCGAGGCTTAAACCCCCAAAATGAAAGGCTGCGTCTCCGTGAACCGACGGATATTTGCTCCCTCGACCTCTCACCCAACGTACCAAATGCCGACGGAGCCGATGGTGTTGTCTCATATAAGTCGTTGTAGACGCTGTTGTCTTGTGCCATGGACATGGTGATGTGCTGCTGCTGCTGACTGGCGTCATGGTCTTGTTCAAGTCACCTCATCCGGATGTCGAAGGTAGACGGTGTCCCAATGGATCTCTGGGTACATTCTAACACTCGCATACAGTCCCGGCAGACATCACGACGTGGGAATGGGTGTTTGAGTCGACCAAGTACTCTCCGCTGTACAAGACCCCGACGGAGCCTCTAAGCGGATACGTCAATGCCATCACCAAAGAGCGGTTGGACTGGGCCGAAGTGAAAGCCAAAGCGACACAGTTGAGCACGACGTTGATCCGAGAATATGGGCTCCAACCCGGGCAGACAGTCTCGCTGTTCAGCACAAACACCATTTGGTATCCGGTGGCCATGTGGGCGGTGATCCGAGCCGGTATGTGTGTGGTTTGATCGTTCTTGATCTCATCATATTGCAAAAGCACAAGCTATCGACTGACGCCGAGGTTTTGTCCGTTGAACAGGAGGACGAGTCAATGGCGCCTCGCCAGCCTATACTGCAGAGGAGATGACGCACGCATTGCGAACTGCAAAGTCGCGGATCCTCATGACATTGCCGTCGTCGCTGGAGGTGGCACTGACGGCAGCGCAGAATGCTGGCATCCCACGCTCTCATGTATTCCTGCTCGAAGGCACCGCCGCTGGCTTCACGAGCATCCAGGAGCTTATGCAGCGGGCGGCAAAGTATACGGCTGACCCGCCGTACCGGATACCCAAGGGCAAAACGAATGCAGAAGTGTGCGGCTATCTCAACTTCAGTAGTGGAACGACGGGCCTGCCTAAGGCTGTATGTACTTTCGATGCTCGAGATGTGGCCAATTCTGCAAGAATGGTCTGCTGACAGCACCTATCTATCAGGTCATGCTCTCGCACCAAAACATCATTGCTCAGTGTCATCAGCTCAAGCAGCTTCAGGCGCCAGGCCAATACAGGATTCTCGCAGTGATGCCATTATTCCACAGTACGTATTGCCCGTCCGTGAGCAATAGCAAGGGGGGCTAGTCAGTGTGCTGATCTATGATAGTCACCGGCCTGGTGCGGTTCTGCACGTATCCCCTGCTGATGAATGGCGACAGCGTCATGTTGCCATCATTCACGATGGAGTCTATGCTCCAAGCCATCTGCGAGTTCCGCATCAAAGAGCTGATCCTCGTTCCACCGATCCTTATACGACTAGTGCGCGACAAGGTCGTCGACACCTACGACCTGCGGCACGTGGAGCGATGGTCGTCAGGCTCAGCACCCATCTCGCCGGAAATCATTGCGCTGCTGCAAAAAGAAGTTCCCCTGGACAGGCTTCCGGCAAGGCTACGGAGCGACCGAGTCCACCGCTTGTATATCCGCGCACCCACCTACGCATTTCGATTACAAGTACGCAACGACCGCTGGGATGTTGGTGGCAAACACAGTAGCCAAGGTCATCGACTTGACGACCGGTGAAGAACTGGGCGTCAATCAGACGGGAGAGATTCTTGCGCGTGGGCCCCAGATCGCCATGGGATACCTTGACAACCCGACCGCTACGGCCGAAACATTTGATGCGGAAGGCTTCTTCCATACCGGCGACGTGGGTCATTTCGATCAAGACGGGCTCATCCATATCGAAGACCGGATCAAAGAAATGATCAAAGTCAAGGGCCAGCAAGTGGCGCCCGCCGAGCTGGAGGATCTGTTGCTAGGACATCCTGACGTCGAGGATTGCGCTGTGCTCGGAATCCAGGATGAGTATGCTGGTGAGAGACCCAAGGCGTATGTCGTGCTGAACAAGGGCGTCGAGCAGAGTGAAGACGTGGGCAGGCGGCTTCTGAGGTTCGTAAGGGAGAGAAAGGTCAGGTATAAGTGGATTACCGAGATTGAGTTCACCGATCAGGTTCCTAAGAGCCCGACAGGCAAGTTACTCAGAAGAGTACTGAAAGTCAGGGATAAGGAAGGAAAGGAGAGAGGGTTGAGGGTCAGGGATGAGACGGAGAGGGCGAGGCTGTAATACATACAGCCTGAGTACGTAGACGGGTAGAAGGATGGCTGGCATAGACAGATCTAGGGTTCAGATATACATACATCCATGAGGAGAGATCACACATTATCACCTATCTTACAAGTGAATTTCCAACCTCTTCTCCTGCGCCACACGCGACAAGAAGAAAGGTGAAGCCATCAAGCACTAGTAGTCTACTATCCCTCGCTTACGGGTTGCGCGGTGGCTGTGTTACAATCGTGATAAAGATCAACACTGGTTCCAGCAACTCAGCCTCAACCAGTCTGTCTGCCTGGAAGTTGTACGTACTTGGTCCTGGATATTCTAATATTTAGCAGCCGTGACACCCCGGAGTCTGTTGCGCATCGCTGCCATCTAGGATTTTTTCAAAAGCGTCCTTTCCGCGCCTTACCAAGCGAGATACAATGTCGAACGAAGGATACTACAACGACCAACCCCCTCATGGGCAGTATGGCTACGGGGCCGACAATCAGCAAGGCTACCAGCAGTGGCAGTCTCCCGGCAGTCAAACCTATGGCGCCGGGGAGAATCAACCGTATGCGCAAGGCTACGATGCTCAGTATCGGCCCTACGACTACAACAACTATGCACCACCCCCGGATTCCCAGCAACCTTACGGTGCGCCGCCGCCGGTTTCGCAAGGCCCTCCTCCCAGTCAATATCCTCACAGTCCGAACCCATATCCATCGGCGCCTCCAGCTCACTCCTACCAGCAGACCGAATATGTAGCGAGGTCTCAGACGTACGGCTACTATGACCAGCCTCAAGGCGGTCCCTCACCACTCCCACCGCCTCAATATGACAGCTTCAGCTCACAGCAGAGGCCTGTACCGGCCCAAACAGCACCTTATCCCCCCTCAAGCAGCCGGGCCTATTGATCCCAACAACCCAAATCCACAAGAGCGCGGTGTGATGGGAGCGCTTGCAGGAGGTGCCTTGGGGGGCATATGGCGGCCACCAAGTTCACCACGGTTTCCTTGGGACTATTGCGGGCGCCATCACGGGCTCCGTGGCCGAAGATGCCTACAAAAAGCACAAGAAGGAGAAGAAGAAAAAGGTTCATCGTCCGGCTGGGCTACGGCGAAGTTCCTCCTCCTCGTCGTCTTCGTCGTCTTCTTCCTCTTCCAGCAGCTCCTCAGACGACGAGAAGAAGATGAAGAAGAAGAAGAAGGTGGCAGCAACAACAGCGGCAGCGGCAACGACGATGAAGCAGCAACACGATCACCCACCACAGATGCGAGGCAATTTTTCAACATCATCGCATAATATCACATTGGATAGGGACTTCGACCTGATTGCATCGTGCATCAACGTCCGCGGCGAACATAGGCTCTCCTCCCTGTCGCTCAACAACTGCTTAGCAAACATGCATGGGCGCTTTGTCTGGGCTAAAGGTGGGAATTTCGGGGCCAGTTCGCGCAATGTGAGGTTGGTGGAGAATGGAAGAGTGTTGGAAGCCGAATTAGGGACGGGCGACGGTCGGTGGAACAGAGATCGCGTTCGACTGGACGAGAGAGTGAGCAACGAGGACGGGGAGCTGGTGTTTTTGAGTTGAGCTCGTGCCCTTTCATAAGTCTGTAGATAGGTAGGTCGATCATTCCGGGCGGCAGCGAGGTTCATTCATTGCTTTTTTGGGTTCCTGAGAGAGACTATTGAAAACGATCCGGGGCGAGCGCACACGTGGAAGAGGTTTTCCTTTTCCCTCGCTAGGACTGGGAGAGACTCGGTACTGCTTGGTGGGCCTTCCAGCTGGTCCATGCACCGAAAGTACGTACAGTTGTAGTTTCGGGATGCTCGTGCGTATCGATATCGACACACTATGATAGCGACGTGCCCGTGGTGACAGCAGACAGCAGACCGCAGACCGCAGGCTGCGTCAAAAGTACCTAGTAGAGA
Source organism: Exophiala sp. LBMH1013 (assembly GCA_024611085.1). Taxonomy (NCBI): domain Eukaryota; kingdom Fungi; phylum Ascomycota; class Eurotiomycetes; order Chaetothyriales; family Herpotrichiellaceae; genus Exophiala; species Exophiala sp. LBMH1013. Next base: position 1,659,027 of record JAMFLB010000001.1, read on the forward strand.
CACTGGCTGGTTCGTCATGCTGATCGACTCCCTGCTTACTTGCAAAAGGGAGGCGCAGGAGGGGCGATCAGAATCATCTGATGATTAAAGCGGTTGATTCCAATTAAAGTATCCTCGGCTACCACCTAAACCTGACTGCATTCGGCATGGTGTCCAGGTACTTTCTAGGCACAGCTGACCCTTTTCCTACCTAGCACCCAGTTAAGTTCCCAGTAAAGTTCCAGGCATCTCCATAATTACGGCTCCCTTGATCTCGCCCGTGCGTAACCCATGCTGCTGGTATCAACTATCAGGCGAGGTATCGCAAGCAGCAAATGTTGACAAAGAGCAATGCCTCTAAAGCAAGACAGTGAACAAACAAATACAACAGTCGGTGTCGCTTTTACATGTTATACCACAGCATGTCAAGATGCGAATGGGAGCGATGGACCCGAACAGCTGCAAATGCAACCATGCAGTGCATCCATCCGACCCGAGCGCATGGTGGAACTTCCAAGCGGTTTAGGCGGTGCATCGTCTCACCAAAGACCCGAGAGACGGGCCCGGGGTGGCTTCCAGGTACCTAAACCGGGGCAGTTGACTGGCTGGGCCTCTAGTTCATACCCCTTCCTGCGCCCTGGATTGAGGATTAATTTCTCACGCTCATCTTCCTTCCCCCTCCACCATCCGCAAGCTGACCAACTAATCATCGAATTGTTTCTGCCTCCCTCTCACCACTTTCCCGTGTCTACCGGTTTTGGTACGAGATCAGTCTTCTCTGGGGCTGCTTCTGCGGAATGACTCTTGTTACATTCGATGCAGATTTGCCTGGGTCGCCGCAGCCTTCCGTCCGCATTCAGCTTTGCTTCATAATGGAATGGCTCCCTTGCAGTTGCTCAGCCTTTTGTCAATAATGCTGCCACTCCTTTGAACAACCCACCTACTTCAAGTCGATCGTTACCAGTCATCTTACACAGACCGCTCATCCTCTCGTTTCTCCTCGTCCATCTCGTCCTTAAATCGCCCACTCCTCCTCCAGCGTCTGGAGTTTGCGGCAGAATTCATTGTCACGTCGCGGAGAAAGAATGGCTCCCCATGGTAGGATGAATCACCTCTCCATATTTGACAGTGACCGGGGCTGACTGGTGTTGCGCAGACGCTGTCTCTACCATGTGTGGCATCCCCACGAAATATGTCTCGCTCTTTACCCTTGTGCTCCAGAATTCCACCTTGGTCCTGGTCATGCGATATTCCAGAATCCTGCCTGGTCCGAGATACCTGGCATCAACCGCGGTTGTTCTGTCGGAGCTCATCAAATGTTTAATATGCTTGTCTGTTCATATCCGCGAACAACACAACCAATCGCAATCCTCTCGATTACCTACTCTCTCAGATGGGACTTTTCCAGGGTCGAGGCAGTCTGGGTACAGTCTGTACCAGCTATGGAACGATCTGTTCAGCATCAAAAGTGGCTTCTTGAAACTTTTGGTCCCCGCGGTTCTCTACACTCTTCAAAACAACCTACAGTTCGTGGCAGCCACCAACCTGGATGCAGCCACTTTCCAAGTTACATACCAATGCAAGATCTTGACCACCGCCTTATTCGCTGTGGCGATGCTCGGCCAGAGCCTCTCGTACAGGAAGTGGCTGGCTCTGGTCATTCTCACCGCCGGCGTTGCCTGCGTTCAGATCCCTTCCTCGAGCACACCGTCGCACACTCACCAAGGAAATTACCTCCTCGGAATCTCCGCCGTCACAATTGCCTGCATCTGTTCGGGATTCGCCGGCGTCTACTTTGAAAAGGTGCTCAAGGGCGGTCAACATGCGTCGATATGGGTACGTAACATCCAGCTGAGTGTTGGCTGTCTGGCAATTGCGCTTGTTGGTGCGCTGATGTGGGATGGCCGGGCCATTCGCGAGGGTGGGTTCTTCCAAGGCTACAATGCGGTGGTAGTCGCAACAGTCTGCATTCAAGCTGCGGGAGGGCTAATTGTCGCCATGGTCATCAAATATGCCGACAACATCCTCAAGGGCTTCGCCACGTCCCTTTCGATCATCTTCTCCACCATTGCTTCGGTCTTTCTGTTTAATTTCGTCCCGACCGTCTATTTCTTGCTTGGTTCGGTCTTGGTCTTCTTGGCCACCTATATGTACAGCATGCCGGGCTCAGCAGAGCCAGAAGAAAACATCCCTTTGGACGAGTCTGAGAAACGACCTGTTCTGGTGGTCGAAAACTATGATGAAGAAGATGAGTTTTCGCCGAAAGCCCATCCGAGACCTTTCAGTGATGAGACCGACCTCGAATCAGGAGACGAGCAGAGTCAGGATGACTCCAGTATTTATGCACATGACGATGGGACAAGCAGTCGAAACTGTTCGCCTTCTCTGCTGCCGAGTACTACCATGGAGAAACAGGCCCTTTCTGAGTTGGGTCATGTTTCATGAGAACGTACCATTTTCGACATGTATTTCAACATTATGTTATTGCCAACCTTTTTCCGCATCAGCATGGATATGCTCATGAGATGAGCACGTTGGGTTTATCTTTTTTTTTTCGTCGAGTATCACAGCGCCGGAGTTGACGGGAACAATGGTGTGCATGGCATGGAAAGGTCTACAGTCAACGAGAGGGTTGAGAATGGTTTCATCCCAGCGGATCGGGTATGTGGTGGGATCGCCCGGAATTACTTTTTTCTCATATGTTGTTGATATGATACCCAGACTAGCATTGTTCTTGAAAAGATTGTATGTGCAACAGATTCAAAAATATGCTGTAATAGATGTGAAGGCCAGTAATTCCCGACAGCGGGGGAATATAATAAATATACTAATTTATAGAAGTCATTTCCTGGTTGTTCTTATCGAACCCGATGCCCTGTGCTTCATATTGCCATATTTCTCCGTAGATATATCATGTTTGACTTCGAGTTGTCTCTCTCGAATTCAACGTATCTGTCTTCCTTTTGAATCCACCCTATGCCACCTCTGAATCATTGCAGATCCAAACAACGTCCAGTGCAGTGAATTTTCCGTCTCAAAAGAGTTTTCTAGGTACATGGATACTTGCGGGACACATCAACGTAGGTACCAAAGCAAAAACACAAACACACAATAAACCCTAGTATTGTAGGCACCTATCTATGTGTATGTGTATGTGTATATATGATTTGTGTAAACAGACCTCTATATACCTGTGTATACCTGTGTATACCTGTGTATACCCGTGGTATAAGGCAGATTTCCAAGGTCCCATGATCCATCACCATCGCCAACGCTGTCGCTAGTTCTATCTTCAATCGTTATTCCGCAAGTGACGTGAAAAGTCCCATGTCTAAGCCCCGCGAGGCAATGCAAGAAGAGAGGACAGAGTGATTCTCATCCACGACTGTCACGAGTCAAAATTCGTCAACTGGGGCCCGCGAGCAGAGCAAAGCAAGCCAAGCTATACAAGGATCCGATGCAATGGCAATGGCAATGACCATGACAGATATCAAGATCGTAGCCGGCTTGTGCGCGTGCAGAGCAACAAGCCCCAGCCAAGTCAGAAGAGGAGACCAGAACTAAAAGTTCTCCTTCCCCCAGACGAACCTGAACCCCTTGTCACCTTCACTGTACATATTGCATTTGACATGTAATTGCGAGCCGAGGCCCTTGGGTCCGCAGAAGAAGACACCTGCCTCGCCGGGTGAATGGAGTTTGCGGATGGCTCGGAACACCATGTCCCAGTTAGGACGGCCGAAGTTGGTGGGCGTTCGAAGACCGGTGATGGCGTCGGTGTCGGTGGAGTTGAGCATGATGTTGTTGGCGTCTCCGGCGGAGATCTTTGCAGTGAGATACTATGACAGGTTTGTTAGTTGATATGAAACCCAAAAAAGGACGCCACACAGTATGACTTACAGCGTGGATCTCAATGGAGTGCTGCTTGTCCTGAGCTTCAATTGCCGCGAGCAAGCTCTTGAACCATTCCAGTGAGCCAAAGTCACGACAAACCCAGAAAAAGTAGACTTTTCGTAGACGTGTCTTGCCGCCGTTGCCTGTGCTCATGCGGTACCAGATGGATTTGAGGATGCTAGCGAAAGGCGTGACTCCTATTCCCGCCCCGACAAGGACCGCTGTCTCGAATTTGAATACGTCCTCTGAGGCAGATCCAAAGGGACCATCCACGTATACTCGAGGTAGAAGCTTCGTGAGACCCCCAGGCGCCATGGAAACGACCTCGGCTCGTTGTTTCTTGGGGTTGCTGTCTGCTCCGCTTTTGGCTTTGTTGTCGTCGCATCCGAGTGCCTTGCCTAATGCTTTGGTGAAGTTGCCCACCATGCGAACATGGACGGAAATATAGTCTTCTTCCGGTGCCGACGTAAGTGTGAACGGATGATATTGCCAGATGGACACTTCAGGGCAGCAGAGGAAGATGTATTGGCCGGCACGGGTCTTTGTCTTTTCCTTGTGGATCTGGATCTCGACGACATTGCTAGGATGTTGGATCACTTTGGTCACATATGTCTTGTGACGACCCCGGATCTCCCGAAGGACTCTTTCCAACAAATAGGCAAAGCCACCGTACATCCAATACTCCCAGAAGACACCGGTGCCGAAGCAGAAAGGCGCGCTGTCGGTTTTGATCATGCAAAAGGCGCCGTGGACGGACCAGAAGACGAAAAAGACCACAAAAAGATGGTGCATAGACCAGAAGCGTTCGTAGTTGGCCCTTCGTGGTTTCTCCATCGAGGTAAAGAGCATCGCCATCAAGACAAATAGCATCACGTAGCCGGACCAGCCGGGCCCCGTGACAAAATTGATTTTCAAAAACCCAACGAAGCCCAGCTTCTGTTTGGCAGCCAGTTGGCCAAAGTTGTTCCAATGCGCAATGGTATGGACCCAGGTGAAGAAGACGATCGAGTACGCCACGAGTTTGTGGAACGTCAGGTTCTTGTCGAAAGGGACAATGCTATTGAGAGGTGTTTGGCGCAACAGTGATATCAGTGTCCGACACACAGGAAACAGAATCAGCGCGACGTCAAAGTGCAATACCAGCGCCGCCGACCGTGCTATCGGATATGTCAAGCCAAAGATGCTCCGGGCCGTCGTCAGGTTGTCTTTCAACTGATAGTTCATGAATCCAAAGGCGAAGATCAGTCCGTGAACCAGCACGAACACTCCCACAACCATTCGTCTTGATCCCTCATTGACCATCCACCTCTCGAACTTTTCTTTCAATGTGAGATCTCTCGGCGCATCCCCACTGACTTCCCCCGACAACAACATCCTCGACAGAGGGGTCGACCGCGTTCGTTCGGACATTGTGGACGAGGTCGACGACGTGTTTGACCTGGCCAACGGCTTCTCCAGGTAATACATTGTCGCATTATCGTGCATAGTAGTGTTGGACCGTACCAGCGGTATGTCATAGAAGTAAGGCGGTGGCGCCGACCTGTCCATGGCGGCGGGCGATATGTAGATGAAAGTACTGCGCTTCCGGGGCAATCTAACCCTCGGTCTAGACCTCCTAGGGTACTGTCCAGTGGTATTGCTCTGTGACAGTCGAGGACTTGAGACAGTGCCGAAGAGGAAAGGTACTCGAAACGCACACTTGACACAGTATCAGTATGAAGAAGATGACGACGCTCTAGAAGTATCAGTCCACCACTTACCTCCAGTAAAGTGTTTAGACTAGTAGTTCCGTGCTTCGCGCCAGGCAAGGCTTTTGGGCGTGTCGACAGAAAGGAAGGAAATAATGTTAGTATATGGTGAAGTGAACGGTCGCTCTATAGAGAAAAAGAAGATCAACACAAACAGAGAGCAGATCAGGGCGGGGGAGGGCCACAAATAACTACCATTGCACCGTCACCATCTTTGCAAAGTACAAAAAACTCCTGGCCCCTTCAGCGCTTCTGCCCGAAGCATCGACGGCGTCCACATTGACGGTCAGTTAGTGCTTCCTCGCAGACGCATGCAAGGTGAAAGGGGTAAACTGTCTTTGCCAGTGGAGGACGGCGCAGGTGGAGCGGGGGGTTCCGACTGCGACTGGAACATGAATCATGGCTGGGAAAATCCACATGGCTGGAGAGCGGAACAGGGTGCAAACCCGAGTCCAGACACTCTGTTGAGGATAGGACGAATCGAGCTCAACTGCCGGAAGGATCGAGCAGGACGAGAAGTGGTTTGGACAAGATGATTTGGCACTCGATGCGAGGCGGATGGCAATCGCTGAAACACGCCAGTGGGTTGACAATGTGCGAACCAGCCCAGAACATAAACTCAACTGCGTCCCTTACTCTTTTTCCTCGTCTCTTCCCTGTTGCCGCTGTGTCCCCTGGTTTCAACTCTTGCAAGGGCTTCGGCTCTCCCTGCAGGGAACTGGTCCAACAGCTCATCACACCACTCATAGACTTCTCTGACAGGTCGTTGTCTCTAGGAGTTTTCATCCAGTCGGCGGCGCATCCTGCAGCCCCAAAGCCCCCCCGGCGGCGGCCTCGCTTCATAAATCGAACAGAGGAGGCCCTATTGGATAACGTAAGCGACCGAATGATGTGGCGTTACTACGTATGCTCTGTCTAGTAGCAGAGCAGTGGCCGTTGCCGTTTCAGATCTCAGTCACGGCTGGAATGGCTTGTCGACGAAACGTGATGACGCGGAGTCGGTGGAGGATTACTACAAGAGAAGGAAATCGTACAGGAAACAAGTCGGTTTGCAAAATAGCATTGTCGTTCTCCCTAAAGCATGCCCATAGCTGTAATGCATCATAATAGTTCATCCCAATTCATGCTGTTGGACATGAGCAGAGCCTTGGGTCTACGCCCGTTTCTCCCTTGCTGCCATTGCATCCGTTGTGTTAGGGTATGCTCGGGGATACTCTCTCATCTTCCAGCGCCCCCAATGATCCGTCCCTTGCGCCCACTGCGCGGACCAATCTAACAATTGCACTGTAAACCCCTTGCGTAGCATTGCTGAGCATCGACTGGTCGTCTCTCGATCTTCCAGAACGACTAGATTGCAAACTTCCTCGTCCATTCTCTAGCTGTCGCTTCATACCGGGCGCGATCGGTCTTGTACACATGTGCGATCTCTGGAACAAGAGGGTCATCGGGGTTGGGGTCTGTGAGCATGGAACAGATGGAGAGGAGAACTGTTGCATTCGTTAGCCTGTTACTTGTCACAAACGTCGTTTCATGCCATTCATTACCTTTCGATATCGTCAGAGCAGGACTCCACTGGTCTCGAAGAATGTCCAGACAAATGCTGCCGTTTGAGTTGATATTGGGATGATAGATTCGGGTGGTGAAGTTGACTTTCGGCGGCTTAAACGGATAGTCTGTGGGGAAGTGGATTGATAGGAAGAAAACACCGCCTTGGAAAGGACTGTCACCCTGCAGAAGTATTAGTACAGAAACGGCGAGACTCCAGGTTGGATGTACATACGGGACCCATGATTGTCGCTTGCCAGTGAAACTGTAAATGAACTGTTAGCTGTTGATCCGAAGGTTATCGCAGCCCGTATTATGACATGTCTGTAGACTTGCCGGGAGGGCTATTCGACAGGCGGGCGTACCAGATCGTCTCCTATGGGACCAGCTGAGCATGATGAGGGAGGATCACTACAATGGCCAAAAGTCAGTATGTAGTTCTATCATCCGAAATAGGCTTATCGGTCATGATTTAAGTCGCCCTTGACATTTGGGCGGGGGGGCGGAAAGGAGGATCACTCACCGTCCAAGATCTGTGAGTTCCTTGTTGATACGTTTCAACGCCATGTCTGATGGTTTGGAGAAGGTGAGAGTAGAAGAGGTTTGAAGGCGAAAACGTGGTCGAAAACCAAGTTGACGTGGGGCTGCGATCTGAGTCAACTTCTGATACAACGTCGGCAAGAAGGTGAGGACGACGAACCTAGAAACTGTAAAGCGTAAGGTTATGTAGGAAGATGGAATGAAGTCGATCGCAGGGATCGTGAGGTTGTGTGTCAAGATGTTTGTCACGCTGTCGTTGTTGTTGAAGTTGTTAGTGTTGGTGGTGAAAGAAGATCATCTGTCGTTGTCCAGCCGAAAGCGCAGTTGATTAAGTCGGAGCCCAAGCTTGGCATCATAGAAGCACCTGGCAATTCAGCGTTTCGCCGCCTAATCATTATTTATTATTACACCAGATTCGGGCGCCGCTGCGCCCCGATTTTTCAACTACAACTTCGCCACGCGTGACATGTCATTACTTCATATGACCAAGCACGGGAGACAACAACCCCCAATATGTTCTTTTAGGCTGGTGACTAAGGTACCGTTCCTTTTCCGCCTTACCGACAGTATTACACGGTCTGGAAGGACCTAAGGCACTATACCTACAATAGGGTAGGTGTCGGCCGGAAATTCACCCTCGGTCGTATTCTCCGGTCCCCAGGCATGGTTCCAGGAGCTTTGGGTCGGTCCAACAGTACCCGTAAAGTGAATACCGTCTCCCGCGGATGCTTACGCAAATGCCTGGATTCCGGTGATGGCTCTTCCAAGTATCAAAGCGTGGATGTCGCTCTGGCCTTCATATGTTTGGGTGACAAACAGGTTTGCAACATGTCGGCCAATATGGTATTCGTCGCTGACGGCGTTTCCACCAAAGATCTCCTGTAGGTGCCGGGCGTTCACCAGGGCCCGATCACAGTTCTGTCTCTTGATCATAGAAATCATCTCGGGAGTAACCTTGCCTTCATCCTTCAACCTGCCAACCTGGTACGCGGCGGCCAGACCGTATGCTGCGTCTGTCACTGCATCTGCCAGCTTCTTCTGTACGAGCTGGTACTTGGCGAGGGGATTGTTCTTGAACTGCTTCCTTTCCAAGGCATACTCACGCGCTCGGCTTATACAATCCTCAAGAGCCCCCATTGTACCCCAAGCAATGCCAAATCGAGCCGAGTTGAGGCACGAGAAGGGGCCCCTTAAGCCTTCGACATCCGGAAACATATTCTCTTTCGGCACTGGACATTCATCTAGTTGGATCATACCTGTGATTGATGCACGAAGTCCATTCTTGTCTTTCAACTGAGGCGTCTCGAGTGTGCCCGGAGGGCACTGTTCTCTCTCAATGACGAAACCTCTGATCTTGCCCGTTTCCTGGAGTTTTGCCCAGACTACCAAGACGTCGGCAATAGGTGAATTCGTGATCCATGTTTTCGCGCCCGAAATAGAGTAGTATCCTTCTTTGGACGGATGGGGCTTCGCTGTGGTTTCCATTGAGCCAGGATCAGACCCGTGGTTTGGTTCTGTTAGGCCAAAGCAGCCCACCAACTGACCATTTCCCAACTTCTCAAGGTATTTATCCTTTTGCTCTTGACTGCCAAACTCGTGGATAGGGCCCATAACTAGAGAGCTCTGAACCGACATTCCTGACCGATAGCCTGAGTCAACTCTTTCAACCTCCCTCGTTATGATTCCCGAAGCCACATTGCTCACACCTGCGCAGCCATAGCCCTGGATTGTAGCACCCAGTAAACCCAACTCTCCCATCTCTTGTAAAATCTTTCTGTCATAATCCTCCTTGCGATATGCTTCCAACACTCGAGGAAGCAGACGTTCTTGACAATAAGAACGAGCAGTCTCCTGTATAGCCAGTTCCTCCTCGGTCAGGAAGTTAGACAGGTTCAATGGATCTTCCCATTTGAAAGCGGCGGCAGAGCTGGCATGCCTGCGTGACCATGGTAGTGCAACATGGGCTGAGGGCAGCCGCGCAGCTCGACGACATATATATCGACTCAGCATTGTCAAAAAGATTGTCTGAGGTGGAAGTGGTTGGTAGGTAGGTTGAGAGGAGTTAAACACAAGTTGACGTGGGTACGGGTATCGCCGCTACATGGACGAGGTCATACAGCAGAAGTGAGCCGAGGCTGTCGTTTAAGAACGTCAATGCTTCCTTTCCTGTGGTTACCAGATCAGACTGGCTCGTTGGTAGAGTATCAGGTATCGTAGGTCAACAGCATCGCCAATACGGCATGGATTCGTCTTTAATGACCGCCATCAAACCCGTGGTATACTCCTAAAGTACCCTAATGCTTTTTCCCGAAGCCGGTTGAGATGATATATGCGTTACAGCGCCTTATGATCCACCGTGGCTGCTCGCCCCACGTCATTACTTCCCGTGTGCCGCTGCGGAACAGACGCGTTCTTCATCACTTTACGCGAAACTAACATGCGCCTTTTGCGTGCGTAGGTTGAACTTTCCACTTCCACACAATCCGACCTCCTTCCTCCTGTCGCATTGTCGCCATGGGTATCAAACGTGCGTTGTCTCTGTCCTGTTGATACGTTGTCGATTTCCTGACAGTATGCAGAGTTGTACCATGTCATCGCCGAGGAGGCGCCTGAAGCCATCAAGACTGGGGAGATCAAGAACCACTTCGGTAGGAAGGTTGCGATAGTGAGTTCTTCCTGCAGGCATGCCGTACCATGCAACTAATATGAATCTGCAGGATGCGTACGGATCTTACCTTTCTTGCGATTCAAAACCTCTACTGACTCGAATAGTTCTATGAGTATCTACAGCTTTTTGATTGCAGTTCGATCAGAAGGTCAACAACTCATGTCTGACACCGGTGAAACCACGTCGCACCTCATGGGAATGTTCTACCGCACCCTCCGCATGGTTGACAACGGCATCAAACCACTATACGTATTTGATGGTGCACCTCCTAAGTTGAAGTCCGGCGAGCTAGCAAAACGCTTTGCTCGGAAGAACGAGGCTAGTGAACAGGCCGAGGAAGCAAAAGAAACGGGGACTGCAGAGGAAGTGGAGAAGTTTTCAAGACGGACGGTCAGAGTGACCAGAGAGCACAACGAGGAGTGTCGGAAACTACTCAAGTTGATGGGAATACCTTACATTATCGCACCGACCGAGGCTGAAGCACAATGCGCTGTTCTAGCACGGGCGGGGAAGGTCTATGCAGCGGCATCCGAGGACATGGATACATTGTGTTTCAATGCGCCGATTTTGCTGCGACATCTGACCTTCAGTGAACAGCGAAAGGAACCCATCCAGGAGATCCACCTTGACAAAACCTTGCAAGGGTTGGATATGGACAGAACTCAGGTAGGAGAGCCACCAGGATGTGCTCACCGTACGAAACTGACTGGACCAGTTCATTGACTTATGTATCCTCCTGGGTTGCGACTACGTCGATCCTATTCCCAAGATCGGGCCAAATACCGCATTGAAGCTCATCCGCGAACACGGTACGCTGGAAAACGTAGTCGAGTTCATCAAGAACGATCCCAAAAAGAGATATACGCTCCCCGATGACTGGCCTTTCCAAGACGCGAGAGAGCTTTTCCTCCATCCGGATGTTCGGTCGGCCGACGATCCGGAGTGCGATTTCAAATGGGAGGCTCCTGACGTGGAAGGTCTGGTACAATTCCTAGTCAATGACAAGGGTTTCAACGAAGACCGGGTCCGAAACGCGGCACAGAAGCTACAAAAGAACGTGAAGACCGCGCAACAATCCAGGCTCGAAGGATTCTTCAAGGCGGTACCCAAGACAGAGGATGAGAAGAAAAGTTTGAAGCGCAAGCACGATGAGAAGATTGCCGAGGCCAAGAAGAAAAAGAAAGAAGAAGCGAAGACCAAGAAGGATTCCAAGGCCAAAACGCACATCTCGAGATAGACCTGAAGGAGAGCGATGTTGACTAAAACGAGGGAGGTGAACGTCAATGAGGCTGAAGCAACGACGGCATGAGGCTGATGCTGAATGGGATGGGGTAGAGAAACGACTTTGTACTCTGATAGCATGGCGTTCAGGAAGGCAAAATCAACGAGATGGTGTACATTGCAAGCGGAGCTGACGGCGCATTGCGCACGACAAATGACCTGTGATGAGAGATAGAGAGACTTCTACACAGTAATTATTATTGGAACCCTATTTCCGCCAAAGAATGTGGGACTCATGTGACCAGCGGATGTCGGGGCGGCGGCGGCGTGATCAGGTGACCGCTACCTGACCTGGCCGGAGATGAACTTGTCGTCTCCTCGAGTCTGATTTTCAGTTACCTTAGCTATGAGCGAAGCCTCCTGCGCCCTCCTTATGGTGACTACAGAAGTGTATATGCAATGCATTTGATCCCATTGAGCGTATTGCCGGACAATTGCGCACCCAAGACTCACCAGTGCAGCACAGGTCAAGGTGACGATGGTGATCACAATTCTTGAAAGGGTGCAAGGGCCAGAAGGGCTACAATGCCTGCAAAACGCTTGAGTAAGAATGAGATAGATGCAAAACACAGGCCAGAAACATCCGATATGGGAATAAGTAGACCAGATCCGGGACCACCATATCGAAGCAAGCTACAAGAGATAGAAAGGTGAGTGCTATTAAGACACCGAGTGGTGGTGGACGTGCACGACAACTATACAGCAGAGGAGGGAAATGGAAGAGGGAAGAAAAAGAAGAGATGATGGTGGGAAGAGGAAAAGGTGCGTTGTCAACCATGGCGATGGATTGTGTGGCAGCGCGTGATCAGAGCAACAGGAGCAGCAGCAGGAGCAGCAGCTACAGTGCGACAGCTACAATCAGAAAACAGGCCCAACTCAAAACTCACTGGCACGCAGCGATCAATTAATCAATTATTATCATTTCTGGCCGCAAATTGATTATTTGGGAGACTCGAGTTTCCGCTCGGCGAATCGAGGCGTGTGATTGGCTGGACGGGGGGGCAGGCGCCCTCCAGATCAACCGCACGTCACATGCGAGGTATAAACATCCGCTGCCTCCCCCCGCCCGCGCGCTGCGAAACAGCCCATCGCCCATCTACTCATACCTACCATTCTTCCCAACCATCCCCCGTCTGTTCTCTTGTCCCATCTTGTGCGCTCGTACTATCTGAGTCCATCTACCCATCTATCATCCACTCACTTCATCAACTCAATCTCACCAATTCCGTCGCAATGCCTCCCAAGAAAGCTGCCGGTGCTGCCGCTCCAACCAAGGATGTCAAGGATAAGAAGCCAGCTACCGCCCCCGCGCATGCCTCTTACAAAGGTCGGTTTCCTCTGCAGAACGCGTTCGGACTGTCGCGGGCCTTTGTCTATTGTTGTCGCGTGTGATTGCTGACTTTGTTTGCCAGATATGATCAAGGAAGCCATCCTCAACGTAAGTCTATCCGGTTTGCGACAATCTTGCTCCCAGCGATCTCCCTTCTCAAGACTGTCGCGCCAGTGGCCATAAGAAAGGACTCTAGCCCTGTTCAGCATCCAGTCTATTTTGCGAAGTATATACTAACCATCTCTAAAATACAGCTGAAGGAACGCAACGGAAGCAGGTACGTTTTACACCTATACCTCGATTGTCGCATCACTTCGAAGGTCACTTAAACCCTGGCCATCTGCGCTAACATCTGCCCAGCCGACAAGCCATCAAGAAATACGTGAAGGCTAACAACAACATCACTGTCACTTCCGAGTCACAATTCGATTCTCTGTTCAACAAGGCATTGAAGTCAGGTGTCGAGAAGGGTGACTTCCAGCAACCAAAGGGTATTAATGCTCAGTTCTTCGCGTGGGAATAAATCGTTGACTGTCTATAGGCCCCTCTGGTCCCGTGAAGCTCGCGAAGAAGGAAGCCAAGCCTGCCGAGAAGAAGCCTGTTGCTCCCAAAGTCAGTGTCCACATCCCGCCAGTCCATGCGTCCCGCTTACCGTCCCTGCAGAAGGAGAAGGCTCCCAAGGAGGCTAAAGAGGCCAAACCCAAAGCCACCAAGACGAAGGCTACTGCGACCAAGACGAAGACCACCAGTGCCGCTCCCAAGGCTAAGAAGGCCGCTGCTCCTAAGAAGACGGCCGCCGCGAAGCCTAAGGCCAACACCGCGACAAAGCGTGCTCCTAAGGCCAAGGCCAAGACCGAGGCTCCTGTAAGCGAACATGGTGCACATTGCCACGAACTCGATGCTAACCACAGTCCAGGCACCCGCTGTTCAGGATGTCCCAACCGTTCTGAAGAAGACCAAGTCAGGCCGAGTGACCAAGCAGAAGACTCCTGCCGCCACCAAGGCGTCTGCCAAGAAGGCAACAGGCACAAAGAAAGCCGCACCCAAAAAGGCGACACCCAAGAAGGCTGAGGCCGCCGCATGATTGGAAGTCTGCGGCGTCTCAAGACTATGTCCCTAGTGATGACTTGACGTGTGTGTTGCTCTGCTGTTTGCTGCTGTATTATCATCAGATATCTTGAGGGTTATCCCGACGGGCTGGATAGGAACGGGCATGCCTATACGAGGTGTGGGCGTCGTGGGACGTGTGTGTTGATGATGGTCTTCATGATCACCCCAGCCCACGGTCCTGGCGTACTACCGGAGGGAGTTTCGTTGTGGTGCATCATGGTCTGGCCACTCGCGCATACCTGTCCTGCTCTTGTTGGGTGTTTTTCGTTCAGGGCTTACATGGAAGGGAGGTTATATAGGCGTTTGATTGTTTGCTTCAGCAACGGATGGGATGGGTGGGATGAAATGCGCGCAAAGTGGCTGCAAGGAATATCCGAGGGCATGAAGTGAGCGAGGAAGAACGAACAACCACAGCCGGACAGAGATTGCATCTCTGCATTTCTTAGCCTGCTCGGGTATGGGCATCAGGCACGGGTACAATTGAAAGGACATCCGACCCGGGTTCTGTCTTTTATGATATTTACGATATCAGATACGCCCCCAGTCCAGGAAATGCCTTTTGAACAGATATTTTTGTCCGTATACGTACTCACGAGTCTTATTAATGCTGTGCCTTGTGCAAACAGAGTATTTCTGGTAGGCTGTGTTGGGAGCACCCAACTGCAGGTGGTCGTGTCATTAAAGGGGGAGTCTTGACGTCGGGTCAAAGTCTCTCCGGGAATGGCTGAGTCATCGTACCACGTGATTACCATTTCTCTCCAGACGAGTCAGACCATGAGACATCATTATATGGAGGGCTAAACCTCGTAGCCTCGTGCAGCAATGGATTGAGGACCTGTCAGCTAGGCGTACAAAAGACATTTTGTTTTGTTTTACAATCGAGGATCTGGGCGGGGGTATATATACACGGTATCTAGGTAGGTACCTACGGAGGAAGCCATTCTATGGTAGGTAGGTAGGTAGGTATATACGCCCATGGATCCAGACTTGTATATACTTGTATAAGGACAAACCATTCCATCAACTTCCCCGTGATCATTATCGCCATGGTCCCGAAATACGCGATCCTTAGCTGCGGATGGCTGTTATTGTAGACAACTTGTGCCTTCAGATTAGTGGCAGCGGGTGCGGCGAGGGTTCGCAATATTTATTTTATTCGTTCTTCTCGGTTTTGAACATGATGGCCGCCAAACCCGCAACGATAACAATCTTTAACGTGATCCCATATAATAATAATAATGAAACGATCGATTATCACAAGTCAAGCGTAATGTCCATGTCGATGTCGATGTCAAAGACATGGCTAGGATGATGGAATTGTCGAAATGAAAAGGCCGATTCACACCAGTGGTAGACTTATGGCATTGCCTCAAGGCACTGGATTCGTCTCCTTCTGTTACACTTTTTGATTCAGGCTTGTCCGTACATAAGGTAGTCTATCCAGCTTCAAAACAGAGGGTCCCCTTATCATCGTGACAAGGCAATATCGTCAATGCGCAGAATCATCTTGACCGTCTCAGCCGCTAGCTCGATCGCACTGGTGCTCACAAGCAGCGGCTGCAACACCTTCTCCTCTGCAATGTTGGTCTTGACTCCTCCGCTGCGGATACTGACGCCGGCATTCTTTTCTCCCATGTCATGACGGTGTCGGAGATCAGTCACGACCTTGATACTGTTCAGCCCGGCATTCTCCGCCAGAGTCGTGGGGATCACCTCCATCGCATCGGCAAATGCTTTCCAGCAAATCGCTTCCGTACCGGTCAACTCCCGCGCCTGCTTGGCCAGTTGATAGGCAACTTCGATCTCAGGGGCGCCGCCGCCGGCGATGAGAGCCTTCTTCTTCACCAGGCACCGGATCACACAGAGGGCGTCGTGAATCGAGCGTTCCGCCTCGTCCAGGACCAGAGAGTTGGCCCCACGGACGACAAGCGACACGGTCTGGTTTTGCGGCGATGGGGTCCGGATGCCGGTGATCTTGACGTACCGTGCGCCAGAAGAGTTAACCTCCTCGACCAGATCTGCAGTGCCCAATTTGTCCTCGCTGAATGTGTCGACGTTGGCAATCGGTTTGCACCCGATGCTCTTACATAAGAATTCCACCTCGTCTCTCTCGATGTCTTTGATCGCCATGATCTTCAATCTTGACAAGAAATGCAGTGATAGGTCATTGACGGCGTCTCGTAGGATAGATTTTTGGATGAGTAGCACGTTGCACTTCGCCTTTTGGATCTTCTTCACCATGTTGAGCAGATACGTCCTCTCTTCCTTAAGGATCTTGTCCATTTGCCTGTAGTCGTTGACCACGATCTGGTTCTCCATGTCCGGTTTGGGAGGGCTCAATTGGAACTGTATCAATGCGATCCGTGCCTTCTCTACTCTGGTCGGCCCGCCACTGCTTTTGATAACCTGCTGGTTGAGAACCAATCCGTCAATCATTTCCGAATCTTCAATCGTTCCACCCACTTTCTTGACGATTCGGATATTCCGCAGATCAACGTTGTCGGCTGTCTTCGGGTCAATCGTTTTCAGCACAGCGTCGACCGCCATAGGACCTATCAATCCGGAATACTGCGACACGATTTTGGACGAAAGGGATGTGGTGGCCGCTTGTAAAAGAGTCGTCCGATCTGACAGTGAGATGGGTTGTGACATGCCCTCTAGAATCCTGACCGCTGCAGCTGCAGCTCTTTGGAATGATTCGGAAATGACGGTAGGATGTATGCCTTTGCCGAGTAATCGGTCTGCAGCCCCCAGCAGACTACCGGCAATGACTACGACTGACGTCGTTCCATCACCGGCCTCAACATCCTGCGCTGCACTGAGGTCTACCAGCATCTTGGCTGCGGGATGCATGACGCTCATACTCTTCAGCATAGTGTTGCCGTCGTTTGTGATCAGATTCTCTCCTTTGCCGTTCTGTATCATTTTGTCCATTCCTCGTGGGCCAAGCGAGGTTCTGATCGCGTCTGCTACGGCTCGGGCAGCCAAGATGTTCGCCGTCCGTACGGCCATGGGCTTCTCTTTATCCTGAAATGCACGTTAGAATGGATCATTCCCCTGCCGGTACAACAAGTTCCATACTTTGAAGGCCGCGTTGGCTACATTGCCTTGAACTCCCACGGCGGTAGCCATGGTTGCTGAGGTCTGGGGAGAAACTGCTCCCTGGTCCCGATCCTATATGCAAACAAACCCGGAGGAATAAGGCGTAGTGGCTTCGTATGCTTTTGTCTCTGGAAGGTGACTTTCGGAATCAAACAGGCATACGGTAAATTTCCAGATGCGAAAGTTGGAGAGGCTCGAGGGGTTCTTCTCGGTCCGCAGTATTGAAGCGTAGTTTTGGCTGGTAGTGGCGATCATTTAGTCCTCAAGTGCAAATTGCTCAGGCACGGCGCGATTACGGAGTCCAGCATCATTGCTACCAACTGCGATACAACTACTGCTGCAACTGTCAACACTCGCCATCTCATCATTTCCGCAACAATATTCTCGCTCGGGATTTCCACCTCGCCATCTTTCAGTATTCGACTGGCATTCTGATTTCCGCTTTCGCTTTCTCCTTACTAGCCCTCGAATTCCCGTCATAAATTCCGAAAATGCCCAGTGCCACGGGGCAAAACTGGGAGAAATACGAGAAGAACTATGCCGACGATGAAGAACCGGAGAAGAAGATCACGCCGTTAACAGAGGAGTATGCGATTTAGATCCGTGTTGAGGAGACCGTACTGACATGATCAGGGACATACAAGTTCTGAGGACGTATGGAGCCGCGCCCTATGCGTCGGCGTTGAAGAAGCTCGAGAAGCAAATCAAAGAGAAACAACAAAGTGTCAACGAAAAGATAGGCGTGAAAGTATGGATTCGCGTTCCGTTACTTAGTCTAGGTCAAGCTGACATGTCTACAGGAATCAGATACTGGACTCGCCCCTCCGCATCTTTGGGATATTGCTGCCGATCGTCAACGAATGTCAGAAGAACAACCCCTCCAGGTCGCACGCTGTACAAAGATCATACAAGATGAGAAGGACCCCGACAAAAGCAAATACATTATCAATGTCAAGCAGATCGCCAAGTTTGTGGTCAATCTTGGAGAGAGAGTCAGCCCTACAGATATCGAAGAGGGAATGCGTGTTGGTGTTGATCGACAGAAATACTCCATCATGCTTCCGTTGCCACCGAAAATTGATCCGAGTGTGACGATGATGACGGTCGAAGACAAGCCTGACGTGACCTACGGAGACGTTGGCGGTTGCAAGGAGCAGATTGAAAAGCTCCGAGAGGTGGTTGAGATGCCGCTTCTATCACCGGAGCGGTTTGTTAGCCTTGGAATCGACCCTCCGAAAGGGGCCCTGCTTTACGGCCCTCCAGGAACCGGAAAGACACTATGTGCAAGAGCAGTGGCCAATCGAACAGACGCAACCTTCATCAGAGTCATTGGATCCGAGCTGGTACAAAAGTATGTTGGTGAAGGTGCCAGAATGGTCCGCGAGCTGTTTGAAATGGCCAGGACCAAGAAGGCTTGTATCATCTTCTTTGACGAAATCGATGCCATTGGTGGTGCTCGATTCGACGACGGGGCTGGAGGTGATAACGAGGTTCAGAGGACTATGCTGGAACTCATCACACAGCTTGATGGCTTCGACTCGAGAGGCAATATCAAAGTGATGTTTGCAACCAATCGTCCCTCTACTCTGGACCCTGCTCTGATGCGACCTGGGCGAATCGACCGGAAGATTGAATTCTCTTTGCCAGATCTAGATGGACGAGCCAACATCCTTCGAATTCATGCAAAGAGCATGTCCGTCGAGCGCGACATTAGATGGGAGCTGATTTCGAGACTGTGCCCAAATGCCACCGGAGCCGAGCTACGCAGTGTTGCTACAGAGGCCGGAATGTTCGCTATTCGGAGTCGGCGGAAGGTGGCCACTGAGAAGGACTTCCTGGCAGCGGTGGACAAGGTGATCAAAGGCAATCTCAAGTGGAACAGCACGAGCGCCTATGCACAGTACAATTAGACGGGTCCGCGCAGTGTCCAGCAGGGCTGCATTTGCTTGGAGTTCATGCATGGGGAGTGCCCGACGAGGCGGTCAATCATAGAGCTCATAATTGACATGTCGATCCGTTCCAGTCTCACGAGTCCCTTGTCATTCTCTTTTGACAGTAACTCGGCGCATATAAGAGCCACTTCATCCCCTTATTGGAGTGTAATGCAGCAAGAGCCGCTGACAGCTGACCGGCCGTTCCGGAGACATGAGTTAGGTACCTAGGTATGCTGTCTATCCGTATCGCAGCGGGCGGGATTTCAAAGCTTCCCAAAGCTCTACCACCTGAGCCGGTGTCAAGCTGAGTCTATCGGACCTGTGCATGTGAAGCTCCTCAGTGGTTTCTCTCCCGGGAGCCGACATTGAACATGTCGATTGAGGCCCTAGTGCCTGATCTTGAGGGGCTATAGCAGAGATGAGTACCAGCATGGAACGCATTCAGCTTTTGCTGCTGAGACTCAAGCCGAGTACTCGATCATCCATAGACTTACTAGGTAGTTACTTAGTACTTGGTACTTGGTTGGTAGTACTGCAAGGCTCTCATGAGGCATATAGTAATACAATGTAAATAGATGTCCTGTGATTGGCCGGAGCAACCGCGGGCAAAACCGCTTGCTCGGCTTGTTCGACAATGGCAGCGCTGGAGCAGCAGTGAGTGGATGGCCACCCACTGCATTTCAAGCTAAAGTCATATTGACGACTTCCATTTCATCTCCATCTTCCGAACCACCTCCTGCGTCCATCTCTCCGGGCATCGCTCTGCTGTGTGTGCTCTCAGCTCTGTCTTCAAGCCTTAGATGACTCGAAGCCTTGCAAGATGAGCTCCTCAAGCATCCTGCGGAGCATGGCTCCTTCAACCAAGGTACGACAGAAGAGTACACTGGCCCCGATCCGAGACTGATCCGATGTGTAGTTCTCTCGCACCTGGCGGCAATCCACAAGACAATTCTCCTCTACGCGACCTGCTGGTATGCTCAAATATTGGAAACTCCCTTTATACCGAAACTGACATCTTCAAAGCCCGCATTGTTGCCAACCAGCCTCTACGAGCCAAAGAAGCCTCACCTTTTGTGTCGCGCCAATACCCTGTTATTGTAAGAGGATCGGACGACATTGTTGTGGTAATTTGCTGATCATGTCAGGATCACGAATATGACGCGGTTGTCGTTGGAGCCGGTGGTGCAGGTCTGAGAGCAGCTTTCGGTCTGGCGGAAGCTGGCTTTAACACAGCATGCGTAACAAAACTGTTTCCTACCAGAAGTCACACGGTAGCCGCACAGGGAGGTATCAATGCAGCTCTAGGAAAGTCAGTCAACCTTGCCATGGTTGTGCTATTGGTGCCGAGCTGACGCATTGGTAGTATGCACGAAGACGATTGGAGATGGCACATGTACGACACGGTTAAAGGGTCGGATTGGCTCGGCGACCAGGATGCCATCCATTATATGACCCGTGAAGCCCCCAGATCAGTCATCGAACTAGAAAGCTACGGATGCCCATTTTCTCGAACCGAGGACGGCCGGATATACCAAAGAGCTTTCGGAGGTCAATCGCAAAAGTACGGAAAAGGCGGGCAAGCGTACCGATGTTGCGCCGCTGCTGATCGAACTGGCCACGCCCTTCTACACACCCTTTACGGTCAATCGTTGAACCACAATGCCAGCTACTTCATTGAATACTTCGCCCTCGATTTGATCATGGAAGGTGGCGAGTGCAAGGGTGTCATTGCTTACAACCAGGAGGACGGCACCCTCCACCGATTCAAGGCAAAGAACACGGTATTGGCGACTGGTGGTTACGGTCGAGCGTACTTCAGTTGTACCTCTGCCCACACCTGCACTGGCGACGGTATGGCTATGGTTGCTCGCGCTGGTCTCCCTAACCAGGATCTGGAATTCGTCCAATTCCACCCTACAGGTATCTACGGCGCTGGGTGTCTGATCACCGAAGGCTCCCGAGGTGAGGGTGGTTATCTTCTGAACTCGGAAGGTGAACGATTTATGGAACGATATGCGCCAACCGCCAAGGACTTGGCCTCTCGAGATGTCGTTTCTCGATCGATGACCTTGGAAATCCGTGAGGGTCGTGGCGTCGGTCCCAACAAGGACCACATCTACTTGCAGCTCAGCCACTTGCCACCCGAGATCCTTCACGAACGTCTGCCTGGTATCTCCGAGACAGCCTCCATCTTCGCTGGCGTCGATGTCACCAAGCAACCAATTCCGGTCCTGCCGACCGTTCACTACAACATGGGTGGTATCCCAACCAAGTACACCGGTGAAGTTATCCGTCAAAACGATGCTGGCCAAGATGAGGTTGTTCCTGGTCTTTTCGCTTGCGGTGAAGCTGCTTGCGTGTCGGTGCATGGAGCCAACCGACTGGGCGCCAACTCGCTGCTTGACTTGATCGTATTCGGACGGGCTGTCTCGCACACAATTCGCGACAACTTCAGTCCTGGTGAAACCCAGAAGGAAATTGCAGCCGATGCCGGTGCTGAGTCCATCAATGTGCTCGACAAGATCAGAAACTCGGATGGTCCCAAGAGCACCTTTGACGTCCGTAATGCCATGCAACGAGTGATGCAGACTGATGTCAGCGTCTTCCGAACCCAGGAATCGCTGGACGAAGGAGTGCGGAGAATCAACGAGGTCGACCAGATGTTCGACCAGGTTGGAATCAAGGACCGAAGCATGATCTGGAACTCGGATCTTGTCGAAACCCTTGAACTGAGAAACTTGTTGACTTGCGCGTATGTATATATCCGTCCCTTCAGCGGTCTGAAGTGTTTACTGACCATTCCTCAACAGTGTCCAAACCGCAGCCTCTGCGGCCAACCGCAAAGAATCCCGCGGCGCCCATGCTCGCGAAGATTACCCGGAACGTGATGACGAGAACTGGATGAAGCATACGCTCTCATGGCAAAAGAACCCGCACGGAAAGGTCGAGCTTGGATACAGAGGTGTGGTCAGCCATACCCTGGATGAGAACGAATGCAAAGCTGTGCCGCCATTCAAGAGAACCTATTAAACTACTCGGTGGTGGGCGATGCTGAGGGGACAGCGGAAGTCCTGCTTTGGTTTGATGTACGTTTGTTGATAGGTTAGTTTATACCTGAACTGAGAGCGGACAATGTAAACAACATCATCTTTGTATCGTCATGTCATGGTCATCTACTAGTGCTAGTAGTACATATAATCGTTGTCATCAACCGCATCATTCTCCTATCACATATTCGCAGCCTGGAGGGTAGAGGAGAAGAGGTTAGCCTTTCATACAACAATGATGGAAGATGACTTGAACCCAAGTCCCAAGCAGATTTGACCATAACCATAACCATAGGTAGGTAGATGACGTTAACGTACCTTCGTCGCCCATCCATACTTCGTGGACTTTGCCTGCAGGGACGTCTATCCTCGCGCCCACGCCGAAGGTCTCTTTCGTTGGATGCGGGTCCCGGGGATACGTGATTGTCAACGACCCCCGACGGATAAGATGGGTCGTTAGCCCGGAATGTGCGTGAGGCGGGTAATGTGCGTTCCTGTGTCGCGCTTTGTTAGTAGGCTATGAGAGAAGTAGAGGTGTAGGATTTAGTGTAGGTGTAGGTGTAAGTATGGGTGTAAGTATAGATGCCGGTATATGTGCTATCGACGCAAGTGTAGGGTGTGTTCTTTATAGGTGGAATAACTAGATAGGCGGCTTGATCGGTATATATATATAAGGGATTGGATGACGGCGGTTGGGGCGACCATGGACGTGATGTTCGATATATTAAGAAGGGGGAGGAAGGAGGGAGGAGACTTACGGTCCATCAGTCCATGTGAAGACATGCGAGAAGCCCCAGTCCCGGACGGTCTTCTCGTCTTGAGATCGTGATGTTGTTCGCTTGGACATGATATACCTTTATTAGGTATGTGGTTGGTATATGATAGGTAAGTATACCACAGTATGGAGGTATATGATGTATAGAGGATGAGGTATGACTGTGCTGGCTTGTATTATAGGTACCTTTGTAGTGGATTTCGATATAGAATGACTTGCGATCAGACAGGGCCTGAGGAATCTGGTATGAGAGGTGTTTGGATCGTGAAATCTGAAGACCATATACAATGTAGGTAGGTGTACAGTAGTTCTAGCGATGGTGCCCTACTAGTCGCAGTGAATCAATCGTATGATCCAGAATCAAGTGATGTTCCGTCGAGAACCGATGGGATCTACTGTAGTATGTGGTATGTGGGATAGTACCTAGTGAGAAGGGTCTCGAAGCCTTGCCACATCGCTTACGTACGCCGAGCCCTTCCCTTCCCTTACCTGTGCCTTGCCATCAAGTTCGTCCGATCATCATACGTACTACTGCAGTTAATGCAGACTTTAAGATAAAGTAAGCTTTATTTGTCAGTGCTACGAGGCTGTTCACTCCCTGTTACGATTGTTTAAGCCTCGAACGAGTACATGGAGGCCCTTACGGTGAAATATACTACTAGTATGGCGATATATAAAAGGGCATCAGACCGAGCACGGCAGTCCTTCTAGCCAGACTGGGGTGCCGTTATGGGCGCGTTCGGGAAGAACAATGACCATATCATTAATGGTATGATATTGGATCGCATCTTCAAGGACTTGTTGGTTGGAAGCATAGCGACACCGTAGGGAACGGAGCAAAGTAGGAATTGTAGAGCAAGGGAACAAAAGAATATAATAATCATATCATTCCCACACGCCTCCAAAGGTATTCATGGGGAAAACAAACAGGATCTCATTTTCATCTCGCTATCCTGGAAGGTAAATCAGAATGAGAACAGGAGTATACTGTATATACACCGTACTATCTCTGACATATCAAGACTCATAAATGAAGTGAAGGGCCAATCCATCCTATCCGAACGAACACATTCGGATCCGAACTTAGGACGTTCAAGCCAAGTCACAGGCCACGACGCCTTCCGAGAAGGCACAACCGATCTTAGAATAGGAAGTAGAGGTGAGGATGTCGGCATGACCAACGCCGTCGTGGCTCCAGCCTTGAGCGGCCGTGGCGCAGATACCGTCCAAGCCAGGAAGGGTGGGGATCTCGCAGAGCCAGCCGCCGACGTACACGCTTTCGAAGTCGGCAGCAGTGCCTTGGGCGAGGACCTGCGCCATGGTTCCGGGATTAAGCTCGTGCTTCAATGCGCCCCCACTGTCGGTGCAAGTCTTGAGAGCATTGGCCTCCAGGGTGCTGTCCTGAGTCAAAGCCGAGAGGCCACCAGCTGCACGCCATTTCGAGACAATGGCCATGTAACCCGTCTCGGTTGAGGAGGCAGCGGTTGTAGGAGTGGCGACGGCGGCAGCAGATGAGGCGACCTCAACGACTGGAGCGGAGGCAACAGCAGTGACGGTAGCAACAGGGGCGGTAGTGGCTGCAGCAACGGTGGGAGCCCCAGCAGTAGCAGTGACAGTGACCCAGACAATGCTCTCTGGCTGTTTCCAGTGTCGGTGGCCGCCCCATTGGCGTTCGACAAGAGCCGCATCCTCTGCGGGAGTGGGCAGCGCAATGGCAAGCCCGGCAAGGGCGGCCAGCAGGGAAACGTTCTTGAAGGAGAACATATTGTTGATTTGTTTTTGGTTGTCGAAGGAATGCGGTATTCGATGTTCGGAGAGAAAAGGGGTGGAACAAGAGGCGACTTTGCGGTGGACTGTAATGAATGTGTTTATCCTCCAGGGATAGAAATGAGTGTGCCTGACTGAAGAGTCGAAAGAGCGAAAGGAGAGTCGCAGACCGTGGAAATCGTGAAGTGCCGACCAAGAAAGAAAGGACAGACAAAGAAGAAAGAAAGCAGCAGAGGACCGAGATATACGGACCACGCGCATAAGTACTCGCTGAATCCTTCAGCTATTCAAGCCCGTAATCGCCGGGACCTAAGCGAAGTGTGAAACAAACAACGCCCACTGAGGGGCTCCACCCTCATTGTCTCTCCCAGATGTCGAGGCCGCCGATCTCTGTATGGTAGGGCCGGACAATGGAGCGCCATGACGAAGTGGAGAGAGGGTCCGTGTTCAGGATGATATGGGGAGGCCAAGTCCCAAAGATCAGGGACAAAGGGCCAAATAAAGTGTTCGAAGGATTGGCATTTGACGCAGGGGGATGAGTGGGAATCTGGATTCCTTCGGCTTCCTCGGCGGGTGCAGAGCTTTCCTCACCTGTATTTGGTTGTCCATAAGGGAAGCATCCCACAGGCCCTTGTGGCCTCGAAAGCCTTGCGGTAATCTAGCATTGTTGACACAAGCCTTGCGAGAACCACGCGTTTGAGTAATTTGTTTCTCTTTCAGTACACATAGTCGTGCTGCAGTGACGTCCCTGATCTGCATTCTTCATGGCAACAGGAAAACGAGCAACTGACAGACAGGCGCATAGCTGGATAGCTCCTAGGCGACAGTGGAGGAGGTGTTGCTAGTCGTGGATAGTAGGGAGAAGGAAGATTGATGGCGCCGAGCGAAAGAACACGAGATGAGGGTCAAGACAAGGTGTTAGCTATACACACGCTAGTCCACATGTGTCAGTTGCTAGTCCTATAACGAACACACCAATCCTATACAGGTATAGATCTCTATCTCATTGCACGCGCCTCAACCCCTTTTTCTCGGGAGTCTGAGGTCGAGTTGTTTGCATAATTCCCCGACGACACGACACAGTGACATTCTTATTGGATGCTGTTCTTCAGCGAGCCTTCAGCTCTCCCGCCAACATCCTAGTTGACATTACGTAGGAGGTAGCACTCCGGGGGAGATTGCATCTGACAGTCACCCGGCCCCTCCGGTGATCCAGACCCTCTGGCAGAGACTACTTGGACAGAAATACCTCGTCACAAGGCCGTGATGCCCAAATGACATGTTGTGTGTTTCCATTCCTTGAAGTGCACGGAAGGGAAACAGGATGATCATGTCTGAGCTTTGTTGTCATGGATTCCGACCGCAATCCTATGCACAGGCCGGGGAAGGTGGTCGAATCCATGTCACTCGTCAGCCTTGCTGCTTGAACAACGCCCAATGGGATAGTACAGCATCAGTGGTGATTTACCGTGGCGTTCCTTATGACCTCCAATCTCACAGTTCATGTCGTCACAGCCAGCATCAGAGTACTACATAACACGCCCTCCCACGCAGATATAGATTGTGCATGGGTGCAGACTGTACAGCATTGGTGAGGCCGAGCATTCAAGTGAGCAGGGACACCGGGACAGCATTCAATGCTATGGCATATCATCAACAATAAATAACAACAAACCTGGCTTATTTTAGCTATCTCTGCGGTAAGTATTCAATGGCCTGCTGCATGCCAGAGTCCACTTTGATCATGGGAAGAAACATAGATGTTGAGGGTCCGGTTTTATATGATGGTCGAACCTGGCGACAATCGGATCGCAGAGGCAACTAGCTGCCCATGAGCATATGTGTTACTCTAGATATATATATTTCTCATGAGTATGAGCCGTGTAGTCCCCTGGAAGGAAAGGTATGCACGTATACATTGTACACACGCTTCAAAGGCCACCATTTCGCAGATGTCTGCAGATCATGGATGCTGCATAGGTAATCTGGTGCTGGTTTATGTCTGTTTATATCGGGATGTAGACCTTTTATATTTGCTCGCAAGGTATATAACCCATATACCTGGTGGCTCGAGCATGGGATTCTGCGTTGGTAGACTCACAAGGCGGACACGGTAAACGTACCTGAAGCTTGGCGTACGCCATTGTCAACATGAAACTCACTGATCATGCCCGAGTCTGAGAGATCACAGGGAGCAGGATTGTTGCCAATTACTTCTCTTCCCAGTTCACCTGGGCCTCCAACAGGCGCGACTGCGCTTCGCTTGGTGAAAGCTGGCCCCTCGTAAGGCCAACTCAACACTGCCTCTCAAGTGACAACTCGTGTACAAGCGCTGCCTCCTGAGCCTCTGCTGCTTTTCACTCAGCTTCACCCCAAGGAGATGTTATAGTATCCGAACAACGAAATGCCACGGCAGAGTCTCTTCTGGCGCGTGTCTTCCATCTTGCAGTCCCTTTGACCTCGAGAACCCTGTATACTTCTGCACCGGGCACCATCCTCAAGGCCTACAAGATCACCGAACTCGTGGAACACCCTCCGGCAGCCCAGCAAGCGGCGGACTTCTTGAGCCTGCCCCAACTGAACAAGGTCACCTGCAAGATACAAAGGTTCAGGAGATGCAAACACTCCCCATACGTACTGGCGGCGGTCAGACGTCCACAATTGCCCATGATACCGCTCTGACGCCTTTCTCGGCGTCAGTACTGTCAAATCTAACCGCGGTTCTCAGGCACACGCCGTCTCAAGATGGTCAACAATTCAATGATGAGGCGTCTTTCTTGTCGTACATGGCGTCCGAGAAGTCCAACGCCATGGCTGCTATCAAGAACAACGACTTAAGCTATCCACTCTCCTCATATTACATTAGCTCCAGTCACAACACCTATCTCTCCGGCCACCAGCTGTACGGCGAAGCGAGTGTCGATGCATACAAGAATGTCTTGAAGCGGGGGTGCAGGTGCCTAGAAATAGACGTTTGGGACGGTGACAGCGAGTCGGAGACTAGTGACTCGGAAGATGACGACGGCCAGAGTGGTATACATGGTCGGTCGAGGTCATACTCCAAACCCTCCCGGTGGGATAGAGTGAAAGCTCGTGCAGCGAGGATACGGTCTCGCTCACGCTCTGGATCTCTGAAAAACGGTGCCCAGCCTTCAGACTTCGGTGTCTCACCGCCCTCGAATGCTGATGGCCATCTCAAAGCTGGTCTTGGATCTGGTCAGTCTGAAAGCTCCAATTTGAGTCCGAACTACCTAAGTCCTCAACAGTCACCCTTGATCCCTATGAAAAGCGAGCCTCGAGTTCTTCACGGCTATACCCTCACCCAGCCGATCACATTCCGCTCTGTCTGTCATTCTATAAAAGACTCGGCCTTTCTGAACACTGACCTGCCGTTAATCGTCTCGCTCGAGGTCCATGCATCCATTCCCCAGCAGGAGGTCATGGTGGAGATCATACGAGAGATTTGGTCTGAAATGCTCGTGAATATCAGCCACGATACGGACATTTCGCTGCTTCCCTCGCCGGAATCGCTGAAACGGAAACTTCTCATCAAAGTCAAATGGACGACAGACCCCAGTACCGGCGAATCTAATCACCCAACCGATCAGATGGGCTCCAATTCTGCTGAGGGAGGTGGGGAAAATGGAGCGGCAGGTTCAATAGACAAGAAGAAAAACGCCTCCAAGGTACTCAAGTCTCTCTCTGAGCTAGGTATCTACACTCGGGCATACACTTTCAAGCACTTCACGCAGCCAGAAGCATCCATCCCTACCCACGTCTTCAGCTTGTCCGAAAACAAGGTTCTCTCCATGCACTCAGATCCGTTCCACGGCCCGGCTTTGTTTGATCATAATAGAAAGTATTTGATGAGGGTGTTTCCCAAAGGCACGCGGATAACTAGCTCCAACGTCGATCCAACCTTTCATTGGCGACAAGGGGCCCAAATGGTGGCCTTGAACTGGCAAAAGCTTGACAAAGGCATGATGCTCAATGAAGGTATGTTCGCAGGCACTGAAGGCTGGGTATTGAAGCCGAAGGGCTATCGTTATAACGAGTCCCATCCATCGGCACGTGCTACGGCCAACAAGCAGTGCCTCAATCTCGAAATACGACTCCTCGCAGCGCAAAGACTTCCATTGCCCCCAGATAAAGATGTCTCTCTTGGGTCCAGGGTGAAGCCATATATCAAAATGCAGCTTCACGTGGACACACACGGTCCACCAGGCCAAGGGAAGGGCCCCAATGATCCGAGCCAAGTACAACCAGACCGCGATATAGGTAGCGACGAAGATATCGATGAGCAGTACTACAAGCGGAGGTCCGCAACATCCCGAAGCGACTGCCCCGATTTTGGCAATGAGAAAATGAGCTGGCTGGGCGTCCCTGATGTGTTGGACGACTTGAGTTTTTTGAGGTACGTGTCTCCTCTCCTTTCCGCACGGCGAGGATTTCCTTGGTCGTGAGAACGAGAAGCTCTTCATCCGCCCCGGCATATATGATGATTTTGATATGCTCTCTGCTATTCGGCATTCCGAGGCTTGGTCCTGTGTGAAGACTCTCACCGCAAGTTTGGCGTGGAACGGTCCATGGCTTGCAAGGGCCCCCTTTCCCGGGCTAGCCTTCCAGCTCCCGGCTTCCTCGTTGCGGCAGCTTGGAACTACTGACGAGTGTGGTGCCCACCAAGTTCAAGCCCGCAAATGGTACCTGTGTTGGCATGAGATACTATCATATCATTATTGTCCCGGAAAAGCTACAGTGTCCGGCGGTGGTGTAATGTCCCCCGTGTCACGCATCGTCAGGAGGCTGCGGACAAACATAAAATATTGGTCTGCGTACCACGAAAAGGGACTGGTCACCTACACCCAATCGCCATGCTTGAATGTTGCACGATCTCGTCTGCAGCCTGCAATTGATTGCTTAGTCTGTCCATTTGCGATCGTGTTACACAATCTGGTTTGCTTCTGCTTGCATCTGTTGTATTCCCTGCCTGTGGCTAGTGTGATATTTGACCTGTCAAGTGGTAACTTGGCCAACCAGCGGATGCTTACACTAACACTTTGATTAGAGTGAAAGTCATGGACGATCGATCGATTGGCAAAGACAATCTCCTCGCTTGGGCTTGCATCCGCCTCGACCGCCTCCAGCCGGGTTACCGATTTATCCATCTGCTCGATTCGACAGGCATGCCGTCGTCGGGTTCTTTGCTGGTGCACATCTCGAAAGATTTCGTTTAGACGAATTGAGGACTTGGAGGGAGCGAGGCCATGAACCACCGGGGGCGATACTGGATTGGCTCTTCCTTGAGAAAGAGCAGCTGTCAACAATCCCCATGCTCTGCGACCAGTGGACTCCATTGACTGCACTGAGCGAGTGAAAATGGGGTTTGTTCCGACTAATTACTCTCCGGGACGCTTCGCATTCGAGCCATCTCAACACTGTCATTGTCTGGCTAAATGGTCCATAATGAATCTTCCGCCCGTTGAAGACCGTGCTCAGATGAAGGTCAACTTGATCCGACAGCAGCAGACCGCAATGTCGCACGACGGGAAGATGCAACATCCAGCAGGCTGGTGTTTAAAAACCTTGTCTTACAGTGTCAACCCATGCGAAGTTACCTGCAGATATTCGCCCAGCTCGACTTGGACGGGATGTTCCTGTCAATAATGGGAACGACCTGCAAGGCTCCATTGCAACTGCGGTTGGAGGCAAGAGGTCTTACCTGCTCTGCCCACATTCGCAATTTTCATCGGCAGGAGCTACGGAAGCCGTTGAGGTATAAGAAGAGCAAATCCCTCAACCCAAGTTTCTGGACAACCAACTTCTTACTTTGCCAAAATAACATCATCATCGCTACTGTAATAGCAATCCAGCAAAGCTCTTCTTTTACAAGCATATCGACGGTCCTGCTCCTGTTCTAGCTTCAACCTATGGCTATCCCAAAGGTCCAGCTCGATCTTCCTCAATTCGCTGCAGGACGTGCCATCAACGTTAATCCTCACCCGCATTTGACTCCGAGTGTTCATACTCGCCCAGTAAGGACCACGGCCAGAGTACCGTTGAAGAAGTTCTGATGGATACACAGATGAGTGGTGTGAGATGCCCTCAGTGCAAGGCAAAAGGAGTCGAAACATGGGTCATTCCCGGCACCAGATGTCACAAGTGCGGAAAGGCTTGTTGAAAGCATTTTTCAAACTGATGGCATGGAAAAGGTATGCTGGACACGTCCTCAGGATGGAATGGCTGATTGACTCATGTGGAGGTCTATGAGGCGCAGAAGCCTCAACAGGCATACTGTTAATGGACAAGACAGACGCATGTCAAGGTCGACAGGGACAGGGCAGGCATAACCGTGGAATCGCCTGAACGCAGGCTGACTGCATGTATCTTTATCCACCGACACTACCCCTAATGTGATCACTCAGTCTCTATCTCTTCTTTGCATCACCAACTTCAAACATTGGCATGGGTGGGTGGAAGGACGTGGTGATGTAGAAAGCCTTGATCCTGGAAGGGTTCAGAATCGAACGAGTTCTGTGGCCAAAACACTTGCATTGGGTTGCCTCTGAAAAGAAGTCGCGGTGTGCATCTGTAGGTCAGAGGCACGGGTGATCACTAGCTTCGATCTCCTGTGATGCTGATGGTGAGATGAGGTTGTGCAGGTAGTAAATAAGTAGTAGGTGGCAGATCCTGCTACACGGAGACCTGAGCTGGCGGTGCACTCCTCCCTACACGTACTGTGGTAGTACGGCGATGCACACAACCACTTAGACACCATTCCTCCCCACTGCACGTCTGCTATTTTCGAGCGTTTCTTCACGTAAAGCCCTCTCTTCATCATGAACATGGACAGTCAAGGCTGCAATAACACGCACGACAAGTCAGACAGGCTCTCAGCGACTGTCAGGGCCATACTTTGGCGTACAAAATAGTGGTTTGTGTGCTGTCAACAACGTTGCCACAATCAGCTGCATGTTACAGACTATCAGGAACTTGTGACAGACACCTATTCATCTTCCTGCGACCGATTGAAGGCATACCTCCACAATCAGGCGTTACAGTCTCTCGAAGGGCTTCAGTACGTCGGCTGCGGATTGACACCTGGATTGCCATTGCGTCGCCTTGCCTTGCCTTGGGTCAGGCACATATACTGCCATACTTCCTCATTTCAACGCCTAGGAACAGGAGTGGAAGGATTATCCCAAACACAGAGGTGACGACGAGGTTTGATAGCGGCAATATGTCCAAACCGAAGATCTATCTTTATGCCGAAATACTCACTCATATCCGCCAACTCACTCTTTACGCCTCTCTCGAGACCGAGAAGAATGAGCACACTAAGATCCTGGTATCTTCAGATAAAAAGATCATCACAGCGGTCCATGATGGCGAATCGTCCAGCATCTATCTCCCTACCCAAATTTCTGGCACTGCAAATGTGACGTTCCCCATAGACAAGAAGACGGAGATTTCGGCTCGGTTACAAATAGACGATCTTGCTCAGTTGAAAGCCGACACAGATGACTCCGGCGGTATTGAGGTTCCATGGACGGCGGGAGACCTAACGGAGAATACCTCGATTAACTGTAAAAACTGCTCAGCCATGATTCTACACCCTGGGCAAGTCACTGTCTGGAAAGACTTGCCCAGTGAACATTGGGCGGAATTGATGGACTTCTGGTTCTGCCACAAGCCACATGATAACGCTACTCAGCAACATGCAGCCGAGTCCAAAGGCTTTTCTCCCACCAGCAAGTTCAGTGCCAGTCCCCGTGTCGGGTTGGTGGATGCTGTCTCTTTTTTTGCTGCATGAAGCGGATTGTACCAAATTGCAAGTAAGTCTCTTGATCATGACCCGTTCAAGCCATCCTTTCACTGGCGTAAAGAAAGAGACTGTTCAACTCCTTGTCGGGATTCAATTGATCCAGTTTCTGATACAATCGCCGCATATCGAATTTGTTCCGTGTGTATGGTGGCAAGTGCCAACCTCCTTTCTAAGTGATGGATGGCCTGCTGCTGTCTCACCAATGGAACGCCTCTCAATTTCACTTTTGCGTTCTTGAGCTGCACAACGCAGAGGGATCTACGTGAGGTACATTCAAGCTAACCAAGAGTCGCTCAGAATGTCAAAGATCCATCGAGAAAAAAACACTTATGCCTCGAAATGTACTCAGTGTGGGAGCACTTTGGGATCTCTTCAAGAAGGGGAGGCGAGTTACCGACTGTTCAAGTCCAGGTTGCAAGTCATTCCTGACCTGAATCGAGACCCCGAAGAATACCCAGCGGCGACTTTTGCCTGTGCCCAGCTGCTGTCCTTAATCGAGAGCTCTGTGACTCGCAGAGTAGTCGTGCACGCCGACGATAATCCCAGATCGGGCCTAGAAGCAGGTGGTCTGATGGTCTGGATCTTCAACCCTGATATCTATTACTCGAGCAGCAAGCGAGGACCTACAGCGCACCGAGCCATGAAAGTCTTTTATAAGACTCTCTCGGATCCCCTCAAGTTCCTGGATGCCAACAGCAACACGTATGAGGAGCTTGTTGTGACAGGGGAAGACCTCGAAGACTTTGGAAGAAGCTTACAAGAAAGCACAGAGATCTTACCACAATCTGCCCGTAAATTCCAGGACTGGGACGTTGGCCTACTTGATCGGTGGGAGAAGACTGCGACCGGCTCCGCCAAAATGGACGAGAACCCGCTGAATAAAAAAGTCGACGAAGGGTTCGAATTGTTCAAACTACCGGCTGGGATGCAAGAGCTGTACTTATGATGCCTGCCAGTCACGATTGGCTGGCGAAGAGAATTTCGTCGAACTGGGGTCACCAGAGTGAGCTGCTTGTCGGCTGGTAACAATCTCGAAAAAAGCATCACTCTCCCGCCTGCCACACACGCAGTAGGCGCGTACGTCTACTTGGAGCGTCTCTTACCGCCCAGGAGGCTTTCAGCTCAGCCCAATCAGTTGCTGGCCTGGAAAATGCGGAGAGACTCTGGGAGTATCAGCTCGGTTCACGATGATACATATTGGGGGAAGCTCTATGATGGAAGTCGCGGTATATCCACCACCACCCTTTTGACTATCTCGATTACATACCTTCAAGAACCTGGCCGTCCCTTTAACAGTTAAAGAGTGCATAGTCTAGAGATTTTGCAGGAATCTCTGGACGTGGGAACTGCTCGGTTCTGACGCCAATCAGCTAAGCCGTGAACGTCCACCGCCCTCTCTGCTTTCGCACCTAGTGGATGCCTCCTTCTAGGATTCATGGTTTCTTCCCATGCAGCCGTTGTGGTTGTTAACGCTGTGGGAAGGTCTGTGAAAAGATAGGTATTGCTATGCTGAGAAGTCTCACTTCACTTCCATCGGACAGAGCACAAGATCGCCAGATAGCAGAACCTACAGAACCTATCTAATGTTTGAATACTTATCCTGAGAGCTGCTGCTTTGTACCTATTTGTGGATAGATGCGTGAATGTACGTCCACTATGCCTCTCTGCCTCAGGGACAGCTGCTGACATAATCACCAGTTGTATGTCGGCGTACCTGCCTCTCTAGTCTCCATCAAGCTCTCCCGTAGCACTAAACCTGATATGGAAACATACTTGGCATTCGACCTCAAGTCGGAGCGCTCTGCAGAAGCTCAATCGCAGCTTGCTACGACATCTCCAGACTGTTATTGTAACATTCTCCCGCTCGTCGTCAACATGAGCGCCCTCCGACTGTCCCGCGCTGCGCTGCGCATGAGATCCACAGCTGCCCTGAAGCCAATTCAACGCAGAGGCTATGCTGATGCCGTCTCGGACAAAATAAAGCTTTCCCTCGCCCTGCCTCACCAGGTATGCCACCCCAATGACGCTGTGTTTGCTGCGCAAGGATAGCAGACATCTGGGCCGGAAATGAATGCTTGAGCTGATTTGCTAATGATTTTCTAGACAATTTACAACTCGCAAGAAGTGTACGTTCCGCAACCTCAATGCCTTACGCTATGTAACCCCCCCGAGTTCGAGAACTGACCGATTTATTCAGAGTACAAGTGAACATTCCCGCCGAGTCCGGAGAGATGGGTATTCTGGCACAGCATGTCCCGTCCATTGAGCAACTGAAGCCCGGTCTGGTCGAGATCATTGAAGAGAGTGGTGGGAACAAGCAATTTTTCCGTACGTTGAACTACATACAGAGGGCCAGGACAGCAGAATACTCACATAATACAGTTTCTGGAGGATTTGCTGTTGTCCAACCGAACTCCCAGTTGACCATAAACGCCGTCGAAGGTTTCCCGTTGGAGGAGTTCAGCGAAGAGGCTGTCAGGTCACAAATCTCCGAAGCCCAAAAGATTGCAAGTGGAAGTGGAAGTGAGCAGGACATTGCCGAGGCCAAGATCGAGCTCGAGGTAAGAACAACACCAGCACCTACAAGGCGAAAATGGACTAACACTTTCCAGGTTCTGGAATCATTGCAGGCGGCATTGAAATAAACGCGACGATCACTGCTTCTGTATATATAAAACAAGACAGTGGAGAAGATCGAACGGGATAGTGACAATTATTCCTCGTTGCGTTTTACTTTCATAGTTTGTTTTGCTTCTCTCCTGTTTTTAGTTGCGTTTCTTTGTACAACTCTGGTCGTGAGCGTTGGTGCGCCCTCCCTGACTCCCATCGTTAACGGCAGGTCGCGCTCTAAGCTAAACTGGATGCTACACAGCAACTATCAACGAAAGAAATTGACCGCCGCTCTTGCCTTAGGCCGGTCAAGATAAGTCCGAGCCGAGAGGAAAGAGCTGCTATCCTCAACAGCCTCCCGGCGCAAGCCTTGTGCCCTTTGTCAATCTGCACCCGGATGCTCCGTCATCACACTTTCCCCCCAATCCTAATATGATTGACATTGGAATAACCTGCTAACCATCCTCTAGCATGAGCGGCTCTCAAGGGTTTGCTGTCTTATCCACTTCTGCCGACATTGAAATACTGACTTGACATTAGTCTGCAAAGAGGCACAGTTGCCGACCGTATCCGGGCTTTTCAAGACATTCAAGCTCTCGAGGCCGCCCGGAAACCCAACCCTGGAACGCGTGCACTCTCACAAGCGAACGAGTCTGGTATTCTGTCGGGGCGTGGTCGAAGACAGGATGCGAGCTTTGCGCCTCCAGCAAGCAGAGCAGCAAGAGACGGGAATGAAGGGTTTCGTGGCGACGGGCGTCCTCCCGTAGCATCTATCGTCCTTAGAAAACCTCTTGCCGCGGTTGCAAATGCTGAGCAGAAACAACACCCCGAGACGATGCCGGTTCGACCAGTCACAAGTTTGGAACAACCGGCAAATGAACAGGCTAAATTCCGGCGACCGACTGAGACTAATGAATTGCCTTCACTTCACCGAAGATACCGTTCAATGGAGAATGTGGGTGATCCTGCTCAGGAGATAGCAGCGGCAAGATCCCGGCTTCGTTCCGTTGTGGACAAGATTATGGAGAGAGAAAGTCCAAGCCAAGAGCGGGCAGACACGCTGGCGGAACTGGGACACATGCTAGACGACGCCATTGAGCATCAATCTTCTAATCCAGGAGTCATCTCTGCAGAACTGAGTGACGAAGCTACACCAAGACCCGAGCTGCCGAGCCAGTCTCAGACCAGGCAAACCATCCGTCATCAATCTCATTCACGGGGTCCGAAAGGCACACGGAGCACAGATAGTGCAATGCCACGAAGCAGTGACGATTCTGCACGGGTTCATTACGCTGAGGAGCCGCCGTCGCAGCCTCGCTCACCAGCTAACGAGAAAGCGCCTGTTGAGAACCTTGATCCCGAGGCCTCCTCGGTTGAAACTCTTTCCGGAACATTGTACGAACGACAGCCTTCTCGCCCCGTCCTTGAGCTGTGCAGAGAGCCTTTTCCTCTTGCAGACCAGAAGCTAAGCCCTGTAAAGCAGCGAGCAGCCATGTTTGAGAGCCTTGTTCAAAAGCCATCTCAACACGATCAGGCATGTCAGCACTTTTCAAATGCCAAAGACCCTGTCCAAGGCGAGAGTCACAAATCCAAAGACACGAGAAAATATGCTAGAATCAAGTTTGGAGACACCATTGAGGAGAGACCAGCAACGCCTCTGATACCCTTGTCACTGCCAGCAATGGTCGGTACTGGCTTAAGTTGTCAGACACCGCCTCCAGAGCAGCCCGCCCCGGAAGCCATGGTATACGGAGGAGAGAAGCCTGCAGAAGACTCTTCTCACCAGCGGAAGTCGTCCATGGGTTGGCCATTCAAGTGGAGTATCTTCAACAAATCCCCGACGGCGCCACCACAAGAAGCAGAAACTGCTCCGGCAGGAGACGAAGCCAGATATGAGAACCAGCCAAGCAGCAAGCCGAGCAGCAAGCCAAGTACAGTGAAGAGCATAGTACATGACCTACTTCAAGCTGCCAACGAGAAGGATGATGCTGAGAAACGCCGAAGACATTCAGAAAGGGAACGTCTCAGCCGCCGTCAAAGTCGTGCTCCCTCTATTGTCAAAGAGACTGAATTGAGAGAGGATAAGGTCAAGCTTGAGGAATTGAAACCTGCTAACGTTCCCCCTCTCCAACTCCCGATTGAAGAAGAGGTCGAAGGATTGGCATCGGCCCCAACGGCAAACGAGACTTTGTCAGAACCAAGGACTCCCCTCCAGCGTGCTATGACGGAGAAGCAGGTGCTGTCCCCCACTGATAGATTGGAGTCACTGAACGAGTCGAGCCCCAGTCCCCGGAAATCTGACCCTCGAACGCCGGTCAGGGGGAGATCGCGAAAGTCAATTCATCGGCTTTCTGTGGGGGATCAGCGTGGAGTCGAACATCGGTTCAACCTCAGTCCTGGATCCAGTCGAAGTAGGTCAAGGAATGGAAGGGCAGGTGTCAAAGTTGAAGTTGAAGTCCGAGATAGTCCAGAAAGGGAGGCCAGGGACAAGGGTGAGAAGATTCTCATCATTAGAGCGAATGTCGAACCTGTCGAAAGTGATGAGTGACGAAGACCCGGAGAAATTGATAGAGCATGAAGGACATTGAGTTGCTGGGGATATGTGGTCATGAAGTAAGCGTGCAGCACAGATGATTGCATTGGCTATAACAGTGGTACGAGAGAGCCAAGGCTGCAGCGAGCAAGGCGAACAGGAGCAACGTGTATAGAGTTTTTTGGTATACAATATC
Organism: Exophiala sp. LBMH1013; assembly: GCA_024611085.1. Lineage (NCBI taxonomy): Eukaryota > Fungi > Ascomycota > Eurotiomycetes > Chaetothyriales > Herpotrichiellaceae > Exophiala > Exophiala sp. LBMH1013. The sequence continues at coordinate 1,696,905 of JAMFLB010000001.1, forward strand.
AAACTTTGCCGGACTTGAGTGATCCCAGTCTCGACGAGAGACCCTGAAAGAAGCAATAGAGATATACCTAATCACCTCGTAGCATTGTTAGCCCTGAGTGAAACGTAGCTAACCATACTTCTCGTCGACATCCTTATCTGGGCGTCTTTCACTCTCGACAGTCCGACAACCGCCCAAGAGCAAGTTATATTGTGGGCCCTTCATATCACTGGTCGAACCAGATCCCCATTGAGGAATATAGTTGACATCACAGATCTCTGGGAGGGCCGATGTTGAATGCCGACCCAGCCAGATTGCGATACTCGGGGCCTAAAGCCGAGCGAGCGGTTAGGTTACAGAACATGGAGCAGCTCGTAACACGTACGAAGAGGAGAAAACGAGACATCAACAAGAAAAAAAGGACAATGAAGACATTTAGCTCCGCTGAACTTGGATCTGACTGTCCTTCCGCCTGATACGTATGTACTAGGTGGTCTTGGTCTTGGTCTTGGTCTTGCCTACTATAATAGACTTGACAGCATTGCCCATTCTGTTCCTGGACACATACAATAGGTAGGTAGGTACCCAGTACCTATTCGAACTTGTTGACTCCGGATGTTTCATCATGAGCTTTTTTTCCTTTCCACCTAGAAAGAACCATGGCTACTTTCGGTGTCCTTGCGGAGAAGATCAGGATACCACCCATCGTCAGAGACTGATATCATACAGGACATTGCCGTCATTGCCTTGTTGACAACTCCAGATCCAAAGTCAAGTCACCCCATTGATTCATATGGGTGTGTGACTACCGATCGGGGGGGCATAGCTTGCACGGGATTCATGCACTTCTTCATCCATCCATTCAATTCAATTCATGACAGGTGTTGCACCAGCTCGCCTCCTCTTCAGCTTTCTTTTGATCCGCTCGACGAGACCGGGACTAGTGACCAGTACGCACAAGACGCCAAAGAACAAGAACACCCCGAGAACAATGTACAGAGCGGCTGTGCTGAGCGTGGACATTGGAGACAGTGCCTGGCTTGTACCGGTGCCGGTGCCATTGCCGTTGGCGTTGCCGTTGCTAGTACCACTACCACTACCACTACCACTCGGCGACGCTGGTGTAGATAGTGATGAGGTGATGGACCCGAAAGTACCTGATAGTGTCGTAGTAGAAGTAGAAGTAGACCCCTGCAGTGTCGGCGGGGCTGATGTTGTTCGGGACAAGGTTGATGTCGGGTTCGGGTTCTGGGTTGGTACGAATGCGAAAGAACTTGACGTCGGTGAGATGGTCGGTGATGGTGTAGGTGTAGGTTGCTGGGGCTCTGGAGTGTGAGTGGTCTGCATGGACCGTGCTGGTGAGGCTTCGGAGGTTGATGAAGGCGAGGTCCAAGTCAAGGTTGAGGTTAAGCTTGAAGTTGAAGTTGAAGTTGCGGGTGTAGGCATGCTCGCGCTGAGAAAGCTGGCTTCTGGGAAGGGTGGAAGAGGGATCGGCATACCCGGTGGGTGCTCGGAGAACGGTCTCGATGTTGCCCAGCTTTGCCAATCATATGTCCCTTCTCCTTCTCTTGAAGTAAAGGTAAAGGGAAAAGGGATGGAAGGATGTAGCGGGGAGGGCTGGTCGTGGAGTTCCGCCATGGTCTTGTTCTCTTCTCGCCTCGTCTTCTCTTGTCTCCTCGTGTCGTGTCGTGTCGCGTTCAAAATCGCAGCAGGCAGATGGCAGCCTCTGATTCAGCACCGAAGCGCGACGAGCTTATGGACTCGACTGGATGCGCGTGAAAGAGACCAGATATGTGCTTCCCGCGATACAGCGGTCCAGAAGGATTCTCACAGTAATGCAATACGCAAGCTGTTGAACTGCGTTGGAGGCTCCGTAGGTTGATAGATGGATTGCGAAGAAAAAAGCACTCAGCGCGGAAATACATCAATTCGGTCGGTGGGCAACAGCAAACATGTAGCAACACAATCACAGGAATAGCACACGTTGGTAACTGAGGGAACAATGAGTGCAGATTGAATCAAGGACAAATTCTCGCAGGCAAATTCGCACATAACTGAAAGTGAACCGATGCACGGAGTGGTGCACTCCAACAATAACAACTGCAAACATGCGATAGGGACGACACACACTACAGCATGTATCCTTTATTCAATCCCAGAGCATAATCATTTTGTCTGGTAGACGAAGGGGCTGCACATCAATTGCTCAGCTCAATTTGGACCTACACGTTCTGGGGTATATCAAGCGTCCTGTTCCAGTGCCACATCTGTTGCTGTAGCAGTAGGAGCTTCAATCTCTTGCCCCGGTTGGCTTCCTGATTGACCATCCTCTGCCGTTGCAGATTCCTTGGGTGCTGGTTGTGTCTTGATGGGCACATCATCCTCCGCGTCCATCTGTAGGAGGAATGTCTCCCAGAGTTCGATCAACTGGTCAGGATGGTTAGCACTTACTTCAGTCTTTCCCGCGCATTGCAAAACATACCTCTTTCTGCGCCTCCACAGCACCTTCAAGAAACGTTTCAACACCACTCTTGAAGTCTTCGACCTTTTCCCGTTCAAAGCGTTCCAACTCACCCCTCATTAAGCGACCCATGTCTTCAAACAGTAATCTCGCCTGGTGTGCGCGTTTCTCTGCGTCGCTGACTCCAGCGCTCACCTCATTCAACTTGTCTTGCTGGGTCTTTCCCTGCCGCAAGAGTTTCTCATGAGCGCTTCGCCGCTTGGCTAATTCGCTCTCTGCAGCGTGCCAGGCGTGGAAGGCTTTTTGTCGTTGCGAAAAGGCTTGCTTCACACTTCCAATAAGCCGAATATATTCGTCAATCGTAATACCCAGGGTGAGAACATCCTGCTGGGCTTGCCGTTGGTAGAGCTCCTGGATTCGTAATTGGACATCCGACAGGCCCTGTAAGGGACCGGAGAACACGGGAGAGAGCTCGACCTGACCGAGGTGACTTAGTGAGGCAGCAAACTCGCCAGCAGCCTCTGCCAGACCCTTCCGTTGTGTCACAACAGCATCGAGTGCTTTTAATAACGCTTTCAGCTGACTTTCCAGAGCATCCAGATAGATTTTGCGATCATGAAACCAATCATCATGCTCAACGAATTTGCCACTGGAACCACCAACGTTGATTCCCAGCGAACTGAACATGCCCTTGTTCTGGCCCAAATCCGGCTCTCTGTTCTCCTTGTTCTTGACATCAATGTTGAATGACTCGCTCTCCAGGAAGATTTTGAGATCCGGATCGTGATGTAAGATAGGATGTGCAGCAATGCGGTTGAGCATTCTCTCCAGCGCTTGACGTCGAGACTCGACGAATTCGCTGTCGAATCGTCCGACCGCTTGCTTCTCCGGCGGTGGAGGGACCACCACCCCGGGGTTGTTATTGTGCAGGGAGTTGTGGAGCCAAAGGAAATCTCGGTATCGCCGGGATACGGCAAACTCGGGCTGCTTGTATGCTTTTGATGTGGTCTGCCCATGTTAGAGAAGGCGGCGTTTCGCAACAATGCGCTGCTCACCTTTGTGCGAACTTGATAGACGATATGACTGCTAGTCAGATCGCCTACCTTGTGTGGATCTCCCACCGTGATCTCGAAGGTCGGCTTTGCGGCCTGTTCAATGCTGATACTTGGTTGAGTCTGTCGAGTTGGTGCAGCGGTCTGTGGCTGGACAGGAGGCGGACCCTTGGCCCTCCCAAGGGGGAGGACCGTGTCATCGTACTCGGCACCAGCGAGACCTGACGATGTGACGGAAGATTGTTGGAGATTCCTTGTATTGACTTCTTTCCGAGGCGGAGTTGGCGCCTGGTCGGGAGATATCGAAGAATCAACGGAAACCGGGTCACCACCCAGAGGCCCAAGAGGATCTAGGGAGTCATCCACAGCCTCGAGCTTGGTAGGTTGCACCTCAATCTTACGGGCGGGCGTCTTTCGGGATGAGGAGGGACGTGGACCGCCGGACGACGATTTCGCAGGCGTCGAGGAACCTGGCGTAGGTGTCAGCATTTCTTAAGCCACCGTTGTTTCAATGGCGTACTGGTAGGGTCGGTCTGTTTGGAGGAACCCGTAGTCGAATCTTGCTGGGTATCTGACTGTGATTTAGACGGGACATCTGCGGATTCATGAGCTCAACGCGCACAGGTGTGCTAGTAGTTAGGAAGGGAACCACTCACCGCCCCAGGGCGAATCTAAATCCATTGCGCAAATCTTTGACAGTGGTTGTATAGGGGATCAAAAGCGCAGAAGAATGGATGCGTATGCCTGGTGACTTAGAATCCGGAGTCAAGTTGAGATGTCTCGGCCAGTACGTATTCAGCCACTGCGCCGAACCCCAATGCCGCGCGCATGCGAACTGCTCTGCATGTCTGTAGTTGTGCTTGGCAGTACAAGCACTGTAAAAGCGGCAGGTCGTATATGCGCTGCTTTGAAGACGACCGCGACTACAGAGTATATACTGTTATTATACACTGTGAAGTAAACGTCCGCTTGGCCATGATATATTCTTTGCATGATTCTGGAAAGTTATTCCACGAGAATTCAATAGCATTCTTGTCACGATCGTCTTCTGCAGCGTCGCATCGCCGACCGAATCACCAACTTTCAAGCTTCACAATCCATCGCTGACAGATAAAGCATTCCGTTCGGCAACCGACTCTTGCATATTCTTCAGGGCGGCTTGCACGGCCTTCGATCTCTGAGGGAGCTGTTGGAGAGTCTTAAGTAATGTCGAACAGAGATGAGTGTAGACTTCGTGTTGAATAATGCCCTGCCGACACTTGCGACGGATGGCTTTGTGCATCAGCCGAGCCGTTGCCACAACATGATGTGGGTATGGGTCAATGGCGACAAACGATGCAGTGATAGGTTGTCTAGGGACACCACTAGTAGCGGACTCCTCGGAGGCATGGGAGCCCAGAGGTCCATCAACAATGTATTGGCTCTCCAGGCCGAACTTAAGTACGTTGAAGCATTCCAGTTCCGCCTCCAGCCTTGTGTCGGTTAGCTGTGAGATGAGGTCGGAACGGCTGGTGGCTTCAAGGGCATCAAATAGGATCAGAATGCCCATATAGTATTGTAGGACGACTTCATACCAGAACAGCCGGTTCACTTGACCCAGAAAATGAAGTTGTCTCTGACAGTTGTGCAGAAGAGGATGGATTGTCGTCTTGAAGACTTCCAATGCGTCAAGCAGAGCATCCCAAGCAAAAAAGGACAATGTCCTCTTCGACCCCTTCTCGAAGTGCCTCCTTGAGGCTTGCAATGGTGCGCCACGTGTAGATGGTGCAGACGCCTGCCCCGGAGATGATTTGAGAAGCGATCTCATCCGATACCTCGAACCCCTCTTCGCGCCATAGTTGCGTTCTAACATGGAAAGCCCCCACGAGGAAACTGCGCGCTAGGCACCATGTGGGTTCGAGGCACGCTCCTTTCAGACCAGAAGTCAAAGACGATCTGAAGTTCAGGGTCATCGCACTTGACGTGTCCCACATGATGGCCCCCCCAATAAGCCCTGCTCTCGAGGTTTGTATATGCTTGTGTGAGATTGAAAGTCGAAGTAGGGTTGGTGACTGTGTCTGACGAAGCTGCTACGTCTGAGCCGTTTAATTGGCAGCTTCGTAGCCGCTCTCTGAGCTGTTGGACTTGCAGCAAAGCAGTCCGAAGACACACCACTCCGCTCAAGCCGTCATGCTCCTCTTCCTCCGGTATGCCCACAGGAACAGGGGTCTGACTGTATAGGTATAATGTCAACACAGACCGATAAGAGGTCCGGTTAATCACCTTGAGCATATCTTTCCTGGCGGCGCGCCAATAGTTTCTGGCAGTCTCTTCGTACAATGTCATGGCATTGGGATGACTTTGTATCAGAAGTGGGAGCCATCGGGCTGCGTAAGCTCGCATCGCGAGGCGCAAGGACTGATCGATTTGGTGGTTTCTTTCTAGTCTTTGTGCTTGAGTTGTCAACCCATCGTCAGCTGTTCCATCTAGGTGCGCATTCATGAGAGCGTCCAGCTCGCCGAAAAGCTTGGTCGGAGGAATACAAGCGGCAGCTGTGGGCTCATGCCTGTGAATGTCAGATCCTCGATCATGTTGCCAACTACAGGTTACCACACGTACACAAATGGGCAACCATCCCTGCCAACCCAACGACCGAAAACAGAGCCAAAGCTGTGGTTAGAAACAAAATCAGAACACTGGGTGAGCAGGAAATCCACCGACTCAGCATCTGAAGGAATAATATCACTTCGTTTGGGTGTTGATTCTGAGATCACAGGCTCGGACGAAGACAAACTATGTAGAGTCAGCGTTGTCGCAGAGGCTAACTTTCATGCGACACCAACCGAGGATGGGGAGTACCAGTCGAAAGGCGCGGCTGTGTTCCTCGACCGGCAACGCCAGGCTCATGCGTGATAACGGCGTGGCCTGGACAGTCTCCGGAAATGACGGGTTCCGAGCTTCTCCAAGCTGAATGAGGGTTCGAACTCTCACGAACTTTCGCAGGTGATTTCTTGATCCACTTGTTATGCGACTCTTATCAGCGATCATGACCGAGGACAATCCCGCTGTAGCCCATGGACGGAGGTCGTAATGACTGTTTACCTCGAAAGTGCAAGTCCGATTTTTCAGAGTACATCTCGAACATGAGCCCCTCCATCTTGTATCACCAGGGCGATGCCCTAGTTTGGAGGCGTCACAGGCGACGCGCGACTGGCGACAAGCATCGCAACTGGAAAATTGGGTCCTACGACCTGCTGGACCATGCTTCATTAGGTCTCTCGCAACAAACTAGTCACCAGTACGAGTTGCTGACGAGGCAGAATGGCATGAAGCTATGTGTGATGAAGAGTCTTTGACGGTCTGTGGTTGAATGTTCAGCAGCCAAAATGGGAAGCAAGCACCGGCAAGTCGGTTCCGAGCGGAACCGAGAGAGCGACGGACCAATCAATGCGAGACAACGTCAATTCAAGCATCGGAAGCGCGTGTTAAGGTAGCGGCGGTGACCCACAAAACAGAGATGCAGAACTCGAAGTACCAGTAGGAATGAAACATCATTGTGGCCTCAACACACCCAAGGTCTCTGGGTATCATGATGCATAGAGGTAGCCGGTGACAAATACCTGAGCATAATGCCGTGCTCGCTTCCGCCTCAGGTCCAGTGGTGCATATATTGGCTGCTCCAAGGTATATAAAACCCTCAAGTCAGCGGGTGTATGAATGCAAACAACGGTAAACATCCCTTCTTCTTCTTCTTCTTCTTCTTCTTCTTCTTCTTCTTCTTCTTCTTCTTCTTCTTCTTCTTCTTCTTCTTCTTCTTCTTCTCCTGGCACCCTTCTCTTTGTCTCTCACTGAAAGATGTCACCTACTAAAGTCGCGCTCGCCGGTGCCACTGGCAACCTGGGCAGCCCTGTTCTTGATGCTCTTCTCAGCGCAAAGTATTCGGTCACCGTCCTCTCACGTATTGGAGGAAACTCTTCCAAGCTGAAACCCCATCCCAACCTCACTATCAAGGAAGTTGACTTCACCTCCACCGAGTCCCTGACACCAGCATTGCAGGGAGTTGAAGTCGTGGTCTCCTGCCCTGCGACTTTGGCAATAGGCAGTCAAAATCCTCTGATCGACGCCTCCGTCGCGGCGGGCGTGAAGCGCTTTATCCCGGCTGAATTTGGCATGGACTCTCGGAACCCTCTGTGTGTGCAACTTCCCGTATGTGCACCAAAAGCGACAACACAGAAATATCTCCAGGACATGACTGTTGCCCACTCCGGTTTCTCCTGGACCGGCATCGCCAACGGATTATTCCTAGATTGGGGCCTGAAGGTGGGCTTCATCGTCAACCTGGCCAAACACAGGGCCACTCTATATAACGGTGGTGACGTCCCGTTCAGCACCACGAATCTGGCGGATGTCGCGCAGGCGGTCTTGGGGGTCATCCAGAATCCACAGCAGACCGCGAATCGTCTTGTCTATGTCCATTCGACCGTGACCACCCAAAACAAGTTGATCCAGTACGCCAAGGAGAAAGACGGCAAAGACTGGCAGGTTACTTATAAGGATACTGAGGAGGTCAGGCAAGAGAGTTTGGCGGCACTGGAGAGAGGCGAGACCATGGCTGCCATGGATGGATTTTGTGTAGTCGGCTCGTTCACCCCAGACTATGGTTGTGATTTCTCGGGTCATATAGACAATGAGCTGTTGGGTGTGAAGACGCTGGATGAAGCCGGGTTAAGAGCAGTCGTGGAGAGCGTGTTGTGAGGGCCAACAGGCAGGGGGCAGGGAGAGGCTGTCCCAGGAAAAAGGAGGCATTGCTTTGCTTCTTGAGTTGTTTGTTGGACTTGAAGATGACCACCTAGCCGAATTGGCGTGATCGTACAGAGGAACTCCACACGAGAAGAACAACATCATCGATTCAAGTCTGCTGTTTAATCCATACAACTTTCAGACCATAATACGCCCCAGGCCTTGCTTGGTATTTGAACTCTGTTCAGATCGCGAATTGCTCAATGCCGCATAAAATGCTGTTCGCCATATGTTTACCCTGATCCATTTGATCACGCCCCGTCAGCTCTATTTCTTTCCTCCCTTCTTTGGTGCCGGCTCCTGGCTCTCTTGTTGCGAATTTTCTTGACCGAACGAGCTGATAAGGTCGAGCAGGTTCATATCATCCTCCTCAAAAGTATTTTGTTCGTCTTCAAAAGTAGGCTCCGTGGCAGCTTTGGCTCTGGTTGCCCTTGTGGAAGCAGGTGTAGTTCCCGCATCGCCACTCTCTGTTTCAACGTCCTTTTTCGCTTCTTTCGCAGTATCGAACCCCGTACCGAACCTTGCTCGGAACCCAGCTAATCTTCCTGCTTCATCATCTTCCACATTCAGCAATTCCTTCGACGTTGGATTCCATAAAGGCGAGTTTCTTGTATCTCGTGTTGATCTGTACACTGGGACGGGAGATGTTGTGCGTATTGTGAAGGCACTTCCATCAGAGAGTGTCACGAGCTGAGTAAATGTGTAAGGCCGTTTCGGCCGCCTTAGAAGACGGGCATGCCGACAAGACTGGCAGACATATGTTGTGGTTGTTGTCGATGTAGGTAAACTGGGTAGGTGAGTCGGTCTGAGGACCGGGCGAAGTGCGGAGGCCATTGTTGATCGCGTAACTGAAGGATGAATGAGCGCTCCGTTGGAAACAAACGTTTATGGTTCTTGAAACGATATCACTCCGAGTTACGGATTCAGCTGGGTTCTGGTGCAACTCGGGGGTCTGTTGAGCTTTGGTGCAATTGGAAAACTTTCCCAGAGACCCGGAGCGCGAGAGGGAGCTTGCCAAGACCCCAAAGTCCGCTTCCACTCTGACTTGCTACTGGTATCATTGGGCGCAAGCTAGATACTTAAGGGGCTTAGGTCGTGCTAACTGGGCCTGCTGGGGTGCAGCTTCCGGACTGCGGTGATTCGTACCCATGGTATTATTATTTCCAAGTCAACTAGGTGCCAGTATTCACGATATCTTCACCTGCCAGATGGGTTATGCTTTTGGATGTTGACTTTCTCTTCCACGACAGACGCAATCTGAAAGCGCCTTCTATACCTTATCTTTAGCCAGCAATGTCCAATCCAAAGGCCGCTGTCAGTTTCGATGCGATTATTCAAGCCGGTAAATCACACATGTCCAGTCGACCCTTGACGCAATACCGACTGACTTGGGATCTCAGACCGGCAGAAAAGAAAGAACGAAGCTCTAGCAAAAGAGATCTTTGGAAGAAACAAGACAAACAAGAATGATCCCAGGAACGCGAGTAAAATCTCGACTCGGACGCCTGACCTTGCGAGTAGGATAACCAAGGTAATACCAATTCGAGACAAGACACTAGCAGTCCGATTCCTTGCCCAAGTCTCGTCCTTCCAAGCCGGAAACGGAAATCGGTATCAAGTTGCGCAATTGCAGCTCAAACAAGTTTGTCACTGACACGTTCTACCGGCTGCAGCGATCGTCCTCCGTGGCGAGCACAAACTCCAGCAGAAACCACCCTTCCACTCCATCCAGGCCTTCGTCAACTACTCCACGGAATAATGCACGCTCCGCTCGCCTCTCCTCCGCCCTAGCCTCCTCGCAAGCTAATATTGTTCCCTCATCCCGGCGAGCGCCAGGCCAGGGTCTCAGCATAAAAGGCAAAGCAGGCCCATTCGTTGTCGAAGCTAGCAACTTCGCGCCTGGCACTACCGCCGCTGACATCGAATCGGCCTTGCAAGATGATATTCTAGACGATAATGGAGTCAGCGGGCTGGTATCGTGTCGCATAGTGTCGACGACTCCCAGCGTGATCGCAGAAATGGTCTTCACCGAGAAACATATCGCAGACAAAGTCATATTGACGTATCATAACCAGCGCGCGGACGGAAGAATCCTACAGCTATTTCTGAAGCGGCCAGGCGGCGGCCCCAGTTCCGCACTGAGAGGTCAATCAGCTGTCGCCTCACGAGCTGGAAGCGCCTCCGAACCGTCCGCGGCCCCAGTTGATGACAATGTAATGGAGGACATTGAGATGGACAACGAGCCAGCAGCGGCATATGGCGAAGGCGATCTCCGGAGCAGAGAGCCGACAAAACCAGAGTCACATGGCCAGGACGAAACATATGGCTTCGGGGGATCTCAAGCCTCAGCTTCCCACGACGACCACAACAGCCGCAGATCCACCGATCGTCGAGATCGAGACCGGGCCACCGACCGCGAACGTGAGCCAGACCGTGATCGGGATCGTGATCGAGACAGAGGCGGGGACCGAGATCGCCATGACCGCCGGGATGACCGAGGGTCTAGCTCGTACCGCCGTGAGGATAGACCAGAGTCCTACAATCCCCGGCTTTCCCACTACGGCAATGGAGTCGGCGCAAGTGGTGGCTTCCGGGGCCGTGGCTCGTTCGGACGCCCAGATGCGTTCCCTCGTGGCGGAGGACGCATGTACGGCAATGAAACGATGCGCGGAGGTTGGAGAGGCGGTGCAGCAGGTGCCTTTGGCGGCGGATATCGAAGAGGTTACTAGGAGTAGCCTGATCCCGGTCCGTTGTGTTCACTGCCTGTTGACGGCTACTTCAGAACATGGACCACAGGCTTAGCAGGACAGGCCCCTCTGGCCCCTTTCCACCGTGTTAGGCGCCACTGCGAGATAGATTCTATGCATGGACTACGGAAGATGCTTTGCAATGCGATCAAGGATCACCCTCTTCTCGCGACTGCGGTGCGGCGTCCATTAAATGGAATTGTGAGGGCGAGGGCGAGTTCCCATTGTCTCGCGACGAACAATGCCGAGTCAAATGTTGTCCGCCTCCAGATCTCATACGCTTATTTCTAGGATTACAAATCTGAACATGAAGCCCGCTGTCCAAGTCCAAGTCCACCTAGTCCCCCAACGCCTTGAACAGAACTCCGCCCACCACGCATGGTTCGTGTCCTCCTGTCACCGTTCGTTTCGCAATGCCCGTCTCAACGCCCGGGTATCACACATTTCAGCAGCCACCAGAGCCGGACATTGTGTAGATTCTCGAGCAGTATGCCCTTGCGAAGGCACCGTCGTGGACGGCAACGTTCGATCAATCAATCACTCTTCAACATGCTGTCGACCAGATCCCCAAGCGGGCCCCAGTAATCCTTGCCGCCACCCTTCTCCAAGCCATGCTCATCGATGAACAAAACATAATGCTTGAAGCTGGTGTTCAAGTGTGGCTCCAGGCCCAGATGCACAATCACTTGATAATGGTGACAGTAGATGTGAGCATAGACGCGGTACAGGCGCTTGAACAGCTGTCGCACGGTGGAGGGGAAGTGTTTGGGGAAGGGGACGCCGATGCGCGACGGAAACGTTGATTCGTTATCGATGTTCGATTGGACCCAGGTCATTAAATGTTCAATGTATTCTGGCGCTGGCATCTTTGTAGGTCTGGGGTATCCAGTGGCCGCGTCCTGCCATAGGTATTCGAACCTGGTAAGATAAGGAGGTTGTCAGCTTCCCTCAAGTAGATGCGGATCAGTTGGATGGAGGTGTCCGCACTCATCAGTTGCTTTCATCTCGGGACATGATTGTGGCGAGCAGAACTCTGTGATGGAACCGTAGAGCAGGTTGATCTGGTTGTAGAAGTCGACGACTATTCCCACAACGTCAAATGTCAGCCGCTCCATGTGTTCCTGTAAGATTGTATCTCTGATTGAGTATATTGTTTACCATTGACCGCAAGCCATTCATTCAGATCCTCCCCTTCGGGTAACTTGACCGCCTTTCTCAGACTTCCGCTCCCAAGTGTTGCCTCGGCGAACTGTCGTAGCTGATAGCTTGTGGTGCCTTTGTTTGTGCGCTGTGGCTTGAATTGGCCTCGGGTGCGGGCATTGCTAGAAGGCGAAGACGTGTCAATACTAGGAGAAAGAGCAGGAGAACTCAACCCGAGACGGAGGAGTTGTGCGGCGCGAGAAGGAGTGCCGCTGCCCGCGGTCGGTGATGAAGTGGTAGGATTGATGTGGACTTGGTCATTGCCATTGTCATGAAACGTGTAGGAGTTGATCGTGACGCATGAAGATGATTGTTTGAAAGTCAGGTGTGGAGTGAGAGGCTGTGGAGAGGGAGAGGAATTGAGAAACTCGTACATGGTGGTGAGTAGCGAGGCCATCGAGAGAAGGTAACTCGTCTGTAGTTGTAGAGACACGCAGGCCTCTTTGATCGGATCGAAACGGTTGTACTGTATGTCCTGTCCTAGGTACTGTGCATTCCTGGTGTTGGTCAAAGTGCCACACTGTGATGGAAATCTTGCCGGTTTCTACGGCCACGGGACCAGCGCTCACTCACCTGCGCCTTTATTGTTGAGTGATGCGCACTGAGGTTGTCGAGAAGAGGCCAACAGAGTGAGTTAGGATGGTGGTAGTCCGTAGTAAAGGAACTCTGGAGAAGTCATGGAGGAAGTAGCATAGACTAATCAAGGTTTCTGGCTGTTTGCATGTGCAACCCCGTTCTGAAGACGCTGTGCAAGTTGTGGAACTTCTGATTCTCGCGCTTCGACTGCGCTTCAAGGGGATTGCAATTGATCGTGATTGCGCTAAGCCGGACTGAGCTGCGTATAAACTATCTTGGCCCGTTGCTCGGCAACACGCCACGTCCTTTCTCAGACAGCCTCGTGGGCCTGGTCAGCCTCCTCTACCCCCAAGCTTACGGGTCTCGTCTAGGTGGCTGCGCACTGCAAGATCACGAGCTGAGATCTTGAGAAGGATATGACAACAGCTGCTGTCAAGAACAATTGCTTTTCTTCTATTCATTTCGACACGATAAGGTCAAAAGGGTATCGGATATCCTCACAAACAGGCCCATGCGCAAATTACCCGGGCCTTACACACTTCAACCATGGCCCCATGGAGGTCCAGCCACTAATAACCATATATTACCCAGTTGCGGCTTGGCCATGACCTCTGCACTACAGAGATTCGCTCGCTAAGACGTCCCTTCTGTTGAGCACGGCCGAGTCCTCACAGTTTCGGCGAAGAGATCAAGTCATCAACAAGTTCACGCACTTCGTTCTCAAGCTCCTTGGTCTCTTGGTGAGGATCGTACATCTTGGTTTTGATCCATGCCTCCAGATCCTCATCCGTCATCTCGCGAAGATGATGCAGTCTGTCAACGTTGTCCTTCTGGGCGGCGCGGATGACATAAAGTGCAACACGAGCACTGACATCCCGAATGCGGGTGATTGAAGGATACAACAAAGCCAGCTGCTTCTCCTCTTCCGTGATCATGGTAGGTAGAGCTTCTCCTGAGGCATAGATCATGTTGGGCGTCACTTGAACCGCCTTGGACAGAATGGTGCCCAGTCCAATTCCTGGGAAAACGTACATGTTGTTGCCCTGACCTGGATGGTACATCTTGCCCTTGTACGCATATGGCTGGAAGGGGGAACCTGAAGCAAATAACGCCCGACCGTCAGTATTGTCGATGGCTTCCTCGAAGGTGCATTCGGATTTGGACGACGGGTTCGATAGCGGGAAGATGATTGGTCTCTCGTTCCATGCACCCATCTTCTGCAGGATTTCGGGGGTGAATGCCCCTCCAATAGTGCTCAAGCCCATGAGGATAGTAGGCTTGACATATTCGATGACCTCGTCCAAAGTCTTGAATTGTTGACCATTGTTGTCCGTGCGGGAGAAGTAGATCTTGTGTTCGGCGAGTTTGTCGCCTCGGTCCTGCGTCACGAGCCCCTTGCTGTCGACAAGCCAAAAACAGGACTTGGCCTCTTCTTCTGTCAGACCTTCGTGCATGAAATAATCCACGATCTGCTTGGCCACGCCAACCCCTGCCGAGCCAGAACCTAGAAAGACGGCACGGTGATCTCGGGGGGCTACCCCGGATTGTTTCACGGCGCCGATAATGCCACCCATGATAACAGCCCCAGTACCTTGAATGTCGTCGTTGAACATGGCATAGTCTTGACGATAGCGCTCAAGGGCGGGAAACGGATTCTTCCAGTCCTCGAATTGGATGACGATGTCTGGCCAGCGCTCCTTCAAGGCGGCCATGAGTTCATCGAGGAACTCCTTCTCCTCCTCTGGTGTCACCTTGTCGCGGCGGCTGCCCATGTAGAGGGGGTCCTCCCGGAGAGCCTTGTTGCTCGTACCCAGATCCACGGTCAACGGCAGGGTGACCTCTGGACGGATTCCGGCGCAGCCAGTGTACAGCGCCAGCTTGCCGATCGGGATGCCCATGCCGCCAACACCAAGGTCCCCCAAACCTAGGATACGCGAGCCATCTGTGACGACGGTGATCTCGACATGGGATTGGGGCCAGTTCTGAATGATGCTGGAGAGATGGCCTCTATCCTCGAAGCTCAAGTACATGCCTTCCGGCTGTTGGTAGATCTCCGACCATCGCTGGCATGCTTCCCCTACAGTAGGAGTGTACACCAAGGGAGTCAACTCCGTGAAGTGGTCCGTCAGTAGCCTGTAGAACAGGTGAACATTGTTGTATCTCAGAGTGCTCAAATACAAGAACTTTTCAATGGGTGTAGTCTTCAGGGCCAGCTGAGCCAAACATCTCATCTTTTGCACTTCGTAACTCTCTGCGCGAGGAGGAGTCAGACCGTATGTCTGGAGGTATTTGCGGACAGGGATCGAGAGGGAAGTGTCATAGTGCGCGGCACGGTTGGGGACGTGGGCCGTGGCGTGTGTATGCTTCAGGCGGTGGTTGTGAAGCGCATGGGGAGTCTGAGGCGTTGAGGCTACCGTCAGATTGCCCACATGCTGAGCAATTGGGGCTTGGGTGGCATTGGTAGTGGTCATGTTCGCAGACTGGACGAAGTTGACAAGGCCGCTCAACCTCAATCTAGGGTATCTGGTAGCTTGGTAGGGCATTCGTGAGCGGAGGGCGAGCGGCTCAGGTTTATTTAATATGGGAGCGCCTTGGTTAGTAGACGGACCGGACACCAACTGCACCGGAAAGAAGTTTGGTACTCTGTGGACTCCTGCGGACTCGCTTTGGGATACACAGACATTGGTGATTGTATACTGAATTAGGAGGACAAACCAGTCACTATTCGCGGCCACAGCCAGACTTATGGGTGAAACCGGGTGCGAAGTAGGGAAATGGGGAGGGCGTGAGGATGAGACGAGGGTCGAGAAGCCACACAGACGGCAGTTGACCGATCACGGAGTGGGGACTCAGCATGTTAGACGAGTGAACGGACGCCTCAGGGGCAATAAGACAGCACAGTGGGCAATCACATGTACCTTAGATAGCAATACGGTTGATGAGTTTGAGTCTTGTATCGGAGAAGAACGAAGGCGTTGGACTGGATTCAACTTTTTTTTTCCTTTGGTGAAAGATGTCCGTTTTGGGAGATGATGCAGCATCCAGCCAATGACTGGTTGCATTTTTCGGAGTTGGGAAAAAGGTGAGGTGCAGGTGCAGGTTCAATGGCTGCGGAGATGGAAGCGAGGAACCAACAGCTACATACGTACTACGTACTGCCACAAGGCGTGCAAAGGCCTCCCTCGCTTGGACCTCCGACAGTTCTAAAAGTGGTACCAGTCACAACCACGTTATATTGCGCCTCGTGAAGCTGAAGGATTTGACTTCGGGCATTCATCAGTATGCCAGTGAACATCCCTGCCTCTGGACAGCCACCGGACTATCACAGACGGACCATCGTTGTTGAGGCCTGACAACTTTTGAGAGAGGGCCAGCTTCTCGCCGTTGCTTTCTTCATCACGTAGCAAGACTTAATTATTATAGCCTAGATCCACCTCTTCAAGCGCTTTTTAAGGCGTGTTGCTTTCGGAGGCCGGAGCTTGCGATTTACATTCCAACGCAAGTTGATTATTTAATAGTCTCTCTCTAGGTGCCTCTACTACAACTTTATACACTCCGAGCAACTCGGTAGGTGGTTTGAAGGACCATCGAGCAGAGTCTTTCAACTCGCTCAACTTGCACGCGGCGTTATACGAGTGTTAGCAGCCTTGCAATGCAATATTGATTACTCCCACCACCCAATGTTGCCCACACCTCTTTCATCTCCCCGTCCGATGTAGACTTGAAATTGAGTTTGATACCTAGACCGCTGGCGGAATCTCCGTCACGCGCTCTTTTGCCGCAGGTTGCCGTGATATCTCGTTAGGACTACTTGCTACTATTTTGCAGGGGCCCATCAGCTCGGCGGCGATGTGAAGCTTCCGGGATATCATCGTCGGCTGTTTTAGTTGTCTGCACCCCGCAACGCCCGAATATCTTTCCCCAGACCCAAAAGTACACTGTATACCACACTTTGATTCGTGTTTTGTGCTGGCATGTGCCGACACTCGAGCGATCCGGGAGCTGAAGGAAAGAGGACATGCTCGTAGGCGGTCAAGTCTGTTGACTTGTGAGATGATAGGGCTTGCGCCAGATGCTCCATAGGTAGATAGAGGCTCGAAATATCTTCACCAGAAAGGCTGTCCAAGCTCGACTCAAGAAGTGCTATACTGGTAGGTCGAGTTGCCTTCCAAGCGGGATACAATCCTAAACATACCAGAAAACAAGCGACTTTCAGATAATAGAAATTGTGCGTACCTCCATCTCAGTGCCGAAAATGCAGCACATGGGATTACGTAGAACTCCCAGTTGTTACGCTTCTATCCAGCTTTCTCTCGCCTTGGCGGTCATGATGACGTTTGGAGAATCCCGTTCCAGGCCAGGCAGCCCAGCTCTCTACAATTGTCCAACTTCATCTGCGTTCCCTTCACAGCTCCCGAATGGCTGTTGAATCTCTTCGGCAACGTCCAGTGCACATCTAGTGTCGTCGATTGGCCGTTCTCCGTTGACTTTTCATCCTTTTGACCATGTCCTTCCTGTCGTCCTGCTGCGGCTATGGCCGCAAGCGAGGTGGTGAAGACACCACGCCTCTACTCCCTCGCTACGAAGACGATACCGCCCGTGAAAGAGCTCTCCACCAGAAGCTGCATACCTACCAGATGCTAAGAGCTCTTTCCAAAGGATATATGCCATCCAACGAGCAGACCATCGTCAATCTCCGCACCTTGCTTGCCTCGGACGTTCTCAATCCAAACAATAAAGAGCTGAGTGAGTCGGGCCGCTTGTTGATTCGGAACTGTCGAGCTTGGTTGAAGCTGTTCATTGAGCTCCTCCAGCATAAGAATAGTCAGGATCAGATCCAAGATTTCGTATGGAATCTCACCAAATCACGGGTTTCGCTCGATATCAACGACATCTCCTACTCGGCTTCCAAGGTCAAGTCTCGAGCTGAGGCCCAGGCCGCCTACGACAGCTTCCGAACAGTCGGAAGTCTGCTGCTGGCCAACTCGGACTTTAGACTGTTCGTCAACGATGTTGCTACAATTGGACGACAAGTTCTGGCCGACACGGCGTTTTCCCTCTCATCCGCCGCAGAAGAGACAGGCAAACAACTTGAGCTTTCCGAAGAAGAACAGACAGCCGTGTCCAAACCGGGGGCAGATGAAGGCACCCTGCCCTCCAAAGATGAACTTGAGCAAAATGCGGAGGAAACCACAAAAGTCATTGGGGCCCAAGTTGCAAAAGTCGGAAAAGATACCGTTGAGAGTGCAAAGGACAAGTTCTCGGGATCCCAACGTGACACTTTACTTCATCGCATCAAGCAAGCCGTCCTCCACCTCAGGAGCCGGACAGACTACAATGACTCCGTATCTACCCTGGCAAAGTTGATCAAGAGGTATGCCGTGGCATATTCCAGGGTCGCGGATGCCACCATTGCGACCGCGCAAGACGATATCGAGACCAATCCAGCTCTGGATCGTGCTGTCCGTAATTTTTGGGAGTTCCTCGGTAGCTTTGGTGATCGGGCCGCATGGGAGGAACTGGAGCAAGACTTCAAGAAACTTCTTAGCCACGCTCAATCTGACCCTCAATTCGAGAACTTTATGGTGGACGTCGGCAATACAGTGCAACGCATGTTGACCGACCCGGACTTTTTCGACGACGCGGACAAGAAGATCGAAGAGTTGAAAGAGAAATCGGCCAAAATGGGCAAGGACTCAGACTTCCGCACGGATTTTGACAAATTTCTCCACCAAGCCCAAGTGACGGTCACCGCGATGATGGAAGACAAGGACATCAATGGTCTGATTTTGACTACCCGACGCATATACAACATTGTTGCTCCACCAAACAAGGTCATTAATCCCGACCTCATTACCGATGCCATCCATATCTTCCTCCCGTTGTTAATCCGCAGCGTGCAATACATACCGATTCCCCGAGTTGAAGTCTCGGTGCCGGAGATGGATCTTCTTTTGGAGAATCTCGTCCTGGAACCTGGTCGCAACGTGAACTCGAGCTCGTTCCTCCCTTACCGACTATTGGTTTCCACCAAGAACGATTTGGAAATCCGCAAAGCCCACTCCAGGAAGACCGTCTCGCGCACCACATCACTTGTGACCATCACCATCAATGGTCTCAGTGTCGCTGCTCAAGATCTTGGTTTCTGGATCCGCGGGCACGCCGGCCTGATGCATTTCGCCGACGAAGGCATTGCAAGCTTCTACCTGGATGAGCGTGGTATCGACATCACCCTCGACCTCGAAATCGGGCGTGAGAAACTGGAACAGATCCTCACCCTGCGCGGAGTCAAGGTGCACATCCACAAACTGGACTACAAGTTGCGCAAATCCAAACTCTCTTGGCTCGGCTGGCTGTTCAAGCCTCTTTTGAAACATCTGGTCCGTCGGTCATTGGAGAAGGCTTTGGCCGATAATATTGTCAACGCTCTGCGTGCCGCGAACCGCGAGTTGGTGTTCGCTCGAGAACGGCTCCGAGCCACGCGCATTGCTGATCCGCAGGACGTGCTGACTTTCGTGAAGGCGGTCATGGCAAGATTGACGCCAGAAGAGGATCCGGATCTGTACACTCGCGTCGGCGTCGATGCTCCGAAGAAGGGTGTTTTCAGGGGTGTTTACACGCCCGGAAGTATTGTCAAGTTATGGCATGAGGAGGCTCTGAGGGCCGAGGAGGCGGTCCAGGATGGCGAAGAGACAGGAGGAGGGTGGAGAAACGACATTTTCGACGTACCTGTGTATGGATTGTGAAGGAGGAGGCCAATGAGACGAAGGCCGGCAGATTGATATGAACCGCGACGATGACGAGTTTGAAAAACAAACCAGCAGGGTAACGAGCAAGCGGAGTGCAGGAACGGAGTTCTTTTCTTTTTCTTTTTCATTTGTATGACCACGCCCCAGTCCAAAAGCAACGAGGTATCGCGCAGTGTGTTTTAGTAGCTAAGTCAGCGTTCTGGAATCTTTGATCATTCGATCAGCTTGTTGAGAGTATAGCGACTCGGGTAGGGTAGCCAAATCAAAACGAATCACGAGAATGAAACGAATCACATACCGTTACGTTGATGGTGGTGTTGGTGTTGGTGTTGGTGTTGGTGACGATCGTCTTTCGGGTTGATGGATTCTCTACTGTGTACCTACTAACCCTGGGATTCTCGGAGTTGGTCAAGTCGTTCCGTCATCCATGTCTTTGCGAGTGATGGTGATGGAGTGGTTCACTGGGGCTGAGGGTCTGGATTGGATCGCACTGCATTGCTTTGCATTGCGCTGCTGTCCGCTGCATTGCTTTGCATTGCTTTTCATTGTCTTGTATTCCTGTGACATGGGTTGAGGCTGAGATTGAGATTGAAACTGCGGTAGAGATTGAGATTGGATGGGGATTGACAAAGGAAAAGCGACAGCAACACCAACACCCACACCAACACCAAAATCAACAGCGAGACAGAAAGCGGTGTTATGTCTGAGTGCGGCCATACATCTAGACTTGACATCTAGACTGGAGCATAGGTCTTGCAAAATTGAAGGGTACCAGTGAAGACAAGGCAAGGCAAAGGAAGGCAAGGCAAAGGAAAGCAAGGCAAAGGAAAGCAAGGCAAAGGAAAGCAAGACAAGACATTGTAAGGCTGCCCAGGTATCCCGTGTTCTGGAGCTGAAGTTGAAGTCTGCCTTTGCTTCTTTGTCAATTGCTACCACTTCAACCATGCTGTTGCAACAAGTGAGTGAGACGTGTGGGTGGATACACAAAGACACATACATACACACACTTCGTTTCCTTTGCCATGCATTGATGTGCTTGGTGGATTGATCTGCGTCACTGATTCCAATGTGTGCTGTGCGTGGGTGTCTGGGATGTGTGTGCTCTCACTTGCTAAGCTGGGAAGCAAGAAAATGGGATAGAAAGTCGGGAAGCAAGAGTATGGAAAGAGGCTGACACATTCTCAGAGGAGTCAATAATGAAGTCTCGCTCTCAGACTGGCCTGCCTCGTGCACGGTCACATGAAGTGGCGTCTTCTTGAAAGCGAGAGATGAACACTAGCTGTAGCTGTAGCTGTAGCAGTGGCTGTACCAGTCAAGACACATTCCATGTTCCAGATGAGACAAAAACTTCAATGGAATCAAGACAAGTCGTCAGCAAAGCAACTGTCTCAAGCCACATGGCGGTGAAAGAGCAAAGCCAGACAACTAAACTCCAGTGTAAAGCCGGGATTGAAACAATGAGATTCAAGACACTCACCCACACAATCCCCAGCTGTAAGCCAACAGCCGACGGTTGGACGCATGTTGGATGAAGTCTGCAAGAGTCTGTCTCAGGCAGTTGTTCTGCATGTCTCGATGTACCGTAACCAGGCAGTGGAAGACTCACGAGAGAACATCCATATATACCGTCAAGATATCCGTTCGACACACTTCAATCTTCATCCTCAAAACAACATCTTCCATCAGCATATTTGGCCGAACCCAACAAGTTTGCCTATTCTCACTTCTTTTTCCTCCATCAAGCCCCATTTTCCACTGCATTGAACACCTACCTACCTACCTGCACTCACTCAAGCGATCGATCGATCGGGTCAAGATCCTCTGGTCGCGTCACTCAACAAGCCAACAAGCCAACAAGCCGACAAGCGGGCTGGACCTGCTTTGAACATTGGTGGTTCGAATACGGTGTGAGGATTGCCCAAGGACAAACACGAGCACAGCCACAGACAGAGACAGAAGTCCTTCGGTGGGTATCCTTGTCCCCAGGCCCGGAATGAGGATAGAGGCTGACCATACTACAGAAAACCGCCAGAATGAGAGACACTCACTCAGCCAGATTGCCCAATGGTGACAAGAACAACCAAGAAGAAGAGCGTGCCCCTGAACAGCCCAACGACGGAAAGAAACAAGAGACCGGCTCTGACAAGGACAACGGCAAAGCCAAAGAAGTCAACGAGGTGGCCGAAGTCGTCAAGGAGAAGCAGTGCGATGCCGACCCAAACTCAGCTGCCGAAGCCAACCCAAACCCGAAACGCATTCGAGCGGTATCTGGTGCTTCCCCCGTACTTCCCAGCGGATCCGGATCAGACAATCAACCGTCAGAAGCAGACCAGGGCAGCACCGACCAGGCTTCATCCTCAACTGCAAATCCTGCTACCCTCGGGGCTTTCATACGCCAGATGAAGACCGCTTCCTGCTGCTTCGACGACTTCTTTATGGAAACCAAGATGGTCGAATTGAAGATCAAAACCGCCGCTCTTTCACGAGCCCCTGAAGAAGCCAAACGCGCAAAGGCAGAGACCGCAAAATTGCAAGCCGAATTGAAGACCGCGCTCAACCGCGCAGCCCAGCAAGAGAAACGAATTGCCTCTCTCAAGACAACTATCGACAAGGAGAAGAAGATAACAACTGGCGTCAAGACCGAAAACGAGAGGTTGAAGAAGGCAGCAATCAACGTCAAGACCGAGAACGCGAGTCTGAAGAAACAACTGAAAGAGTCCAGCCTCGCAGAACTCAAGGAGAAGCTGGCCGAAGCCAATCGCGCTCGCGATGCTGCAATCACCGAACTGAAGCAGTTGGAATCGGAGACCGAGAAAGCGAGATTGGCGGATTCGAGAGCGAGTACAACTCTGCCACCCCTTGGCTCACGCTCAACAGAAGAACTTGTCCGTCTGCTCAACTGCCATAAAGCTTCTTTGGCGAGTCTGCGTCGACAAGTCAGCGAAGCGAGGGCACATGGAACCCAGCATGGAGAGGCGGTCGGGTTCGAGATGTTGCTTCGTATCGAGAACATGGTCCAGGCGATAACCAACCAGATGATCGCGGAGATCGAGAGCCGTTTGAACCAGCAAGGACAGAAAGGAAGAGGAGATGGCAAGGGAAATGGGAAGGGAAAGGATTAGGTGGAAGGCCAGAAAAGAGCATGACAAGCTCGCAGCTCAGCTCAGGCAGCAGTTGGATGAGCGAGAGATCCTCTGTTGTTGACTGTTGGTGTTGGTGATGGTGTTGCTCCTCTTTGCGATCCTGTGGTCCGATGAGGAGTCTCCAGCCATACACCTTCTGCAGCTGTGGCTATAGCTTGCTGAGGAGTCTATGGGGAGGAGGAAGTGAAGATGTGGACGGGAACGGGAAATGGTATCTTTTGTGCTGGTCGCTGGTCGATTGGGGACTGCCTGATGTTGAAATTGATTTCTGGTTGATTTGATATATAGGGCGGAGCATTGGGACCAGAGCGGAAGGGAAACTTTGCCGAAGCGCAAGGCTGAGATGCAAGTAAATCATGGGGAAGAAAAGAGGCTGGCCCTCGAATATCTACACTCGTTCACAACCCTCGTTTCTCTGAATTGTATGGTGGTGATCGGATAATGAATCTGCCCTGGAACAGTTCATCGTAACATTGGATTTCAGTCCCGGCTGTCACTGACGAGACTGGGATCAACTGGAGTCACGCAGATGTCTACCCACCGTATCGCCTGTTCTATACCAGCAGCAGAGCGACCAGGACGACAATCTGTATGCCACGCTGGTCCGAAGCACGAGCACCTCCTTTGCGTCCGGACCAGTATCAATATCAGTAGTACCACCTCTACAACGGCATGTTTGAGCGAGGACATGATGAAAAGAAAATACAGGCTTGAGAGTCTCATGGTATTCTTTTCTGTCTCTGCTTCTCACTCTCTCCGTGTGTGTCTGTCGTATTCACAGACATGACCATGTCAGCAGCCTCGCCTTGAACAGAACACCAGCCCTGACGGAGCCTGGATCATGTCCACTTGGTGTGACCAGCATATTCTTGCAGTGTAGCAAGACGAGTCGCTGCCGTACACGCGGAACCAGCTGAACAGATTCGCGTTCTGCACCTCAGGCACTGCACTCGCGGATCCAGTTACTTCTGCTGAAGCCTGTTCTCTTCTTCTCTTCTCCCCTTTCCATCTTAGCTCCAGCTAGGTACGTGTACAAGGGCAAGCAAGTCACCTATGCGGGTGCAGTGGCCCCACCGGTGTCTTCCATTGCGGGTTGCGTGTCGATTGAGGAAAAAAATTCATGCGCCGTCGCTATCCGCTGTTGTTCAAAGCTCGATTTCGGACCCATTTCGATGGATCAATTACTCCTTCCCAAGCAATGTGTTGGTGTAACTCTAACATCCCAAACTCCTGGCTGATGCAGTGACAAGGGGCCGGTGGGCTATGCGCCAGGCAAGGCTGACCCCAGCCATTTCTTTTGGTGCTTTTCTCAAATTCGAGCTTCCGAGGCGGTCGAGACCTTGATTAGGTCCGTAAATTCCGTTGGTGTGTCAATACTTCGTCTCATCCAGGCGCCGGTTTCGCGTCACCTTTCTTCTCTCTGGAAAATGTTCTCTTGAAACTCGTCCAAGCTCCGCTCAGGGAATCCTTGAATTTTTCCCACATGGATCGGTTCAACTTGTTGCTGAGTTCTCGATACATGTACATTTCGGCCCAGCAGTCTCGACCCCATTCACATCCGGCCATGTTGACCACAAAATCACGATCTTGCTCTCGGTAATGGAAGCGTGGGTCCAGCTGCTGCTTGCCTTCTTCGAGGGTCTCGCCCTCTTTGGGTTCCACTGCACATGCTCCGGGAGGGAAGGAATTGATCTTTCGCTGGTCGATAAAGGCGAAATGTGTCCTCATGTAGGGTTGAGAGGCATACAAATGCTCGAGAGCGTCTTGCTCCTTGTGCTCCCACTCCATATGTTTCTGTTCATACAGCACCGGGTCCCACCACATGTCCAGCAGTCGGTCGGTGTACGGCGAACGGCGCAGAAAGAAAGATCCCAGGTTGAATCCACTGCAATCTTGCGGGATGATGATGTCGATGGAAGAGGTGCGATTGTCGCCCGTCGGCGATCGTGCCACGGGGTCAAGAAATTTGGTTTCCGGAGGATGGGTGATGTTGAGTGGATTGTAGACATTGATATCCCGATACACGGTTTTGGCGAGGTTGTTGAAGATGTGCGACTGCAGCGATATTGAGGGTTCCATAATGAAGGTGTTCAGGTCAAGCCACCAGAACCTGGAAGGTGTGTCAGTAATAGTCAAGCACTGAAGGACGGCCGCCATACCATTCAGCTTTGGGATATCTAGCCATTGCGTTCCGTACGAGGTCGACTTTCTCCCAGCTCTCTCGCCATTCATGTGCATATCTCTTCTTGGTGCTCATGTCCGTGATTTCAAGTTGATATCCCCATCGTTCAGCGTACTTTTTCTTGTTCTTGATGCTGTCTCGCTCGATCGCCCATTCCCGGGGGCCTTTCCATTCCATAACACCACCGCCTTCATTCGCGCCGAGGACAATGACAAACTTGCTTCCACCGCCGAGATGAGAGTTGCCGCGAACTCTAGTCACGACACCTGCGCGACAGTTAGTCCTCCCACTGTAGTAGTAAACGGGTTGGCATCCAGTGACTCACTCGTCTTGGCCATGATGACCGTAATCAAAGCCGCAATGGACAATATGATGAACAAGAACTTGAACTTGCGCAGAAGGTTCCCAATAAACGTCTTGACTTTGGACAAAGTGCCACCACCTCTTGGATACCACCTACTCCGACCTAACTTCTCCGGGTCTTTCCAGTTGGCGGACAATGGAGTGTATGGACTAAACACAGGGAGTGTAGAGATCTTCCGTTTGGATCGCTGAAAGAAACCTTCATTCTTGGTCTGGATGCTTGGATAGCCTCTGACATGCGCACTTCTGGCTTTGGCCGCAGCCCACTGATCGTCATTACTGATGTAGAGGTTTGTTCCGGTGTGCAAGCCATTGGGCGGCGGACTACCTATCCAACCTCCGTTAGGAAGCGGCGAGGAGGTCCGCGACATGACTGTCGGCGGGAGAAGGTGGACGGAGGACGGAGATGAGGTGAGGTTTCGGAGAGGGAGAGCAGCAAAGCGATCATATGATCAGACAAGAGCCGGAGGGACCGTCACACGGTTAGCCTGCCATCAGGGTTCGGTCGGAGGACGCTGATGTCGATAGCAAGGCAACTGGTGTGAGTTGAGGCTTGTAGAGACAAAGGATGGCAAGGGTGGAATTGAGCAGGTCAGGGTTTCGCGATCATTTGTGTATGAGGTTGGAAAGGACAAGATATCAAGAGAAGCGAAAGTGGCACATGCGACGACTGCATTTAGAGGCCAAAGATACAGTGCAGTTCAAGTGAGAAAAGGGTGAGAGAGATGGGAGATGGGTTGGCGGAGCATATTGGAATTCTAATTCAGGTGTTGCAGACGCCGACATTAAACATACGGCGCAGTTCAATGCCATTATAACATTCAAGTTGACAAGACGAGCAGCGCAGGCTACAGATATTATGCTGCGATGGTACCTCTAAACACACCTACATAACTCAGGCACTGATATTACAGTATTCAATATATTATCAGCTGGTAGGACTCACCTGAAGCTGCTCGTTGTTGAAGAGAGAGTGTTCCTTTACTCCGGCTTTGCCAGTCGACAATCAATACTAATCAGATCATGCTCTGCGCAGACTGACCGCAGACGCAGACGCAGACGCAGACGGAGCCAGCCATCTTGCAGCGCAGTCCAAATCACAGTACGAAAGAGATTGACCCATTATTGAATTTATTCCACCTCATCTGACCTCACCTCACCTCACTACAACTCCCTACCTTCGTGGTGTTTGGAAAAAAAGGTACATCGTATCCACCCTGCAATGCTGACCTTGGTACTGGACTGGTTTCTATAAAAAAGATGCAACCTAAACTAACGCGGTGGCTTTTACGTAGTTTGGTTCGGTTCAAATCAACCACGCCGCTCTGTTCCGGTAGTGGCGTTTCACCTACACGAAGCCACTCTCATGTGCAGTAAGGTAAGACCTGATTCATCAGACTGGATGTCACCATACCAATCGATCTCTCTGCCAGTGTCCGCACACCTGCTGCCTCCTCTACCAAACAGTATACAGCCACAGTAGACACCGGCTGTGACTGTTTTCCCTCCTCACCGTCACCGTCAATCTCTCCTTGCCGTGTCGGCTCCGTTTCAGAATGCATGGACTTGGACCAGGGAAAAATATCCTCCAGGCTCCACTGCCTCCATCACAGAGCTTGGGATTCCCACCAGTCTGTGCGCCCGTGTCGTATCGTCGGATGTTCCGCTCCTCGCACGGACAGCTACGCTTGCTTCAGACCCCGGCAAGGTACGATGGTGGATTCAACCAGGTGGTGCCAACGATCCTCTCCCCTGCCTATCATAATCTCCGCTGATAGCGACCAAAAGAAAGGGTCGATTGGAAGAAGAAAGATGATGCCAACACCTCAGTTCATCAACATATGTATTATTGTATAGAGATAGACCAGGCCTCTATGCTGTCTCTGGTATACCGGTGAGGTCGAAGAGAAAGTCCTATTGGCATATCCGAAGCACACACAATGCCTGTTGGCCTCCGTCAGTCGGCTGAGACCTGCACGCACCCGACGTGTATTCGACAAATTCCACAGCGGACACTATTCATCCTCGAGTATCCGTTCTGTACACAAATACAGGTCAGTTCTACCTAGCCAGCGATAACACGTAGGACTTCCAAGGAGACAATAATACAAACACTTGATTGACACCGTGGCTTTCCAGCCGACTTCTAAAAGAACGCCGAGCGATTCCGTTTGCTTGGTTCCAACACCTCAATTTCATTTTCACGGATGCCCGCCATGTCGCAAATCCAACCAACAGCTCAGGCAGGTTCCTTCATGATATTGCCCAAGGCGGTACTTCATCAGTCATCCAGGGCAATCGGCTTATCAACACAAAATCCAATCATACAATCATTCCGCTTCGAATCGTCCCATCACAGAGCCGGGCCTGGCCCTACACTGTTTCCAGTCCTGCTGACTCGCATACTCTCGCGTTCCTTCATACGGCGATGATGATACCTCTCCTCCTGCACAATGAAGCCAGCCTCATTCTTGGGCCGCTGTCGTGCGCTGTCGCCAAATGTGATCTCCACGCGAAATTTCAGGAACTGTCCAATCCCATCATCGTAGATGGTGACAACATCGCCGGTGTAGAGCTTTCCAAAAAGCGCTGCGTCGCCGTTTGGAGATTCTTTGCACAAAGCCACATTGTTGACAAAAATACAACTGCTTGCTGATGTGGCCAGTACGGTTCGGATTCCAGGTAACTCCGTCCAGTCTCCGCCGCGCTCCACGTGCGCTTCCATCCCCGGCGCCCAGAAAGTGATCTTCATCGCATATTTGGGGATCCGGGTATCCTTGAGGTCGGGATATTGAACGGTACAGTCAACTCCTCGGCCCCAGGAAGTGAACCGGTCCTCCAGGCTCAATGTGACGTTCGCATAAGATCCTCTTATGCTGGATAGTTTCCCATACCGTCTTGAAGGCTTAATGAACTGTGTTGTTATGGCAGCGCCCATGCCCGACCCCTCCGTCAGCCCGCGCGTCCCCTGAACGAACCGTTCACTGACGCTTGTAGCTCTGATCTCCTGCCCAGTTTTGGCGTCAATCGTAGCTGCAAGCTCAACGGATGGTGCAGGTAATCGGGCGCCGACATTGCCATGAAATGTCTCTGCCTTGGCCCGACACATTTTCGCGGCTCTTGAAGCATTGCGCGCTTCGACTTCGGCCTGAAAGTGGGCGGGATCAGAGATGAGCCCAAGGTCGATTCGACGAGTGAATACCGGTTCCTCAGTCGCGTGCCCAGTGTCATCCACTTCCGTATCGGCATTGTGACTGCTGGTGCCCGAAGGGGATAATTCACGAGTCTGCGGCGTGACGGGGTTTGCTGTTTCAGGGGTTGCAGGATCGGACACGTCGACTTCAGGGGAGGCCATATTGAGCTGGCCGATTTGCTGCTCAGCACCGAGGAGACTTGCAGCCGACCCAGCGTGTCTCCGTGGAACATTCAGCACGCGCGGGTAATGAAAAGGTTGCCCCGAGTTGTCCGCACTTTCTTCCGTCTCCCCATGCGAGGCAAAATCATTGACGCTGATTTGTTCAACCCGGTTTCGAATGTCATGCACATCGGCGTGTACAGGAGGAGGAAGCTCCTCACCAAAAAGGCCTGAGCTTCGTAGCACTGATTGTGATATCTCTCCGAACAGACGTTGAGCAGGTGGCGCCATCGGCATGGAGACGAAGCTCTCGTCCTGTTCAGGGAGAGTCGGGTAGAGGATGTCCCCGGGTGATTGCACCATGTTTGCATTCGTTCTTGGTCTCTTTGTTGGACGGTCTGGGGTTGGGTTTGATGACGGCGGCTGGTTCAATTGAACTAGGTTGTTGATAATTTCGTCGTCAAGAAGGTCTTCATCAGTTTCGTCGACAACATCAAGTTGTCGAGCCACAGAAGAGGCAATTTCCTCCACGCCACTGTAATCACAATGGTCTGGTACGACACGAAGCCAAGGGTGTTTGAAGCAATCCGCTTCCTTGGGTCGTAATCTAGGGTTTCTATTAAGGAGCCTCGAAACAAAATCAACCGCTTCATCCGACACTCCAGCTAGTCTGAGGGGTTCAAAGTCGATATCTCTTGTCATTATGTTGTTCAGCATTTGAGCGCCACGATTGTCTCCTTTGCCAGTAATAGGAGGCCGGCCACACAGCATATGGAAGATGACGGCTCCGAATGACCACATATCAACCGACTGATCGTAGGGAGATGGCAGCGGTCTGGCCATAGGCTCGGCTATGCGGCGTCTCTTGGTTGTCGACCCTTGGGCGTAACTAGAATAGTCAGGATACACTTCCGGCGCACAGTATAGAAGCGTTCCACAAAATGTTTTGAGGAATGTTTCCTGGTCTGTGACACATTTCGAGAGGCCAAAATCCGACAGTTTGACAATTAGAGGCGACCGGGACGCAATCAAAATATTGTCTGGCTTGATATCCCTATGGGTAATGTTCCTTCGGTGCAGATAGTCCAAAGCATGCATGATCTGTTTCGTGATTTGTTGGACGTCGGGCTCTGGAATCTTCCCCAGTCTGTGCAGTTCTTGTGATAGCTCGCCATACGGGACAAATTCCATCAGAATATATATCCAATGGGAATAGTTCTGACAATCCACGTAGTTGACGATATTAGGGTGCTTGAGATTCTTCATAATGTTCAATTCGCTGTCGAACTTCATGTCTAGCACCCCGTTCTTGATGAATCGGCGTTTGTCGAGTTCCTTGGCCGCGTACAGGTGTCCCTCTTTCTTGGTCTGTACCCGGTAGACTGTCGCAAAAGCTCCTTTCCCGAGCAGGCCCGTAAAGTTGTACAGGCTGCCTCCGTTCCAGTGGTTGCCATACGAGCTTTCTCGCATTGAGGCAAACTGAGCAACTTCCCCTCTAGCAGAGAGGTATCTTCTCAGATTCTCCTCGTATGCGTCCTCATTGTCACCGCGGGTGGGTATCCGGACCATGAATTTGATTTCTTCTCTGTCGACGCCACCGACAACGGAGATGATGGATCCATGTTTGAGAACTATTGTTGCTGGTTTGAGCGTTGTCTGGCCTCGGCGATTTCGGGACGTAATATGCACATCATCTACGATGGTACCGTTGGTTGACAGATCCTGAAGCATGAGGCTGCCTTGATTGTTGACGAAGATCTTGAAGTGGATCTTGCTCACCAGCACTTCCTTTTCATAGGAGGAAAGGACCACGTCGCAATGCTGACTGGCACGACCAAACCGGAATCCATCTTTGGGGTTCCTGACTCGGGAGGAAATTCGAAGGGCTATGTCTCGGGGCTGATTGTATTCCCGCCCAAACTGTAAATCATCCTCACTTAATCCTTCCAAATCATCATTTTGTAAGATATGCGCTCGGCCGGTGATGAGATTTGACTTGACCGCTTCAAACGCAGCTGGAGAGGACGGATGGAGCAGGCATATCACGTCCGTCGTATCGCCTTCGGAGACATTAGAAAGGTTCTTGCCCAACTTTCGAGGGCCGTCGACAGGTTGTGTCGCCTGCTGGGTAGGCTGCGATAGGTCCGTCATGATCACCGTGTCGATAGTCTCCCAGGACTCTTCGGCATTGAGATAAGGCGATTCTTCAGTAGCTGGACTTCGCTGGGGGATTGTCAGCCGGACTATTTCAAACCGCCTGGACTCTTTACCGACCGGAACAAATGGTGCTAGATCGCCAAGCCTGCTTTCGTAGTATGCCTCAGGAGTTAGGCCAGTGCTTTGTGAATTGCAAGATGATTGACTGCCATCGCTCGAGCTACAATAGCCTTCTTCCACACCGTCAGCCACATCCATCTTGATCAAACAGGGAATACAAAGGAGTTCTTGGATATCCGTCGGGCTTCATGATTGAGGTCGAAATGGGCATCAACATCAGATGTGGTCGGGGTGGAAAGGCTGCCCTCGGCACGACATCATGCTCATATGACCATTGGAGCGGATGAGTCTTATACACGTACCTTCTGACCGTTTTCACGCCTAAAAGTGAGGAGCGACTACCTTCTGGGGTTCTTGTTAGCACTGTAACCAGTAGTAACACACCAGTGTCGCGGCAACAATGGGCAAACACGCTATAACATCACACTCAATAAGCACATGGCCCATGATCGCTAGGTGATGTGGCGGATGCCATCCAGTCTCTTGACATTGTTCTCCGAAACAAGCGCCCAATACAACAATCCGACTCTTTCTGCAACACACACCGGCATAGAAATAGTGGATAGGTAGAGGTGAGAGGTCTTGGGTAGCCTACCAAAAAAGACAGAGGCTCCTGAAGTAAGGAGATAGGTGCACCTAGCAGTCAGCTGTCAGCAGTTGTTGGAACAGGCTGATGCGCGACAGGAGAACCATACCAGATTGACAATTGACGCATGCACAAGTATGAGGACTATTGACTGTGGGCAATGTTTAAACCAGAAAAATGTCAAAACTGGCCACCAAACACGCTGCACAAGGGGAAAAGGCAAAAGAAGGGCTGTGAAGAGAAAGAATCTATGAGGTCGAGATTAACCTGCGGTGTTCGAGTGCATTTCCCCGCCAACAGGGGCCCCGGCAGGCCGCCTTTCACTGTCGCCAAAAGCCAACCAAACCCAGGGCCTTCGGGACCCTGAGTCCCACCGCGTTAGGCATAACTCGACGAGGGCACGAAGCCTAACGAGGCCTACAGCTGCTCTACAGCTCGGCACCTATCGGGGGCTGCCTCTGTCAAAGCTCACCGGCTGACCGGCGCGTGCCAGTGGCTGATCGGCTCCGGGGCTTGGCTTCCCCGTTCCTGGGCTAAAGGGTAGCGTGCGAGTCTCCCCAAGCCGGGGGAGATGGCACCCTACCGTATCATTCAAGTACGACTGCGACTACATGGTGCTGAGATACACGAGGACAATTACCGGGCGTGTCGCAATTGTTAGTCAATCGAGCAGAGTTGAGTTGACGAATGCCCGGCCCGGGAAGCTATCATAATTCTAGAGGGCCGTCAGAGAGCCGGCAACAAGCTTGCTTGACCTTTGGGTCCGTGGCAACGCGCATAATGAAGACGCATGAGGTATATGCATATTCGGTCATGGGCCCCGGCAAAGAACGTGTCATAAATGCATCTCGTAGGATTTAATCGTCCATCTCCATAGCCTCCTTTGCAAGTTGATCTCGTCGCCGGATCTCATCAGCAAGCTGCTGCCTACGAGTAAGCCTTGCCTCAGCATTCATTGGTCTTTCACCATGTGTCCCACTCTCTTTACGACTAGATATTGTCTTTCCGTCTCTTTGCTTTCGAATGCCAGCTTCTATATCTGCCGGTTCTTGGCTAGAGCCGGCAGACAACGTCCCCGGTATCCCATCTGGAGGTTCCTGTCCACCGGTTGTAGCGAGAAGACGTTTCGTGGTGGCGTGGGAAGTATGTTCGGAGGGGCCCTGCGTCCGCGCCACGCTAATCACCTTCTCAATCTCACCGGACTGAACTTCTTCGGATGCAGAAGTCCTCAGCTGAACCAGTGCTTCCGCCGTCTTGCCACGGGTCCGCTTGTTTTGTGTTGAGTGCTGGGTGACATTATTACCCGGCACCAGGTGCGGCGCAGCTCGGCCGGACGTCTGACCCTGATGAGCTTCGTCGGGATGCCTGTTGTGCACTTCTAAATCAACTGCTAAATCGTCGTCACTGAATTCAACATTGCCGTCACCAGAAAATTGAGTGTCTGATGGCTTCCGCGATTCAGCGCTTACCCGGGTTGCTCCATCATCTTCAGGAATGTTTCCCTCTGTTTCTTGCTGAGCTGCTGGGTGCTCTGATGACGATGGCCCTTCCTCATCGCGCAGGACAGACATCTCTAGCCCTGCGTTTGTGGTCGTCCGAGTTCTCTGAGTAAACATGCTTAGCAGCTCAGAGCCGGACCTCTCCAACTCATCCTCGGAGGTCTCATGGGGATTGTTCCCTAGTTTCGACTGCCTGTTCTGCAAAGATCCACGCCCCCTTGGCGCCTTTTTGCTTTGTTGCATGGAGATCTGTGATCTACTCTGAAGACCATCTTCCGGTGACACCACCCCTGCATCGATGCGAGCATTCTGGGACCGATGAGCGGCAGAAGAATCGCCCGGGGGGTGACTTCGAGATTGAAAGGAAGGGGCAGCATCTTCCGTGTCAGCAGCTGTTCGAGTCGTATCTGATTTACCAACGCCGTCGTTTCGCTTACGCTTGCCCAACGTCTTTCCAGGCGGAGAATTCTGTGGGCCAACAGCTGGTGCTGCTGTTTGCGAGAGTGTCGGCGCCCCGGCACCCATGACCAATGCAATTCTGTTCAATCTCTCTTTCAGTGCTGCATTATCAGCACGCAATTGTTCAACCTCGTCAGTACCAGATTGTGCTTGTCTTATAACCGTTGCCCCTGGCCCCAGCGGGCCAGTGAATCCAATACCCTCGGAGATCTCAGTCTGGGACATCGTCCTCTGAGATTGCAGCTTCCGCAATGTAGTTTTCATCTCTTCAACCGAGTCACGAAAGGAATTCACTAGACCCGTCAACAGCTGTATCTGGGTGTCCTGCTGTTGCAGCCTCGCATTCTGTGCTGCAAGACGCTCTTCTTGCGACCGCAGCCTCATTTCCAGCAGAATCGAGTCATCCTTGAGACCGGCGTGGAGGCCAGCGTGTAGAGGAGAGGCCTGATAGAAAGAAGGAATCTGCGGCTCCGAGGTAGGTTGTACCAGCGACGGCGTCTCGACAGCACGGGACGGCGTCTGCGACGCAACAGATCCCGCTATAGCGGAAGGCAGGCTCAGACGACCACCCACGCTGGACCTTGTATGGACAGCATCCTCGCCGTAGGCGAAGATCGGTTCAGTATGCTCGCCGGTCTCTCTATCTTTCAGGTACGTTCGCGACAGTTTATAGAAGTATTGATCACTGCGAATCGCATTAGTTGCTTCGCATAGCATACCAAGCCCCAGCAAATAGTACCTACAGCAGACTATCCTGCTCTCGAGTTGCGACGCTTTTGCAAAACTGGCCCACTGGTGCCGAGCATTTCTCGCAGGCTACTTCCGCAAGTGTACAGCCTTGCAGTGCCCGGTTTGTTGCGCCCTGCGGGACGACCTGAGCCTTCGCGGTGATTTCTGTTCCGTAATGTGTGCCCGGCCGCACAGGACGAACGTAGGAGCTCGTCAGGCGGATGAACTCGTTGTGGAAGGTCCCAATCTGATTGTCGCAACGCGAACAATATAGGTTGACTTTGAGTTTTGCTGGCGCCGGCGGCATCTGGGATTTTCGACGAGTCGAAGACGGCATCTCGGGTGGTGGGCGATGGACTGCGTCACGTCTTTAGTCATATCATACTGCAACTCTGTACACGTCCTCGGGAGGAAGACGACAATGCGCCGAACACATCAGAATTCAACCTCGTCTGCGTCCTCGGCGGGCAAGTTGAAGATAGATGAAAAGTGCGACGTGACGCGTCGTTGGTTTGGGACGCGTTTGGCGTGGAGCGGAAGTGGTTGCATCTGGATATGGGAGCTAAACCCAAAGTAGAAGGTTGCGGATTTCACCCGCCGAACCTGCAATGTAACCGCACATCGCCGCCTCTACGCCCTATAACACAAGTGGAATACTACAAAATACTGGTATTGCGTGCTATCTCAAATTTATACACGATCGATATAGATAGATATACCAAGAGACTGGCACACAGAGTTGGGCCGCTAAATATCAACGGTCTCTGCAGTCTTTATTAGTGTTGGGAATGCTCGCTCTAGGACAGCGGTCATCACTTCAAGCCAGCAAAAGCAAAACCCTGTCGCCGGGTTCGCTGTTCTGTCGCCGCTCATCAACCACCAAATTTCCTCGAGCACTATATAGATATAAAAGACCCAGCCTTGTTTCATATTCCTATCACTCCTACACCGACCGCGCCGTGGGATTTGGAACGGGAACCAAGACCGGAACCAGGACCGGAACCAGAACCATGACTTCGTCCAGTGACAAGATCGAAGAAGCCAACCGCACAGCGGCGACGCAGAAAGCATTCAATGCGTGGCAACAACCGGGGCCAGCGGCCTACGACTTCCGCAGCGACACGATCACGACGCCCAACGCAGCGATGCTAGAAGCCATCACCAACACGACGCTCCTGGACGACGGCTACCAAGAAGACACGATGACCAACGACCTAGAATCCTATATCGCCGATCTGACGGGCCACGAGGCTGCAGTGCTCGTCATGTCCGGCACCATGGGCAACCAAGTAGCCCTGCGCACACATTTGACTGGCCCGCCTCACTCGGTCCT
Organism: Exophiala sp. LBMH1013; assembly: GCA_024611085.1. NCBI lineage: Eukaryota > Fungi > Ascomycota > Eurotiomycetes > Chaetothyriales > Herpotrichiellaceae > Exophiala > Exophiala sp. LBMH1013. The sequence goes on from JAMFLB010000001.1 coordinate 1,732,374, forward strand.
GTGCGATATCCGAGGCCACATCAGGAACTACGAGGCGGGCGGCGTGTCGTCGCTTTCCGGCGCCATGCTGGTGGCCATCGCCCCGTCCAACGGCCACCACCTGACGCTGGAAGATGTGCAGACCCACGCCGTCATTTCCGACGATGTCCACGCCTGTCCTACGCGCGTCATTTCGCTGGAGAACACGCTCGACGGCACCATTATGCCGCTGGACGAGGTGCGCAGGATCTCGGCGTTTGCGCGCCAGAACGGCATCAAACTGCACCTGGACGGCGCGAGGCTTTGGGAAGCCGTCGCCGCCGACGCGGGCTCCTTGCCCGACTTTACCTCCTTGTGCGACAGTGTGAGTCTGTGCTTCTCCAAAGGCCTGGGCGCCCCTATCGGTAGTATCGTCGTCGGGTCAAAGTCGTACATTGCTCACGCCAGGAGAATCCGCAAAATGTTCGGCGGGGCTACTCGCCAGGCTGGCATCATTTCCGCCGCCGCGAGGGTGGCTGTCGAACAAGGGTTTGGCAAAGGTCCTCGTGGCGAGGGCGGAAGATTACGCGCCAGCCACGCTCGGGCTCGCAAGGTCGCTGACATGTGGAAGTCTAGAGGCGGCGAGCTTGCAAAGCCCGTCGAGACGAACATGGTATGGCTTGACCTGGCTCATGCAGGCCTCTCCGCCGTGGATCTCGCACAGCTGGCTGCCGATGAGGGCCTCAAAATCAACGGCGGCCGTCTCGTCATCCATTATCAGATCACCGATGATGCCATTGAGCGGCTCGGCAGAGTCATGGACAAGATTCTGCAAAACAGCAGCAAAAAGCGTAAACTTAACGGTCATTAAAACTTGACTTTGTTTTGGGGGTTTTCTCTCAGCTAAGGTATCTCACACACTGTGTCTGACCAAGACAAGGCCATGTTAGTCTGCTTTTGCATCGGTGGTCACCTGTTCAGGGAGTACAGTTCAGCCTCACTCGACGGTAGAAGGAAAACAGTCAGACAATAATAGAAGCCCTTTAGACCCGCTGTCTCTGATCTCCCCTTATCGACCGGCGCCTCTCTCTCACTCACTCTCACACGCATCCCACACCTTCATTCAGCATAATGTCACAATGGTGGAGTGACACTGAAGTGGAGTTTTGACTCTTGACGTGATTGATTCATCCTTGACCTTAGGGGCAAGTGACAATCATCGCAGCGAGACAGACTCAACAAGGTGATGCTTCCCCCCGCCCCCAATCGTCTGCTGTATCTCACACACGCACAATCGGGTTTCGAGCAAACCCAAGCCCGTCGCCAGGACATACAACTCTTTGTTCCTGTTTCGCGACCTCCCTCCTGTCGTCAATACAGAGTGTTGGAAGAAACAAAGTTGGTTCCATATCCAAGGCTCTTCCTGCAAGCCGATTAGAGACATCTTTCCATTCCCGATTCCACTGACTCCTCCCATTGATGAATCCAAATTTGGACCAACAAAGCACGCTAAACGTGAATTATCTCTGAAAAGTTTGTGCCAACGAGCTCACGGGCGCGAGGCGAACGAAGAATAAAGCAAAAAGAAGCAAGATGTACGCACTTGCGGATCCTGCCTGCTGTGTGGGCGGCGGAGAAATAGAGTGGATGAGAAGGGAAAACGCCCACAGCCCAGCATCGTCGTGTGGTCGTCTGCCACAGCAAGCCCCTGTGGAAGACGACCTTGAAAGAAAGCCTTCCAACATCCGGCCCTTCAATGTTCCTTTGATGAAAGCTCCTAGTGTTCAGGCCATTTTTCCACAGCCCTTCTCTTTTGACGGTAAGAACAAAAGGAATCCAGTCTGGTGTCATAGCATCGTTGATGAAGTTTGGTAGACCAAGTCGGGAGCTACCAAGAATTTGTGTCTCCTATTCAAACCCACATCGGTTTGGGTCTCGTCGAGCCAACAAGATAGACAGACAACGCCGCAATATGCTTAAGATTTGGTTTGGAGTCGGTTGCTTCGGTCCTCCGCTCAACCTGCAATCCCCATTTGACCAGGTTTCGGCTGGAAGCTCTGACGCCCACTCGGTGCACCACCCTGGCTTCCCGTGCTGTCAGCGCTACCGGCGCGGTTTCGGGCATATGGGGTGCTTGGGGTGCCGAAGGCGAAGTCTGTCGTTGGACCGGAGGCAGGAGTGGTGGGCGCCACGTTCTGAACAGGCCGGACGGAGCTCTGTTTCTGCCAGGCTGTAGCTTGGTAGGGGTCGACATCGATACGTGTCGCTACAGGACCAATAGAGTTGGTCGCCGAGACTGGACTGCGCACCGGAGCATCGGGTCCTTGGACCGTGGCTTGTCTCTGGATTTGGCCCTTTGCAATGTGACCATATCTTGACAGGATCTCCTTGGTCGTGATCTCTGCGGATCCGGTGTGGAGCCCAGTATCGGTAAGAATAGATTGCAGATCTTCGGGAACCTGTAGACCCTGTTAGTATTTTGAAACGGCTGGTGGACTGAGTGTAATCTCGTACCTGGCAGAAGTAGTCATTGTACTCAATCAGAGTGTTGACCGCTTCAATGGCAAGGAAACTGTCATCGACCTGTGGTACTTGTGGTAGCTTTGCATTCGGCGTCTTTTCTTTCGCGTACAGGATGTTAGGTGCCATCACGGTAGCAAGGTTGTGGATATCCATCTTGCTCCCGGATTCTTCGTCGACCTGGGAGAACGAGGCGGCCCATTTGAGGAAGGAGAATAATACTTCCATGGTGTCACGATGACTCTTGGGCATCAAGCAACACGTCAGATGCAGGATTCTTCTCCGTCGCTCCTCGTCTGGAATCTTTTGAGAGATGATGAATAGTTTTTGCAGCTTGAAGGTCAATAGAGGCTCCGGCATTTCCCTCAAAAACTTCTTCAGCAATGCCGCGATCTGCACAGGATTCTCACGGCTGAGATCCGGGGTCTGGTTGGCGTCGATCAACTCGGAGGTTTCTCTCAATCGCTTGATGTTGCCATTCTTTCGGAAAACACCCTCCACAGACATGTCCATCTGTTTCATGGCAGACACGCAGTCGTCCACAATTGCCGGCACTCTCAATGCGCCGGGTCCAACACCATTAGTAGACTCCGCGCCTTCACGTTCGACAAGCGTCTCCAATGGGACGCCAAATATGCCTTTCTTCTTAGCCTTGCCATCATTTCGCAATGCCCGGCTGACCTTGCCCCAGAAAGTCTGTTTTCTAGTCTCAATCAAACCAAGCAAGTCTTCAAGTGTATACTCGCCTTCTAGGAGAGGTTGCATTGAGAGAACCGCCACGTGTCGCACAATGAAATACTCCAAAGCAGATAACTCTGAAAAGAACCGCTTGGTGCGTAGTGGATTAGGCTCGCCTGCCAAAAGGTCGTTCCCACCGGAAGTTCCCCGTTGATGGCCATTAACCAGTCGTGGTTCGTTGCCTCGGTGGCCAACCAAGTTGGTGCCTGCATGGCGGAATGCGTTAGGTCTCTGCTCCTTCGCTTGCTCAGCAGCGACAATTCTAGGGATGTCATCGAGTGTTAGGCCGTCTTGGTTGCCGAACGTCAATTCCGGTCTCATTCTGCCACCCATATCTCGCTCTTCCACGATTTGGAAGCCTGCACGATTTCTGCCCTCCTGGCTCTCCCCACCAGCCGATCCTGGTCGCACGCCCGTCGGGCCATAGAGGATCTTCGACTCCCGAGCTTTGCGGAATGTGGTGGAGAGGGTCCGTTCATTTCGGGTCGACCGGAGTCGTTTCATTTCTCCGACGGTCTGCTCTAACGAAGATTCCTGCTGACTGGACGCTCCCGCATAAGATCGCGACCGTGGTCCCATCTTCTGAGGAGGGGTGATCTCTTCACCCGTAGGAGAGACTCGATGACCCTTGGTGGTGTCATAAGGGGTGAGATTTGGATCATCCGATGTATGCGGCAGGGTGCCACCTGACTTGAGTACTTCGAGTAATCGGGCCAAAGCGACACGGAGGAGGAAGACATATTGTTGCAGTTTGGTGACATGAGAGAAGCCAGACACGGCGTGTTGAACTCGAGAGGCATGGTCAAGACAATAGACCTTCTCATCTCTTTCGCTGTACACGGCATTGGAGAGGTCGTTCGTCAGATCTTTCTGGCAGACACTGCAGGCCAGATGCGCCGGCTTCGCGTGCCAACGTCGACCATAGATCATGACACATTCGTCGTCGATTGGTTCGAAACATGCCGAGCAACAGTCGGACTCCTGACTAGCAAGGCCAGATACACTGTCGTTCAGATCCAACGATTTCATCTCCTGTTCCTTGATCGTTTCCAAGTCTGCCAGCTCGTCCAGAAATGCGTGAAGACCTTCCGGAGATCCTCGCTCACGTTCAAGCTTCAGGGCTCCCTGCAGTCCGATTCTGATAAGAAGCTTTAGGTAGTGCGCTAGACCAGTGACCAGCGAGAGCAGCTCTTGTGTAACTCCTAGCTTGCGCACACCCGTCTCTTGAGTACCAGATAGGAGTGTGAAGAATGCGACCACCTTCTTGCAAAGAAGCTTCGCTTCCCGCCCATAGGCAAGTTCCTTGAGTCCGGCATTGAAGACCAGGGCAGCCAATGTGTCGATTGCTCCAAATAAGATATCAACGTGCCAGATGAACTTGCGCGCAACAATGACACCGTCAACGTAGACGCCATTACTTACATGCAACAGCATATCCGAAATGCAGGAGGCTGAGGATTCTTCAAAGGTTGAAAGAGTGCTCCAAATGCGATAGACTTTGTCCTCCATCTTCTCCTCATCCTCTTTGACAATCTCCCGCTCATCTTCTGTGACCGGGGCAGAGATGTCTTTCTTCACTGGCGGCGGCCCGTTTTGTGCAAGACGGACATTCCAGAACTTGTGTATCATGTAACATTCCGGGTGCCAGTGCTGGTTTTGCCCATTTCGGAATATTTCCACAAATTGCTTGAGAATTGCTGTCTGGCAGCCATTGCAACGCTGCGCGAAATGGGTGGAGTAATGGTAGTGACAGTAGACTTTGCCGTCGTGCTCATAATAACTGTCCTGGGCTCCAAAGACTGTTGGACAAACAGAGCAGGTAAAGTGTTCGATATGGTACTTGCGGTCGAGTGCTGTGATGTACGAGCCGCGAAGGGCACCTCCACACTGGAAGCATAACAAGTCCAACCGACGGAAGTAGTCAGTTTCGCAAAGCGGGAATTGACCAGATCCATCCTCGGCGTCGACTGGGAAGAACTTCGACGCAACAATTTGTCCACAGTCGGCGCATTTGAAGCAATCGAGATGGAATGTACCGCCGAGTGCACGCACAAACTGACCTGTCAATGGCTCGCCACACTTCTTGCATACCCGCACACTTGTATTTGGGGATTTTCTTGTGCTGCCATTTGTCCTTGATCTGCTTCTCTCACTGGTGCCAGTGCCGCCGAGTGATCTCTTCCTACCAGTTCGGCTGTCTGTCGAGTATCTGGCATCGCTGTCATATTGTGTATCGCTGGGATTGCCGTTTGTTTGGGTTTGTTGTCCATAGGGGTTGTATTGTGCATCTGACGGTGTTTGCTGGGCGTGTTGACTCTGGTCCCGAGATGCACCTATTGTGTATCTTGTGGTCCCAGAGTTCCCCTGGTTCAGTTCATCGACAGGCGCAGCCATGGTCATTCGCTCAAGGCGGGTCTTGCATATACTTGTGCAGGATCAGTCGAGTAAACATTCGGCACCACCTGTTAACCTAACAACACCGCAACGAGAATGGGCAATCCGCCCCTTGTTGATTCGCCAATCGTTCTTGTTTAGAGTATGTTATCCGTCTCTTTGCTCTTGAGACGAATGCAATCCATTCGACATGGGCCTCGCAACAAAGAACCGACCGTGTGGCAGGACCGGCAGGCGGTGAGGTTTCAAGGCTCGCGGGATGTTACCGCCAGCTGATGGACCGAAATGCGCAGAGGCTCAATAGCGTAAACGACAATACACGCCAGTCGCAGGATATCTGAAAGATTGCTATCAGTTACAACGCGACAGGAATGGGAGGACGGCCAATCAAGGCAATGGTGTGTAGGTTCTGGTAGTTGGGTGACCGCGCTGGCTAGACAAGGAGAAATCAACCAGGAGACGCGTCAAGATCGGGGTGTGAACGAGGAGACGGCCCTGCCGAAAGGGAATGAAAAGAGTCTGATGGAGATTGAGGATAAACAAGACGTCTAATGGGGCTTTGTGAGATGCAACACAGTGAGTGAACGCAATGCAGCGTGCTGGACGGTGCCAATGCGTTGCTTTGCTGTAATACTGTGCTGTGCCTCTGCCGCCAATGCCAGTAGTGGTAGTGTTTGTAGTAGGGGTGTTAGTGGTTAGTAGTGGGCGCGCTACTGCTATTGGCTGTTTGGTACTAACGGCTGCAGGGCCACAGACCGTGATAATAGTGTGGTAGCGTTGTTAGTGGTTATTGAGGTTGTAAGTGGTTATTCTCCCTGGCTAGTAGCCATATTTAGCAGTCCACACGGCCCTCTACCGGTTCTGGACTAGCGTCAGAAACTAGCGTCGAAGATCATATAAAATCTCCTTGAGGCCTTGTTCGCCGCGGCTGATGGTTGGATGTGGCGTATTCTTCCGTACACAGTCCAGGCCTGATTGCCGGTCAGCAGGTTTCGCAACGACAGAACATTGCCTGTACTCCTTCGTGATTGGCGTTCGGGACTGCAAGGGTTTAGAAGAGTTGCACAAGATGATATGGCTGTGGGAACACGAGGCTTTGGCATCAACGGCAAGACAGTCTGAGAACACATCAAGCAAGTGACCAGGACCGAATTACGATGACATGTTAGCAGCTACCTAACATGAAACCGAAAGGCCAAGGTGGGGACAATGTATCTTAGGTTTCAGCCTTGCCCTTCACCCAGGATCGTGGTCAAAGAAATTGCATCCCTGTACCCCATCATTGCGCCCCGAATCCTCTACATCCTCAAGTCTGTGACAGAGGTCCAGCCTTCGATCCGACGCCACCCACCCTAGCCCCTCGAATTACCAGAAGAAGGACCCCTATGGTGCTCTATGTCCGTCCGGCCTATGGGGCGAGCGCGGCAATGGAAAGCTGTCCACGCCAATGTCCCCTTTGGGACGGCTTTTCACAATTCAGCAGTATGCTTTCAACTGTGTGGTGGAAGTCACATGCTTGGCCAAGCTCGCCCGTGACAGATCCTGGTATATCAAACGGGGAACATGATGGCGGCGAGTGATAGGCCCAGAAGTGTTACTGATATGGGATCACCAGCTCCCGGCATGAAAAGCGGGCTCTTCGTGGGAATAGCTCAACCTGTCAGAGGTGAGATATGCAGGCCCCAAACGTCAATCATCAAGCATCTTGCTTTTTGCGGGGATCTGATCGAACAAGACCTTATGCACAGTCCTGGGTCTATGATGGGTAGCCAGATCTACCATCGGAGCCGTACACAGGCCCGCACACCTGGCAATTGATGTCGCCTGGACGAATGACCGCCTGACGTATGCGCTGTACCGTTGAGTTCGCAATTCAGACTACAGACTAGCAGGTATCTGCAAGTGGACAGCGTGATATGCACGTCGATCGGAGGATTTCCCTCACAATCATCCACGTCGGCTCGCTTCTGGCTTACCTTATGTCACATAGGTGATCTTCTGGTTGATCTTCCCCTCGGTTAGACAGAGAATCTGGTTGTAAGGGGCCAGAGCAGGGCGCGAGGATGGAAGCGCACCCGAACACACCACGTATGCAGCGGCCAAGGCTGCATTGAGTCTGGCCAGGTCTGTATCGTTACAGGATTGATCAGATGACCAGAGCCAGATATAAAGCACTTCGCTAGCTGCAAAGCACTCAACCTGGGACCTGGGGAAGCATGAGCTGAGCGTGGATGGGGTTGATGGTGGGAATGATTTGATACTCCGAGTTCGCAAAGCAGAAATGGCGCATCGTATCGCATCAGGCTGTGACGGACCCACTGTCGCGCGGTTGATGGTATCACATAATACATATTATTGTAATGTCACCTGCTTTTCTCCATTGAGATGGTTGGTTTCAGAGCCTCGGAAACTCAGATATGCCATCACCTCACCAGTAGGATATTACATATCTACAACGTCTTTGATTCCGATCGCTCCGAGAGATTCAGACGAGACTTCCCGTAGGTGTTTTGCAATACAAAAAAAACCTTGGAGCAGCCAATTTGGGGCATACGGTTCTCAGACACGTGATCCAGACAGACAGATATATCGTGTAAAGACCAGCAGTCCAAAGTTACCAGTTACCACATCTCACCACTATTTTCCAACTCCAGCTTTCAGAATCCACTCAACCGACGACGAGTCAACGAACCACCTTTGGCGACGTCCGCTCTTCTGATGAGGTGATCCTGTTCCTCTTCCCAGTCATGAGCCGAGCGACCCGATCCGGCGGCGGCTGATGGCTTTCTGGATCTCCAGTACCATGGCACGAGTTCCATTGAAGTCCAGAAGCCGACGTCGGCTGCCGCTCTTGGCCTCTGGTATGAGCGGGCATGTTGTCGGTGTATTCCGGTGTGTTTGCTGAGGCCATGTCTTCAAATAATGCCACTCTGCTTCTAGAGCCAACGTTTAGAGGACAGGAAACCAGCTAGCACGGTCATGCACCCCATCAGGAGCCCGAGTTCGAGCACAGACCGGGGGGAAGACCAGATGGGTCGATTCTTAGGAAGCCATAGCTTCACCACTAGCTCGACAGACGTAGAGAGCATGCATGCATGTGTTCTCGCTCCCCATATGTTCGGAAGGTGATGCTATATATCCACGTGGGACTCACCGTTCAGCCTTTGTCTTCTCCTCTCCATCTCTTCTCCCAAGTTTCATACCAAACCAATATCCAAACCATCACTCTCCTACTACCACTATTACTAAACGGTCCGACCAGCCACCACTGCTTGCGACTCGGACTACAATAGACAACCAACCAACAGACCATCAAGGGAATCCTACTCCTAAACGAACCGACTGCGCAATACCATCCCCACATAACCTCACCCGACCGCCAAATCCAAAGAAAGACCCTCCGGCGTTCACAACATAACAATGGCATACGCATACTACTACGACCTACCTCCGCCATTGGTGGACCATCTCCACGAACGGCGACACCAGCACGAAAACGTGCTCCAATTACTGGCACACCGACACCCCAGACCCGAAGACCACCCGAACCAGCCAGACGTGGACTACCGCGATGCAGTGAAAGAATATCTCGTGGAGGTCGAAGTGCCCGGAATCAAGAAACCCAACGAAATCACCGTGTCATGGACCGGGCCCAGGTCGCTGCTATTGACGGGGACAACATCACGACCTGACTACGGCGCCCCCGAAAACACAGATATAGAGGAAGACAAGGAACACCCGCACGCGGGCGGCGTTCATCTGCTGGTGGGCGAGAGAAGAATCGGGCCGTTCAGAAGATACATCAATTTCCCGACCGACGTGGAGAATGTCAGCGTCACTCTCGAGGCCGGCTTGTTGAAGATCCGCGCGCCCAAGAAGGGCTTCACCGAGGCCAACGCGACGAAAGTGGACGTCAAGCATGAGTGAGTTATATGTCCATCAGGATAGCTCAATTCTCCTTGATGCTTTGCCCGCTTTTGCCTGCATCCTTTTGTATCTAGTTTCCTGCAAGGCACCTAGTTAGGCTGGCCGTGCTTTTGCCGCTTTGATGTCATGGGCATCGGATACTAATGTCATTATCCTACCTTAAGGGACCACAAACATCATACCTTGTCTCTACCTTCGTTTGGTAGCCTTTAAGCGGTTTATTTTGACCGGAAGTTTCGAGACGTTCGCCGTCAGTGCTCCCCGGTGCGCCAAATGTGATTGTGTTTTGATTTGCAGGCCAGGTTTCGGACTGTACTGGTACGAGAGGAGCGAATTCGTCCGTACCTTGAATGGTGGTTGCCGTGTACGCTTATACATGTGGAGATATCGCTGAAGGATTTCTTATGTTGGGCGGCCAACCGGCCATTTATTAGAGAAGCCTTGCTGGCGTGCCAGACCAACAGGTGGTCTAGGTTGATAACTGCACGACATTTGTATTGGCACGGACTATACTCATGACCCAAAAGGTGGAGGTTGAGATTGAGATTGAGGACTCACTTTGCCATACACTCACCAATGAAGAATGCAATCGCCAAAACAGGGATAGACCAGCTACTGCTTCAGAACCCCATAGGATATCGCATTGGAAGTGAGAGAAAATGATGAGAACATAGTCCCGGTCCAACTCGAAGGCCGGCATGACTGTCCGCGGCTGCCCCTATTTGGATCCCGGCGACATCGATGGTCCTCTAGATGTTCTGTCTATAGGTTCCTGAGGCAAGGCAATCTGCTTCCGTACTGGTCTTGAAGCTTTGGAAAGAATTCAGCGGATCTCTGTCAACACAATCTATAACGGTGATGAATGCAACAAGGGTTACACGAGGCAGGTCAGCAGAGGAGCCCAAACAACCCAATCAGCGGGAAACAGGCAATAGCTCGAGCATCAAAATTGCATTCCACCTTTAGCGGCGTAGAGCTGCTTCTTGAACTCGAGGCTGAAGAGATCGAGAACTTGAAGTCAGATGCCATCAACATGTTCTCGCCCCCATAGTCACGATGGGGAGCTTGCACTCATTACTCCCACAGTACCTGATTAGTGTACATCTGTCGGCTGACACAAACTAGTGCTTCTGACAAACGGTGCTGTCACAGGCGCTGTCTTGTTGGTTGGTCGTCAAAGTCGGCGAGATCAGGCTTCGGCATCGCTCTCCACATACTCCGCGCGGCATCGCCCACACAGCCGAATCCCACAGCCATCGCATTGCCATAGGAAAAGATTAGCCTCCCAGTCGCATTCACGGCAAGTGCTCTGGTCTCCAACCAGGTGACGAGTGTCGACTCGCGTCCAATCGTCGTGTCGGCATTCTTCCTCTTCACGGATTCCTTCTGCAATGAGCTCGACATTGGCACCTTGGCCGAGGCGTTCAGCAATCCCTGCGGCTCTTTCCAAAAGACGCTGCTCTCGCCAGAGGGGACATGGACAGTCGCTTTCCCAGCGGGCGTTACATTCGTAGCAGAATTCGGTACCGCAATGGCATCTGCAAGCATTTCGTTAGCATACCTCGTCACATGCGAAAGAGCATAGGCTGACCGCATGTGATTGCATCCGTGGGAGATGATTATGACACGATGGCATGATGGGCAGGTTGCTGCTTCATTCTCATCTCGCCATTGCTCGAAAGTGTCGTCGGGAACAACATCGCACTCAGCAGCACCGTGGTACCGGCCCTTGCAACTTGCGCACGTGGATTCATCACAAGATGGACGTGGACACCTGGCTTCAAGGCCCGTGATGGTACTTGGATTGATGAAGGTCGAGCACGTTGGCATGTGACAGTAAGTCCGATCCTGGGTTTCATACTCAACAACTTTGGCTTCTAGAGAGCTCACCAGTTTGGTTCCGAGGACAGCGCTGACTGGGGAATTGTGCAGTGAGATATTAGGAGTCTGCATACAGCAGCGCACGGGATAGTAGTTTTCATTCTTCAGGGCCATCTCGAAACGCCGAGTCAAACATCCGCGACACCAGACGTGTGAGCAGTCGCCGACTTCCACGGTCATAGAGTGAGAGAACCCTTCCAAACAGATATAACATTCCCTGGGTGGGTGAGTCTCGTCAGCTGCCAGATTGCCGACGTAGTCGGTGAGCTGAGTATGGCCTTCGGGATCAACCCGGTGATCGTCATAATAACCATCTTTACCGATTGTTCTCAAGGTAGTATCGTTGTCAGAAACTTCTGAGCCGTCTTGTACACCCACGTTTGCGTCTGCCTTCTCTTCGTCAAGGATCATGTCCACTTCCTTGCAGTCTGAGAGCATCGCCTGGTACATGCTTTCTTGTATTCTCCGGTCTCGCAGGTAGACATTTGCGTTGTGGAGCTCGAACAATTGTGTCCCAAGTGCTGTGACCCGATCGCTTAGGACCGCCGCTTCCGCCGTGGTAACCTGTCCTATTAACGTTGTCGCGATATCGAAGAGTTCCATGCCGATAACGGCCCTCGCATTGTCGACATCGTACTCTTGGCTGTCCATGGTTTCTGCTTGTTCTTAGAAATAGCTCAACGCAATGTGAAAGTCGGACCTACGATCTCTCAGCTCTGGACGGCTGGGCGATCGAGCCACAACAGAGGAAAATAAACCGGAGGACAGTTGTCTCAGTCTCTTTGAGGGAAAACCAAACAAGCTGAAGAACCTGCAACATTGCCGGCGTTGGTGGCTCGTGACCTGAGTAGGTAGAAATGAGGTATGGCGCAGAGGATGAGTGTGAGAGACTCTGTACGCGGAAAGAAAGTTCTGTCGCGTCATAAGTCCATAGCAAGATTCAAAGCAGTACCGGCGGGCGTCTGCCATGAGCTTCAGATGGGTGGTGTTACTACTCTGGACCCGTTGCAGCTGGTGCCAGTCATGCCAACTCATTTCGCGACGCATTCCTCTGTCACCGCCAGGCGGCCGCCCAGAATGGACACTTCATATAACTAAACTCCGCCATCGGGAGGGGTCTGTTGGCCATGCTCTGACCCTTTGGAAGACAGCGAGCTTTAGAACTTGAGCCATACCATCTTCTATTACTTGGTGACTCCATGCATGCAAACACCTAGTCACCGAACAGCTCAAGCAGTCCAACCGGCGTCCAGAGGTGGCGGCAGTTTCCTGATGATGTTGATCGGGCAGCTCGCCTACAGTAACTGGGATCTTAAGATTGACCCTGAGACAGAGGGGAAGCGCTGTGGATGTGTTCATTGTGTTAGATGAGAGAGGACATGCCGTAAGGTACGTAGTGTGAAATAGCCGGCTGAGGCTGAGGCTGAACTCGATCTTATCTTATCTTGGTGACTGCGATCCACGGTCACGGTGACCTCGTTCCGAAGTGGCACGATCTCCGCATCTGGAACCGCCTGAATTTTTGGCCCTGGAGGAAGCAAGTCAACAAAGTAGGACTGACACTGACATCCTCTCACTCAACCTCTCTGTGATCAAGCTTGCTTTCTATCCCGTGCAAGGAAAAGCGTTCACGAATCATAGAGTTTCATTTCTATCCCAACCCCCCTGTCTCTTCCACAGCACAACCATCATGGCCTCAACAAACGGTGCCAATGGGCTTCCCCACCAGAAACCTGCGCTGCCTCCTGTCTACATTGTGGCGGCCGCCCGAACTCCTGTCGGATCATTTCTAGGGTGTGTTGATATGAAGGCCGTCCTACTGTGTCCAGGATCTGACTACTCATAGATCCCTGTCCTCACTGACTGCTACTCAACTTGGATCCCATGCCATCAAATGTTGCGAGCCCCTCACCGCTTGAAGACGATCACTAACCTGCGCCCAGCTGCCCTTGAAAGAGTGCCAGATATCAAGCCCGAAGATGTTCAGGAAGTGTTCTTTGGGAATGTCCTGTCTGCAAAGTAAACATATATCCACCCCTCACCTATCTTCCCCGGCTGACCTGCCACAGTCTCGGTCAGAACCCGGCTCGCCAATGCGCACTTGGTGCCGGCCTCGATGCTTCTACAGTCTGCACCACCGTCAACAAAGTATGCGCTTCAGGCGTCAAGGCTATCATTCTGGGCGCGCAAACCATCATGACCGGGAACGCAGATATTGTTGTAGCAGGTGGTGCCGAGTCCATGTCCAATTGCCCTCACTATCTTCCCAACATGCGAGGCGGAGTCAAGTTCGGAAATCAAACATTGGTGGATGGCGTTCTAAGAGATGGCCTTACTGATGCTTATGGAAAGCAAGAACACATGGGGCTTCAGGGGGAAGAATGTGCCCGAGACCACGAATTCAACCGTGAACAGCAGGACGACTATGCTATTCAATCGTACCAGAAAGCACAAGCCGCGCAGAAGGATGGACTCTTCGACTTTGAAATTGCTCCCGTTCAGCTGCCGGGCGCTCGAGGGAAGCCTGGTGTTACAGTGGACAAGGACGATGAACCGAAGAATCTCAATCCTGACAAACTCCGCTCCATCAAGCCAGCATTCATCCCTGAGAAAGGAACAGTGACTGCTCCTAATGCTTCACCGCTGAGCGATGGTGGCGCCGCCGTCGTATTGGTTTCCGAAGCAAAGCTAAAAGAGCTCAACATCAAGCCGTTGGCGAAGATTCTGGGCTGGGGCGACGCTGCCCAGCAACCGAACAAGTTCACCACTGCTCCAGCCCTCGCCATTCCCAAAGCCTTGAAACATGCCGGCGTCAGCCAAGATGATGTCGACGCCTTCGAGATCAACGAGGCCTTCAGTGTTGTTGCACTGGCAAACATGAAACTACTGGGCTTAACCCCTGACAAGGTCAATCTTCACGGGGGCGCGGTCGCTATCGGCCACCCACTGGGCGCCTCGGGAGCTAGAATTGTGACGACCCTGCTGGGTGTTCTCAAAGCCAAGAAAGGCAAGATTGGCTGCGTGGGCATCTGCAATGGCGGTGGCGGAGCAAGTGCACTGGTTGTTGAGTCACTAATGTGAACTTGAAGTATTGAAGGCAAAGGCGAGAACGGTTCGAGATATGGGACTTGAGGCTACGCCGGGAATAGGGTGCGGCAATTGGCGTCGACACTTGGTTGTTTAATTCAAAAGCATAACTTGTAAGTGCTGCAATTCGAGCGAGGTCCAGTTAGAGATGGAAAATGGACAAACTGCACGAATGGTGGTATCTGCTCATAACTCGCGTAATTGGCCTCACCGCGGGCGTTTTTTCCCTTTTCTATCCGTAGGAACCTGTGATTCCGAGGAGCCGTGGGCAGCCGTTCCACCTTCATTCCCATCGAAATGTGCACCTATTTTTGTGTACAAGGAGCACAACAGCGCAGGGTACAGAGGCATCCCGCGAAGGCCACGGAATATTGGCTAATAGCTCGACATGTCCTCTTCGACCACTGGCATTTTCCGTCTCCGCAGTACAAAAGCAGGAGGTCACGGTCTTGCAACCCCTCGACACTCTCCCACACGATTCCTCCTCTGCCGGTTAAATGGCCCTGACCCTCTTGGGCCATCCAAAGATGAGTAAAGACGCCCCAATGCAAATCTGGAGATGTGGAGGATCATCCGCTCACTACGCCCTGGATGGAAGGTCATCTGCACAATGACCACGGCGTGTGGAGGATCTTCAACCCCGCCACCGGCATACATGCAGAGAATGGCAAGAACCTATATGCAACCCTGTGAGGAAGATGGAGGTGGTACCGGCTATTCCAAGACCTTCAAGGGATAAAAGAAGTGAAGAATTGGACATTTGACCATGTCCTCATTTCAGTATCAGCTGCGCCTGAACAACAAGCACCAGACACAGACATGAGGTTCCTTCTTACATCCGTGGTCGCCTTTTTGGCCGTACGAGTGGCAGGGCTTGCCGTTCGAAGCCATAGCCTTGGTGGCTTCAGTATCATCGAACACCCAAACGCCACGAAGCGAGCGCTTCTGCAGGACATTGTCGGTGTGGCCTGACCACGACCCTTACTCACAGGGCTAAGTCGTTGCAGGTGACATGGGATAATACTTCGCTCTTCATCCGCGGCGAGCGCATCATGATTTTCAGCGGCGAAGTACACCCGTTCAGGCATGTGAATCTGAAGAACGTTGCTGGAGCGTCAAGGCTCACAAAAGATATGGCTAATGAGCTTCATCTGACAGGCTGCCCGTGCCCTCTCTGTGGGTCGATGTCTTGCAGAAAGTCAAAGCGCTTGGCTTCAATTGCGTCTCATTCTATGTTGACTGGGCTCTATTGGAAGGGACCCCTGGGAACTACAGTGCAGAGGGGGTCTTCGCGCTGGAGCCATTCTTTGAGGCTGCCACTTCAGCAGGGGTATATCTGCTTGCTCGGCCCGGGCCTTACATCAACGCAGAAGTTTCAGGAGGCGGCTTTCCTGGCTGGCTCCAGAGAATTCCAGGCAAACTCAGGACAAGAGATGCAGACTACTTGGGAGCTACTGAGAAGTAAGTAAGTGCTCGTTTGTCTCTATTGATTTCTAACAGCTATGTAGCTATGCGAGCCATATAGCAGCAACAATTGCAAAAGCGCAAATCACTAATGGCGGCCCCGTCATATTGTATCAACCTGAAAACGAGTATTCTGGATTCTGCTGCGGCCAGACGAAGCCAGACAGGCAATACATGCAGGATGTAATGGACCAGGCTCGGAACGCCAGTATTATCGTTCCCTTCCTCAGCAATGACGCCGGCGTGAATGGCTATGATGCTCCAGGGACTGGCGTGGGACAGGTGGATATTTACGGTCATGACGGCTACCCGTGAGTATCTTCGACCACATCTTGTCTGTGGCTAACAGCTTCCAGTCTTGGATTCAATTGCGTAGGTGTCTCAGACCAGCTGCCAGGACAGGACAGGACTGACCGGGCCAGGCAAATCCGACTGTTTGGCCACGTGGGAACCTGCCAACAAATTGGTGGCAAAAGCATCTTCAACAAAGTCCTACCACTCCTTATGCATCACGGAAGCAAGTTCTCCCCTCTGTGCATGCTCGGGCCCCTACTGATATAGTGCAGTTCCAAGCTGGGTCTTTTGATCCTTGGGGAGGACCAGGTTTCGCCAAATGCGGGATCCTGGTCAACAGTGAGTTCGAACGGGTGTTCTACAAGAATGATCTGAGCTTCAGTGTCAAGATTTTGAATCTCTATATGGTATGCTATCCTTGAATCTAGAGGTCTACTCCCGGCACTGACCTCAACCCAGACATATGGGGGTACCAACTGGGGCAATCTGGGACACCCCGGGGGATATACCTCATACGACTATGCCGCTCCAATAAGTGAGAATCGTCAGGTAGACCGCGAGAAGTATAGTCAGTTGAAGTTGATTGCAAACTTTGTCAAGGCATCACCTTCTTACTTCGACGCCGATCAGCTACCAAACTCCACCACCCTGTACGCTACCACCGCTGAGCTGACGGTTACTCCGGTGAGAAGCAACAGCAGCGGTACGACTTTCTGGGTTGTGAGGCACACAGATTATACGAGTCTGAACTCAACATCCTACAAACTTACCCTCCCGACTAGTGTGGGAAATTTGACCATTCCACAGCTTGCAGGCAATCTGACACTCAACGGTCGTGATTCCAAGATTCATGTCACGGACTACGATGTTAATGGTACTAAGATCTTGTACAGCACCGCGGAGATATTGACATGGAAAGTCTTCGGTCAGAGGAAGGTCTTAGTCCTATATGGAGGTCCAGCAGAACATCATGAGGTCTCAATCTCATCCAAATCAACACCGGTCCTTGTCGAAGGCCCGGAATCCGGGTTAACATTTGATACAGCCTCACAGGCAACCATTTCTTGGGACACCTCTTCTTCACGCCGTATTGTGAAAGTGGACAATTTGGAGATATACATTCTTGGTGAGTCAGCACTGGTCTTCTGCTGGGCCTCAAGTTGACGTGATGCAGATAGGAACGCTGCCTACAACTACTGGGTTCCAGAGCTATCAACAAATAGTTCATCAGCACCATCTGGCTCCCAGGAAGCCACAGCATCATCCATCATTATCAATGCAGGCTATCTGGTTAGGACTGCCTTCTTACTGGACGACGAGCTGCACATCACCGCAGACTTTAACAGTACCACTCCTGTCGAGGTTATTGGAACCCCGAGCACGGCCAAGACCCTCTTCATTAACGGACAATCTGTCACATATGCTATGAACAATAGCACAGGCGACTGGTCGACCACGGTTGCATGGAGTAATCCAGGGGCTGCGCTTCCCAACTTGGACAGCCTCGAGTGGAAGTACGTTGACAGTCTCCCAGAAATCCAGCCGGGTTATGATGATTCTTTGTGGGTAGTTGCCGACAATCCCACCACCAACAATACTCTTCGCAACTTGACCACTCCCACCTCTCTCTATGCTTCCGATTACGGATTTCACACAGGCTCGCTCTTGTACCGTGGACATTTTACCGCAGGAGGCAACGAGACGAGCATTTACCTCAACACTCAAGGAGGCTTCGCCTTTGCCAGTTCTGTCTGGATCAACCAGACTTTCCTCGGCTCGTGGGCCGGGGTCAGCACCGAAAACAACACCAATGCTACATACACCTTGCCGCAGATTACTTCAGGGCAAAACTACGTCTTTACGGTTGTCATTGACCACATGGGTTTGGAAGAAAACAATATAGTAGGTGCTGACGAGATGAAAACCCCTCGTGGCATTTTGAACTACATGCTCTCCGGACGCAACGCTTCGTCCATAACCTGGAAGCTCACTGGAAATCTGGGTGGCGAGCACTATCAAGACCGAACCCGCGGTCCGCTCAACGAAGGGGGCTTATACGCAGAACGACAGGGTTGGCATCTACCGTACCCGCCAAGCCAGGACTGGGCATTATCTAGTCCATTCACTGGTCTCCCTGGCCCTGGGGTGGGATTCTATTCGGCACAGTTTGATTTGGACCTGCCGTCAGGCTGGGACGTACCCCTATCATTTGTGTTTGGGAACAGCTCGGTTCCGCCGCCAAAATACCGTGTACAGCTGTTTGTGAACGGTTTCCAGTACGGCAAGTATATCAACCACATCGGCCCGCAGACAACATATCCTGTACCTGAGGGTATTTTGAACTATCACGGTACCAACTGGTTGGCCCTGACACTGTGGGCGCATGAGCCTGAAGGTGCCAAACTGGAGAGCTTTGAGCTTGTGTCTGCGACACCTGTCCTGACGGCCCTCACCAATGTTTCATTCGTTGCTCAGTCAGGATATACCAAGAGAGAGGGCACCTACTAGGCCTTCAAAGTTCAAGCACACGGACTGCATCACCGGGAGGGCAAGCGCCGCGACAATTATTTGTCAAGAGCCTACATAAAAGGTTTCATGGGAACTAGGTAATGAGTCAGGTAGCACACATGGTGTAATACTGCAGCATATACACGACAAAGGCATCATTGCAACACGTGAGTAGTTGTCGAAGGATAAAGTACGTGTGTAGGACCAGGAGGCCTCCTTTGAATATTCAGGGGTACGGCAAGGCTGCAAGATCTTATCTTATCTCGGTGCTCCGGTGGACCATAAACACCATAAACACCCGCCGCCAATAATGCTGGGCAGGTTTTGTAGACTGAACTCCAAGTAGGAAGAAATCTTGACTCTTGCGCGCCTCCGTGTCGAACTCCAGAATAAGCTGCCAGAATGGACGACCTTTATGATGAGTAAGGACGCATAGGTTTCCTCTGCCTGAACCAGCTCTAATTGTGAACATAGGTTCGGCAACTTTATTGGGGAGGCGGTTTCCGACGAAGAAGGGACCCAGAATGGCGACGCCGGTCAGAACTATGTCTACGATGAGGACTCGGAGACGGAACAGCAACCTCAAGCTGATCAATTGATGGACGTGGATGACGAAGGGCCTTCGAACGCCGTCATATTACACGAAGACAAGCAATACTATCCCACGGCGCAACAAGTCTATGGGGAGGATGTTGAGACGCTTGTCCAAGAAGAAGATGCGCAACCACTAACACAACCAATTGTCGCGCCAGTCACGCAGAAGAAATTCCAGGTCCAGGAAGCAGATCTTCCCCCGGTCTTCTACTCACGGGATTTTATGACCGATCTATTGAGTTTTCCAGAAGGCATCAGAAACATTGCAGTGGCTGGACACCTACACCATGGAAAGACCGCATTTGTGGATATGCTAGTGATGCAGACTCATGATTTGCAGGAGAGGCTGGACAAACGGATTGGCAAGAGGAGGGACGAACAACTCAGATATACGGATACACATTTCCTTGAACGCGAGAGGGGTGTCTCGATCAAGGCCGCACCCATCAGTCTTGTTATGCAAGGGACACGTGGAAAATCGCACATCTTGAACATCATTGATACGCCCGGACACGTCAATTTTGTGGATGAGGTCGCTTCTAGTCTGAGACTGGTCGATGGTGTTGTCCTTGTCGTGGACGTGGTCGAGGGCGTCCAGATCAACACCGAACAAATCATTAAGCATGCCGTGCTCGAGGATCTGCCTATGGTCCTGGTCATCAACAAGATGGACCGCTTGATTCTCGAGCTAAAGATTCCTCCGACTGATGCGTATTTCAAGCTGAAGCACGTGGTCGAGGAAGTCAACACCATCATTGAGAACACAATACCCGGCCAAGGAGAAAAGAGACGGCTGTCGCCCGAGAAGGGGAACGTCGCCTTTGCCTGCACGTCCATGGAATGGATCTTCACGTTGCCGTCATTTGCCAAAATG
This sequence comes from Exophiala sp. LBMH1013, assembly GCA_024611085.1. Classification (NCBI taxonomy): domain Eukaryota; kingdom Fungi; phylum Ascomycota; class Eurotiomycetes; order Chaetothyriales; family Herpotrichiellaceae; genus Exophiala; species Exophiala sp. LBMH1013. The sequence continues at coordinate 1,752,613 of JAMFLB010000001.1, forward strand.
TATGCGGAAACGTATCAAAAAGTCGATGCGAACGAATTCTCTAAGAGGTTGTGGGGTGACATCTTCTTCAACCCCCGGAGTCGCAAGTTCACCAGAAAGGGCATGGAGGAGGGTTCGAAACGAGCTTTCGTCAACTTCGTCCTGGAACCCATATACAAATTGTACTCTCACACCATCAGCGAAAGTCCTGAAGACCTCGAGGCGACACTGAAGACTCTGGGAATATCCCTGAAGCCGTCGGAGCTGAAGTCAGATGCAAAGGTGCTGCTCAAGCTGGTTTGCGCGCAATTCTTTGGTCCGGCCAGCGGGTTTGTCGACATGATTGTACAACACATACCTTCCCCTGTCGCTGGCACTCAACGGTTGCTGGAGCATTACTACACCGGCCCATTGGACTCTCCTGTTGCAGAATCCATGGCAAAATGTGATTCGGACGGCCCACTAGTGGTCCATGTAACCAAGCTATTCAACACCTCGGACGCTAAGACGTTCAACGCCTTCGGTCGGATATTGTCCGGCACCGCCTCTCCTGAGCAAATCGTTCGAGTGCTAGGCGAAGCTTACAGTCTTGAGGATGAAGAAGATTCAACGACTGCGACGATCACATCCACTTTTCTCGATTGCTCACGCTACAACATCCCCGTGTCTGGAGTTCCCGCCGGCAACCTCGTCCTTCTTGCTGGTATCGACAACTCTATTGTTAAGACTGCCACCATCGTGGCCGAAGAGTTCCCCAATAAGGAGGGTGCCTACATCTTTCGACCTATTCGGCACTTCACCGAATCCGTCTTCAAGGTTGCAGTGGAGCCGATCAACCCCTCTGAACTACCAAAAATGCTCGAGGGCTTGCGCAAGATCAACAAGTCTTACCCATTAATCACGACGAAAGTCGAAGAATCAGGCGAGCATGTCGTCCTTGGGACGGGCGAACTATACATGGACTGTGTGCTGCATGATTTGCGAACGCTGTACGCAGAAATGGATATCAAAGTGTCTGACCCAGTCACACGCTTCTGCGAAACTGTGACGGAAACCAGCGCCATTATGTGCTATGCTTTGACCCCCAACAAGAAGAACAAATTGACCATGATCGCCGAACCACTTGACGATGGCATTGCTGAAGACATTGAGGCGGGAGTGGTGAAGATTCGGGATCCTATCCGAAAGGTTGCCAAGTTCTTCGAAGAGAAGTATGAGTGGGACAAGTTGGCCGCGCGATCAATTTGGGCTTTTGGTCCGGACGAGATGGGCCCTAACATCCTCTGCGATGACACATTACCTTCGACCACCGACAAGAAGCTTCTAAGAACAGTTCAGGAAAGCATCAAACAGGGCTTCTCCTGGGGTACACGAGAAGGGCCGTTATGTGAAGAGCCCATCCGTAACACCAAGTTCCGACTCACCGGGGCCGAACTGGCGACCGAGCCTATCTTCCGAGGTGGTGGGCAAATCATCCCCACAGCTCGCCGAGCAGTGTACAGTTCATTCTTGATGGCTGGACCCCGGCTCATGGAGCCGATCTACAGCGTTCACATGACTGGACCCGCGGACGCGATTTCAGGCCTTTACACCGTGCTCATGAAGAGACGGGGTCATGTCATATCTGATGGTCCCGTGGCTGGCACGCCGCTATATGCTGCTAAGGCCCTGCTGCCGGTGATCGACAGTTTCGGCTTTGAGACTGATCTCCGCATTCACAGTCAGGGTGCTGCCAGTGTATCGTTGGTGTTCGACCGTTGGGACGTCGTTCCCGGTGATCCCCTTGACAAGAATATCAAGATCCGGCCTTTGGAGATGGCTGGGCCTCAGCAAGCTGCGAGAGACTTCGTACTTAAGACAAGGCGGAGGAAAGGGTTGAGTGAGGATGTCGATGTGAAGCGGTTTTTGGAGCCGGAATTACTGGCTGGCTTGCGCGAGAGTGGTATCTTGGATTGATGCGGCGGAGTTCAGAGCATGCTGTCGTTCTTTTCGAGCTTCTGCGAGCAATTGGAAAGACCAAGTTCAAAAATCACGGTCGCACATTGCCGAAGAGGTATCAACATACATCGATTTCTACGATCGGCCTCTGAGGTCGGTATGAGCCTAGCGCACCGCCACTCGTCATGATCCGCTTTCCGGATCAACTGAGACAGTGTACCGTCGCAGGAAACTCCGTGGCACCTTCCAGCCTTTAGCAGCTTGACGTTGCTGTGTTGCGGATAGGATGAAGTTCGCCTCACTGATTGTTGATCAAATACGGCTACGTCGGTCAAGGCGGCGTGCATTTGCAGCTCGACAAGGGAGCTTCATCAGCGAGGCAGCTGTCGATAACGTCACACGAGCTTGGTTATGTGGCTAGGGGCGATGGGGTGAGAAGAAGGAGGGTTCTTCAAGTCATCTCAATGTACGGGGCCCAGTCGCCTGCATCTGAAGAGTGGAGACGCTGTGTCAGCGCGTGCGGGAGCAAAAGTACCAGTGTATAACGAAGTCTCTATCGAGGAGATTTGAATGGAGATGATGTCGGATCCAGACCACAATAGATTCTGCAACTGTAGTCTAGTCGTTATGGACTTTCCTCTGCGCATCCTGATCCTCGGTAGACAGTATCTTATATCGAAATTGAAACTAGTATCAGGGTCCAGCCAAAAGAGGCTAGCGTGACGGGAGCCGGAGATAGTAGCGGGCGGCGGCAACTTCGAATTCTTGGCCAAATTTTTTGGAAAATTTATGTGGCCCGCCCAAAAGTTCGAGTTTGGCTGCGCTTTATTATAGCCCGCTTGATATCTTTTCACCCTCACTTGTTCCTCTCCTCTTCTCCTCCATCCCCCTGCAATCCACAGAGTCGATTCAGGAGTCCTTTCACATCATAATCATGGCCGACGAAGTGTATGACGGTGCCATCGGCATCGATCTGGGTAAGACCCCGCCTCACGAATCGCTCACCGTCGTTCTGCGTCGACTAACGAGCATCCAGGTACTACTTACTCCTGCGTTGCGAACTACGACGGCAACAATGTCGAAATCAGTATGTCTTGGCCTCAGATGATCCGTAGAGGGACACTTACTCACCCTTTTCGCAGTCGCCAACGAGCAGGGTAGCTTCACCACCCCTTCTTTCGTCTCCTTTACCGATGAAGAGCGCCTCATCGGTGAGGCTGCCAAGAACCAGGCTGCCATGAACCCGGAAAACACAGTCTTCGATGTCAAGTGAGTTTGCGCTGAGTGAGAAAGATTGCGAATAACTGCTGACAAAAGCGCAGGCGATTGATTGGACGACGATTTGATGACCCGATTGTCAAGAAGGACGTTGAATCATGGCCATTCAAGGTCGTCGACCAGGGTGGAAGCCCCATGGTGCAAGTCCGATACCTGGGAGAGACCAAGACTTTCTCGCCACAGGAAATCTCATCCATGGTTCTCATGAAGGTACGGAGGATTCGCCAGCCTCGTCGTTCGCAGTGCTAACACCTTGGACAGATGAAGGAAGTTGCCGAGACAAAGCTTGGCAAGAAGGTCGAAAAGGCCGTTGTCACAGTCCCTGCCTACTTCAACGACAACCAGCGACAAGCCACCAAAGATGCTGGTGCCATCGCCGGTCTTAACGTTCTCCGTATCATCAACGAGCCTACTGCTGCGGCCATCGCTTATGGTCTCGGTGCTGGCAAGTCGGACAAGGAGCGAAATGTTCTCATCTACGATCTTGGTGGTGGTACTTTCGATGTTTCTCTTCTCAACATCCACGGCGGTGTTTTCACCGTGAAGGCTACCGCTGGTGATACTCACTTGGGTGGTCAAGATTTCGACACCAACCTTCTCGAGCACTTCAAGAAGGAGTTCCAAAGAAAGACCAAGAAAGACCTCTCTGGAGATGCCCGTGCTCTGCGAAGACTCCGTACTGCTTGCGAGCGTGCGAAGAGAACTTTGTCCAGCGCCACCCAGACCACCGTTGAGATCGACTCTCTGTTCGATGGTGAGGACTTCAACGCCCAAATCACCCGTGCTCGTTTCGAAGACCTCAACGCCAAGGCTTTCAACGGTACTATCGAACCCGTCCAGCAGGTGCTCAAGGATGCCAACATTGACAAGTCCGGCGTCGATGTGATCGTCCTTGTTGGTGGTTCTACCCGTATCCCCCGTATCCAGAAGCTCCTTAGCGATTTCTTCGATGGCAAGAAGTTGGAAAAGAGCATCAACCCTGACGAGGCTGTCGCCTACGGTGCCGCTGTCCAGGCCGGTATCCTCTCCGGCAAGGCCACTTCTGCCGAGACCGCCGACCTTCTCCTGCTCGATGTCGTTCCTCTTTCCCTTGGTGTTGCCATGGAAGGCAACATCTTCGCCCCTGTCGTTCCTCGTGGACAGACAGTGCCAACCATAAAGAAACGGTAACATGGCAGTTCCTTTCTCTTTATACCTTTATATCGCTAACAATTAGACAGAACCTTCACTACCGTAGTCGACTCCCAGAGCCAGGTAAGCTTTCCTGTTTACCAGGGTGAGAGAACCAACTGCGAAGACAACACCTCCCTGGGTGAATTCACTCTGGCGCCCATCCCGCCCATGAGGGCCGGTGAGCCTCAACTGGAAGTTGTGTTCGAAGTGGACGTCAACGGTATCCTCAAGGTCACGGCCACAGAGAAGTCATCGGGCCGAAGCGCCAACATCACCATCTCCAACGCTGTCGGCAAGCTGTCCAGCACCGAGATCGAGAAGATGGTTGAAGACGCTGCCAAATTCAAGAGCACCGACGAGGCTTTCACCAAGAAATTCGAGGCCAAGCAGCAACTCGAATCCTACATTGGACGTGTCGAAGAATTGATCTCTGACCCGGGCTTGTCGGCGAAGATGAAGCGTGGCAACAAGGCCAAGATTGAGGAGGCTCTCAGTGATGCCATGCAACAGCTCGAGCTTGAGGACTCGACCCCTGATGACCTGAAGAAGAAGGAGCTGGCTTTGAAGAGAGCCATGACCAAGGCTATGGCCACGAGATAATTGTACTGCGTGTAGTACATTAGGCGTACCAAAAGGCATTCATGTCATGCAGGATCTACTTTTCTGGTCTTCTCCGAACAAGGATGACGAGCAATGGGGCATGATGGTCTTCTTGCTTGCAATCACGAGGAAGGAAGGCCGGGAAGACAAGGCTTCACGTTTACGAGTATGCATGCATGCCATTTGAGGTTTGGCTGGCGTCGTTTCCGGATACCAGTATTGCTCAGTCGAATTCTCGAATTCCTCACTGGGTTGCTTTTGAACCCGAAAGCTGGGGGAAGAAAAGTCCTGCATGGCTTTTGTTATCATAGAGCGGCACTTTTTCACAGCTTGCAGAATGAACATGTTTTTTCTTGCTCCAATATGATATCACCGTAGAGACTATGATATGCGTGCGTACCCTTGGTCTATTCTACCATGTACAGCACCGACGGGGTCTTCTTTGGCCGGGGAGGGCTACACACTGCGATATAGAAAATGCAGTCATGTGCCCCGAGGGTCCTTCCACGTAGACCTGATTATAACCTACGACTATAGCTGGAGGGAGCCTAGAGTTCAACCAGGTAGTAAGTAATCTTTGTACTTTGGATAGGTTTTGAGTCTATCTATACTATCTAGAGATATCAGCCACCTAGAGCTTAATAATAAGGCAGATCCTTATGCTTAAGACGTCCTCCCGATCTATCTACAATATCCCATATAGCGATATAAGGAGCCTAGGGCTCAACAAACCAAAGTGATTCTTATATTTGAGGCGGGCTTGCAAGGCAGCGATATCAGGGGTCAAGCTCATCTCACGCCGCTTTTATCACTAAATGGCAGAAGAGGAGACGAAACTTCTCCAACACCAAACACCATGACCAAAATCCATATACTACGCTCCAACGGTCCTTGCTATTCCAGCCGTTGACAGTTCCCAACTCTACCACCCAACCGACTTCCCTCAGCTTACCAGACAGACACAAAACATAATGCCTCCTTCACGAAGCAGAAACACCTCCCTCCGGCTCCTCCACCAATTCCTCGTCGCGACTCGACCACAAATCCACCCATCATCCTCCACCCAGCAACATTCCATCTGCCTCCAATGCCGCAGTCTCCTACTCGCGCCGACATGGACACAAACACCAAGATGGCAACTGTCACCCTCAACCAAAGCCACGGCTCAAGCGCCCAAGTCCAGCTTCAGCACTTCAAGCCATCTGTCCAAGAAATCATCCTCGACGCCCAAATCATCCCGTAAATCGCCGCCAGTGACTCCTCCCAAGAAGGAAGTCCATGTGCCCGACAACGCGGCCACGCGCGAACGAGACTCGGAAATCGACCCCTACGACTTCTCCGACTTGAACAATAAAATCTCCAAAGCTATCGACCGGCTCAAAGAGTCTTTGATCAAGACGAGGGAAGCAGGCCGTGTCACGCCGGATATGGTGGAGGCTCTGCCTGTCGAGATCAATGTCAAGGGTCATGATGCTCATGGTGCACCGCCCCATAAGGAGAGGTTGAGGATCGGGGATTTGGCAAGTGTGGTTCCCAAGGGAGGAAGGGTGATGCAGGTGTTTTGTGCGGAACAGGCGGTAAGTTTGATCCTGCGTTTACTTTTGGAAGTTTTTGGGATTTGCCTTGCTATGTGGTTTTTTGGTTTTGGTTCCTGCTTCTCTTTGCTTTACTTGGATTCTTCTGGCCGTTCTTCTCGCTGTTCTTCTCAGGATCCTGGGCTTGCATGATTTGAGAGCCATCTTTACGGTCGTTGCTGGCTGTGGTGTCAACGGCAGGCCGTGGAGTGAGGTCTGTTGTTCGGTTCCCTTGGCGATCGAACTTGTGTTCAGGTCATCCTGCTGCATAACATTTGCTTCTCCTTGATCAGCGGGCGAGCCTCTTTCGTCGAACACGCGTCTGGCTTTCCCTGCTGTTCCCATGTCAATGTCTCTGGTCCCCAGCTTCTGCTTCCCATGCTCTGCTCAGGGGTTTATCGTGGAAGCATATCGTGGTCCCCAAGCTATTCTAGCTATCCCCTTTTCATGGAGCCCCAGCTTACCCCCATCTTCCTACTTTCTCCTCATGCCTTCCAGCACTCTTCGAACCTACAAACCACCGTACATGCAGCTTTCGCTTTCCTTTATTCGCATCGCATCTGACTAACCCTCCTTTTCTCTATCTACAGCACGTCAAACCGATTTGCTCCTCAATTCTCGGCAGCCCGCACAGCCTCGTGCCCCAAGTCGACCAACAAAACCCCTTATTGGTTCTCATCCCCGTCCCACCGATGACGGCCGAAACCCGCGCCCAAGCTCGCAACGAAATGAAAAAGGTCTATGAGCGCGCCAGTCTCGATGTCCGCAATGCCCGCGGCGACGCGCAGAAACGGTTCCGCAAGATGGAGAACCAGAAACTCGTCATTGTCGATGAGCTGCACAAGGCGCACAAGCAGATGGAGGAGATTGTGCGGAAGGCCCAGGATGAATGTAAGAAGCTTTATGACGCTGCTGTGAAGGCCATGGAAGGCTAAAGGTTTGAATCTTCTGTCTATAAAATACCTACAAAATGTCTGGATATCCTAGATAAAAAGTAAAACAGTGTAGGAGAGAATGGAATGGAGAGGGCATGGGAAGTAATAGGTCTTCGAAATGGAAGGATATACAAACGAGTGAAGAAGGGGAGTGGAAAGTCGAGGTGAATAGGGGGAAAAGAACTGGAGAGCGTATAGGGAGGGGTATGCAGATGCAGATGCTCAAAAACAGACAACAAAAGCTACACGCTACGGTCTTATGTGGAATATCTGGTACTGAGGTATCATGTTTGAGAGTCATCTACTGGCCTGACTTGAAGAAGTTGGACCCGTATGAGTGGAAAGCAGACGTTAGAAAAAGACTTCAGGATTTCAAGGTGTGCAAGGCAGGATAGAACCACCTTCCCCCGACCTCTATATGGCGGAGTGTAGCATGCTCAGCGAAGCTGTGAAGAAAAAAAGATACCTAGGCATGAAGCGATATGCCGATGTACTCTACTGTGCCAGTCTTATATGTGAAAGAGAGAAATGGCGAAAAGAAAAGAATGGAGAGAAACACGTACACAGTGTAATAAGTAGACAAAATACCTTGACAACCGGATAGAGACTTTCCCAGACGAGGCTGATGGCACAACGACGCTTTGAGCGAGCTACGTAGATCTGCAAGCTAGATTGTCCAATGGTACATTCGAGGATGCAGTTGCATGGTACATTCATTTCTAGAATACCACGGCGTGGTCCACATCATTTGAATCTCCTATGCTTTCCGTTGAGATATGAGCAAAAGGTAAGAACGCCTTGCCCTCCCACTTGTACCGGCTCAGCCTTGTATGTGTGACTGTGACCCAGTTTAGTGCCGACTGGCCGCACAATCCACGGTGACAGGTCAGGACAGGAGCGCTTCGACCCATTCCTTGTCGACCGTGAGCTACATATTAGCCATGGGTACATCGAATTGATTTCCCTTTCTCTTTCCCACCAATTTCCAGCATAGGCAGGCTAGACTAGCTGGTCAGGACGCTTCACTTTTCTTCGCCTCTTTCCTCCTCTCTGGATCCCACTTCTCGCCGTTCCTTTTCTGCGGCGGGAGGTTCGGTCTCCGGTTCAGTCTCTTCAGTAGGTTGTGGGCGTTGCTTTGAACTCGTGCTCTTCGGTTGTTCGGGCAGGATCAGCCCCCTTTGCCCACGCCGGCTCAGTGGTTCATACCATTTCGTGGCATCGGGCATACCGTATGCTTTGGTGATCACTGGTTGGCCTACAAGGCCCTTCGCTTTGGGTGAGTATATGGCCATGACATCTAGGCGGAGTTTACCACAGTCGCCGACGAACTCGACATAGCCGATAATATGGCACGGGTCTCGAGCATCCGTCTGTGCGGCTTGAGCTTGTCCGACGGCCCAATGCACGCGGAAAACGGCACAAGCCGATTCTATGGCCCCTTGGTAGGTCATTGACTTGACGGCATCGCGGTAGCCTTGTCTCGACTCGTGTTCTCCATATTCACCTCGTAGGAATGGCAAGAACTTCTTCATTTCCTTGTCGGATGCTTGACGGGTGGGAAGTGTGTCCTTGGTCTTTTCTTCTTGTGTGCGTGGCCTTGTGAGTGGGGGCAGGTAGAATGGATTTATCTTGTTGCTGCTGCTGCTGTTGTTGCTGTTGTGCGAACCACCTGTCGACAAGCCTGCTGAGTTCAGGCGGTCCTGCACTCGTGCCTTCGTGATTCGATAGGACACCACCCAGAACTCTTTCAGGCCGTAATAGAATGCTTTTGAAAGAATGATCGGATGGAACGCCCGGTCTAGTTTGCTTCCAAAACTGTCCGGCAGTCGTCGCCAGACGAGCACAGTCTCACCACCGGGCTTGATCACCACATATGGCACTTCATACACCGGAGGACGATGGAGAGGGACGACGAGATCCAAGTTTACTCGCATCTCTGTCGGTCTGAGGGCGCGGAAGAATGGAGCCAACTGAGCCCTTTTTTTTCGCTTCCTTTTCCACCTGTTTGGCTACCTCCACCTTTATGTCGCGCACCAATTTCTTGTCTTGTTGTAGTTGTTGGAATGCCTTCCAATCTTGATCGCCGGGTAGGTAAGGGGCTCCTCTCCTCTTACGAATGGAGAAGAGGAGCGGTACGCTGACTTCATCCTGATGCAACTCGGTGCCAGGGAGTGACTTGGAGAGAGAGAGATTTGCGGTGATCCAGAAACGTTGGACTGCCCTTCAACCCCAGGCCGCGCCTTGTCGGGGTTGGGCTGCGCCCCTTTTGCATGCTGCTCTTTGGGAAATATGTAACTGGCAGTTGAGATGACACAATAACTGATGAGAAAACTGCTCAAGACACGGGACATAAATGGTCTATAGGAGATATTAGGTGCTTGTCCGAAGCGCAAACGTGGGAGACGAGCAGTCTGCATACCTGGATTGCCGTGTCACCGACACTCTTTGGAGATTAATATGTCCATTCTGGAGCGGCACACGCGCTGTTCGCGATCGGCGGAACAGGGACTGAAGCATCGAGTACCATCAGTTGCGGACATTATTGTGGCGGAGGAAGATGGCTGTCGACTTCGCCAGCGTTGGCGGCGGCAGTAATGCCTTGTGAACCGCCTTTTTGGTTGAACAGGGCGTAAGAATACCCTGATGTCTATGAGAGGACCTCGAAGAATAGCCGCGCTACAGCGTGCCTGAGGTCATTCAATGCTGGGTGTTGGAAGATATTACAAGTACGAGTCCGAAGTCTGTGGGGGATGAGCGCAGACGCAGGCACGTGAAGAGCATCCAATACGTTGATGTCAAACTGCGCCGCGATCCTCGTGCTTCTGACAGCCGACTTAATCAAATAAGAGCCCCCCCTCAATCTTTAGGGTGAATGCGAACTCTCCTTTTCCTGCTGCTGCCGTGATCAATTGCTCGTCGAAGAGCTGGCACAGGAATGATGAAGTCCCTCGCGGCCCTGCTACCATGTGTGGCGCTTCTGCAACATGTCGCTGCTCAAGGCGGATATCTGTTCACGGTCGACCCCAAAGTGGCCTCTTCGACGACATCGATGATCAATTCTGAAGTGGCCAGCGCGATCCTCGCAAGAAGAAGGGGCCTGACGGACGATAGATACCTGGGCATCAAGGATGAAAAGGTGCTTGAAGACATCAACACCTACGGAGGTTACCAAGCACCGCTCTTTCGAGCGGGAAAGAATGAACCAGCACCGGGCAAGCTGTTTATAAGAATTCCAGGGGTCGACCTGAAGATCAATGAATTCGACACTGTCATGCCTGATCTCTGGATTCAAGAGCCGACCAAGGATCTTCTCACAGACTTCAAGGCCATTCCGAAGCGCAAAAAGAAGGATGCCATCTGTGAATACCTTGTCCCCCCGAACCTCAACGCGCCAGACGGTCAAGGAATAGAAGTGATCTTCTCGTATCCTATGGAGAATGTACGATCATGGGAATCTTTCCAGAAGGGCTATTGACTGACTCATTGACTCCCCAGGAACCACTATGCCTTGCATCCTCAGAAATCCCTAAAATTCCCATCATCCTATCCGTCAACGGATTCCTACCGACCAATCCATCTGAAGTCAAGCTTAGATTACCCTCCTTGATGCGTCTCCTCAAACACTTGTCAGCGACCGAGAATATCGAATCAACGTTGCTATTGCTGCCTTCGCCTTCCAAGCTCTCCAAGACTGCTGAGAAGCACGCGCATCAACACCAGGCGCGTGCACCCAAGACGTCTGAAGAAGAACCACTCGAGCTACCCTCAGCGACTCCTGCAGACGCTGCCTTTGACACTGTGTCTGCCTCCAGTGCCAGCAAGAACTTCACCCTTCCCTCTGTCATCCCGGCCTGCTTCCTCTCCCAAGCTGCATGTGAGAACACTACCAACCTATGCTCCGGCCACGGCTCTTGCTACGAAGCACACGCGAACTGCTTCAAATGCCGATGCGGCACGACAGTGGTGCGTGTGAATGCGGACGGCACAGAAAAGACGGTCCAATGGGGTGGTGCGGCGTGTCAGAAGAAAGACATCAGTGTACCGTTCATTCTATTTGCCGGGTTTGGTGTTGTGATGGCAGCCCTGATTGCAGGAGCCATTGGTATGTTGTACAACATGGGCAGTCAAGAGTTGCCCAGTGTTATCGGTGCAGGTGTTTCAGGGCCCAAAGCAGGCAAATGAGATACATTTACTGCAGGGCGCGAAGGGGAAGGAAAGGAGCCTGGACGTGTTTGGCTGAGACGGTTCCAGTGTACACAAGTCTGTATAGAACCCTGGTGTAAGCAAGGAATGACTACATGATTAATGCTGGCACCGAGAGGACGCCATGCAATGGGCAACAGGAGATAGGTCTTAATGATCAACCTGGTCAATATGCTGGTCTTTGCTCTGTTCATCCCGTCTGCTCTGATGGTTCGATCTCTGTCCACCATTCAACGGTTTTCACTTTCAACCGGTCCCTCTACTGGTCACTGACTCCTCAACGTACGCACGAAGAACCCTCGGCTAGATGCATGTTTCGTCCCCTCCGTCCTCAGGCCATTCGGAGATCATGCAGGTCTACAAGCGCCTGGAGTTGCGCCCTGGTCGCCTGGTTGCATGGGGCGGTATCTTCTACCAGTCACATAACAGGTTTGCTGACTTAGTCGACGGCTTTCCCCTCGAATGAGCTTGACAACCACCGCCGGTATGCACATGTTCCTGGACTTGGGGACTCGGGAACAGGACAATCCAGCTGTCACCACTTCAAGCTTCAGACAAGCATATGCAGGGATCCTGTTAGTCGTTTCAGCGACTCTATATCTATTTGCCATACTCCAGACTTTCCGAGATGCCTTCCATTCTTCTGTCTGCCTTGACAGGGCCAACTAAACTACCCGGTTGGATGGTCTCGCTGAAGCAGACCACTTGACGATCAACCACGTTGAAGGTACTTATCGTTCCTGAGGCGCATAATCAGTTTGAACATTCTATATTACCAGCATCCTTTAATCGCTGGCACCATGGGTGGAATCGACGTGGCTTCTGTGGTAGCATCCATCATCTCCGCCTATGGCAGTGGAATGGAAGTCCTCCACCGGCTGGGAGGAAAGAAGCGGAAGTCCAGCGCAAGACTCCCGCGACCATGGGAGGAAGAAGAATGGGCACAAGAGTCTCTAACAAGACGACCTGTGCAAATCAAACATGAATACGATGAGAATGTGGTCAAGTTCGGCCGACGGTTCGAGGTGGGAGACAGTACAGCTCATTCCACGCTGGCACATACTCTCTTAGTGCTCAATACTGGTCTCATCAACCTGATCAATCAGGCTCTATCCCCAGATTCCCAGTTGAAAGTCACATCCCAGAAGACATTGTACAATTTATCCGAGACCGCGGCTCAGGATACAATCGCGGCTCTCGGACAGCTCAAGTCACGGCTCAGTTTGGCTTCCCCATCCAGACTACGCCTGGATCTGAAAGAGAATCAAAGGTCCAATGACAGAGACAGTCATCACCACAGTCGGAAGGGCAGCTCGACGTCACTGTCAAAGGTACCGAAGAGGCCGGCTCCTGCTCCGCTCTTGGTTCGTGGCGGCTGGGTTAGAACAAAGAGCGGCTCTTCTGTCGTTTCAGGAACTGCCGCCAGAAAAGCGAGCGGGCAAAGAGGCCCCATCGCTGAGAAGGCCAAAGAAGCAAAAGCCGAGAAGCATGTTAGAAGCAAATCGGATACAGCTGCGTCCAGCTCATCCGACTCCCGCAACGCCTTGCACAGTCGAAAGCGGTCCGATGCTGAAGACAGTGTGGTATCGGAAGATACCCATGGGATAAAAGGACGGTATGCTGAAGAAGTGACAATTCCCCAGGATCACAAATCAGAGGGACACCCACCGTTTCTGAGACAGCGGACAGACACAAATCCACAACCTCAAAGACAGCCTAGCCTGCTGATAGTTCCAGCCGACTTCTTTGATTTCCCTTCAGAACCGATGCAGCCTGAGATGCTTATACCTCCGCCACGACCTCCGAAGATCCCACTTGAGTCAAGGTCAAGATTGAGACCAAGGCCTGCTCATACCAACAAGGCTCGTCCCACATCGACCATGACATTTATGACTGCCAGCACGAAGATCGGGGAAATACCTGAACCGAAATGGCACGACGAGGCTGTAGCAGGTGAAGCTTCTGAATCGAGGAGACCGGCATATATTATACCACCTCCGCTTGAAGTTGGTGAACCGAAAAAGAAAAAAGGTTTCAGGTTTTGGAAGAGAGATTGTAAAAGGCAAGAGATTGCGGTGTGATCTGAATGGGTGTCATGAATCCCTGAAATCCAGGAATATACATACCTGGGCAGGCAAGATGCTGGATTCTAATAAAGCTGGAAAGGTCCCTATAACATCACGTATCGATTATATGTTTTTGTGGAAACAGATACAGTGTAATTTATGATCGAGAAGTGCGGCGGCTGTGAATGACGGTGTCAATTTCTGTCATTTGTCGCTATATAAATTTAAAATACTCAAGATGCCATGCCTCAACTTTCTTCCACCTCGTTTCCCCTTCTGACATATTGGAGCCGACCAGAATTACCCACACGAAGTCCTGGCAAGGTCAGATCTTCACATCTCGAGCTTGGGTCAATAAAGACACCATCATCGACGACTAGCCGAAAGCCTTTCACGTACCATCCTTTCCGCCGCCAATTTCGACCAGGTATCTTCTCGCCGCCCAGCCATTCTATTCTCACCCCTTTAGAGTTCCTTTACCGGCGGCAACAGGAGAGAAAAGAAGATGGCATCAGGAACCATTCCCGTCCCGAAACCCGGAGAGGGTGAACCCATTGTGTTCTTTGATATCACGCTAGGTGGTAAGTTCTGGCACTCGTAGCCTCTTATTTTGTTGCCTTTGCCTCTGTGAACCAAGGGCAAGCATTATCAATGTGAAGAGAGCAAATTGTCAAGGAGGGGGAAAGCCGCAAGATGTCGGATATTGAAACATTAGACTACGGGACGACGAGTGCCGAGCTGGGTTATGTCTCTTCGGGATCATGCACGCTTGATGTCTCGCTTTGTGAAGCGTGGATATTCTATTCTTCAACGTTTTGGACGTGCTCCTCCCCCTCTCCCTGCTTGTCTTCCGATTCCCTCTGGAAATGGACTCTCCAGATATCTCCTGCCTCTGACGATATCTACGTCCTATGGAATCCTGCTTTGCTCTGCCTTACTCTACGCCAGAGTACAAAAACTGACCGAAATTCTCTTTTTCTATACAGGTGAACCGCTAGGCCGAATCAAAATGCATCTCTTCGCCAACACAGTCCCCAAAACAGCCGAGAACTTCCGTCAATTCTGCACCGGAGAACACAAGGTCGCTGGCCGACCGCAGGGGTATAAAGGAAGCAAGTTCCATCGTGTGGTAAGTTTATAATCCCTAACATCCAATATCTCGACAAGCATGAAGGGCATGAGGTTGAGCAAGGGTTCAAATTAAACCCTTTGCCCTTATTTGACATTCGAGACCTGGCCTCCTTGGTGCTACTGAATCTCGCTTGATTTCTTGCTTCTTATCCCCTCGAACTCCCGCTTCGATATCTTTTCACGGGCCAAGGACTAACCTGGCGATTCCCGGCGCACAGATCAAAAACTTCATGATCCAAGGCGGCGATTTCCTCCACTCCGACGGCACAGGCAGCACCAGCATCTACCACAATGCCGCCTTCCCCGACGAATCCTTCCAACACAAACACACCTCAGCGGGGCTTTTGTCCATGGCCAACTCCGGCCCCAACACGAACGGATGTCAGTTCTTTATCACATGCGCCCCGACACCGCACTTGGACAATAAACATGTCGTCTTCGGCCAGGTTGCGGATCAGGATAGTATGAATGTCGTACGGATGATTGAGAACACGAGGACCGCTGGGCCCGGTGGGAGAGGGCAGGGCGAGAGGCCGGTGCTAGATGTCAGGATTGCCGAGTGTGGGGAGTTATAAGTTGATGAAAATTGGATGAGCTGTTCTAGCGGGCTGTGATGGCCTTGTGCAGAAGTGCCTGTGCTGGAATGTTCATGGAGGTGTGGTGGACGCGTGAGTCGTGGATTCTGGTCTGCTTGCGCGGTCATCTTGCTATCTACCGGATCGACCAACAACCCTGCGACAGCGGCCCCAAACTATCTTCCCTCGAAGGCTGTGTGCTCAGTGGACTTCTTGTCACAATTACAGGTGGCGTCCTGCCGGGCTCGGGACGCGGCATACTCACTTCCCCTACACACACACACTCTGTGGATGAGACACGCTCTCCATGGTTCTTGACCCGCGAAGAGGGCTACGACCCGACAACATCTGTTGCTGGTGACATGAGAATTGGCCACGCCGATGATTTGTTCGATTCCATGAACTCATGTCGTGGCCACTGCATCCGACATCAGAACTCATACGTCGCGGATACTCAATCTGACTCGTCCCTGACTGCTGAAGCCTTTGGCTGGATGAATTCAACCCTGCAATTGATCCCTAGGTATTCGGATACGGGCGCAGAGCAGGGATGCCAGCTCCATTGTGATTGTGCTTGTTACAGTGTCAAACTCGGTCCCACGTCGGCGTGTCACAGCAGGAGAGTCCCCGGGATCCTCGAGCACCAACATAGAAGCATCGATGGTCTCTGGCGGCGTAGAAGATATACCTACCTAGATTGTATGAATTCCCTCCATCAAGGATCTAGTTCTGAATCCCGTGAGCTGTTCGAGAAGCCCATAGTCAACTTGGGTTCTGATAGCCCATTGTACAAACATGCGAGTAGAGGTCATGATGTTCCGCCACCGTAAACATGTTGAACCGGGTCCTCAGGCTTGGCACAGGAGCTGCCAAGACACAAGAGTTGCCAAGACACAGGGTTTCAATGGCTCCTCGCCAATCACACTGCAGGAAACCCGCCGAGGTGGACACGTACTGTGGGAGTCTCCCCAGACACCCTCTTCTTCAACACCACCCTCTCTCTATCGCAACCAGCACGAGGCTCAGGCTGCATCTGCTGTTTGTCAGGTCTTGAGCTCCCATCTGTGGAGTACTGCGGTACCTGATAGCCATCATGATGTGCAGGTCCACAGATTGAAATCTGGATGGACAGACTCCAGTGCAGGCAAACCGAGACATGATCACTCAATGCATCGATCTTTACGAGCGGAACGACGCGGATGATTCCCCAATGAAGGCCATCTGATTGTCCTGGGTATATCACGGGATTTCACAGGTAAGATACAGTAGGTACGTACCTACTTGCCTCATATCATTCGGCTGTGTGGCAGCTCGAGTCGGCAGCTCTGCTATCTGTTATGCAGCCCTCACAGCAGAGAATTTCGGCCGTCAACTGCATCGCTCAAGTTCATCCAGAGCACAAGCAGATTTGGCACTGTATTTACCCATGCCAGAGTCCCACACTATCCATGTAAGGCAGCATCTGAATTGTTACGACTCCTGAGCTATCGGGCTCCGCCGGGATCCCAAACTCTCCTTGGCACCTCTTGTTGTCCGCTCCGGGCGGCTTGGCGGCTCGGCGCTGCAGCCGTTCGACCTGATACCATTCTATCGGGCATATAAAGAGAAAGCCCACGTGCGTTGGTTCTCAATCATCAGTTGTCGACGACGTTATGGAGCTGGAATCGACATTTTCAACGCCGTGCGGCACTCAAGCCGTGGGTATATATCCAAGGCATGCAATGAGTGTCCTGCCAATTCGACATCCAAGTCTCTCCCGTTCACTGCCAGCACAGCATTTCTCCTGAGCCTCTGCTCGTACCTTCAACCAAGATGGTACTCTCCGAATATACCTACATCTTCGCCATTGGCACAATGTTTGCCTTGCTTGAGGCATACAACAACGGTGCCAGTAAGTTTACCATATTCCCCTCACAGTGCCCGAAAATTGCTAAGCCCTTCTGGTTAGATGATGTCGCAAATTCATGGGCGACGAGCGTATCTTCACGATCCGTCACCTATCGACAAGCCATGATTCTTTGCGTGGTCTTCGAAATGACTGGTGCTCTCGCCGTAGGCGCCAGGACCGCCTCGACCATCAAGAATGGAATCATACCAATCGCAGCATTCAAAGACAACGCCGGAGTCCAGCTCCTTGCCTTCACCTGTGCGTCTGCTGGCGCTGCTACTTGGGTCATGTGGTGTACACGACACAACGCCCATGTGTCCTCGACATACTCCCTGGTTGCCTCGATTGCAGGTGTCGGTATCGCAACTGTTGGTGCGAATGGCGTCCAATGGGGCTGGAATGGTGGCCAGGGCCTCGGTGCCATCTTCTCCGGTTTAGCTATGGCCCCCGTTATCTCCGGTTGCTTCGGTGCTATCATCTTCATGCTTATCAAGGTGATTGTACACCTACGCGCGAATCCCGTGCCTTGGGCAGTGTGGACTTCTCCATTCTTCTTCCTGATCGCGGGCACCGTATGTGCTCTGTCGGTCGTCTACAAATCCCCGAGGCTCGGTCTGACCCATAAGCCGGGTTGGTACATTGCCAGTGTCTCTCTTGGTACTGGAGTTGGTCTCGCCATCTTGGCCGCCGTCTTTTTCGTTCCCTATGTCCACGCCAAAGTTGTCAAGAAGGACCCCACTGTCAAGTTGTGGCATATATTCCAAGGACCTCTTCTGTTCAGACGCCCCGCGCTCATGACTGCAGATAAGGCCGTAGTGCCCTGTTACGCTGTCATACAGCGCGGTGGTGACCGGGAGAACGAGGATTCTTCGTCCAACCAAGATTACCACGACGACCTCAAGCAGGACCTGAACACGGCAAACACCAAGGGAGACGAGGCGATCACTCCTGGAGCTGTCCCTGTTCGCCCCAGGGGCCGAAGTCTCGCTGAGGTGGAAGGTGCCGTGGCCGTCAGTCCCCATGAAGAATACAAATTGCTTCTCAAGAAAGCGATTCAACATCACCACGCCGACCTCCGCAAGGAGCGTGGTCCTCTGGGTTGGGCTATGCGTACTCTTCATAACAATCCCTTGGGCGCGGGCTCCATTTATGAGCTGCACAATCTTAAGGCTCTGTGTCTCCGCCTCCCTGCATACCCCATCGTCGCCCTCTTTTACGGACTTTACTACGACATCCACAAGGCTCAGATTGGTATCTTGGGCACCCCAGAAGGTCGTCGCATGGACCGCGTCTATTCTTATGCAGCCAAGTACCCCGATGAGGTTGAATATCTATACTCGTTCGTCCAAGTCATCACCGCCTGCACTGCGTCTTTCGCCCACGGTGCAAACGACGTCGGCAATGCTGTCGGCGTCTGGGCCGCCATGTACTCCGCCTGGTCGACTTCAACAGCCACTGCAGCCAAGGCCCCCGTGCCCCTGTGGCAGATCGCTGTTACAGCCTTGACCATCTGCATTGGCTTCATCACTTACGGTTACAACATCATGAAAGGTAAGCCCGTTTGTCCCATAATGCTCTTGACGTTGGAAGACTAATGCCGTAATAGTTATGGGAAATAAAATCACCTATCACTCGCCCTCACGCGGCTCGTCAATGGAGATGGGGGCTGCCATCACCATCCTCGTGTTCTCCCAGTACAAGCTGCCGGTGTCGACCTCAATGTGTATTACCGGTGCTACTGTTGGTGTCGGTCTTTGCAACGGTACCTACAAGGCTGTAAACTGGCAGCGAGTTGGTCTTCTTTTCTTCTCTTGGATCATGACCATTCCAATTGCTGGTCTCATTGGTGGGTGTCTGATGGGTCTTACACTCAACGCTCCTTCTTTGTGAGGTCTGGCAGTGCGCCTGCGCCATTCGCTGAGCTGATGCAACGGTGTATGGGAGTATTAAGAAGCATCGATTACCTAGAGGCGAGGTAGTTCGGTCGGTTGAGACACCCACAATATCCGAAGTCTATGATTAGTCATACGGGCTGACACGTGATATCACGTGTGGAAGAACGCCACTGGCTGAACTTCCGATTGCCAGCCCCGATTTCTTCCTAGCCTTCTGCCCTCTTCTGTGACCTCCACAAATCGCAGTGCATCATCGATCGAATCCAGGCCGTGCGTGAGAAGTTCCCTATCTCTCGGGTCGCAAGTTCAGGAACCGATGATGAACGGTACAAATAGTCACTCCCCTCCCGAGGAATATTCGGGCTTCAAGTATAGACATATTACTCTCCCATTCCATTGTGTCGCCTTCCATTGCGCCCTGTTCAGACTTTCCTTCAACCTCTTTCGTTTCCTCTGCGCTTTACGCCGTCTATTGTGTATTGCGTAAGCCGGGCTGCGGGTTTTGATCATCATCCGCGATCATGAGATATCAAACGCTTCGCTTTACTATGTTCTACAAAGAACCAAAGAACGAAAGCAGGCAATTGAATAATGCGCAACTGCAAGACACCTCATCGCCGGCCCCGAGCCTGCGTTCTCCTACCTCGAGCGTCTCCCTCTTGTCACGATATTCCACTGCCTCTCTGTCAAATACACAGGCAAGAACGGTTGCGGATCAAAGGAAAAGCTGATGGATAGAAAGAAGAATAAACTTGAACATCATGAACTCATCCAAGAACCTGTCGCCAGCTGAAAGCAGACAGGTTTGTCAAGCCAATGGACCGCCTGATGAGTGAGACCACTGCGCTGCAGGGACACTTTTCGGGAATCGGACACGGCGGCCGCATCACTCAAGCCCATCGCTCGAGAACATTGTGCGACAGATGTGTACCCCAGCGGACATCTCAGACTCATCATGGTCCATGAGGAATGTCGTCGGTGGGAGATCATACCCGACATGGCCTGGAAACAGTCCAGTGCCCCCGCCGACAGAGCAGTATATACGGACGCTCAAATAGAAGTTTTGGGTGCAGTTACTGCCGCCGCATGGTATGCACGCGCATGGAGAAAAATGCCGATGTCCCTACCTCGAATTGGAAGGAGTCGATAGGCACCACGAAATAGCGACACCGAATCCGGTGCGAAAGATGACGGTAACCAAGAAGTACCGCGAATGAATGGAAGTGAGATATGTATCTTGTTACGAGCACATAGCGACGGCGCTGGAGGACGCAACGTATCGGGGGTGGTGGATAGTGTATACTTAGTGATACCCCTGGCTCTATTTTGTTCGGATATTGGTGTTATATAGGCTGGATGCAATTGGACATGAAATCTTACATTTACCATACTTGAGACTACCTACAGCTGATGTCAGAAATGATCTCGTGACACGATGAGTTTGGGTGAAGTGTGAGTTTCACATGCCAGTGTAAGCCTCGACTACCTGTTTGCTGAGAAGGCATGTCAACTGACCTCGAAGAAACAGACAGGAGAGCGGACGGTGGACACTGGACGGGGGAGCAAAGTCTCCGAAGCATGTGAAGTACGAAGAGGCAACCGATGGGCAGGTTGGGGGGCTGGGGCCCAGAGACATAACAAATTACCGCTATCTTATAGGTAGTTTAGGTGCCTACTAGTAGGTAATAATAGGTGCCTCCTTAGCCTGACATCCTTATTATTCGTTGCGTGGAGTCTGACTACTCGGGGCTTCATCCCAGAAGGATTGGAGAACGGAATTTTGTGGGCGAGACTGGGGCTTAAGAGGCAGGCCACCGCCCCGACCATTCCCCTCACAAGCCTAACAAAGCCCATAACTATGATCCCCAGGGTGGAGAGAACAGCGAGTGGCACCTATGCCTTTATTTATGGCCACTGCCATTTCATCTGATTTTGGGAATTTATCCCGAATGAACGGAACACGGGCCGTGGGAGAATCGGCGACATACGCGGGAAACAGTGTTTAAACAATCCATCATATTCTTGTATATCTTCGCATGTCGCCCGATCGTGTCCTGCATCTCATAACAATCAGTAAATCCGGGGCATCCATCGACTCGAGGTTGGCGTGCACCTCAGCGTGAAGTGAGTGGTTTGTGGGCACCAGTCAGAGGCAACATATTTGCATCCAGCCGTCGGTGCCGAGGTTCATCATTCTCACTCTGAGCATCTGCCATTATTACCATCATCATCCATCGCATCACCTGCGCTGCTGCGGCCAAAGCGGCTTTCACGGGACTTCAATAATATTCCGGCCATTAAAAGACACCCGTCCATCATCTCCCATTCCCTGCACCTCGACCAGGTGATCCTTTTGTCTTCAAAAACCCTCCCTTCTTATTCTTGTCCATCTTCCGCGTCTGCCAACCCTCGCCTCACCTACTGTGCCGGTCCTCAGCTCGAGCTCAAGATGCCTGGTCCTCGTGTTATTGTTGTTGGTGGTGGCCGTAAGATCATATTCTCTGCGTTGATTGCGGATACATCTGACAATACATTGCAGTGTCCGGTCTCAGCGCCGCCCATACGATCTATCTCAATGGAGGCAGCGTCCTGGTCCTAGACAAGAACAGTCAGTGCCCATCAACCCTACTTTCGAACATCGACCCTAACCTCGAGCGCAGACTTCTTTGGTGGAAATTCCACAAAGGCCACATCTGGTATCAACGGTGCCTTGACTCGAACGCAAGTCGACCTTGGCATTGGCGACAGCGTCAAGGCATTCTACGAGGATACTCTCAAATCAGCCCGTGACAAGGCGAGACCTGACCTCATTCGAGTTCTCACATACCAATCTGCAGCTGCTGTGGAATGGCTGCAGGATGTTTTCAACCTCGACCTGACACTTGTTTCGCGTCTTGGGTATGTCCCCTCCCTGGCGGTACGAGTGAAACCAGCTAACCATTGCGCAGTGGACATTCTTTCCCTCGAACACATCGAGGACACGATGCTAAATTCCCAGGCATGGCCATCACATACGCGCTCATGCAAAGACTGGAAGAGCTCTGTGAATCCGACCCTGATCGAGTCCAGGTCATCAAGAAGGCTAAAGTTACATCTCTGAACCACGAGGGCAATCTCGTTACCGGTGTCACGTATGAGTATAATGGCGAAAAACACTCGGTTGACGGTGTGGTCATCCTCGCAACCGGCGGTTATGCTGCCGACTTTGGACCAGACTCGCTTCTTAAGAAATGGAGGCCCGACACCTTCGATCTATCATCCACCAACGGTACCCACGCCACTGGCGATGGCCATAAGATGTTGATGGCGATCGGCGCGAATGACATCGATATGGACAAGGTCCAAGTGCATCCCACTGGTCTGGTCGATCCCAAAGACCCCCATTCCAAGTGGAAGTTCTTGGCCGCCGAAGCCCTTCGAGGTGAAGGTGGTATTCTTCTGAACAGCGACGGACAACGATTCTGTGACGATTTGGGTCACCGTGATTACGTGTCTGGAAAGATGTGGGAAGAAAAGGACAAGGGAAAGTGGCCTATTCGACTGGTCCTAAACTCCAAGGCGTCCAATATCCTAGACTTCCACACGCGGCACTATTCAGGTCGTGGTCTCATGAAGAAGATGACGGGCCGAGAGTTGGCCAAGGAGATTGGCTGCGGAGAGGAAGCCCTCGACAAGCAGTTCAAGGAATACAATGCCATTGCCGAAGGGAAGAAGAAGGATCCTTGGGGCAAGAAGTATTTCCACAACCTGCCCATGGACATCAACGACACTTTCCATGTCGCGGTGATGGAGCCTGTCCTGCACTTTACCATGGGTGGGATGGAGATCAACGACAAGGCTCAAGTCCTTAACAAGGAACACAAACCGTTCGAGGCCTTGTTTGCTTGTGGCGAACTGGCCGGTGGTGTCCACGGTGCCAACCGACTGGGTGGTTCGTCGCTGCTTGGTTGTGTGGTCTATGGTCGTGTTGCTGGTGCATCGGCATCTCAATACCTGTTCCAGAAGCTCACTGCCGGAGATGGTACGGGCGCTTCTCAGCGTCTGGGCCAGATCTCACTACACATCGACCCCAGCAGCCCCGGCAAAATCTCTGTCGAATGGGGAAGTGGAGGGGCTGGAGGATCTGGTGCTTCTGCAGGATCGGCTGGTACTGCGACGACCTCGCAACAGGCGCAAAAGAGTGCCGCGCCCGTCATGGATGGCAATAAGAGCCAAGATCCTGGCAAGAAGAAGGACCACAACGACTTGAGCTCCTTCAAGGTGCCAGAGAAGGAGTTTTCTCTGGAAGAGGTCGCCAAACACAATAAGAAGGATGATCTATGGATTGCCGTCAAGGGCGTCGTGATGGATGTCACCAACTGGCTCGATGAGCATCCAGGTGGTCCTCAAGCCCTGTTCAGCCATATGGGCAAGGATGCTACAGAAGGTGAGTCGGCTCGTTTGTATTGCTTTGAGATGCCGGGAAAGGTGACTGACAAGCTGACAGAATTCGAAATGCTTCACGATGATGAGGTTATTCCCAAATATGCCGCCGACATTGTCATCGGCCGTGTCAAGGGCCAGGAGGTACGGCTACAATACTAGGTCACGTGACCATATAGTCTTTGGTATTATGGCGACGAAGCAAGGAGTCGATCACTGTATCATGAGAATCCGAGAGTCTGGAATAAAATGAGATGTGTTCCGGTCACCCTCATGGGTTTGTAGTTGTGCATCATGCTGTGACTGAGACTATGTTGATGTTCGGTGTTCAAGTTGGTGGTTGATGTGCGATGTGGAATCGTGATATGGATGAAATGACGCTTCTTATGGACCGAAAACGGCGGGCCACAAGTTTGTCCGCGGCCGATTTACTGCGCACTGCATCTCACTTCAACATCGCATGCCAGGGCGACTTCTTCTTGAATTGTTCTGTCCATTTAGATTACTGCATACTTCTACACCCCGACCGCGACCCTCGACTCCGGACTGTCCAGCTATTCGGCAAGACACTGCATCTTGTATTCGCAGAGGTAAGGTGGATTCGTCTCTCCTCTGCCCGCTGCCTCTTCGTTCCCGTGCGACATGCCCACACCCACACCCACGCCCACGTCTACACTCATGCAGCGGTTCCGGTCCAGAGTGCTGTCTACCTCCCTGAGGAGCCGTGAGAGGCGTCCATGCTGGGCAAGATATATAGATTGAGCGCAGTCCGTGGCGTTGAAAACAAGCGCATATTTCACTTTGGGATAGCCGTTTCCACCCTGCGATGGTGGCACGGTCGTGGCGACTGATCAAAAGATTGCTAATGATGACCAAGTCAACAGGGACGAACTCGTTGTACTGCGTCCTCCCGGCGTCTCGACTCTATCTGCAGCTCAGCACCCGTTTGCGCCGGTCACCCAACCTCACATTCCCTCCAGTATGGATCGCCGAGAAATCCTGTCGAAAGGGTCGGCCTTACAAAAAGCGGTGGCGGCGAAAGAACCCACGGAAAACATTGTGACCATCCTACGCGATCTCAAAGCGAATGTGCGACCGAGCGAAGAATTGCTGCGAGCGACGGGGATCGGAAAAATCGTGAACAAAGTCAAAGGCGTGCCGAATGTCGACCCGCAAGTCGCGCAGCTGGCGTCCGAGATCATCAGCCGATGGAGACACGTGGTGAACGAGCAGAAACTGGCCAGCGGAACCTCGACACCGGTCGGAGCTAGGTCAAATGGAACAAGTTCACCCGCACCCAAGGCCGGCACTCCCACGCCCAAAGCCACCAGCAGCCCGGGCGTCGCGCCGGATAAGAGGAATTGGAAAGTCGACAAAGTGCCGCGAGATGACCTCACCGATGACACGGCCAGAAACAACTGTATAGGCCTGATGTATGACGGGCTTTGTCTAGGGTCGGATCTGCCCATGAAACAGATTCTCGAGCTTGCCAAACAGATTGAGTCGGCGGCCCTGAACCTGCCGGATGCCAAGGGCTCGTCAAACTCGCCTGTGTACAAGGACAAGATCCGGTCGTTGTATCAGAACCTCAAGAACAAATCCAATCCAGGGCTCCGCAAACGCATTCTGACCGGAGAAGTCACGGCCGTGCGGTTCGTGAGCATGACTCATGAAGAGATGAAGTCGAAACAGCAGCGCGAAGAGGAGATCAAGATCGCAAAGGAGAACATGAACAATGCCATGGTCGCCCAGGAGGAGAAGAGCGTCAGTACCAGTCTGGAATGCGGCAAGTGTCATCAGAAGAAAGTCAGTTACTCGCAGGCCCAGACGAGGAGTGCTGATGAACCCATGACCACCTTCTGCGAGTGTTTGAATTGCGGGAATCGGTGGAAATTCTCTTGATCCTTGATCCTTTGGATTGGGCTCGTTGACTCGTTGACTCGTTCCGTGGGGTTGGGGTTGCTTACGTGCCTGGTCTGGTGTTTGTGGTTGCTTGATATCTATCTTATGGCTTGGCTTGGAGTCGCGGCGACGAGCTGAGACTGGAAAATACTTGTCCTTGTCCTTGTCACATCTTGGTCCTGAGTGGTGAAACTCGATTACTGCATTGCATTGCGCTGGTCTGGTCCGGTCCAGACGCTGGTACCAGGCTGAAGCATGCTCCCCGACTGAAGTGTGCATGTGCATATGATATCGGATTCGGGTCTTCAACAACGATTCTACTACCGCGGGACGCATCACATTCTATTCCTATCCAAGCCCAGCGAAGCGAGGCGAAAATGCCTGTGCCCGTGCCTGTGCCTGACGCTTGACTGTCGAGGGAATTGATGCGATGCGATGCGATGCGCTTCCAGTCAGACATGGGAGGTTGAACAAGTCATCCGTCGGCATTGGTACTGGGGCTGCAGCAGACCAACCACCTCGTCAGTCAGGCATGAAGGCGAAGCGAGGCGAAGCACATTATCCTCCCCTTGGTTATGGTTATGATCATGATCATGATCATGATCATGGTCTGATTGATGATCTGGCATTTTTCCCCCGTCTACTTATTAAAAATTCAATGAGATATGATACATACAGGGTAGTTGAGCTGAGCTGAGCTGAGCTGGCTTTGAGTATTATTACTATTATGATTTCTGCTTTCTGCTTTCTGCTTTCTGCTTTCTGCTTTCTGCTTTCTGCTTTCTGCTTTCTGCTTTCTGCTTTCTGCTTTCTGCTTTCTACTTTCTACTTTCTGCTTCAGTCCAGTCTAATAGACCTGAAGCGAGTGATAGACCTAAACAGACCTAGGAGGGTGTCGCTCGTCTCGACTCGACTCGTCTGGTCTGGTCTCGTCTGGTCCGGTAGAAGTCCCAGGTTGTGATGGTGGTGGATATGCTTGAAGGGTGAAGGGTGAAGGGTGAAGAGCTCAGATTCAACATCACTAGTGACATCGGTATAGGAGTGTAGGAGTGTAGGAGTGTAGAGTGTGGGAGTGTAGGAGTGTAGGTAGGGTCATAGTCTAGAGTCTAGGTAGGTAGGTAGGTATAGTAGGTATGGTAGGTATTAACAGGCCGGCTGAATGAGAAAATGTTGAGGGAAAACTATCATGACTGGGATACAGACTAGGTATTAGACAGAGACATAGAGTGTTAGAATGAGATACAGATACTATAGTATACATAGTACCTGATCTGGAATCCCTATTCAGAGTAATAGTGGATAGACACCATACTTGTGCTTGGACTTGTGCTTGTCCTTGTAGTCATACGTGTCTTTGGACTTGGACTTGTACTTGACTTGTCCTTGTACTCGTAGTTATACTTGTCCTTGTTGTTATACTTGTGCTTGTGCTTGTCCTTGTCCTTATACCTGTACTCATCGATCAGGCCGACTACCTCACCAAACTCCCATACCTATCAGATTATGCGTACTATCAAAGCCTCGACTCGGCCGCAACTCCAGCAATACTCCTCGCCAACGCTCTCCCAACGACACGCCCAGAGAAGATACAACCTCCCAAAAACGTGCCCTCGAGCGAAGCATAGCCGTGCATTCCGCCTCCGCCAAACCCCGCCGCCTCGCCAGCAGCATACAGCCCAGGAAACGGCCGACCATTGACATGCATGACATTCCCATCCAGATTCGTCTGCAAGCCTCCCAGACTCTTCCTCGTCAACAAGTGCATGCGCACAGCAATCAACGGGCCGGCCTTGGGATCGAGGATCCGATGGGGTTTCGCCACCCGGATCCGCTCCGGCCAGTACTGCCTCGCATTGGCGATCAACATGGCCTGCGCGTCTTTGGAATACTTGTTGTCCATCTGCATGTCGCGGGCCTCGACCTCGGCGCGGACCCTGTCGTAGTCGAGTAGCACTCCTCCAGATCCAGATCCAGATCCAGATCCAGCATCCTGTTGCACCAGGCGATTCATGCCTTGGACCAATCTCGCCAGGTCGTCAGCTATGACGAAATCGTCGCCGTGCTTCATGAAATCCTGGACGGCGTTGGTGCCGTTCCTAGAGACCCACCGTTGCAAGATGGCTTGGATGTACGATTTGCCCGTGAGATCCGGGTTCTGCTCGGAGCCGGACAGGGCGAATTCGCGACTCACGATCCGCCGGTTGAGCAGGAACCAGGTATACTCGTGTCCTGTGGCGCAGATGTGTTTGAGCGTCGCGAGCGTGTCGCTGCCAGGGTACAGGAACGGTGGGAGTCGGGTACCGGTCGCGTCGAGCCAGAGCGACGACGGGCCTGGAATCACGCGGATCCCGTGGCCCGGCCAGATCGGGTTCCAGTTCTCCAGGCCCTCGGTGTAATGCCACATGCGGTCCATGTTGGTCAGGCGCGCGCCGTGCGAGGCCGCGATGTCTAGCATGCGTCCGTCCACGTGGGCAGGCACGCCTACCACGAATGAATCTGAACGCGGGATGTGTGGTCCGAGCCGCGATACAGGCCAGTTGCGTCGCACAGCGTCCAGGTTGCCTCCTATCCCGCCCGTCGCGATGATTACTGCTCGGCCGTGGAGGGTGAATGGGGAGATTGCCGTGCGTGACGACGCTACGCCGCGCGCTAGGTCGGTGGCTTCGAGGATCTGTCCGCGTACCCCGATCGCCGCGTTGGTAGAGGCGTCGAGAATGAGTGAGTCGACGCGATGGCGGAAGTGGAAGGTTACCAGGGGTTGCTTTTGGTAGTGTTCGTGGTCATGGTCATGTTGGTCTGATTTGCCTGATGAGGTTGCTGATGTTGATGCTGATGTTGACCTCGACGCGGCCCGCATAACAGGCTCTGCAAATGCTCTCACAATCTCAGGCCCAGTTCCCCATGTCAAATGGAACCGCGGCACTGAATTCCCATGGCCGTCGGCACGGCCTGATCCCCGTTCAGCCCAGCCGACAGTCAGGAACTTGACGCCTTTGTCTCTTAGATAGCGCTCCATTTTGTGCGTCGCGAAATCGACAAATGCTTCGGCCCATTGCCGCGCCCAGTAGTCTTGATCATCATCATCAGCAGCAGCAGCAGCAGCACCATCATGATTACCACCATCAGCATCACAAGTAGCAGCAGCAGCATCACCAATATCGTTCGAAGATCCACAATGTCCATCTCCACTATCACCAGACGATAACCGACCAGACTCTCCATCTGCATCTCCATCTCCATCACTGCTCCCATGTCCACCGGTTGCCGCCCTCTGCTTCTTCCGGTGTCGGTTCTTTCCAGGCAACCGATCAAACCGGGCAGTATTCAACCAATCCGCCAGCGCCAGCGCATGACTGTCGCGAATCCCATACCTCCGCTGTGTGGCGGAATTGACGCAGAAAATGCCGCCTAAAGACCAAAACGCCTGGCCGCCTAGATTCTTGTCGTTCTCTTGGTCGACGATGGCCACGGCGATGTTTTGCCGCGTGAGTTCGTAGGCGGCGACCAGACCGGCTAGGCCTGCGCCGACGATGATGACTGGTTCGGATTGATGGGGTTGCATTTTGGGTTCTTTTCTTGATCTTGACTTTGTCTCGATTTCGGTGATTGATCACGCGTGTCTCAATCTCTGCCCTCTTGGGGCATTACGCCCTGAAGCGTGCGTAGCCTGTACGGAGTTGTAGAAGAGGAAAAAGAAAGTTGACTGATTGGTTGATTGGCTGGTTGGTTGATGCAGGCACCGCCTAAGTAACTGATGCGATGTGCTACTCCAGAGCAATGTAGACTGGAGCGGGAGGAAGCAGATATGATGATAGGATACGATGCGATGATAGGATATGATGACAGACTGCCTTGACGGTGGTAGTAGGTCCCTACCTACTCACCCAGGCGCCCAAGTACAGCACACCACCTCACAGTACACCACCTCAGTCAGCACTGACGAGAAGTATGTTGATTTCACTGACGAGAAGTAGTGTTGATTCCGATGAGACCGCGATATGAAGACGCCTGGACTCGGGCTCTCTGCAGCCGAGGCATCCGGAGGCAACGGCCACAGACTGTCTATCTATCGATACCTTATGCTAGCCCTGCACCTGGGCACACCCATGGGATAATGTGCCTACGACATGTTCAAGCAGGTTGTAGATACGTGGACCAAGAAAGTGCTGAGGTAGGTTTGAGCGACGGAGATGGCGGTAAACCGTCGAAGTACCTAGGTAGTCTGTCTGTCTGTCTGTCAGTAAGCTGGACGTCGCAAGGCTGCGGAACAGCATGATGTGACTGTTTGATTCGCCGGAATATAGACGGTGAAGTATCAACTGTGACTGTTATTCTTACGGTGGAGTATGATGCCCGCTGGCGCCAGTATCAAGTCAGTTATTTATTCATCAAAACGATCTTTGAGAGAAATGAAAAGGCCATCTCTACAACGCACTGTTTAAAAAAGGATACCGTTGTGCAGGCAAGCGCCATACCATATAAAACATAAGTCAACCATTCTCGTCATCGCTCTAATAAACCCAATAAATAAGTCCCATATACCTACAACCGTACATATCTGAACGAAAGATCCCCATGACTCCTCACCCCTAGACCTGCATCTCTAGCATTGCAGCATTCTTCTTCAATCCCACTTCCTAAACAACCGGACCTGCAACCATCTCCCAAGCCTAACCACCTTCTTATCCAATCTGGTGAAATAATCGGCCGCAACAAACACCAACAAGGTCATGGCAATATACCCAGGGATATAAGCAACGGCCGAGTTCCCAAGGTACTTGACGCGCATGGGCTCGGCCCACCCCCCGAAAGAAGGCAAACGTCAAGGGCGGATGCAAGGCATAGATGCCGAAACTCAGATCGCCCACGTACTGGCTGAAGCCGCACATCAGAGGCCGTTGCAAGGCCGGGAACGAGTCGAGAGCAAGCACGAGAAAGAACCCGCCCATCGAGAGATAAAAGTACGACTGGGCCCCGTTGGTGTAGTAGAAAGGGATGAAGCGTTTGAGGAATTGCCACGGGAATTGGCCCCATACGCCTAGATCCGTGCCGTCTGGCTGGCCGAGGATGAAGATGCCCATGATGAAAAGAAGCGTGTATGCGAATTTCTTGGCGATTCGGACCCCTTTCTTTTCTGGTTGTTGGGGATTATTGTAGCTGCAGATACGGATGGATTTGAGACTTCGGCCCCAGCTTACGATCCGACTTATTGGTGCACGGTGATTTTGAGGAGCGACATTGCCTTCAAGGCGTGTGTGTGTGGGTTTGGGTGGGTGATGGGTAGAGTGGCGCTGGCGCTGGCGCTGGTGGCTGGACGGCGTGACAATCGATCCGGATTCCTCAACAGCGACAGGTCGGCGACGAACATGCCGAACAGGAATTCGGCGACAAAGACCGTGTTCCACAGATAACACATGACAATCACCCACCAGGTCAACGCCATACGCCAGGGCGTGCTCAATTTAC
Organism: Exophiala sp. LBMH1013; assembly: GCA_024611085.1. Lineage (NCBI taxonomy): Eukaryota > Fungi > Ascomycota > Eurotiomycetes > Chaetothyriales > Herpotrichiellaceae > Exophiala > Exophiala sp. LBMH1013. The sequence continues at coordinate 1,783,638 of JAMFLB010000001.1, forward strand.
ATACCGCAGCGCAGAAGCCGAACAGAATCATACTGCCGCGGAACTCGACGGGGATGGTCCACAGTGTGCCCAGGTAATGGCTGTTCTGGGTTCCGCCGTGATACCAGCCGCGAACGTCGCCGAACGGGTTGATGAAGAAGGCAGTGTCGTAGAGCCAGTGGCCGACTTGGTCGAAGAACCCCGGAACCCATAAGCCCGCCCCGTTGTACCAGCGCAGTCGGACCAGGATGAACGCGAACATCGTGGCTACCACGCTTGACGCGTACAGTCGCATGTAACGTCGGAATGTCGACGACGCAAGACTCTCCAGCATACTGCTCGATTGCCGGTTGCGCATTTGTTTCAGGAGCCCGTAGCTCAGCACGTAGCCTGAGATGACGAAGAAGAGCGCCACCATCCCGGGCCCGGCGAACAGGATCGAAATGAAGGGTTGCCGCCGCCATGATGGGTCGTAGCTGTTGAAACAGTGGTATTGGAACACGATCCATGCTGCGTAGCCGCGAAGTGCGTCCAGCCACGCCGTCGGGTGTGGTTCCTTTTGGAGCCGGAGACCGCCGGGTTGGCAGAATCGTGGGAGAGCTATGATGCAGAAGGATTTGACTGTCGAGCCGTAGCTTTTGTATTGATTCCATTTCGGGGTGAAGGAAGATTGTTGCTGTTGCTGTTGCTGCTGATGCTGGTACTGTCGATTTTGCTTCTCCAGGTCAAGCATGTCGTCGACGTCCGAGTCCGAGTCTGAGTCAGATATATCGTCGGTCACCGTTACGGTGGTCATGCGCTTTTCGTCGAGCTCTTTCCAACTCAGAGGGAGATCTTCGTGCTCAAAGGCATCGTTTCCGTGTTCGTGTTCATCGTGGCGGTCAAGGTCGCCATCGTTATAAGTGTGGTCGGCCAGATGGGAGCTCCCAACTTCAACTTCCTCAATGCGGGTATATTCAGCCATAGCTGAAAGGCAGGAAGAATTGAAAGTCTATGTCAGTATTATTGTCGGATCGTGATGAACAGATTTCAGCCTTTCCTTTCCGCACACCAGAATCGCTCAGGGTAAGAAGTACAGACACGCAGAATGAAAGACCCTTGATATTCATCCAGGGCGACATGGTCCGTATAAGGCCCGCGCAGGAGGCAAACCCGCGACCCCTTGCCATACTCTCCCTGAACTCAGCGTTAACCAGAAACAGACGGGCAATTTCACGTCATCAGACTGAGCAATTTTGCCAAAGGCCTTCGAGCTCTGAAGCCTTACAAAAGTCCGAGCTGGATGTTGCCTAGCCTATGCCTGCTCCGCGTGACAGCAGTTTTGACAGCCCGTTTAAGCGACATTTTCAGGGGTGTGGAGATTTCGAGCACCATAGAGACGCAAAAGCACCGAACAACGCGAAGAGAGCTGGGGAAGGGTCACGGCCGCTGAATCACACCACTTGGGAGAGTTCCACGTGCTGTTGGCTCTTTCTGCTACCTGAAGAGAGAAGTTTCGACACTGTAAGTTGCTGTTAGTTCAATCCGAACATCAACCTCCACTCTAGGAGCACCTGAAGGGAGAGAATGGCTGGTTGGATATCACTCATGTAGTGAGGGTTGCTGATACATATGAATCTGCTCACGACTCCCGCGAGCCATGGTGGTAATTGCGAGGGTGAGGCCTTTGGAGGGAACAGGATGATGGCTGGTAGCCACACGTATGCGCCATTAGTTGAGGTCGGTTGGCAGCTGTCTGACCATAGCCGAGGTTTGCCATTTGTCTTGGCCTCTCGTAGACGTGATTGCAACCACAAGCGAAATTGTTGAGTATGTCAAGCAAAGCTGATACTGCTTTTGGTAGATAACCGGATATGAGACCTTCGAGCAACTCTGGTCATGGATGCTTTCGCCACGAGGCTGAACAGTGCTTATTTCAGGACGCCTTCAACATAGGTAGTATGTGGGATAGACAGACCATGACAAACCATGGGCAGCAGGTGATCTCGCATAACCAATGCGCTAGGCCTTGTACTCACAGTGAGCTTGGAGGCCAAGACATGCCAGCCAGCATGTCATATTAGGATGCGAAGACGAGATACAACACGACAACGCGTCTGGATGTTCAAGTTGTGGTTAAGCAACATGCCTGTTGTGCTGCATGCTTCACAGTACAAGCTTGTCTACTGTGGATGACAAAACATATCATGCAATTATATCTCACGTGAGGCTGTAAGTCGGCCCGGTTGGCGGTTCCCTCCGCCGGCTCTCCGTGAATGTGGAAAGGTACTTTTGTTTACCTCTTCTACGTCTCGCAATGCATCAGTGAACCAACCATCACAACTATCCTTGATCTGAAGCGATATTCGATTATATTCTTAAGCGGCTTTGCAAATACCAACCTCACATTTACCACCTTTCGCCAGCTGTTGCCACACCACATCCCCCAGAACCGCACCTCATGCTCCGCCGCAAACCCACCGCCATAACAATCACATCCGAAGACGTCGCAGCCTTCGAGGAGACGTATCTCCGTCGCGTTGCGTACGCCAAATACCTCAAGACCGGCGAAGACCCGGACGGCCTGTTTCGTAATGGAGGACACCCCGAAGGAAATGCAGGTGAAGATGCGCAAATGATGGGCGAGGGAGTAGGACCAAGATCAGCTTCAGCAGCGGGAGCCGGGGTGATCGATCCAAATGACGAGTTGAAGCCTTTGCCCGGAGATAAGGCGCGGATTGTACGGAGTCGTGAAGAGAGGATTGTCGGGTCAGGACCAGCGGGTGCAAGGTAATGGTGATTGTGATGGTTGATGTGAGCTGGGCTATCATAGCATTTGCCTCTCCCCCTTACTGGCATGCGATAGCGCGGATTTCAATGTCAAGTACGGAATCTGGACACGCAATGCGAAGGCTTGGGCGCACTTTACCGGGATCTATGCTGGCAGAACCGCAGGACCGGACTGGAATCGGGGTTGGGATGGTGACAGCCTGGTTGACCAAATATGCCAATTGTCTCGACATCAGTCATACGCCGGCCATTTGCGAGCTGCCAGGACGCAGTCGACCATCGATACAGGCTGTGACAGGGGACAACCCGACGGGGACAAAGTCGCAAGCCTCCCCGTCAGGGCATGCCGGTCATGTGCTCTCTTACGGAAGTGCGAGTGCCGGGCCCTGTCGGATTTCATAATCCGCGATATCCAGGTCGAGGAGTTCTCATACGCGTGTGCAACATTACTGGACGAAATAAAGGACGTGAAGATGATGGTGAAAATGACGATCATGACCGATATTATTGGATGACATGACTGAAGGATCTCGTTCAGCCACAAGAGTTCTGAAAGTCGTTAAGAATCTGATTTGGGTATGTGACGGGTGATGAGCTAGTCTTGGGGGGAAACCTTAGCCATGATCGATGCATTAGTGCGTCATACTTGAAAACAAGACAAGAACAATCGAAGAATAGACGAAGCTGGCTCGGTATCTCCATCTAATTGACCCCTCGCCTTCGAACCACATGCTAGGTCGGTTCGTGTCTGAGCCTCGTGTTGATACTAGTCATAACAGCCTGACATCAGACTATTCTTGCTTATCCTCCTCAACCCGTGGTTGCTTTGAATCCTTTCCGTCTTGGTCTTCTCCATTCGTCGGTTGCTGACCTTGTCCTTCTTCCGTTATGGTCTCCATCCTGTCTGCGTTCTGTCTCTCTTGCTCTTCACGTGCTCTGCGCTCTCTCTCCAATCGGTTCTGCTCTTCCTCCATACTCATCCGCAAAGCCATGGCCAGCTCTGGGTCTGCGGATGGATCCACGCCAAATTCGAAGCCCGTACTAGCAGCAGCACCGCCGGTCTCGACACCCTCCATGCCACCGGCGCCTTGTCCTGCATCTCCGGCCACACTCACAATCGGAGTAGTGATGAGACTGTCGCTGAGCAAGCCCGGTCCGGGAGGGATGACTGCAAGATGATTTCCTTCTCCAGACGACCCGCCCACTGCCTCGATAAACTTCTCTAGTATTGACTTTGTGTTGGACTCAAGTGCGTCACCAAACGCCACAAAGTCCACCGAGATATTGTTCTTCTTGCACTTCTTGGCTAGTTTAATCAATTCTTTCTCGGTGTCATTCTTGTCTCCGAATTTCTGGTCCAGTTCGCTGCATATCAGAACCACAATTCTTTGCCGTTGGCTCTTGTTGGCTCTGTGCTTGAGGGCTAGCATTGCCACGCTGATGGCGGTTCCTAATCTTATGTGTCCCTTTATCTTTGTATCGTGTAAGCCTGATAGTAGGGCGCCGAAGTTGGTGGTGGGGGTGGTGAGCACTGTTGGGCCTGTTCCGGCCATAGACATGAGTCCGACGGCCGATTCGGGATTCGAGGACGTCTTTGCGTTGAAGATCAACGAGACAGCTTCAGTCTGCGCTGAGAATCGATTGGGACTTGAGATGTAATTAGCGGAGGGCAAGGACTCTGTTGGCAAGTACTTACAGATAGTCGCCATTCCTGCTGGCCTCGCTGTTATCCACCACGATCATCGTAGCCTCGAGCACCATGATGGCGGTATCCGGGGGTTGTGAGGGTCAGAAGGCGAAGTAGGTGAGCGGATGAAGTTGTCGCAGGAGTGATCCGGCAACGGTTGGTTTCAAAGCTGATATATCTTGGTGGCAGCAGATTGTGAGTGAATGAATGTTAGAGTGGTATGTATGTCGATGGGTCGCAGTAACTGGCTTCAGCACGGCAGTGATCAGTGATGAATCCCAAACGCGTCAATACAATGCCGCCTTGGCTGATGGAGTAGTAAAGTCCACGCCGCTTTTAGATATCCTCGTCCTTCAGCCTCGTTCCCTTTTCTATCATGGTCAATGTGTCCCCATGTGCTTCACGGACAAGGCTGCGCATTCCCCATGAGCTTAGAACAGCACGAGCTTTGCTATAGCTACAGGTATATGATTTCATAGACAAGAGTTTGTATACTATAGGCTAGACGGGATGGATGCAGATTTGCCAGATGCACATGGATTGTCGCTTAGAGCTACTGGAACTGCAACTGTAGCGTTTCCCGACTAATTGTGGGAGATCACCAAGGCAGAAATAGGTCTGTCAAGAAGCAGGTCTATGATTACTTGGGGGCCGCCTCAAAAAGAAAATTCCAGTGCGTTGTGCCGAAATCTTGGATCTGCAATAAGTTGATATAGCTCATTATATAGGGGGCGGGGCCCGTCAATACATGAGGCAAACAGTTTGGAAAGGACGTTCATGGCTACATAGTTGTCTCCAACCCCATCTTGGTTAAGGCGTTTGCCTAAGAGCCATTCTTCTCGAGGTTGACCTGCCTTCGCACCGTCTCATCGCCGTGCTGGACCATGTGGACGTCCACTATATTGCACGTCATATGGGCTTGCTCTGCTTGTTTGGACAGGAGAGTAATGAGGCGTCGCCGTCGGCGTGGCCGCAGCAGGTCCTGAGACTCCCGAGGTGTATTGTCTCGGCCGGTTGGACGTCGAACGAGCGAGCTCGTCGACCGAGGTGTCGGACCGCTCTTCTTGCAGCATTGACAAAGAGGTACGCCGGGTTGTCGACGTGACTGAAATGGGCCCCGGCGGTGCGCGCCGGGCTACCTCATTGGCATGTTCGATGAAACCATCTCGATGGGTTTTCCCCAAGTCGCGCAGGTTGCGGAAAGCAGTGGCGCCTGCTCTGAAAGTATCGGCATCATTGGTCAGATCGAACCCATGCAATCGTGTCATGTGGTACTCAGGCGGACCGCCCTGAGTCTTGGGGGCTGTAGGATGGTGGCCGTACATCCTAAGCATGCCGTCCTGGTATGTGCTTGAATAGCTATATGCTTTGCCATCATATCGGCTTTCGGCGGACCCATAGTTTTGTAGACTATGCATCGCCCGCGCGCCAACTGCGCCGTCATGACAGGCTTGCAGCTTTGCGACATCAGGGCGCCCGGTAGCACCCTTTCCCCTCCATAAAAAAGTTTGGTGCTGCTGGAAGAGAAGTATTGTTGCAAGGGACAATATAGTTCGCCAGATCATAACGGACACGTTCATCAACCTGGCTGGGAAGAGCGCCGTCGTATTGATCTGGCTTAGGGTCCGGGAGCTTCTCGGACAATTTGTCGAGGTGGTTGAATTGGCGGTTACGAGCCTGGTAATGGGCTTTCCCCTCCACCGCCAGCGATCACAGATGTGACATGGGCCAGTGCAGTCGCTTCGTCGCCCGCACCTTCACAATCATCCACGAACTCCTGGAAATCCTCGTCACGGAATTTAGAAGGAGACAAGGAAGCTCGACTTCTGGACATGTAGTCGCGAATATCTGCCGTATTCGCAGCTCGTGAGACTTTACTATCTGGATAGATTCCACCATCCACCATGTTCTGCTTGAAATTTGCGTCGTAGGAAGACTTGCTCCTACCAGTCACGCCACTACCGCCCGACGTGGATGGACGCTTTCGGCTTGAACTGGAACGACTCATTGCGGCGTGCTGCTTAGGTTCGACGGCAAGCTAGGATAAGTCTGGTCAGCCTGAGACTGGCGGAAATATGCATTGAACCTACTCCGCGAAGATGAGACAGATCAGGCCCGCCCAGTCGAGCAAACTTCTCAACACTTTCAGTCACCGGTCCCGGTGATGCGACAATGTTAGACTGGGACGTCGAATAGCCTCGTTTTGATTTCCGCAAAATTCTACGGTCGAACTCTTTCAATGCCCCTGGTGTGAGATGTACCTTGGAGAGGCTATCCCACCAATCTGGGGTACGGTGCCAGGAGGTTGCAGATCCTTGGCTATGTTTGGTTCTCTTTGCAGAACGGCGATCCTCGACGTCGTCTTCAAGAGATGCGGAGGAGTCCCGCTGCCGCTTGTGTCTCTTCAAGGAGAGATGACCATCCTCGAGGAGGAACATGGCCGTCAACTTGTATAAGGACTGAGGACGAGGCCGAGGGGAGAAGTAGGCCGCAGTGGCCGCATGATGAGAAGGTCTGCGCTGGCAAAGGACCCCTTCAAAGGGAGGCGATTTCACATCGGGCGCATCGTAGTAGCCATCAATTGGCTGAACCAAACTGAAGACATGTCAAAGTCACCCTGGGGCGCAAGTTGGGGAGTGTTGAGAGTGGTAATGCGAGGTTCAAGGTCTTAGTGAGCAGGCAGCCGTCGCGACGAAGGGTGAATCATTGGCGGGGTGGAATGGAAGGTTGCCCGACTTGCCAGGATGTGGCATGTAACAACCACATAATCCCAAGAACAACCATTCTACTACCTTGTATACCTGCCGCTGTGGCCTACTTCTGCTTTTTGCGTGCATCCATCTGAGAGGATTACACTATGCTCGCTCCTCCATCTCCCACCGCACGATGCCGGACCCTTTCATGCAACACTTCTTCGAGATACGGCTAGGCGGATGCTATCAGATATGCAAACCTTTAGGAGCAGGGACATTTGGAAAGGTGTACTTGGGTAGGCCTATCAATCAAATACCCCGTCACAGTCCATGTACTGATACTGGTCAGGTCGGAATGTCGACAGCGGTGACGAGGTAGCCATCAAGCTGGAGCACTGTTCTGTGGACCCCTCGCTCCTAAGCCAGGAAGTCGATATCTACGACGATCTCAAGGGACGGCCTGGTATACCTCGTGTCTACTGGCATGGGTATAATTGCGAATACCGAGCCATGGCCTTCCAGCTACTTGGGCCAAATCTCGAGGATCTCTTTCGATACTGTGATAAGAAGTTCTCCCTCAAGACCACGTTGATGCTTATGGACCAACTACTCCGTCGAATTGAAGACCTCCATACAGTGGGCTACCTCCATCGTGATATCAAGCCGGAAAATTTCTTATTAGGTACGGGTAGTCAGGGTAACGTTGTCTTCATGACGGACCTCGGGCTCGCCACCTCTCGGGACGATTCACGCACCCCGACCGTCCACTTGACACCAACGGAACCACCCCGTCTTAACCTAGTTGGTACCTGCAGCTTTGCTGCCATTAACGCCCATCTAGATGCTGGTAAGCCATCTGACTTTCACGTGGATGATGACTGATAAACTTCCACACAGGTTCATCGCGGCGTGATGACCTCGAGTCGTTGGGATACATGGCCTTGTATTTCCTCCGAGGGTCTCTCCCATGGCAGGGTTTACGGGCGGATAGTCGAAAAGAAAGACACCGGCTTGTATTGGAGCGAAAGCAGGCAATCCCTATAGCTGAACTATGCGATGGCCTTCCTGCAGAGTTCGAGACCTACATGAGATACGTACGTGGGCTAGGCGACAGAGACGAGCCAGACTACGCCTACCTCCGGAGATTGTTCAAGCGTCTTTTTCACCGGGAGAAGTTTGAACATGACTACGTATATGATTGGACCATTCGAGAATTCCAGAGGCTGTCCGAACTGGGTCAACAAGACCTCGTTTCCGAAGAGAGCGATCATGTACTGGACACGCTACCGCTCCGGGGCGGTGCAGGCAAGAATGGACGGAAGGCCGAGCAGAAGACAGGCAATAAGGCAAAGTGATGACGGTTTGGCTTCATTGTGCTCCCAATTTCACCTCGACGGCGACTACGGGGGATCAATGGACATTTGGTCTGGCATTACCGTGTACGGTCTGAATGCAACGGCTGGCGTTGCATGAACCATGGCTAATAGTTATCTTGCTGCGACTCTCTGCTTATTCTCGAGCTCTAGTTTATACTGTCTATGAGAGTCCTTGGTGCAAAGTCCATAATGTTATAAACACTTTATACTTCAAGCGGTTCAGGGGTTATCGTAGGGCGGCGTCAGTTCACGACCTTGAATAGAGTTGCATCCCAGATACGGTGAACTACAACGCATGCCACTGCAAGTACTGCCACTACAGGCCGAATCTATACACATACTGCACACCGTGAGAACATCGTGTATCTCGTACGCTTGTACGCACGCATGGAGTGAAGGATTCTCGCCCTGGAGTCTTCTTCGCACATTCTGGAGCAGACAGATATGAGTTTAGCCTGAGACGCTCTTTGTGGCCGCTACGCGGCTCTCCCATGTGACAATGTGAGTACAAGAATGGTGTCTATGGCATCTCCCACTACGCTACTACTACTACACGAGTCTCCAAAAGATATCTAACAGTCGATGTTTGCATACGCAGGCCGGTCTTCGCTCTTCTCATCATATCCAAAGCCGGCTCCCTCATCTACCATCGAACATTCCCGACCTCAACCCCAGGCACCGCAGGGAGCACTCCAACCCAGACCGTAGGAACGCTAGGTCTTCCCGGGACCAGCACGCTTTCAACAAACGACTACCTCGTCATCGCAGGGACCTTCCACGGCGTCCACGCAATTACAAGATCGTTGACGCCTAGGATCCCTCTGCCGCCATCTGCTGCAGGCTCGTCAGGGCGCAATTGGACATACCCCGACCCTACGGTTCCGCCGTCGGGGATTGAATCGTTGGAATCCTCCTTCTTCCGCCTGACGGTTTTCCAGACGCTCAGCGGCACGAAATTCCTCTTGTTCACGGACCCCAGCATGCCCAATACCGATGTGCTGATGAAGGGCGTCTACGAGCGATATGCCGACTATGTGTGCAAGAATCCTTTCTGGCAGATGGAAATGCCCATTCGTATTGATGCTTGGGAACGCAGTCTGAATCAATGGTTGACTCGTCGGTGATAGATATGATGGGCGGAAGTGGTACGAGTTCAGAAAGAGAGGACAGCTTGCCGGACATGCGAGTTGCTAGGCTGCCTCTAAAAGTTGGGCAATCATTAAAAGGCCGGACACGCAAAGCCAGACCTAGCGACCATAAGGGCGAGACCAAACTATTTTCGAGACAGAAAAGTGATTTGTCGCGAGCCATCTCCTGCACGTTGCAGACTCGCTCTAAGTCAGACGCCCCTTGGACTCGAGACAACACAAGTCTCAGGGACCGCAACGCAAGCACAAGGAACTGCGTCATTGCACAGAGACCCGACACAGACACGACACATATCTGCTCGGTATGCCTTGCAACCGATTCTCCACCGGCCAGTCGATCTGAAGATCCATGGTCCCATGTGCACCGGTCTGTCGTCAGAAGACCTTGAATACCTACCTACCTCTGCCAGGTTCGGCGTCTTCACCAACGCGGCGCCCCTGGCACTGCGGCTCCACCGAAGGGTATCGCCCAAACTAAGATACGGCATGAATAAGGGCACAGGCAGGCGGGGAGTTCTTCATCAATCATTGAATCACTCCTTTGAACTGGTGGAATAGAAATCAAATTCCTTCCTTCAAGCCACTACCAGGTAGGAATGGAAGCGGACATGCCCCTCAACCCTGCCAGCCGAAACAGAGTGCCCTAAAGCCGAAGAGTGCCGTGTCTTTCTATTCCTTTTTCGCAAGATTAGAGGTTTGAAAAGGCAGCAGCAGCAGTGTTAATAGACAGACGGATAGATCCATTCAAGTTTCGAGTTGAGGATAATAAGGACATTCAACAGGAGACCATTCTATTAATCTATCTGTACCTTCATCTGGATCTGACCTGAACCGACCAGACCCTTTCAAGCATACGCAACCGGTAGTTCAAGTTCATCAAGTGTTGTCAGCACGCCAGGCATAACATGGCGGCCCTCGGGCGTGCTTCGGTATTTTTCGCTGCATTCCATTTCCATTTCCATTTCCCTATCCAACTCCAGCTCTTTGACTTCCATTTTGCCGTGGCTTTCATTTCATTTCATTTCAGATTCCGTTTCTTTCCATTCCGTTCCATTCGTTCCCGATGCCTTTGTCCCAATCAATCAATCATCCATCGTTTGATGCTCATAGCTGGTCGTTCGTTGCGACTCTTGCTCTTCGTTAATAGGGTAGCTGAGCAATTGCTTCCTTCCCCATTTGGTGTCTGAATTGTTTCATTTCCCATGTCGTTTCGTCTCAAGTTCCGTACCGTACTGTTGCTCTCTGCATGTCCTTGTCCTTGTCGTTGTCTGTTAGCTGGCTATTGCGTTGCGACCGATAGTCGTGGCCAACATCCAGGACTGGCGCGGTGGTCAATCAAACCTGTCCAATCCAATCTCGTCATACCCAACCGTGCTGGCTCACATCATTCCAACATCGCCAGGTAAGATCCCAGCCGACGTGTTGGAACATTTCTGGTTCACCGCGTGCTGGGGCGTGTCAGTCATCATAATCCTCCTCCTACCACCCGTCGTAGAAACCGTTTATCTTCAACTCTGTCCGAAATCCCATCTCCTCTTCAACCCGGCAGAGTCAATGACATTCGCCACGCTCTGCTGCCACTGTCGGGGAGTGACCAACATTCCCGTCCCAGGCGGTGTTGCGGAATACGTCCCGACGATCGGAGGTGAAGATGTATCATGGAAAGACTGCGCTTGGGGCTGTTGACCAAAGTAGTGCTGTTGCTGCGCATATCCTCCAGCCGTACCGTACGTGGGAGAGCCGGCCGATGACGCAAAACTGCTGGTTTGCATGGCTCCGACTGTCGGTGGCGGCGGCGAGCCTGTGCTACCATACATAGATGGCGGCGGGGCTAGAGCGGACGGTGGGATGGCAAATGCATTGTCGAATTGCTCGATGATCGGGGTCGGGTTCCATTGAATATTGAAGTCGGCTTGTGGAGGCGCCGAGGTGTGAGAGTGCTGATAAAAGCCACCAGTCGAGGCCGGCATGTTTGACGGTGTGAACTGTTGCTGCTGGTCCATGTCGTAGGTGGGATGAGAAGGGAAGATGGGCGTCGGTGGTTTCGAGTCGCTGGAATATCCTGATGCCGATACCGGTGGGGTTGCTAGGTACGGTGTCTGTCCGCGCATTTGGCTCATGTGTTGCGGGAGGTAAGCACCAGCTTGGCCTTGTTGGAGCTCCATGAGTGGGTGTGGCTGAACTTGTAATGACGGTTGTTGTTGGAACTGCTGGAGCGATGCTTGCTGTGGTTGCTGTTGCTTCTCGTACGACGGGGATTGGTGAACCGGAGGAGACGGCCGTGATTGATCGGACGGCGAGCCCAGCGGGAATGACTCCTTGAGCTCGAACGGTTTATTCAGGTCTGCGGAAAACGCGGCGCGCAGGTTGTTGATCTGCGCTTCGGTCTCGGGCAATGGCCAGGCAGCCACACAACGTTCCAGGATGCGCATGTGCCGGACGAAATAGTCTCGTGCCTCTGAGTTAAAGGCTGGGTCGGGCGACGACAGAGCAATTAGGTGAAGCATGATGCACGTCAAAATGGCGTAGATGGTGAAGTTGATGCCCCGCTGCATACATAGCAATCCCGTCAGGCCGAACTTGGCCAGAATCGCCTCCTGAAGGCGACAAAGCACCTTGGCCGAGTTGTAGCATACACTCATGTGGTGTCTCCATTGACTGTCGGCCGCGAAGGACTCGGATGCCTTGAGCTGGGGCCGGTGTAGCATGACGATCCCGAGATGATAGTGAGAATGCATGTTCCCAACGAAATGCGACGGCAGCGCCGGCATGCTTCCATTTGCCGGTAACACGACTTGGAGATCCTTTGGCAACTCATCGGGCCATTTGTTGAAGGCGGCGTTATATGCCACGAATTCCTGGTCCAGCCCCCAGTCTTTCTTTTTCTTGAGCTTGTGCGACACGTCGGTGATGAGCCGGATGTTCCGAATATTGCGGACAAAATACGCGAATTGTCTGGAGATGGACTTCTCGAAGTCGTCCATGTCAGAGCACGGCGGGGTGGTACTGATATCGACGGAATTGGGATCAACGCCTAGGTCGGTGCGGCCTGTCCCGGGTATTAGCAATGGAAAAGACGAGCCTGCGACAAGACTGAGACGTATATAACATACCTTGCGGCCCTCCAACCATGGTTTCGCAAACCAGCAATGTCTGCCAAACACGCGTCTTGGTCAGACAATCAATAGAACTGGAGCCGCACGACTCGCCCGCAGCATGAGTCTCATAGTGCTCGTGCAATTCAAGGTCTTTTGCCATGCTGACGGCCGTCTTGCAAGTCATCCAGGATCGGTAGTAGTAGCCTCGCTTTGGGGCGCTCTCGCGAGCCTTGAGTAGAAGTACCAAGGCTTGCAAAGTGCTCAGGCGAGGGCTATCCAGGAAGCAGGCCTCATGTTCTACTGCTCGTCAATGTCACGGTTTTCAGAATGGGAGGAAGTTACATACTGTTGGCCAGTGCAAGCCACTGCGCACCCTGGGCGGGATCGTCGGACAAGCGACCGGCGTTGGCAAAGACGGCTTCCAGAACAAGGGGTGATATCGATCCCTTGTCATTGTGCCACTGGTCGTAGAACTGCCTTCTGCTCAGGACTGGCACGTAAGGGTGGACATCACGGAAGAACGTCTTGAATGCCTGCATAGCCTCTTCTTGCGAAGGCATCAGAGCCGGAGGGATTCTGATCAGGGAGCCGGCTCCGGTGCTGAAGGCCGCAGGAATCTTGATTTCCGGTTCAGGATCTTGAACTGGTGCGTCGGGCTCCTTGCTGCTTTTCTTTTCTGCCCTCAGGTATGGCGCAACCCCGTTCTCTCCAATCTTCAAGGAACCAAGATGCTCCATGAGCTCTTCGGCAGTGAGCTGATCAACCGGGGACGAACCGGCACGCTCTTGTTTGAGGGGTGATTGAGAATCATGTTGAGCCTGTGCGTAGCCTTGCGGATTCGCTTGGTAAGGGTCATTCAATGTCGCAGGGAACTGTTGTTGCTCAGGGATATAGCCTTCAAACTGTTTGTCAATGATGTCGAAGGACGGCTTTTGATAGTTGGCGGCATAAGCATCGTAGGAGAAGGACCCGCTCTGATTGAGCTGGTAGTTGGATGCCGTAGGGGGGTAATCGTGGGTTGGTTGTGTCGACGCGGCTGGTGTTGGCAAGTACGACTGTGACTCGATAGACTCTTCGACAGCGCTGCCTTGAGAGAATTCACCTTGCTCTCCTTCCAGGCCTCCGACGGGAGGGACACACTGGAGTTTCAGCCGGACGCATGGGGCGCATGGCCAGGTGTTCGTGGTGGCGGAGTCACATTTGATTTTGCGGCGACGACATCCTTCACAAGCGCGCATCACCTTGAGTCGCTTATGTCGGTTGTGCTCGTCGACGAAGACATAGTTCTTGGGGCCTTGAGGCCCTGGTGTCATTGAATAGCTCTGCATGATGGCATCTCATCCGGGAGCGGAACAACACCACATCGGGTAAGCGCAGAGGTGGCGACAGTTCGATCTAGGAGAGCGCTCCGAAGGTCAAGAGGGTCTACAGCCAATCTGATGGATTGACGGGACCGATGCAGTTGATCGATGAATGGTGTGGTCGAGATAGAGAAGAGCAACAGTGGCTCCGGCACGAGCCAAGACGCGACGATGGTCAGGAACAGTCGTCGACGGTATTATAACACCGCGTCTCCTCCCCCGGCGGGATCGAGGTCGCTTGACGAAGTGACTCGTGCTCGCGTGGCGTATGTCCAGGCCTTTGAACCTCGGCACGGGCCCGAAGGAATCAGATGTCACTGGCTCTAGGAGATCGTCGACCACGCGGACGGACTACTGCTTCGTTTGAATGCTGGCCACGTCGCGAAATGGCCAGGTTGAAGAAACCCAAGGCCCAAGCGGAAGTCAGAGGTCAGCGAATTTTGATATCCCGCAGGACCGTTGTAGCGATGATGGTGCCGAAAAAAAAGTGGGCGGGACTCCGGGCACCAGAGATCGCTGCGGCTTATGCGAACGAATGAGCCCAGAACGCTTGAGAATTGGGACTCTATTGTAGGTTGTGCGCTTCCAGCCAGTTATCAGGTGGTTCCGCTTCTGAAGATGTGTCCCTTCAAGGTGCAACGAGCATCGAACAGTGTAACGATGGCAATCTACCGCCGCGGGTAGTGATGGAAATTTGAAACTGGACGGAGCCAAGGAGTGAGTTGGTGCGACTACCGCTGTCGAGGTGCTCAGGTTGTGCGGAGCAGGCAAGCATGAAAGTCCCTTAGGAGTACGTGTTTGATGTAGCAATAGTGACAGTGGTCCTTTGATCCTGAGACAAGTTGTGATACTGGCCTAACGACAATTTTTTCTAGGGTCCCAAGTTCAGGGCGATGGCGATAGCGATAGATAGATGGTTGGTTGGAAGGTGGTAGGGAACCAGAGGTCTGGTCGTCGTCGTTGGCTGTACCAGTGCCGTCAGCACTCGATGCAACGTCAGAGCCTGATGCGATCAATAATGATTATTCGATATATGGGCCCGGAATTGTTGAATCTGTATTATTGTTCGTTCGTCGCAGTAGCCGTGGGCACTGACACCTGATGGGCGCGTCCAAACATGACATTCTTCACATTGCATTGACGGTGTGTAGATGCCTCCTTTCTATAGTCTTACTATGCCCAACCTTTTGATGCATGAACATGAGCCTTCCGCCCGGACGACAGGGAGAACCAGGCGTAATACTAGGTTGAATGCCGGCAGTGTATGTCAAATGTCACCCGTAGCTTTTCTTGGTGCGCGAGTGGCGGCGAATCAAGGCTTCGAGCAGCCTGACGAATCGAGAGTTCAACTTTTTCTATCATCGGTCTTTGCCTCAGTTCTGCTTTCCTGGGCTCCTGCCGCAACACAGCCCTGTACGACTCGACGTCGACGGGGGACAGAAACGCGGTAACACACTGGCGCCACTCGAAGTCTCTTCAAGTGTATGTATACGTGTTTATATATGGTTTTGCGCCTTTCGACAGAATGTGGCTTAGAGATTGGTCTCGTCGAGGTGCCAAGAGTGGTGTCTGATTACTGAAATTGGTCCTCGTATTCTGGGATCGTCGTAGTCGTCAATGGACACGCATTGCCGATCCCTTCTCCCCCCTTGGCCGGCAGTTGCCGATTGACACGACGCCTATCAACATCTAGAGTCTTTGCAGTTCGAGTCAGGTCAGCTGGTCACGAACTCTCCTCAGACAGTTGACGCGCGTTGGATGTGCTCGATATGGTCCCCATTGCTGCACCTAAGAATGCTGGAGCATAAGCCTCAAACAGTCGATTCGAGTGGGAAGTAGCTTCCTCTCCGCACGAGCAAGGCCGGTGTACGGAAATCTCTGATAATGGATCCAGCAGCAGATCACCCACTAAGTATATGGTGGGACAACGCCCGTACCAACGAAATTGGGTCCGACTCAGCTCGGGCTTCCCGTAGCCTCGTCTGGGACAGCCTGGAGGGGATTCCTGCCGGCGGTATGATAGGGTCTATGCCATCTATGCATGTTAGAGAGTAGAGAGAGATGAAGTTCCTGTCACCCCAAAAGTGTTCAGGTTGACCTGGAGTGTATCACCCAAGAATTATGCCCTACACAACGTGTCCACGCTATTGCGCCCGAAATAGGGCCGTTGCATGTGATGGTAAGCTAAGGTCCTTCGCCGGCAAATGAGATGCGAAGGGGGCATGCAAAGCTCCAAACGAGAAAGAGTCTAG